>JAUMJM010000062.1:22222500-22822500 GCA_033558235.1 Neomorphus geoffroyi
GGCCTGGTGGGAGGTGTCCCTGCCCATGGCAGGGGGTTGGAACTGGATGATCTTTAAGGTCCTTCCAACCCAAACCAATCTGTGATTCCTTCTTTAAAAACTCCTTTTGCTAAAAAACATCCCACATCTCTTGCACCTTTCCAAGCTCGTTGTGACTGAAGTGGGGACTTAAAATTGGCTTCTGTTTCTCTCTTTCATCTTCTTTTATGCTTAACCAATATTTTGATTATAGAATTGTGTCTTTCTCTGGCCTTCAGAAATCTGTGTTTGCTACACCAGTATTCATCCAGAATATTTCTGTAAGATCCTTTTTTTCTAACTTGCTACTCCCTTTCTTTGCTACATGCTTCTGGTTGCCAATTCTGTGTTTCTTTCCATTCCTTTCAGATACCATACTCTTCTGATACCACTTTCTAATCAAAAGTTCATCACCTGCCATAATACTCTTCTTGACCTTCCTGCATAGATTTTCCAGTGCTTTCCCCTTGTTTTGAAGAGAAGGTCTCTGAATATCCTCAGGCTTACCTTGTTTGATTCTTCAGATTAATCACTAAAACTTGACCTTATTGTGAGACTTGTTTTTTATTTTGATTATGTTTCTTTGGGTTTGGGGGGCTTTGTTTTTTATTGCGTTTTTTTTGTTTGGTTGGTTTGGTTTGGTTTTTTACGTTAGGAATTAGGGAAATGTACTGCTGATCTGATTTATCTGCTGTGTAGGTGTTGATCAATGTTGTCTCACTTTTTCCTTGACTCCTCCTGGTTCTCTGTATTGTATCTGTTTATAGTTGTAGCTGAAAAACTAATACTAATGGTATCTATTTGACCTTTTGACTACCATTGCTTTATCTGAGGAAGACCATTTTTGGACTTCTTCAGAATCATCTTACCTGGCATTGTATTGGAAGAATATGTTCTGTATGGGGCAATGTAGTCCTCTTTATATTTGCCATAGCAAAAAATAATTCTGATCTTAATGTGACACTATAGAAGATGACGTGACATGCAATGCTTGAACAAAGTCTTTTTCCAGAACTTTCAGTCTAAAGTAAACTCCGTTTCACATCAACTTCTGAGCTGCTGCCCATCTCTCCCCTTGGGATAAACCTTACACAGACACTTCAACCTTCTCTGCTGTCAGAGACAGCCTTAAAGATACTATGGAGAGGGACAGGACTTGAAAGACGAAGACAGTAAGGATACATGGTGTCCCAAAAAGTAGAGTAAATAGCAAAGTGCTCCTCATTTCACCATCTGCAGTGACTGAGCAAGACATAATAGATGAGTCTAAAATATAGTTCCTTTTGTTCTCTTTCCTTCATACATATAAATTGGTAAAGATGTTTTTTTAAAGCATGTCTGGTTTAATTTATTAAATGTAATTTTCCTCTCTTTTCTACTCGAGCTGAAAAGAGATGGAATTGCATTTGAGAAATTTGATACCTGCATAAATTCCAGCATTTGTTATTGGATGCAGGATCACTTGCACACGCATGTATGATATCTTGGTATCTGCTGATTACAGGGCTAGCAAGGTCAGATTTAGTTGCCAGAAATGTTTTAGCAACCTCAAGGCTATTCTGTAGCTATGCGTAGGCAAGACTCTATTTCAGTTAACTACTTTTCACATCTGAGCTGTTCCCTGCCCCCAAAGACATTCCCTAAATATTAAAATATATCAGATGTAGGTTAGAAAGATGTATAAACAACTGAGAAAAACTGATTAAGTCAAGAATGATGATTGTTTGGGTACGGACATGCAGTAATAGCATGACTGAAACCTTTGGACATAATTATGGGTAACAGAATTACTTTTTATATTTAAACCGGAAGAATACATACTGTTCTCTGTTAATGCCGAAATATATGTATTTTTCCAGAAATAGGTAACTATGTTACTTGCAAATATTCAGGCCTTGTAATTGATAACATCATAGGTAGTAGATGAGGGGGCAAGAGGATGTAGAGTGGGGGAAGCTCAGAGGGAGATTTTAGGGTTTAATATTGTAGCTCATTAGGCTGGAGAATGAGCAAGGCGTTATGACCAAAGGTGGTACAGGGACAATGTCTGTACCAGTAAGCTGGTTTAAAATAAATCAGAGGAGTCATAGACGTTGGGTATGTTTTTTTAAAAAATAATGAATTCACAAGTAACAAATCTTCAGAAGTAGAGGTGTGATCAGTAGTGCCTTTAATTATCCAAAAGATAGTTTTGAAAATGAGGTACAAAACCAAAAAAAAAATTATAGGCATAGAATTAGACAGCTACGGAGAAACAGTTGAGAATGATATAGACCCACAGGGACATGATTTTGTAAGTATTGCCATACTTAACGTAACTTGAAAAACTTTAGCTGTTACTTTTTATGCTGTTTGCTTACTATTAAGTATTTTCAGACTTCTCAGAGAAAGCCTTGTTAGTGTCGTTAACAATGCTATCATAGAACACAAAGATTACTATTAAATGTATTAGGATTTTTTTCTGAAGCTTATTGCATTTGAATTCAACGGTCTTCTTTTGCAAGTGCCCTGATTATAGATCAATTCAATCAGTCTTCCTCTAAAGGAACAAATTGTCTTTCTCCTCTGAGTCTTTGCCTGCCACTTTTCTATGCAGAGGTAGAGAGGTCATCCTTTATCTCTCAGGAATGCAAACAAACCACCAGTCAACCCGGGTCATCTCCCTTGAAATGCAACTTCAGTATGTCTGGAACTTTGCTGTGTTATAGTAAGAAGAGATGCCACAAAATCTTAATGCTAGTTTGATTTGTCCTTGTTTTCCAGCAAGGATATTGATAGGAAGACTAATCCCTCTTACATAGATAGGAGAAGCTGGAAAAGAGTTTGGTTTTTTTTTTAATTTGTGGTTGAAACTCCTCCTCAATCAAGTCCAAAGATCAAAGAAAAAATAGAAAAGAAAACCCTTAATGTGAAGAAGCAAGAGCATGTGCATCTCTTCCTCTCTCATCTGTAAAAAAAAAGAGTTCTTAGAATTGGATCTGGATAGATCTAAGGAAGAAATTGAGGAAGGATTATTCCCCTAGGGTGTACATGTTTGTTTTTTGAAACAATGATTGAGTTATTTTAATACCCTGGATGTTCATCCTCATGTACAGAACAGGAAAAAAAAGAATAAACAAAGGAGAAAATATTTTCCACTCAGCAGCATTAAAAAAAAATCTTTTATCCCTTTCTGTGCAGATTTGGAAGACCTTGTCTGACCAGAATAGGAACACAGTAATAATAGAAACATCTAAATGTTTATATCATTTTTTTTAAAAAAGATTGTTTGAAGGTAGGTTTAACCTCTTCAGTTAACCTGATGATGATACAACCTGAAAGTGAATTCTCTGTCAGAGATTCAACTAGTTGTGCCTGCAAAAACGTTACTATATCTAAGCAGCAATTTCCATATCCTCTTTGATGGTAATTTCACACTGAACTGAAGATCTCAAGTAAAGCAGTTTCCCTTCTTCAGGAAGGGAGACTTGAGAGTGTATTTTTATTTTGTTTTTTTTCTTTTGTCATAAGCCCTTGTGCACAGTTGCACAAGTCAGTCTGTTGCAGTTAATTCTGTGTCCTGGAGGTCAAAGGGACCTCGCTATTTAGGAAACTATCCTGTTGTAATTAACACCAAACCTGACATGTTGAGGCTAGCAAGAGAATCCAAAGTGGAACTGTTGTGTGCAGTTGGAGAGCTGTCGACTAAATAGCAGAGGCAAATTGAGCTTTTTATTCCCTTTTTTCCTAAACTGTGAAGGCAAGGAAAAAATAACTTTTTTCCTAATAAGCAAAGCAAAAATCCACCATAGGTTTTGTGCTTTCTCTTTAGCTTTAGAGGTGAGCACATTGGTAAGAAGATGTAAATATCAAACAGGATTCTTCTCTGGTGCCTTTGGAAAACCCAACAACACGCACACCTTAAAGCTTACAAAGACTAAGAACTAAGCAATCAAGTGAAAGACAGTATCAGCAGTCTAATTTAAAGGTATGGTTCACTGAGTAAACTAAGTGGTAGATCTAGGTAATGTCATATTATCAATGTATTTCAGATTTTCATGCTTCTGTGGCCATTGTTAGGTGTCTCTTCACTCAGCAAAGGCAAGACCTACCGGAATAGTAACAAAACTCTGAAGTTCATTCTGTTGCTACACTGGAGAGGGCAATAAACTTGTGTTTATTCCTCTAATTCTTGTTCTACAGTAGAAAAAAACCCAGCAGTAAAGCAACATTGATAGGACTGAAGTATGCTTCTCAGTTGTTAAATGAGCTGCAGTTAACCTGACTTTAGGGCACAGATTAAAATCTCTGTGCAATGATGTACATATATGTGTAACACCTTGTATTTATGAATGGTTTTAGAGCAAAGGGCTGGGGATATTGAATAGATTAGCTTATATAAATATGCAGATAGAAAGTAAGTGCAGTGCGTAGTTTAACAGTAGCAATTTTACAAGAGTGAAATAGAACTTCAGAGAAGTTATATTATAGTTTCTTTTACAACAGTCACTTCGTGGCAAGATAAATCTGTGTTGAATAGCTGTTGATTCACATCCCTCTGGGATACCTGGATCATATGAAAATGTATAAAGTCCTCTGTGAAGGTATTCCTGGCATTGCCAGTGACACAATAGTTTTCAGTTTCAAAATCAGTGCCATCCGTATGTATGCCTGATTTCCTTTGTGGTGCATGGTTAGACTCTTAAGTATCAACATCACTGTATTTCATAGATTACAGCACATATATTTGTCAGACAGCGTATGATCTAAATAACATTATGATTGCATTTCTAGCATTTATTTAATCAAAGAAATAAATCTGGACTGTAAAAAAATGGCAGTGAAAGTTGTCACTAGTCTTTCCAAGTAGTCTAAGAGTTTCATTAAGTTCTTTATATGGCAAAACACTAAGTATTGAAAGCTGTAAAGAAGGGGACTCAATTGTTGCTATGTGTTGTTTTCAGTTCTTGTGTAAGTTAATGAACTCTTTTTCTATTGGTAGACTGCTGGTGAGAGACACATGAATCACTTGCAAAAAGGTATCACGCATACCTGTATTCTGCATGATAGTTATGTGTAATTTTTAATGGCATTCATTTTTTTCTATCTAATATCCCCAGCAGATTAGCAAGACGTTGTAGAAGTGCCACAAACAATTGTCACTTGCTTAACAGAGGAGGCAAACGTGCCTAATTTCCACATACAGGCAATCCAATTTGACTTCTTTTTTACAGCAGGCTATCATGGAGCATTAAACCACTGAGTACAGAAAAGACAGAGGTAGAGGGAGGGCTTTCAGTTATTTCCTTTTGTTCCTTCCTTTCCAATCCTAAAAATAAAGAATGCTATTGTACTTAAATATGTATATATATATGCATATAGGGGTACAGTGAGGATGACTGAAGAAAATGCCCAACTTTGAGGCAGAATTCCTGTATAAAAATAATTTAATTTCCATGCCTTAGTTTCTGATCTGTAAACAGAGTATAATTGTACTTTTCTCAGATCATTTGTTTCTATTTAAACTATAAATTATTTGTGGTAAGAATTATCTCTTGCGTTTTGTTTATACCATGTTCCCATAACCAAATTCTGATTTGGCCGAGTCGTTATTATTAAAGTGCAAACGATAAGTAATAATAGGCATGGGATCTCTTTGGAAACTAAAAAGGTCTTAAAGCAGGCTCAAATTTATTAGCCCCTGGAGGCAAAGATACCAGACTATACAGATTTTTGGCTGTATTTTCAGATATGTGTGCATTTGTATGTGTAAGTAGAAAGAGGAGAATGGCAGTCAGTCATGTGTCTCAAGTAATGCTTTTTTCCGTTGAATTTTACTTATTTCTTTACACAGGCATTTTTAGCTGGTGGATCTAAAGGCAATAGTTTTCAGATTTTCATCCCCAGCTGAAAGAAACTAAAGTTGCTGCATAATCAGACATAAATCGAGAGGATACTGACTTACCAATAGAGAGAGCTGAAGAATCTGTGCAGTCTTGTCTGAATTATTATAATAGTGCAGGAGTTTAGATAGTCAGAATTAAAGTGGGTGGCGAGAACAAAACTTTTGGTGTGCTTTTTAGCACATTAAAGAATTTCTTCAGAATAGTTAGTTGGAGAGCTGACATTATTCTCAATTTAATATTAAATAGCAAACTGAAGTTAATTTGAGATGGAATGACTGAGCCACCAATTTAATAATAATTGCAGTATAATTAAATTCAACGTCCTAGGGGGAGATATAGAACTATAAGGCAACAGAGAAGGAGACCGAGGTTTAGAAGAAGTAATTTCAATAAAATGAGATAGTTAGTCAGAGAAACCCTGAGGTTAAAAGTATAAAAATAAAAAAAACCTAGAGACATGGTCAGATGTTACTTAAGATTAACACCAGCAGTTTCTTAAAAGCCAGTGTGACATTGAACAGAAAGAAAGAAGGTAAGATGGGATACTTAACGGTAAAGTGTAAAATGTTCTTCAAACAAAAACACAAAGGAAATTTTTAAAATTTTTGTGAGTTAAATGATAAGGAATGTAAATTTCAGCAAGCAGTGTTCAAGGGAAAAATATAAGTGTGAGAATGGATTTTCAAGATTACGTGAACAAATATAGAAAACTCAGCCAATTCTTTAAGTTTATTAAAAATAGCTGCAAAATAATTAGGAGGGCTAGGAAAGCTAAACTAAGATATATTCTGTTGTTAAAAAAATAGGACTAACTCATAAAATACTTGACTGTCATAACAAATTATAAAAAGAGAACAGGGCCTGAACCATTGCAGGTGGCTTAGTGTGTAAATGGGTAATTGTTATCCAGAGGTCTTATTAAGGTAAAATTAAAAGCAGAAGAGAAGAATGAAGGGGTCAGCCTGACTTTCTGGCTTTCTCAGACTGTCAAGTGTCACCTATGTGTTTGTCGAGTTAGAAGCTAGCTTCTAACAAACGGAGTCCCTGTTGCGTCACAATGGTGATCATCAGTACCTCGTCACACCCAGCCTCTCCTGCTTCAGCGGAAAGAAGAAAAAAAAAAATGTATAAGCCAAACTTTTGTGCTTAATTGCTCCAGGGCTCTGAAAGGCGGCTAACAGAAGCCATTAAGGATAGTATTTGATTATGACTGGCACCCCTGTGCAGGGTTACAAGTATGGCAAACACGTGGAGGGCAGTGCAAGCAACCGAGTTCTCCCTAGGGCGAAAGAAGGAAAGAAGAGGAGGAAATAATTCTCCAGTGCACACAAGATGATTTTTTCCTCAAAGTGGGTAGGAGCATTACTTTAAGAAAAGCCATGGTCTCACCTTAACAACTGCCAGCTAGTGGTAAAGCCCATGACCTCTCTCATGGAGAGACTTGAGAGTTTAATAATCTTGACTTCTAGAAAGTAACATTTAGCATTAAATACGTCCCAATTTTAGCAATATAACGTTCAGCTATTGGATCTTGTTAGGCTCCAGTAAGACTGGTAAGCCCTTTATGATCAAAGATTTTTACGTATGTGTGTGCTTATATCCACAGACTGAATAATTTTAAACATTATGTTATAAGAGGATGTTGATATTTAGTGTGATAAATATTCAGTTTGTAACTTGTGTTGTTCAGCAGCTGAGTCACTTTTTTAAATTGTCCTTGAGAAATTCCCGTATTTCCAGAGCTGAGTGCAATTTCCTGATCGTGGGCGTACTACTGTTTGGTTTGCACATTTATCACTAAAATTTGTAATCCTTCTTAATACATAAACCTATATTAATATAATTACTGCATAAATATATATGCACAAAATAATAAAAGATCCCCACCTATTAAAAACACTACTGTTCACACAATGTATAAATCCAGAGCTCAAACTAACCAAATTTCTACAGAAGCATTTCATATGTCTTGTTTTGTAGTGCTGCTATGTTTTGCCAGCTTATTTGGCAGCAGCTCATAGTATTTGTGAAAGTGGGATTTAAGGAAGTTTGTTCCTTAGCTATCCAAAGAGTATACCTCAGTTTGAAATTATTTATGATAACACGGGAAAATAAGCTTGTGTAAGACTTGCATAATACACAGAGGGGAAAACAGTATGCAGTGTCATGACCTCATCTGGCTTCTGCGTGCAAAAACGATCACCTCAGCTGCAAAAAATAAATAATTCTGCATGAAGAGCAAGAAAGGTGACAAGAGTGGTGAAGGAACAGAAACTAAATGAGTGACATCATTGAAGAAATCAGAGCTAATTACACTGTTAGTTTCATTTCCCTTCTCAACTCATGCTTTCTCCAAAACTGTCATGTTTCTGTATTTTGGTTTAGAGAATCAAACTTCCTTTACTGAAGTAATAACTGTGTGAAACTGTGTTATTTGTGTCATAAATAGTGTTAAACTTTTTTAAAAATCAAAATTAAGTAATTAAAATGAAGCCATATTCTTGCTTACCAGAGTGTTTTTGTCTACTTAATAATTAATGATAAGAAAGAGAATCAGTCCTTAAGGTTCAAAGGGTATAAATTTATGAGTGTAGAGGTGGGGTGAGCATGAAGCTGGTCATAAATTATAAGCAGTGGATTTGAATGAGAGAAGCTATGGCTTTATAGGAGTGGAGCAATTGAAGAATCAATGTTTATTGATTAAAAGTGATAATTTCCAAGGCTATTCACAGCAAAAGAGGTACTGAATAAAATTTTAAAATTATGAAGGCAGAACTGATATAGGAAAAAATTTCAGCCATGTTCATTTAGGCTGTAGGATGCTCTGCAACTTGAAGAGTGGAAGTTACAGTACAACATGTCAGGAGGAGTTTGACATTTTGGAGGATAATGGCAACATCCAGAATGATTGGTATAAAACCATTAGAAATGTAGTTTTAAGTCTGATATTGTAGTTTTGAATTACAGAAGTTTTTTATAGTACAATTAAAAAATACATATATTTTAGTATCAAAAAATAAGTATGAGTTTCAACGTCATATTCAAATAATATATATGGTTTAAGAATATTTCTGCTATTGGCATATTAATTTATAAACATGTGAGGACTTATTCGATAATAAAATAAACTTTCTGCTTATGAGAATGATCAGTACAGTTTTATTGTTGCAATATTTGAAGAAAAATATTAATTGCATAGTAGCATTCCCAACCATTACTGTCAATTTAGATTACTTTTACTATAGAAATAGTTAAAAGTGGAGAAATATTTCATTCTGAAAAAACATTGTGGTGGAAGAATATGGCTTATTACTTTCAAGATACACATTGTCATTTATTTTGGGTTTTTTCCCTGTGATGTTAGATTTTATTTCATTAAAATGTTTCACAGTCAGGTCTTATTGAATCCTGTTAAAATTTCAAAATCCAAAAAATGTAGTTTTGACCTTGTCTGATAAATAGCATCCAATCTGCCTATAATATGACATTTTATAACTCACACAAGTGACATCTGTCTATGAATTCTGTAGAGAAATGCAGAAGTCAAATATGAAACTTCTACAATGAAAGAACAAAAGTTACTCTGTTGTGAAATTTCTGTTCTGACATATTTACAGTAGATAAGCAATATAAATAGTTTTGTTTACTTCCTTAATATTTTCAAAGCAAGTTTCTCAAGAATTGTAACTGAGAAAATGTTTCTTTTAAAAATACTGAAAAATGTGTTTTCTTGGCAGCATACGATATTTACAGTAAGTAATGGTGAAGAGCATGGAGCAAAGGGTACTTAAAGTCTGTGTCCGTGGCAGAACATGTGCTCTCAGGAGCTGCCATTTACTTTCTTCATCAAGAGTGCAAAAATCCAGTACTTAGTACTAGATTACCACAGTAATAAAATGTGAATGCACATGTTAGATTGACATCTGACACTATTGCTGTGTGTAACACACATATGGAAAGCTCATTTCCCTTTTTTCAACTATAAGATTTCTGATATGACTGTTAAAATTTTTTTTCCTTCCAGCTTTCCTGTGCTTAGCCTTAATGATAAGGGTGCATTGTGGATCATTTTTATTCAATACAGATCTGAATTACATTTTCCAGAAAGGATTCTAAACAGTTATTCCAAATAGTACAATACTTACGGGAAATAATTACACAGTGAGCTAGATTTTGCATAATAGATGTTACAGACTTCTTAAAAAAATGAGAGTAATTTTGATGCTTGTAGGCTTGGGGAGTAATTGATTGGATTTTGAATGGTGAAGGAAGAGGTTAATTTTCTAGGAGCTCAACATGCAGCGCTTGATAGTGGTGGTGGCTTAGTTGATTAAATTATTAATGATTGGAGGGCTTGAGTATGCTTAAGAGTTCAAGTCTGCCTGTGTACACACAATAGGATACTCTTCTGTGGAGAGCCTAAACTGAGAGAAGGGATGGAAAGATTCTGATACCAGAGTATGACCATCTAATTTTAGCATAAGATTCATTTTTATTGCCCACTTCAGGAAAAAAAATCTAATTTTACGATGATACAATTTTTCAATTAACTCCTTCACTGATGAGTTGCTTTTCAAGCAGTTATCTCTTAAAACTCATGTTTTACACAGATAAAATACAATTTCTGATCAAATTCATCCCTTGACATACTTATTCCTATGCAGCAGTGTACCACTTCTTCACTGTCCAAAGAGATGTCTGATCGTTTTGGCTTCATAGGAAAATGTTGATATTTTAAGATATTTTTGCATTTTTAAATATTCTGTTATATTTGATAATTGCAGCTTGCTTTGAATGGAAAAAGAAATAGTAAGAGCTCTGGTCAGGGGAGGTACTTTTTTTTTTTTTTTTTTTTAGGGCAGTATTCATGCCCAGACCCTTTGTATAATTATATTGTAATACTTAAGGTAACTGCAGGTAGTGTATTCAAGAGTAAGTCTCTTCCAGAACAGAGGTGAGGTGCTGCAGTGTGAGTGAAAGAGAGGAAGAAAACATACTTGATTATGGTTGTGTGGATCACATACAGGAAATTTTATTTAAGTATAAGCTTGAATTCACCAGGATTTTATGGCAGGTATTTTTGCTGTTGCTAATCATTTACACATTGTATAGTAATTTTAGGTTGAAGTTTCTTTCAGAAGAACAAAAGTAGACATCATTTTATGTTTTGGGTCTTATCTTTGAGAAAGAAGTAATAATTTATTTAATCATAGTTTATTTGCTCCTAAAACATAAAATACTCATTTAATTAAGAATCAGTTTGTTACTGGGATTTCTAGCATCAGCCATAATATTTTTTAGAAAAAAAAATTATAGATTTATATTGAAATTCAAGATATTATCTGGGTTTTGGAACCTCACAGTTCTTAAGTAATTTCCTTTCTCTGAAATAAAATTTTCCACTTCTCTGTATGCAGTTATTACATGCCAAGAAAACCTCTTGGTCCAAAATACCTTCCACTGACCTGCACCACAAGCGATCATCCTAAAATGACCAGATGCCAGCTCTTATGGTTGAGGATGAAATGTGACGTCAGGATAAATACTTGTCTATTGTTGAACATGATTGCCTTTTCCTTTTTTTTTTTCCCTCCAGTTTTGCAAGTACAAGTTGTTCTCTTGGGTCCTTGCAACTGGGACCAAAAGTAATAAGCTCTCCTACGCACAGGTCTGCTGCAGTTACATTGGGTCATGACAATAAGAAAACAGTTCCAGTGTAGTTAAGTTTCAAGTGTGTTTGATCACTCAGCATGCTACTTCAGGAGGCATCAGCCAGCTTTTGCACTTTTGTCTCTAGTGGGCTGGCTGCCACGTCAGTAGAGAGATCGCATGGCCCACGCCTCTCTGCAGCACCTCAATGTAATTAACGTTGCATGCCTTTATATACATGTGGCTGTAGATTTGAAGAGTTACAGACATGACTGTAAATGTTTATCAGATCATGAGTGTAAGTAGGAGAAGATTTATATGTGTTTATAAATACAAAGCTGTAACAGCACTTGCTTGATCCATAAAGCCAGGAGATTGGTATCTGCATGTTCTTAATCTAAAAATCCTTGTGTTGTGCACTCCACATGTGGATTCAGAAAAACATAGTGTGATAAAAAGAGTTGGATGTGGGTCTGAGACTTCTGGGATTCCTTGGCTACACCTTGTGTTGCCACTGTTCTGCCCTGTGAACTTTTCGCTCCAAACTCACCGTATCATTTTTGTGCTTCTGTAAAATGGGAGAAATGACACTACCATCTCTAAAGGTGCTTGGAATTTTTACTGGTCTTAAAGAACATATGTTATTAGCATTTTATATATACATTGAGGGAAACTCATCTAATTTGAATACTAACTTGCAAGTAGAAGTAATTGTGTTTAATTTTCAAAAAGCAGCTTAAATTAGTTGCCTCAGTCTTTTATTTCTTTGTCCCTTCTGTGCTACCGGAACCAGGGTTTGAAGTTAATGTTTTAGGGTACCTTTAGCATATATTGCCCAAGAATGTTAGAAAATAGCGTAGTACGTGAACACCGGCATAAGCACCTTTTAACAATTTTTGAAGCATTTTAGGAAAGTGATAGATATGGAGGAGATAATAGAATTGCTTATTTTACACTTTACTGGAAAAATATGAGAGCCAAAGCATACCTTCCTATTAGTATAATTTTATTTCTTTTCATTTTAATTGCTGAATTTTTAAGATAGTTTGATTGAGCCTGTTATCGATTCCCCCCCCAAAAATAACCCAGAAGAGAGGCATGTGGAATACTGCCATGTTAATTTTTGTTCATTTCACACAGATGTTTTGCTTCAGAAGATGTCAGAGTAAAAAGAATAGACTCCATCTGAAAATGCTCCATCTTGAATTGGTTCTGCCAGCCAGTGTTCCAAATGTGTGTTGTTAAAATAATCATTAATAAATGGCTATATAAGCCTGATTAAATCACAACCACCACTTAATGGTCAAATGTTTTCCCACTGTTACGGTTGTCATACTGGTCTTTCTCTAATTCTGTTCCAGCTCAAATTAATTTTATTCAGAGTTTTCACAGTGTCCTAGGTGGAATCTCCTTGATCCTATTTGGATTGACCTCAGTATTTTCCTATACTTAGCAAAATTACTCAGAATTTTAAATTTATGTTGGCTTTCATGACCTCATAATCACCCTTTTTATTTTATATTTATCTCGTGAATAACTGATTAAAAAATTACATTCTATTAATTTGTAGGTGTGCTATTAATCTTCTAGTTTACACTTGTTAAATTTAATCCCTCTGAGGATCATCCAGTACATCTGTTTCATCAGCATTGACGTTCTGATCCTTCTCTTCACTGAGACCTCTCAACTTCATGAAATTGGTGCACTCCTCCTACTACTTATGTCCATAAATGCAGCATGAACCTGTGTTTTTACAGAATGAGCTTTAGACTGTGCTTATGCGCAATGTGCACTGTCAACCACAATGCGAAAGTTCTGCTGATTTTCCTGTTTATATTTCTTCATACGCAGACAGTTCCTTTTGCAGTGGGAAATAATATGTCACTTCCCACTTTGGTTCTACCTCTCCTGAAATTCAATTTCCCTATGTTTTCAAGCGTTCAGTAAAGGGTTTGCGCAGGTCATCTCTAGTTGAGCTAACAAGGGCTTGACCACTGTAGTCACAGGCAGAGTTTGGGTAGGAAGTGTTACAGTTATTTAACCTTTTTTCCAGTTAAAATGCCATGAGTAGAGAACATATTTAGTATTTTCCCAAGCTGAAAGAAAAGTCATGAATAAAAGAGAATGTAATTCTGACAGTGGCAGTGCTAAAAGTTCACTGAATCAGCAACTATTCCTCATGGTGACTTACTGCTACTCGTCTGCTTTGGGGAGGGGGACATCACTGTCCTGTCTGACAAAGACAAAAGTGCAATGAAAGGTGTTTGGTGGCAAACTACAGTGAAACTCCTATTAGAATGTAAACTTTTTATTCTCTAAAGTTGCTTACATCCTCCTCCTTTGAAAGTCTTAGCCACAACACAGACTCGCTCCATAGTACCTCAGTAAGTGATACACTTCAAAGCATAAGTTGTTAATTTTATTCATAAAACAATTAATTGTATGTACTAGAGGAATCTGAATAGTATGGTATTAATAATCTATATATTTAGATCTGATGCCAGAAAAAACGTTCATTATTGTGAATTTTAATTTTAATTCAGTTTTGCCTGATCCTTACAAATTGGTATGTAAATGGTAACTTTTGCAGGGTCAGACATCTGTCCATCTGTTGTGTGTTTATATTGAACTTAACTCTAATCTGTTATGATGTCCACCTACAAGAATTCACTCAAGGTATTTTAATGCAAAATCAAGTAATGAAGTCTTGGCCAGGCTGACATCAAAACTTCCACTCATGTCTGTGAGGCTAGAATTTGCAAGGATTTTGTTTGGATTTCTTACAGTCTTGTTCTTAGGTAATGAAGTGCTTAAACAAATCTAGTAAGGTAGGGTTTTGAAGCTCTTCCTTTACAGTAAATTTCCACGTTGGAACCATTTAGTCAGTTCTTTTCATTTAATGATGTAAAAACTAAAAAAACATGAACATACCTTTGAAGATGAAAAGAAGAAAATTCTGCATAGTGCTCACAGTTTGTGGGAGGTGTGATGGCTAGGGAGATCCCTGTGTCAGATCAGCTGCACTGATAATAGTTGTCAGGGAAGGTCTGCCAACATTGACATATGGTAGGACAAGAGGAATCATTACAGGGTATTAGAGCTTCTCAGGAACATAACCATTGTGGATTTTTGTTTGCACTTGATTTTTCTGGGTAGGTTTTGTTTTTAACTTACACAACTTATATATATTTTAAATCTGTTTTTCCTCGGCATACAGTAACCACTAATTTAATTTATTTAGCTTTTGTAAAGAAAATAAGGTACTTTGGTTCAACAGTAGATATCCTTAAGAAATCATATTTGTTAGTTATTTAATTTTGAGCTGTAGATCTTAATGGATGCTTTTACCTAGCTCTTTTCTTTCCATTGAAATGGGATTTTAAATCAGCTTGCTAATCCTTGCATGGAATAAGTGCAGTTGAAGCCTTCTGATAGTTTCATGAAAAATGTGAAATATATGAATGAACTTGTTACACTTTGCAGGCTAAAACTTTCACTTCCCTACCATTGCTAGTTTGATATTTTATTCAAATGGCAGTCAGCGAATCAAAAACCCAATAGAATGACCGTAAACATAATTCGGCTACTGTTTTTTTGTGGCTGAATTTGAGGGTGATTTTCACAGTGCATGAAAAATACTGCATTTTCAGAAAGGGCATCCTGCCCCAAAGAGCACAGGCAGTTGTGCCAGGGTGGCACCTGCAATGGCCAGGTCGGCAGTTCCTCCAGCACGCTTTGCTGTCGCTGAAACCAATGAGGTAGCTCCTGCATGTTTTTCAGACACTTTGATTTTAATTTGGGATGTGCCAGAACTGCTGAACTGATTTTTCCTTGTTTTGTTTTCATGTTAGGTTTTTAAACTTTTTAGCTACAGTATTGGAAATTACACAGGGATGTTTTGAAAGGGCAGAGCAAGTAATAGGTAGCAAAGAAAAAAAACAACTTTAAGTAGTTTTCAGTCTAGCAGTGGAAAGTAGCTGCTTTTCCTGAAATACAGAATGATACTGAATAAACACAAGAAATTAGTTTTCTGTATTTCAATATTTTTTTTACCATAAGAATGTATATGACTCTTCCCAAATTCTACATAGTATGCAGATGACTCTGTGCTTTTTACTTGCTTACCTGTCAGCTTACATTGACAGTGCATACACTGAGTTTAAGAGTCTATTATAACAATTTCCTCCTCAAACTTAAAAAAAATAAGTATGAGAGCGTAAATGAAATTCACAGAGAATATATTTCATTTCAGGTAGTATAAACAGTGAAAATTAAATGAGCGCACTATTTGAAAAATTAGTTCTGCTAGGTGAATTGACTTAAAGAAAGTCTGACTGAAACACAGGAGATTCCAGACAAATATAAGGAAAACCTTTTTTTACAACTGTGACAAAACACTGGCACGGTTTGCTCAGAGAAGTTGTGCTTTTTATTTTTGAGATAGTCAGGGCTGGTCTGGACAAGTCCCTGCTCCAGTCGGACTGGGTTTGAACAGAAGGTTGGAGTAGATGACATTCAGAGGTCTGTTCCAAACTGAAATACGTTGCGATACTATAGTAATCTTAAAATAGGAATATTTCTTCTCACTACCAATAACACTACTGGCAAAATCAAAAATGTGCGTATTTTAATGATAAGGAGAAAACTATTTGAAAGAAACTGGGGGCTTGGTTTCAAGCCATACAGACTTTATGGAAGCAAAGGGAAATAGCTAAGATTTTTTTCTTTATAGAAAAAAAGAAAATTTAAAGGTGGAGAATCCATATAATATATGTTGAACTCAGTGACATTTTAGCCTAAAAATAGATACCACTGGATATTGCATTTATTTTACTGTCTTTTGTTTATAGGAAAGCTGAGATGACTTGGTTATAAAGCAACTATGAAGAAATACAGATATATTGCAAGATAGGTACAGCGTGGATATAGGATAGGTTTTATAACTTTTCAGTCAAATTAAATGTTATCTTTGTTGCTGTGTGTAGCATAAAGAAAAGCAGTCCTAAGTAAGGAAGTAGTGTATCAATTCTTATTAATCAGTATTTCTGTGTAATATGTGAAGGTCTGTGAATTGGGTCCTTCGTGGACATTTTATGTCAGAGAAGTCTGAGCTATCTCCTGAATTCAAGTGACTAAATTGTACTTCCATTTGGTACCACAGATATTTAGGGAAGGCAAGGGCGTATTCATTCTCCATCCCTGACCCTAATTAATTTCGCTTACATTATTTTCTTCTTTGTAATATCTTGAAAGAATTGCATTTAGGGTACTGCATGCTCTCCTGTTCTCTCAGGCTGCCTCACACTGACCAGTCTACAGATTCTGGGCTAAACTGACTGATTTTTGAGGAATTTTACATGATGTGCTTGTCAGAAAAAACTCTGACTGGGCAGTAGCCAGAGTTTGGAACAATACGTCTTGAAGTGGAGGTCTGTCCACAGCCTTGGAATTGCATGTACAGGACAGCCACTCAAGTTCCTTACCTGTGTCTACACAGTTGTGGTTCTTAGGTTCAACTTTATTTAAGTGAAAAAGGTAAAATACTGCTATTATTTTTAAAAAAGAACCATTTCAGCTATCTGTAAAAATCTGAACTTTGTCAAAGAGTGTCAAAAGTACTTGGTTTCCTTAAACATTCTTGTTTTAAAACAGAACTAGTGATGCTCCATCTGCTTAGGTAGCACATTTTAGAAAAAATATCAGCAAGTTAGGGATCTGTTGGATTGTAACCATCAAACTTTCTCTTGTAGTCCTGCGAAAGTTCAGCTGTTTTGTTGAGTTTGGAGTAGCAGGATGTTTTATACTCCCTGAAGTATGTGTATTTGTCAAACTCTTACATTTAGCTGAAAGCAAAGCTGGAGAATTTCTCCTCCAATTTAAATCCATGGGAGTTTAGAGGGACCAGAAGCAACAGCATCTGGATGGTTTTGTATGAGCAACATTGAGATACTTCTGCTTCTGTTCTAGTTGTCTTAGATCCTACTTGATTCTCTTGCTCTGCCATCTAGCTGGTGAAATCAGGATTACTAGGTTTACTCAAAAGCAAGGTATTTGATGAGTATATGAAATAATCTTGGATATCAGAACATCAAGCTCTAAGTGGTTAAAAATATTAACAGGGACCTGCTTGCTGATGCAATCTTGCAGTCGTCCTTGAAGGGAACTATTCCTACCCTATTTATCTTGAAACAGAATTAGAAATCTTCCAAGTAATCATTTATTACAGGAATAAACCTAATCCCCTGAAAAGAGCATTTTTAAAGAGAATTGCTCTAACATTGTGTGCTGAAAAACATGTCACTTACTGTTACGTATTCTAAAATTTTGGTGATTCTTTTTGTTATTTTCATCATACTTTGTCTATAGAGATGTCTTTCGTTTAAAAATACAGAGTGTACAGGTCAAATCAACTTAGGATTTTTTTCAGCCTCATCAGAGACTGTAATTTTGGAATAAATTAGTGATAGACAGCACAGGTGTAATTAGTTTTAAATCCAGAAGACACGGTCTCCACTATAGAAACGCATTACACTAGCATTATTATGACAATAACAAGATTACATTTATTGTCACTTTAACTGTTGGCCATGTTGTCCAGTGGCACTAAAAGAAATACTCTTGTGTTTAAAAATATTTAGCAACAGCTGTTGCTCTGCCAGTGTGGAAAAGTGAACAAAGCACCTGACAAGATGAGGTTTAGATATTGGGTTTTGTTTGTAAAATTATTCTTTTGTTATTGGATAAAGGTGTGAGAAGATTTAATTTCAATACTTGTGTAAAATAATTACATTTTTACTTAATGGTTTAAAGTGTTTTGAATGTATTTAACCACTATCACAATAAAAGTTAAGAAAATGCCTAGGAGTAGCATGACTGAATTTAAAGAAATTTTACCCCTAGTTTTTGCTGTTTGTGCCTGCTAGCTCTGCTGGGCTAGCTCATAAACATGCTCTTCCATCAAACTGATGGAAAATAAAATGGTTTGCAGCTTACATTTAAGAAACATGTCTTCTGTTCCCTCTTTTTGTTCTCTTGACTGGTACCTCTTTTCCATTTTGTCATGTGTATACTTCTTGCCTATGCTTCCCAAATCCATCCTTTTTAACTTGCGTTCTTGGAGTGCTGTTCTGTACAGTCCAATGCTCTGCTAATTCCACAGAAGTCTTTAGGTTTTGTTACAATCCTAAACAGCTCACAGGGCACATCTAAACCACCAATAATTTATACAGCTTGAAATTCTTCAAAATAAACCTTTTCTGCATGCTAGCAGTAGCAATATGCTAGGAAAATTATTAGTGTTCTCAGAATTATTTACGCCTGGTGGTTATTGTTAGTCTAGATGTCCCTCTCTGCATGTCAATCTCTTGTTCAGTTTAGTTGTCCGTTGGGCATTTGAAAATAAGCCACTTTGAACATTTGAACAATTTGGATTCTCATACAAGTAGATAAACAAGTAGATAAAGTAGATAAAGTTAATATGTGCAACACTGATAAAACTTTGGAGTGCAAAGAAGTAAAAGTTCTAAAGATGCTACATTTATTATGGATGGCGGTTTCATAGAATGGGGCCCAGAACAGGCACAAGCTGTGTCTTGAGTCATAACAGGGCTTTAGAGGAAAGTCACCTGAAGACTAGGAATACATAAAATAGCTTGCAATGTTGACTAGAATAATTAACTTTTTGAGTGGCTCTTTTAGAATAATTAACTTTTTGAGTGGCTTGATAGGGACAGATGTGAAAAAAAGAAGTTTAAAGAAATCTTCTACATCTTCTTCTAGCAGACTTAATAACCAGGGGGAAAGTCCTGATTTCCTCTACATTTGTTCTCCAGTATAATTAATAATTAGTTTTCCTATTGCTTTCTCTTTCCTCTTCAGGCACTCTAGAACTTCTGAAATAGTGCAAAAGCATGGACCATTTGCATCAATACCCCTCCCTCAGCTTGTTTCTCATGAAATTACCAATTACGCTGGTAATTAGTTCATCATGAATGGCTAATTGTACAGGGGGAAGTAGGAGTTCAATCTTGGTTGCTTCCAAACTGTGAAAGAGCAAGTGTCGTATCACTCTTTTCATGTGGAATACTTCATTTAGAGTACTGAAATGAAAACTAGGGAGTGAGGGACAACAGCAAAGGCTTCTCCAGGTGTATCAGCAGCAAACAAAGACTGGAAAAGGTAGGCCCAACCGCTGGGTTGGGCAGTGGCTGTGGTGATGAAGCACATGGAAGCACATGTAAGTGCCTTATTCACCTTGCTCTTTACCAGTGTGTCTTGGCTTCAGAAGTGTGAAACCCCTGACACCCATGGGAAGGTCTGAAGCAACAAAGACTTATCCTTGGTGGAGGAGGATCAGGTTAGGGAACATGAGATGAACAAGACATACAGAAGTCTATGTGATCTGATGGGATGCACCCGCAAGTACAGGGTGAGCTGGCCAGTGACACTGTAAGCCACTGGAGTATATTTGTAACGTCGTGGTGGTCAGGGTAGGTTTCTGAGGACTAGAAGAAAGAAAATAACTCTGCTATCTTTGCGAAGAACAGTAAGGAATATCTGGAGAACTGCAGGCCAGTCACCATCACCTCCCTTTCTGGGAAGGTGATGGAGTTGTGTGTGCATCGTCATTAATCATCTGGACGATGAAACAGAGTGAACAAGTGTGCGGAAACAGTAGGAGTGGTTGATACAGCAGACAGTTGTGTTGCCATTCAGAAGAACTTTGACAGGCTGGAGAAATGGACCGGCAGGAACCTTGTGGAGATTAACCAAGGGAAATGCAAGTCCTGAGGGTTGAAGTGGAATAACCCAGTCATGAGTACCAACCAGCTGGGAGGCAGCTTTGCAAAAAGGACCTGAGGATCTTGGTGGGCACCAAGCTGACCATGAGCTGGCAGTGTGCACTTGTAGCAAAGGCAGCCAACAGCAGCCTGGGATGTGTAAGTTAAGGAAGGTTTTCCTCCTCCTCTACTCAGCCCTGGTGAGACATCTGGAGTGCTGTGTCCAGTTCTGGATTCCCCAGTACCAGAAAAGCACTTCCTGGAATGAGTCCACAAATGGGTTACAAGGGCAAGGAGTAGAAGGAGTGGCTGAGAGCTCTGGGACTGTTCTGCCCGGAAAATAGAATGCTTAAGCAGATCTCATCCATGTGTATAAATATCTGATGGGAGTCAGGAAGATGGATCAAGACTCTTCTCAGTGGTGCCGAGTGAAAGGACAAGAGGCAAAGAACACAAATTGAAATATAGGAAATCCCTTGTAAACATAAAAAAGATGTCATTGTAAAGGGGGTAAGATTGAAAAGGTTGCCCAGAAGATATATAGAGGCCATCCATGCAGATATTCAAAACCCATCTGGACATGGACCTGAGCACCCTGCTTTAGGACTCCTCTGTGAGCCCCAGAGTTACACTGAGTAATCTCCAGATGTTCTTTCCAGCCTCAACAATTCTGTGATTCTGTGAATTTCTGAACAACTTTAATTCTACCTTAATTTAGGTAGCGCTGAATTACCCATGTGTTACTTTGTCTAAATAATACTTTTGAAGGTCTGTCAACAGCTTAAGGAAGTATGATTTGGTATTGTATGCAGGCAGGTAGTATTTATCAAGGATGCTTGAAAATTTCCTTCTCCACTTCTGCAAAGAGGCGGAAGGAATTTCCAGTTTGCTAGACCCAGTGTAGTACAGAAATATAGTTAGCAAAAAAGCGCAATACAAACAAGCTAGGAAGCAGATTGAAAATATAGATGGAGTCTAATGCAGAAGACAGAAAAGTAAGCAATGAGACAAGAAGTTTCAACCATTTAAATGAAAGTAAGGGTAGCATCAGCAGAATCTTAATGTATCTAGTAGTCATCAGTATGCCCTTTCCTCCAAATGATTTGCTACATTTCTCACTCTTATTTAACTTTTATTCATTCCTTTCACTGAATTTTTTGAGTTTAGGGAGAGGTTTATAGAGGAGAAGCTGGACGAGAAGCATAATGCAGCAGGAGACAGAGGCAAACATATATATTGCTCTGCAAAGTCTTCTGCTTTGCTTTCCACCCAGCACTTCAGAGACTTGCGAGGCTGCACGGTCCCATCACCAGTGCTTCTCTACTAGCAAAGAAGTTCTGTTGTAAACTTCCTCTAGGATTTTGCCTGCTTTTGTGCAAGGTTTTTACACTGGGTCATGCCATGCAGAAGTTCACCATGTCCAAGTGTAGTTTTTGTGCTTCCTGGTGTCATTAGCTAACATGGTCATTGGCAGGTCAGAAAGAAATGAAACTGGGACCTCAGGGTCTTCTTTTGCCTGCAGCAATTTTTAATAGCTCTTGTCCTCCTTTGTGGAGGCTGAAAGTACTGGTATTCTGTAGGAATATTTTTTGAGATTGTGTCTTCTTGAGTTGGAAGTCAAATAAGCAGGCATTTTACATTTGCATCAGGTTCTTAATAAACGCATTGGTGCATGAATATTCTTGAGACAGTCTGTAATTAAAATCTTTAAGAAGCTTCTTATCTGTTCAACAGTTAAGTTGGAATTACTTTTCATTAGCCTGTTTTTCTGCTTAGCTGTGATTCACCTGGATCCAGAATGCTTTCTCGCTTTTTTTCTTTCTGTACTGAAGTGGTGCATTTAGTGTTAGATCTCTAAGCAAGAATAAATCTGAAGTAGGATGTCATGTGCTGTCCAAGAGATAGTCTTTTCATTTAATGCAGAAGAATAGTAAGAATGAGAATTTGGGCGTAACTGTTTCATTTCAGTTGACAGGTAATACCCTCCCACTAAGACTGCACTTGCAGATAGTTGATTATCTTGCTCTGGGTTGATGTAATCACCACCTTCACCTCAAGTATTGCTTCTAAACTACAAAGAAAAACTTGCTTTTTGACTTGTAATTGCAGGATTTGAGCAAGCTTTTGCCATTTTGAATTCATTAGTCTTCGATGGTTTTTGAAGGAACCTAAGGATATTGTAAGAGTAGTGCGTTCTTTGCCAAGTAGATCCTATGGTAAATACAAAGATGGATCATCTCAGGCTTTAGGGAAATAGTATTGGAAGGCCAGATTCTTTTTGTGATTGCAGTATCTGGCAGGATCTTTATCTTATGATTGGACAAGAAACTGTGTGTTTCTGAGATAGACTCATAGATCTGCTTAATGAGTCATTTTGTGATACTGGGCAAAGGAATTAATTCCACATGTATAAGCAGAACAAATGTGGTTGTCTGATAGAGAAAATTTTAGGTTTAAAACACCTCAGTGTTCAAGATATCCCTATGAAAATGAATGTGATTTTAATCTAAACTAGGGTGTTTCTGTGTGTGAGTGTGTGGACAACGATAAACGGTCAGTGGTGTTGCTTGGGGAGACCAGAGACCCTGATGTTGTAGGCATTCCTTTGAGCTAATGCCAAGTATGACAGAGTCCGGAGTACTTCTGCCACAGGGAGGGTGGTTGGTGATCCCTGGGGCTGTAGAGGCTGGGAGCTGTGCGGGCTAGTCTCAGGAGACGGAGAAGCTTGCTTGTTTGGAGGATTGGGTGAGGCTAGCGTGAAGAGATAGCATGAGGTATCTAGCCCGCATGCTAGCTTCATTTTATAGATCTGTTGTTAATGATCAGGCTGTGTTCATGGCAAAGTTCGGTTCATGTGATTGCTGTTACACTTCTTCTTTGTATTGTTCTCACTTACATGCTTTTTTAAAATTTGACTGGAAGTACCATGAAGATGATGTCAGATTTTTTGCTTGTGTCTTAATAAAATAGAACCTTTAGCATCTTAGAGGTGACTTTCTCTATAGAAATACAATAACTGTTAAAGCTCTTCAGCTTTTGTTTTCTTTTATCTAAGGATTTTTAACTACTCTTGAGAAAATATACAGCATTTAGGTCCAGAAATGAATTGGAATAATGTATCCATTTGAAAGTGCTGGAAAGTTAGCCAAAGGCTAGCATGAGCACTCGGATTCTTCTAAAAAAGCATTTTGTGGTTTTCAGTAACTCGGTGTTCTCTGTCTTCTGTGATTTGCTATTCATCTTCATAACTTGCTTGAAGATTGTATAACTTCACATATTAGCAAAACTCAATTTAAATATATTTCTTAACATTATTTAGTAATTTATTTAAACTTTAGATTGGTTTTAGTTGTATTAAATGGCGGCTATTCTCAACATGATGTGCAATGTGACAAAGAATTTAGATGTCTCTACTATTAAGGGAAATAGGGATACTAGTATAATTTGGATCTAGCAAAATGCAGTATACCTTTGGGATAGGCTAGTTTCCATGACAACATTTTCTTTTCTGTTTTTGAGGCGAGAAGTGATGGGCAGAAGCTGTTTTATTCAGCAGTGATTAGGTCAGTGTTTGGTTTGGGGGAATAAATGAGCACAACCACATCTGAATGCCAAAATAAATGTTAACCCTTTTTGGCTGCACTCACCTGGCAGCCTTATAGTTATACAGGATTATTGCAAATGCTTAAGTAGAAGCAGAAGTGTTTTCATTTCTTAGAAATTTTATTTAGAGGCAATTTAAAAAGCAAGATTATTTGAATTTCTTAAAAAACTCATGTTTATACAGAATATTATGCCTAATTTAGAATGCTCAAAATATGTTTTTAAATTGTATTATGATTTCATAAAGTAACCATAATGTGAAAAATGCTCAGTTCGTCAGATATCTATGTAAACTTGCTTTGTGTGTGTGAAACATTGCCATTCTTCTATGCTCTTTTAGGAATCCAGGCTGTGCTGGAGAACCACAGTTTGCTGGTCTTATAAGTTATTCTGGAAGATGTTGCTTGATGAAAAATGTAGCATCTCTATGAGAAATTCTGTTAACCAGAATCATCACCATTATAGTCTTTGTTTTTAGCCGTTAGTCCAGTCAGTAGAAGGGAAATGCTTATCTTCCATCAGAATGTTAAATTCCAGAAAACCTAAAATCGCTTTCCTTGTGGTCTCCATTTAATCTGTCTGCAGTAGTCAGGTAAGTTGGAAGGGCCCAGTCTTAAGAGGAATTGGTTAACTATTGGCACTTCTTTTCCATTGATTATAATTTAGCTTGGAAATAATTTGATATTCTTTCTTTTCTGAGTTCTGTCCTCTGGAGGAGCGCAATCAGTCTTTTCAGTGCAACAGCTAAGTTCTGTTGCCTTAAAGCACATTTCGGTTACATTTCGCCCTTTAAATGGGAAATTCCCAATGTTGTTGAGGAGATTTCTGTATATTTATAGGAAGATGGTGAAATTAAGTGTTTTCTTAGGTAGCTGTATCTTAGTTTTCATCTAAACTAAGACATTATAAAATAGTTTACATACAGCAGTGCGGGTGACCTCATTTATAGGGAGTAGGATAATAATTTCTTAAACTAGTTCAGAGGTAGAGAGCTGCTTTGCCATATTTCAGAAGAAGGCTTCCATTTAGTTTAGTTTAGTTATTTGCAGATTCATAATTCCTACAGCTACAGAAAGTGTACACCACATATACGAGGGTGACTCTGCAGAGTGTCATTATACAAGATTCCTTCATATAAAAGCCACTTTTTTTCTTGGATAGTCCTTAGCATTATGGAGACTCTTTAGATGAAGTTTTCAAGGACTGTATGATTTCAGTTTCTTTCTTTTTTCACTTGGTCACAGAAGATGTGAATTGCAGACATGCTTTTAATAATGCTTGTTCAACTGAAAAAAGTACCTTTTTGATTTAATACATTCTCACATTGATTTTTGTACTTGTTCCTATACAGCCCTTAGCACAGCAGCTGATGTGAGACGTTTCTTATAGTTAATGTTTCAGCATCAGATGAGGCCCTCATTTTAGTTCTTTATCTGCAAATCGTGTGCTTTCACCTACTTCTGCAGGCTTCAAGAATTGAAGGTAGTAGGTGATAACTGAAATATCATTTTTTAAATAATCCAAAAATAATATGTTTTCTAATTTTTTTTTTAGGACTTGCTTTGCATAACTTTATGTTCATACTTGTTCAGTGAAGGACTTTAAATATAGCTTTAAATTAAACTACTAAGTTAAGCTTAATTATGAAGAAAAGATACTATTGATGATATAACAATCTTGGGTATGCTTATACTTTTCTTTTTCTTTGTCTTTGTGTTTTATACTTTCAGGGAGTTCTTCCTACCTTCGTTTCTTTGAAATTGATTCAGAACTTTCTATTTCATCTTACTTTCAAACTTATGTAAACTTCATACCTCTACAGTACTTCTCTGAAAAATGTTTTTATTCAGTGGCTGTTTCCATTCTTCTGTGTTTAGATCCTCATAACAGATCATAGCATTGTTGAATTGGAATTTTGCTACGTAGGATTCTTCTTGATTTTTTGGTGGTTTTTTTTTTTAATTATTCTTCCTTCAATGAGCTTTCTTAGAACCTTTTTTTGAACCTTTGAACACTAGCTAATAACTTGCATCCATAGCAATAGGCACACCTTAGCAGTGGATAAGGTCTTTCTGTTACTATAACATTCGTTACTTGTCCAGCTAATGAGATACTCAGTAGTGGCAGAAAAGTTGACTTAAACCAGGCTGGTTTTATGTAATTAGCCCTGGTCACTTCATGATTATATAAGTCTCATTAGAATTGCTGTCATTGGGATCTGTTAATGTAGATTATCTGCAAACATTGAAAAATTTAGGCTGTGAGCTTGTATAATATTTTCTAGAGATTCATTCAATCCTTTTCCCTTCTATCACATAGTAGTACAAGTGTGGTGCCTCTATATCATGCATATATGTTACTTGACTGATGAGTGTTGGTATATGCATGACTTCTATGGATGCTTGAAACACATGCTATACAGCCTTCTTGCTTTACTTTAAGCAAAAGTGTGGAGGGAAAAAATGAATTCTGCAGTTTGCCTGAAGAAAGGGCCAGGTCCTTCTTAGTCATTGAAATATCCAGCTTTCTAGTTTTTGAGTCCTGGTCACCTTGGAAGTCTTCAAAGTTTGAAATGGGTGGAGTTTCAGTGAATTCCTTTGAAAAAAGAAATAATAAATAACAAGACTCTTTAGGAAGTAACATTAATATAATCTTATCAAACAGCCTCAACTCCACTTTTGGACTTGGATTCAGACTTCTGAGCTGGACAACCAGCCCCAGAGTGTCTTTGTGAGGCCAGTAACCATACTGTCTACTCATGGGTCTATTTGATGTAATTGTATTCAAAGTTTGGTGAAAAATCCTCTCTTTTCAGAACTCGGCTTAAATTGTTCCTATTACCCTAGGAAACTCTTCAAGTACTGTTTCTTTTACTAGAACTGACCATATTTTCACTCTACTGTATAAGGTAACAGCCATTCATGTACGATATAGTATCGTGACTTAATTTTTTTAAAGTGATACCACATGGTGAACTGGCAATACTTTTTGAAAGTAGCATGAGTCATTCCACAGTGCGTAATTAATTTTAATGTTTGTTTACTGTAACTTGAATACTGAGCAGAAATTAATACAGGATCCTGCTCATTGAGATGAGTTAAGCTACAAGGGCGCGAATTGAAATACAGGAAATTCCATTTGGACATCACAGAAAACTGTGGCAGTAGTCAGACACAGAAGAAGTTCCTCAGACGGATTGTGGAGCCTCCATTCTTGGAGAGTCGAAATGGGGCTGGATCAGTACCGCTGTAGTTAGTTTGGACTAGACTTAATAAGGACCCAGCCTCTTAAGAGTGTTCTAGAAGTTCACAGTTATTGTGCACTGGCCATATTCTCTTCCTTAGTAGTTCTTTGTGCCCTTTTTTTGAGGTAGTGACAAATGCCTTGAGATGCGTTGCTCTGCAAATTATCTGCCTGGTATGCATGTCTCATCCTGATTTGCTTTTATGGAAATCAGTAAAAATTAAATGTGATTTAAGTGCTGATTGCCTCCACTGAAGCAGGCTGAGTAGCAACGTGCTTGTTTTTTCTTCTGTGGGTCACAGTTGAATTGCACGTTAGCTGGCTGCTTCTTCCAGAAGAAGAAGAAGCGTATCTATTGTGCTGATCAACCAGAGCCAGATTTTGGTCAAATCCTGCTTCATCTTTCTATCTGTTCTTCATAATCCTCCTTAATCCTCTCAAATGAGGCTATTTCTAAGTTTATTGAACAAAAATCTGGAGGAGCATGGTGTCTTCTAATGCTCATGAAGACCTTCATGTCCTTCTTGATTCTGCAGAGAGAACCCTTAAGGGGTGGTGGTATTCAAAGTAAGGAATATCCATGAGTATCAGTCTATCCAACTGAAGGCACCTTTTATGGTGAAACGATACCTTGAACAGGGGTTTTATTCTTTCCACTTACAAAGACTTCAAGAAAATATCTTTGAAACAAATCCGATCTTCAAAACTCTTTTGGAATCTGGAAACCTGTTGTGAAAGGAAGTCTCTCTGAACTTGGTACGAAACCATTGCAGACAAGAACTACTGCTTAGCAGCCTGTGGAGGTCTGTGACAGACAGATTAACATTTTTCAAAACTAGAAGGAAAAGTTACACCAAGATACAAACCCGCTGAACCAAAAATGTTTGTCTAAGGCAATGCTTGGATCTTTCTAAAATTACCTCTTAAGGTCTAATTTCATTCACTGACTTCAGTGAAAATAAATAAATTTGAGGATTGGTTGCTCTCTGTTGGCAATTTTGTCCACATAGGACCTGCAACCCCCATAACTATGGAAGTGGCTTGTAAGTCATAAATTACATAATTTTAGAACAAGAAGTTCCTTTTCCAATATAATTTAATTTTTAATGAAATTGACTTCTCCTATTAAGTGAGATTTAGCTGGCACAGACATAAGCACTATGGATGGCCATAAGTGCATTTGCTTCTCCTGAATGCTGGGAAGGTTTTGACTTTTCAAGTTACTCAATTTCTTAGGGAGAACTTTATCTTAAGAGGGGTTTTTTACCTCTTTTGTTACCAAAGAGTACAGAAAGTCAAGCTCTTCATATTTATATTTACATGGTGTGTGCATTTATGCACCTCTCTCCTGTGTCAGCTGGCAATATGATAGTTACAGGGCTTTTATTTTCTCCCTGCTGAAAAGAAAAAATTTGTATCTTTCCATGGTATAGGTACTTTTTCTGTTTCCCTAGGGATTCTGTGATCCCTAGCGTTTTTTGGTAAGAAATGTAGTGATGTTCCACCCTTAACGCTTCCTTTCCTGCTGCTGAGGGAAGAGGAAGAAGTTGACAGTTTACACACAAGGCCGACTGTCCCCAGAGAAGTTATATCCTGCTTGGTCTAGATTTTATTTTTTTTTGCAAGTACAGATTGCTGATTTATAATAAGATACTCCTCATTGTTATAACTACACTAAAGAAACTGTTATTTATTTAAATTGATAATAGGTGTCCAAAGTTGTAGCTGTTAGAAACCATATAATTACAAGGTGACTTCTTAAGGAAGAATGGTTACTGGTTTTGAAAATACATGTAGAGAAAGTGTTTAATTTCACTTTGATAGATTTTTGGGGATTTTGGAGGGTTTTTTGGGTTGCTTTTTTTTTTTTTTTTTAATCTTGGATAGCCATTGTTATAATAGCCATTGCTATAAAGCTGCATTAGTCATTACTATTATGTGTGACTTCCTCATAGTATTGTAATGGATGTATCTTTGAAACAGATCTGTAAAAACAGCCAGTAATAGTTTTAAATATTAGGATTTTCTGTTTCGGTTGTATTATGTAAAGTCTTAATTGCAGTAGTTAAGCTCAGTTTGCCTCAATATTTCAGGCATTAGATGTCTTGGGTCTAGAAATTCAATTCAAAAGGGGTTTGCTGTATCTTAAGAATCTGAAACAGTGATTTAGTGCTACATAAACGCTCTGTTTATGCCGCTTAAAGCATTTAAGGTTCTACAGGTGAGACGCGTCTCCCCGAGATGTGTTAAGAAGTATAAGGCTGAAATGAAAACAGTTTTAAAGAAGGGTTAAAAATATTTCCTGAGCTTTGATGAAATCATTGTGCAGTCTTTTCTATTGCCTGGAGTAAAAACAGTGCACTCAGAAATTCAGAAATTCAAAACTGCCAGCTCTAGCGTTCAAAATATACAATGGGAATGAAACATTACTATCTTTAGGCTTGGTGTGGGTGGCATTCTTTGAATATTCGCATCTTAATTTCGAAGATGTTGAATACCTTAAAGATAAACAGATTTCTGTGCCCAGGCTTTGGAGTTCTCCAGGTGAAAAGAAACTTGTTCTTCATATGGATATTAAGTGATAATGTCAGTATAATAGGCTAAAAATGAAAAGGTTACTGAATTAAAATGTTTTTTGAAGCAGTTCTGATTTTTTTTTAGTATACTAGAGCAATTTTCTCAACAAAAAGAATGAAAGGACATGTGAAATGAATGATAATACAAGGGTGTGAGGATAATTACTGCTTCATTACTTCATGGTTAGGAAGTCCTTTCTTTTCAGGGAGAGGAAAAAAACCCAACCCACAAACCAGAATAAAGTTTCCTTACTACCTTTGGTCCTACTGTTTAAAATACTTAAAATCTGTCTGTATCTAGAGAGCCAGAGTTTATGTTTGGGCCCCAGAGTTTGCTTTCTGTAGCAGAGAAATAGGTGCATGGTGCTTTGGACTGGGGCTATCAGGCTCTGGGCATCACTTGCAGGGAAGGAAGAGGGTTGTGCTGTGGAGAATACAGTAGTTTTGAAATGCCTGTGCTACTGAAATGATTTTATAATCTTGGGATGATCCTTAGTCCTTTTTGCTGGCTTTGCAACATGTTATCAGAAAAAAAACCAACAAAAAACAGTGAAATTGAATGGTTTACTGTGATCATATTTTAATGTAATGTTTATTGGTTTTTAAATGAAGAAAGAATGGTTGTTGGTAATGGGATAACGATTTTGGGGGTTGGTGTGAGGTTTAAATTTTGTTTGGCTTAGCTACAACTGATAAGAAAAATTGTGGCATAACGTTCTGTGTATTTACAGTTTACACTGCTATTAGGACAATATACTCGTAGCAGAAACCACTGACCTAGAGGCTCTGTTCTGTAAGAAGCTGCAAACTGTCGGATGTTTGACATGTGATTAATGACAAACTTTCTGAGGAGTGTGAAAAAACACGTTCAACCACAGATATGTGAATGTGAGAAGTTAGAGTATGTAAAGTTTTGAGTCTTAAAAACATAAAATAAGGAATCAGTTTTAGAATTTTTTGTTTTGTTTTGTTAATTTAATATTAATTCCTTGCAGAGTTATTCCGCTTTTCTGTGTAATTAAAAAGTGCTAAAATATAACAAATCATTAACATTTAATTTCTGGAGAGTAGGTGACACAAAAGGTTTTAGGCACTTTTTATTTTGCTGAGACTAATCTGATTGTTTGTCCACACTGCAGTGTTTGAAGGCATTGCAGTCTGCAGGGCTCCTGTTTAGTTGGGGTATTCATAAACAAAACCTGGTTAAAACTGACTAGTAGTGCCGGCCTCTTTCTGGTTTGTACTTCTGCTTCATTCAGGAATTCTCCTCAGTAATTTAAATGGGTTTTGTTGTTTAAAACACTTTTTAGGTATGTTCATAATTGTTGTAGCCTTTCAAAGACTGCTAGTTTTGGATGGAAATAATAGCTGTGCTTATTGGATGGGTGACCAAATTGGAAAGGAAGATTTTCTTTTTTTGCCTTTTAAGTATTGTGCATTAGCATTGCTAATACAGTCCTTATCTTCAATCATTAGCAAAGGCATTTAATCAATATGGATTAAATGACACATTTTTGTTGTTTTAAACATAGTGTGATTTCTCTTTAAAAAATAAGATCCTGTGATTAAATCTTGAGACTCAACAGGCACTGTGTCATGTTGGCATATTGCCGTGTCTTAATTTCCTTGGAAGACAAAAAGCAAAGTGTCTCAGCTACTGGTGAAATGTTAAGAGCCCAGCGTGAGACACACTCTAAAATGTTCTAGTGTGATTATGAAATGTCCCTATTTTATAATATAAGTACAATAAAATAATGCATGCATTGTAAAAATAGGAAAAGGGTGTTTAAATGAAAATTATGTAAGTTAAGCTCTTAATTATTTTGTTTTCTACATTTCAGTTGTTGTTTGAAACTAAAACTAACTAAATGTCATGTAAAATAATTCTGAGCCAGTGTTTTGGTACAGAAGAAGTTATGAGAATACAAATACTGAAAGAAGCTATGGCAAGCAGTTGCTCTCTTGTTATTAATTTTGTATTTATTTCTGATGAGGACTATGTGTTGCTGTGCATATGGCCCAGACAGTGTACCAGCAGGGGCACTTTTATTCCCCATTTGGTTTTGCCTGTAAGAGTTAAACTCAAAATTTCAGTTCACTTTTCTAACATCATATTAAAACTCAGCAACTAAACTAAAGCAGAAGTAGTAAAGGGAGTAGTGGATCAAGGAATTGAGAGGAATGTAAGGAAAGCAAGGAAACAAGCACATTATTGAAAAGAAAAAGAAGCAAGAATAGAATAATCCAAAGCAGAAAAAGTAAATTTTGCAGATGCTATCTTGAAAATATTGGAGAGGAAAGAGGAAAAGAAAGGACAAGGAGCTGTTGTACTTGGGCCCTACCTAAGAGGTCATGGAAGATTACACGAAACGCTGTGTGGCACATGGGCATTCATCCTGGGAACGTCTCTGGTGGCCATGCTGAAGTAGTCAAAGAAGCCAAGCTTGGGCTGTAAACTCACATAGATCATGTTTGTGATCAAACCATTAATGAAAGGGTTCGCCTCTACAAGGAAGTTTTGCTCCTGTGAAGATTTTTAAACAGGTACAAACCTTTACTCCTTTGTATTTTGTTCACTTCAGATGGTACTTGCTTACATTTTGCAGAATAAGCCCTTAAATTACTTATAATAAAATTCATTTTAGAATAAAAACCACACTGCAAGAATGAAGTAAAGTAACTACTGCTCAAAATACATTATACAGATTAACTATGTGGAAAACTTGATGGTTTTGACTTAAGCTTTAAAATTATTTCTTCAGCATAGATGGCCAAATAAATATTATACTATGTTTACTGAAAAAGTTACTGCATTTTTAAAATCTCAGTAATGCTGAATGTTAATGACATCGCAGGGTCAGTCACTGAGCCTCCATGAATTTGGTGTGTGGTATTCTGTTTATGTTTCAGCCCTTGGATATTTCCCAAATCGGGAAATCCTTCAGTCTAAAGAACATCCAAAGCCTCCAAACCAAACCAAATCAAACAATAAAAGCCCAGATTTGGGTGTTTATTAAGAGGCTCTAAATTCAGAACAATAAAATAAATGAATAGGGTAACTCTTAACTATAAGTGCATGGAAAACACTGCTTACAAGGAGTTCTTTTATTGCCTGGCATATTCTCCCAGAGGAAGTGATGAAAGCATTGCTGCTTTTGAGTCATTTAAAAGCAGAATAGGCAAACAACTCTGGCACCAACAGTATAAGGCAGTATGAGTAGCTGATCTGGTATTCCTTCTCCATCCAGAAACTGGATCTAGCTTGAATCATACAGCAGGCTCTGCTTCTGGTTACTTACGTGCTGCTGTTCTTTATATTAATGTACCTCTCCTTTATTCAGGAAGTGTCTAATGGCATTTGGGGGAGGGGAAACTCATTAGCTTCCTTCCTGAGTAATATAATTTTTATTTCCTGTTGTAACAGTGGCCTCGGCCAAAAGCAACAGCCTAAAAAGTGCAGGGGGGAGGGTTGCTTGTGCAAAACGTTTTGATCTCTGAAATGAAAAGTTGGTTAGAAAATAATTTTGAGACAAATAAGCAGTTTTTGCAAAGATATTTTCAACTTTCTATCCATTGCATTTTTCTTATTTTTTAAGTACAAGGATGAATGTGACTCGGAAGTACACTAAATGAACTATTTGCCTTTACTTTTCCTACTGTGAGTCCTAGGCTGCTTTGCTGTCTTCCATTCTCCCCTTACCTCCTAATGCAGCCTGTCATCCAAAATAAACCTCCTCCTGGGCTCCAGGTGCAGTTTCTATGGGTGTGGTTTCCAGATGGAGTGGGTCAGTTCCTCACACCTGCGTCTGAGCAGCATCCATTGCAGCTGGAGGAGTAGCTGGAGATGAGCACCCCAATTTTGGGGTTTGAAATACTTCCCGCGCCTTCCTGCGCCAACTGTGGCATAACTTGAATATGAAAATGTAGAGCAGCCTACCCTTGCCTTTAGTAATTTTGTCTTGGCAATATATAATGGCAAAACTGCTGTTATTTTAATTTAATACCCCTTCTTTTCCCCAAAATAACCTCATATCCTCAGAACTAAAGTGCTTGATGAATATCAAAGAAATGGGAACTGGTAGATTTGAGGGTTGTTGAGGATGAGAAGGATTGAACAATTGTCACTCCAAGTCAAGTAATAAGACACCAGCCCTTGTTTTATGGTGCTTTATCAAGTACACATGTACCATTGTCATGCTAAAACTGCACGCTGTTCTGTGGTACAAGAGGACTTAAAAAAATAATTGGAAGGATGCATAAGTTCGTTGTTGTGGCTAATAAAAATTGTGACAATGTTACCTTAGCCTGAGAAGTTCAATATTTTGTCTGAGCATCATATTTGTATGTATTTAAGCCCAGAGTTTTGTCACCTTTTCACACATTTACTGCTCTGTTACGAGATGCTTTTCACTCTGGAAATTACAAATTGTCTCATTCAGTCTAGCTATAGCTAGACATTCACTGATTTGAAATAGTTGTGCTAAATGTGAATTTTGCTGTGTAAGCACTACAGTACAATATGCCACAAATATGAGTCTATAGAGGAGTAACACCAAGTTGGGGTCACAGAAAGAAAAAAAAATTAACTTCTGGTTATCCTTCTGCATGCAGACTCTGCACCATCCTGTTGTATTTCAAGGTTAGAATGGTAACATTTTAATTAGAGAGCAGATGAAGTATACCTGGGTAGGAATTATATATTCCTTGCGCTTGGAACTTATTTATCTAGTACCTCTCACATGTGCTTCTTACCAAGCTATTAAAAGAATCCTGTATTGTTTAGTTGACCAGCTCATCTGTTCTGACAGTGTTTGATGTCCTTTAATAGTTGTGATCTTCTACATATTCATACCTCAGTACTGATCTGAAGGGACTAATGGGACAACAGCAGTGAGAAAAAACTTGTTAATGGAACAGTATTTCATGCTTACAAGCTGTGTGAAGCATTCTATACAATATAGGTGGTTTTGAGAAGGTGGTGGTCATGGTACCTGTTTTAAAGAATGCTTAGAAAGTAAAAACTACTGTATATGATTTTGATTAGCAAAACTATGCGAATAGTAATCAAAAGGAATGAGGAAGCGTACTAGAAAACAGACCCCAGAAATTCACTTTCAAGAAGTGAAGACACACTGGTGCACTGCATGGTTGCGGAGTGCTATGTTGAGGCTATTAGGGTAGATTAAGCAGTTAAATAAAGTACTACTTAATTATCCACTGTTACCTGACACTGACTCAGTTTTGTCAGCTTTTGTACTAAACATCCCTCCCGTGGGACCCTCTGCCTGCAGAAATCTGGTTATTTTTGTGTGATGGGCTGAAGTCCCCAGAGAATGGAAAACCTAGAGTTGTTCCTAGGGATTCAGAGACTTGGAAATGGAAGCAAAGAAGAAGCGGTGAGATAGATGAGCTTTAAAGTTCTCTTCCTTGCTTGTTTCTCAGTGGAAATCCCGATAAATGCTACATTTGGTGCGTTCTGTTAAAAAAACACCATGTGAATGTAAGCCCAGTATCTTGCAGCTCAGCCACTGTCTTTTACAAGTGGGTCTCATTTTGTCAAAATTTCCCGTTTGAGATTGAAGGAAGGAGAATGTCAGCTCTCCACCGCTTACTGTTGCGAATCTTATCTGCAGACAGTGAGAACTGTATAATTTCCCATCAAAAGTCTGTATCACCATTGCCAGCTTCCCCAAGATAATATAGGCTATTTACCTGATAGCAGGGGGCACTGCTAGAGTGCTGGTTTTCTTCAGCAATTTATAGCTTATATTATCCCCCCGGCAGCACAGTGCTTGGGACCAGCCAGCTCTCTGTAATTAACCAACCTGAGTGGAAAATTGTTGGGTTTTCTCTATCAGAGTGAGGAGAAATAATGTCATAGAAGGATGCCCTGGAGTCAGGGTAGAGAGGGAAAATGATGGGGAGAAGGCCTCAATTTTTTAATTTTTATGGGGTTGTTTTTTTCTTTTCTGTTAGTTTAGGGTGGAAAGTGAGCTTCAGTGTTTTTTTAATTCTTATTTTCTCTTGTTACCAGCCCGTACATCGTATAGTTCTTAAACTGCTGTGCATTAACCTGAGCTTGAACTAACTTCTAACAGCATTGTGGCCTGGGAGATGTTAAGGTGACACATGGTTGTCTAGCTTCTCTTGTCTGCTTGGGAAAATGTACTTGCTTTTGTTTTGGATTGGTGTTAGGTCACCTGACTAATTTATGTAAATAATGGGTTTTATACTTAATGTTACTTTGTAAAGGTTCCTCCCCTATAGCATGTGCATCTTCAGTGAAGACAGTATATGGATAAAAAAAACCCCAATCTGTATCTATAGGCATTTTATACATGCATAAATGTTTATTATAGGCAAGGTTGGATTGTACCACTTTTAATAACAGGTGCCTGACTGTTTCTAGCTGCTTATAATTATGCCAGTTTGTGAATGGAATTTTTCATACCATGTCATGGTTTTAGCTGACTTGGTTTTTTGTGGGGTGCAATGAAGAATTACATGGTGATGCAGAAGTTTTGGCTATCAGTCTTAGATCAGCTGGGGTTTGTCTCTTGTTCTCTGTATAATATATGCTTCTAAACATACACTATCAATATTGTCTTTTTTCATATGGGTAGCCTGGTGGTCTGCAGAAGGAGACCAGCGCAGTGGGATGGTTGGTTGCATAAGTGGAGAGTGGGCAAGAATTGGCATTCCTCCAGGAAGGGAGGTATCTTGACTCCACTCCCCATGTCATGGCTTGCCTGGCCACATCGAAGAAGCACCACACCAGTGTCTGTCTGGGCACTACTTGGAAAGGTTAATAATAAAAGACACAAAAGATAAAGGTTTTAAAGTGTGCTTAAGAGCTGTAGGAGCTAGATAATCCTAAAAAACTCAAGCTCTCATTATCACTGCTATGGATTTCACACCAGAGGGTGTAAAGTAATTAGTTCCCCAAGGAGAAGCAACCTCAGACAACCACTTGGGTTTTACCTGCTTTGCAGTGTGACTTGGGGACCCACTGAGTTTACTCATGGCTGAAGCTGGGACTTTTCCCAGTGAGGCTGTTTGTCCCCAGCTTAAGTCTTCAGCAAGCAGTGGGGTGTGTACTGGGCACTCACACATTTATTTTTCTTGCCTGAGGCACTGTATGCAATTCCCAAAGAAAGGGAAGGGTTTATAATTTTGTCTTCAGTAACCTATTTTTGTTTAACTTCAGGGACACTGCCATTCTGCCTGGCTTTTTTGGTGTTGTGGCAGAAGAACTGCTGGGTTCCAAATGCCATTTATAAGGGGCATTGTCTGTTTGCTTGCTTTTCCATATCTTAAATTTTAAAAAATCTCAGGTGTGCATCAGACTGCTATTTCGGGTGGAAAGTGTTTGAGATACAGGCAGTGTACTTCAGATACTGAAGCACGTAGAAGAACACCTAAAAGCCTTGCAACAGGCAGGTCCTTGGAAGACCTCTCGATCTGCTGTCCCTTGAGTATGGATGGATGCCTCTTTCTTTAATTCTGGTACCCTGTGGGGCAGCATGTCAGGCTCCTGTTAATGGTATACCGCCCAAGGTAACTACTTTATAGCAAATAATCACCAGCATGAAAATGTAAGCACAGTACTTAATTCTGTTTTAGCACTTAGAAGTGTTAACTCTGAGCTCAACAAGTCACATTTATCCAAAATAGATATTCAGACAACGTGAGAAAAATTAGATACTTTACAGGCTAGCTGTCCATGAGCTATAACTTTGCCAATTTGAAGAAAAATATTATAATGTTTTTCTCAGACTTGAATATTAAATGTTAAATGTTCTAGTTGTTCTTGGAAATTTACAGGCACATCTCCAAAGTCTTATCTGGTGGACTGCATTTTGTTGTAAATTCTGTGCAACACACATTGAACGCAACACCTCATTTAAACTATAATTAATTGAATGTGCAGAGGGTTTTTACAAAAGTGAGCCTCAGTTTTTGTAAGGCTAGTTTCCCCACATATCCTTTGTAGATGATGGGAAAAGAGTCCAGAGGATGTCTCACAGCAGCTTTTTCTCTGTAGTGGCTGTAGAGGGAGCCTGAGGGGTGAGTCTCATGGGCCTAGTCTCACATGGTAGAGAAGTATTCCTAAAGGTTTTATTTGGTGTTGTGTGGAAATGGATATATCTTTATATCTTTAATTTTATATCATATATCTTTAATTTTCAGGTGCTTGTTACTTTCCTGAAAATGTTGACCTTGTGGTGACGTATCTGCTTGTGGAATTAACTTCATGATGTGTAGGGAACAGCTTCATTTTTAAGAAACACATAGAAATCTCTGAAAGAATAATAGTAATATTGTAGGTGGGTTATTTAATTGCTGTCTCCCAGAGTCTTAAATGACCACTTGCTTGTTATGGAATTAAGCATTTATTTTTCAGCACCCACATACACAAGAAATCCCACTGCTTTTAAACTAATGAAAATGAGGCAAAAGGCTCTAAAGGGAAGTATGTGTTCTGTTACCTACCCCTAACTTGATCAACAATGGAGCTAATATTAAAAAAATCCAAATGACCAAATGTTTTGCCTATGAAAATGTGCTACCACTTATGTTCATGTTTTAGGGCAGAGTCTTGAAATAGGTATATCTGTAGTTAGTGTTTTAGTCATGAAGAATTTCATGACCTGGATGTCCAGTCAAGGAAACCCAGTTATACTATTTCTTTAGCAGAGGAGCAGTTCCATCATCCAGTTCAGCTTCTTCTGAAATGGTGTTTAGTTTTCTGCATCTGTGCTTGATGTTCCATCCAGCTACATATGGAGACAAAAATCCATTTTAGATAAAAAGGGAATTACTGAGTTTTATTTTGTGGTTTGTTTGGGTTTTTTTTGCTGAAGTTGGGCATATATTGCCAGGATTGCTGAATCACTCCTAGCTGACCCAAGGATAACCCCAAACCAGTCTGCTTTGCCTTTAATGATCAAAATTCAGTCTTTCAACTGGCCATGTTTGTTCATTTGTGTTTCATAACTTGGAAAAGACAGAGAGATACAGAGAAACTTTAATCTTATTTTTATTAATCACTATAAAATGGGAGAGCACTTGACTTATGTGGAGTACAATGACATGAGAACTGGAATAAAATACTGTGGCAGTTGTAAAATCTTTGGAAAATGAGATGGTTTTAACAATTAGATTAATTAAATGATTAAAACCCACGGTGCTAACCAACTTAATTACTGGAGAAAGTTAGGTCATTAGATAGTCTTGTGATACTACCCTAACTAGCACAATTTTACCAACTGTGAATTCTCGGTGGAGCATCTGCAGAACAAAACGACCAGCTGTGATCAGCCCACTTGGTGCAGTGTGTCACGGCTTAAGCACAGTGATTGTCTGAGTGCAACTCAAACCCACGGCGGGGCTAAGCACTGTATTTCTAAATATTAGCTTTAGGTAGCTGTCTTTGACCTGATCGGAGAGGATGGCATTTGATTGGTCACTGTGTAAAATTACTTGGACTAAAGATTTCAGGACCTAGCCATATTTGACTGTGTATATTAAAAAACTCAGCAGTATTTCTCTTACTTGTAGTCATGTTGTCATGACCCCAACAGCTGTTGAAAACACTGAGAACAGATGATAGTATATTTTTGTATAGTAGTTTTGCAGTGTGGCTATTTTAACTGCAAAAGCAATGCTTCCATATGATAACACATATTAAATTCAATGGTAAACGTGTAACTTGTTGTGTAAGTTATTTCTTCTGATCAGTTTCTTGCTTACTTCTTTTTAAGGGAAGCATTGTCAAACATCTTCATTCAGATTCCTTGTGATGAGGAAGGTAGTGGGTTAAACCTGTGGTCTACAATGTCAGTTCGTTATTTAACAAAGATGTGATCTGGAGATGCAGCATGGAAAAAAATAGCTCATTGAGTATTTTGCAGTTGTTAAGCTAGGAGACTGAAGCAGTCTTGCTCTCCAGGGAATCTGGAGGAGGGGTGTAAGTGTCACTTCTCGAAAGAAGTCATTTCGTAGAAGTATCACTGCAACTCATCTCCAAGCTGCAACAGTGTTTTTGTCCTCAAGTGCCTTTAAGTTGTCAGCAGCCTGGTTATTACTGATGAATCTGATAATACTGTTGCATTTTATCAAAAATATAGCCTAACTCTGCTGGCTAGTCTTTGGTGGTTCGATTTTGTACAGAGGTATACATTGCTAAATAACACAGGACTTGGACTTACACTGAAGTGAAAGCCCTTGCTTTCCTAGAAAATTGTCTAAAACATTTTTTGAAATACATTTTTTTGCACCTTCATAAATAAAATAGGAAAAACCAAGTATTCAGCTTTTAAATATAGTTCTATTCAGTTTTCAAAAAGAATGGACAGAAAGTTGATACTTTATTTCCACATTTAAAACATAAATTATTGTTGCACTTTTTTTTAAAAAAAAAAAAGAAAGTGAACTTTCTGATGATACCTGTGCGTAGTATTGATTTTAGGAACTTCCAGTGAATAATGAACGCTCATTTAAAAATATCTTTTCTGTATAACCATACTTGAGAGAAATCTTTTTCTGGAAATTGTGTTCTAAATATTCCAGGAAGAAGCAGCTAAGAGAGTAGACTGAAATGTTGTCTTTTGGCAAGAGTTAGAAATCTTTTTATTCATCAATAGCAAAGCTTTCCTTAAAAGTAATTTCTGTTATCCTTAACAGTGTACTTCCAACCTAATACTTGATTTTCAGTTCAGTAATATAATTTCACTATCTCTGCTAAGTAGAATGAAAACCCCACTGTTTTTAGTGAGGTGCTGGGATATAGTAAAATAAACTGTAAACCTGCTTCAGATATGAGGAATCTTTGCTTACCGTGTGGTTGTTTTGGGGATAGGAGCAAAACAGATGGAGTCTGAGAGCATACTGTCCGCATCAACGAGTCCACTCACTAAGTGGACAGGTTTGCTAATGTAAAGTGTAATTTTTTCTTAATTAAATGTGATTTTTTTCCTTCTGATAACAAATATACAAGGTGACTGCTGCTATCATCATCATCATTATCATCATCATCATCATTTTCTTTATCATTTATAAAATTGTGTAGATGGAGTGAACGGAAATATAATGCCAGAGTCCAGATCAAACTGTAAGGAGCAACAATTTGACGAAAAATCAGAAGTTACAAGGAATAGTGTTATGATCTATAATTACGCTTCTCAGACTACTACTGTCATATGAATGCATTCCTGTTGCAGAACAGAAATTAAACATTTTAGATTAATATTTGTCAATGGAACTACAGTAAGAATTAATTAGATCTTGTGATATACTTCTTTCAAACGGCTTTCTTCTATCAATGTGATAAATCCACCTTTTTGGGCAATAACTTACATTTATTTTAAGTAAACCACGGCTGCTCAGTCTAGGGGTTATGGATCTTTTGTGTTCAACTGAGTGTTCCAAGGCTCTATAAAAGGACTAACAGCTTATTTAGATTTTTTAATTGTATTTATTTTTTTGTTCAGAGTGGTGAGTAGTTTTATGTTGTGTCATGGAGAAATTGAGAAGGCTTCTAGGAGTTAATTGAAGTAGTTCCTTTTAATATTTCTTTGTCTGATTTGTGTTAGGTAAAAAATAATGAAGCACTATTGTTATAGCTAGCTAATGGCTTAGAAATACTTGATAAGTTACAAGTTGAAGTCATTACAAGTGAAAAATTGCTGATCTTGTTACAATATTGCCTACAGTATGTATGGCACTTTAAAGCTATCCATGACCAGGAATTAAGTACGTGGTAGATGGGATTGGAAACAGTAATCATCCATCACTTGCCTTTCCAGGAAAAACATATCCAACTAACTTAAATTCCCTAATTCCCATCATTCCATAAATTCACAAACTTGAAAAAGTTCTGCTAAATATTTATTCTTCATTCTCAGGGGAAAAAAAGAGAAGCAACATTTTTTTAAAAATGTTGTTCTAAAGAAGACAACATAGTTGTATCAAAAATACTCAGTAAATTGTGATAAAGCGTGGTACACGCTTTTGCATGTCAGTGTCTGTTCAGTTAGTTTCTTGTTTGTTTGCATAAAGCTGTAAAAGGCATGAAATACTGTGAATTAGAAGATATTCTTTAAGATAATAACTAGTAAGTAGGTAATAAGTAGTTAGCTTTTTTGTTGCATTATGCATATCCATGCCTTTATGGGAAAGCAACCAAAATGCTGTGCTTAACAAAATTGCTGGAAAGAAGAGGATACGAGAAAGTGACAAAATTGAACAGTTGGCTTTTGGATTCTTTTTCTCTTAGTATTGTGCTTTTGGAGCATCAGGGACTGGTCACAGCTAAACACAATGGCCCCAATGTCATCTCTTCCTGTTTTTACACTGGTTTTACTCTTAATTGGCATTGCTGGATGTGAAGAATTAAGCAATACTGATTCGGAAAGATACTTGACTTTCATATAAACTTACTTCTTCATTCATCTCGCAGATATCAACTGAGTAGCAGAGCCTTTATGCTTAGCGTCAGTGTGAGTTTTCAGCATGAGTTTCAAGGAGAAACCTACCAAAAATTAAACATTTTCTGCTTTTCCTGACAACAGTATGCTGCTGTCATCAGTGTTTCAAACTTGGTAGCAACGCCAGTTGTAGTTGTCCTTCACATCCATCCTTCCACATTCACTGTTAAGTTTGCTTATGTTACCTGTGCATATTACCTATGCATTAATGTCATATAAACATATACAAAACTAACCTGAGATGCTGAACATTTCTGCTCTTGTTTTGATTTAACTGATTGTATAAGTATCCTTGATGACAGAATATTTTTGTCTGGTTACAGCATATTTTGGTGGCATATATGAATATATGAGAACTTTATTATCTGTAGTTTTAATAAGGTATTATTAACTCATTTAGGCTAGAAAGCTCAGTGATTTTAAAATAAAATAACAATTGTTTTATTTATAACACTATCAAAATGATCCTTAACAGCAGATGGAGAGCCAGTTGTATCTATATTTCAGTACTTGAACTTAGTCACGTTAAGATTTAAATGAAATATAAAATGATACTACAGGTATAAGTATATATGGGGGTTGGACCTAGATGATTTTTAAGGTCCCTTCCAACCCAAATCATTCTGTGATTCTATGATATAATACAGCTACTTCTTAGAATTGCTCTGTAGTAGAATTCCTGTGAAAATGTCACTTAATGAAAAACTTGTATTTCGGACAAACTGATAATAAATTTTAATATTTCTCAAGATCCTGCCAGAATTCTTACGACCTAACGTCTCCTGAAGCAGCCTTCAGAAAAAGGGAAGAAAACTTAAGTGTGTCTGGCGTACTTGTTCAGAGTACATTAACAGGTTTTTTTGGTTATCACTCAGTATGAGATATGAAATTTTGGAATAATTGAAAGCAAAGCTTTCAGTTGTATTATTAAGGTAATTAAGAGTTTCATCAAAAGGAGTGTAAGAAGTAGGAGTTTCTGTGCCATAGAGTACTAGCAGTAAGTGCTGCTGAGATTCTGGATTTCTGAGATATGGGATGAACACAGTTTCTAGGGTATTTTTGGTGGGTTTGTTTTTGCTTGACCTTCAAACTAGAAAAACAGTGCATACAACATGCAGTTGCAATGATTTGCAGCCAGTTCTGTAATAGGATATTTCTGCTTAGACTGCTAAGCTTGTGGGACTCATGAAGGCAGACTGGAGGCTTGTTCTTCCCGAATGCTCTCAGACACATTTGTGCTACAAAATTTTACCATTATGAAAACATTTTAAATAATTATACTGATGCTGCTAGTTCACTTTCGCGTGTTCACCTTGAGCTGCCTTTATTGCTGCATTCACAGTGCATCATGCTTCCCAAGCAGCAAACTGTGCAGTAAAAATGTGTGAACCTTCTAGATAGGCATTGTAGAGCCCCTCCAGAGAGCACGCCGTTTTGCCCCAGTATTAGGAGATAAGCGTTTTCTTTTAGAGGCTCTGTGAGCCTGGAGGTTACCCATGGAAGCATCCACAGTCTGTTGCTTCCAGCATTATATGGAAGGGTGATGGTAAGGCGTTCTCAGGCTCTTGCATGCGCTATAACACGGGAAGCATTGCGGAGCGTGTGAAACCGCAGTTACATCCACTGTGCAAATAGCAAGAGGAAAAAATACCTTTAGAAGGGAAAATTGTCTTTTTAACTGTTTCAGACTGTCCCTATAGAAATAATCTATTTTCTAGAGAGAAGCTAAAGCTAGCATACCTGACAGCAGTAGCAGGCATCTGTGCCTTGCTAGGTCTAGCTCCACACCTTCTTCCAAACCAGTTATTAATGCAGCTCCTTCTTCATCCCAACACTACTGTGCTCTCAACAAACTGTTGCTCCCTCTTCCTCTTTGATGCTAGTAGGTGCTCATTAAATCCTAGGACAGGGGTATGAACTTCCCTGCATCATGGACACGGTGGCAGTAGTTGCAATGTTGTCTAGAGGCCTATCTTGTCTCTGCCTGGAGTCGAGCAGGGACTTTGACTTCAATGGTCTTTAGAGCACAACACACCGGTAACATGTGCTTGCTTTGCCACAGAAGACAGAACACAAACTCCAAATAAACTGGTAGCAGGAGGAACTGGCTTGGTGATTGATGCAACTGAAGAAGTAGATACCCATCACCTCCAATAATTCAGCAGGAACTAAGACTGTCCAGCTAACTAACTCAGTAGATTTAGGGTTGATGAGGATGAGGTTTATGGAGGAGGCTTGGGTGATGAGGGAGTTGAGTGGCCAGTAGTGGCCATAAATCTGTTTTATGTGCAAGGTCCAGCTTCTCTCATTCATCATCAAGTAGATTTTATAAGTCATCATCAAGCAGACTTCTAAAAAATCAGAAATATTAATGAATTTAGTAATGTGGTAAATTTCTTAGTTTGGATAAAAATAAGGATGTCTTACCAAAACAGCTGAAATTAAATACCCAGTTTAGTGAATGAGCTAGATGAGGATTTTTGTAGATAAAGCCCTTTCTTTGTAAACGTCTTTGACTGAAAATGGAATTCTTCAGCGAGCTTCTGTCATAAACAACTTATTGTGATAGCCTCAAAAAATGACCTATGTGTTGCAGGCTTCTCTCTGGATTTCTGTATTTCAGACACAGTACTAATAGAACAACTAACCTATTTTATTTTTATGTTTTTGTTTACTTTGTGATCATTGTACAAACCAGCCTAAACCATGGCTTGTTTTATTTTTTTAATATATTAACCTATTTTTACATTGTGGAGAGTGGCTTGGGTAGAGTAAAGTATGACCACAGTAAGGTGTACACCAAGCACACCATTTTAATTAATAATTGTAAAAAGATACCATAAATTCAGTATTTTACCTACAAAAGCAAATACAGTTTTCCAATTTTAAGGATGTAAGATTCTGTACAAAAAGATTAGACCATTTAAATTTTCCTATTCCATCTTTTTATGAAAAGCAGGGAAACCAAATTGCAAATATTTAAAATGTCAAACTAATGGAAGTATAAATGATGAACAACTTGTAATGCATACTAAAAAAGCACCATGGTTTGCTTTGGGACTGTGAAAACAGAACTGAATAATTCATCAGGATAGAATAAATAAGAATATTTCAATGCAGCAGTTGCAGGTTTGTTTATTGATCTACCCTGTATAAATTCTTAAAATGTTCATTGGATGGCACAAGATAGAAAATGCAATATACTTTGCATTTCAATACAAAAGCATTTTCAATACACTGAAAATGCTTTATTTCTCATTTTGGGACTTCATTGCCCATCAGGGAAGAAAATCCCACACAAACAAACATGCAAACTTAAAAGAAAAAAAAAAAAAAACCCCAAACAGAAAAAATGGCATTATGTGCACTGACAGGTAGAAATTGAAGTTTTTCTGACACCTAATACTGGACTATCGCAGAATACCTATAACTACAATATTGTTAAAATTATTAAGTGATACTTCAAATGTCAGTAAAACTGACCTACGGTTATGTCCTCTAAAACCTTGCATCATTTTGTCCTCCTTCCCACTCTGAAGTACAGAGGAGAGATGGTTTTCCACAAGTGTCTATAAACTGCGCAGCATAATCAAGTCTCAGATAATTAAGCTACTCACAACACACTGAATACCTCCCTGAAACATGGTGGTCCCCAATCAAAAAATGGCCAACACCAGTAAATTAATTTAAGTTTGAGTAGTTGGCCCGAAGCAAAGAGCTAGTTCCTTTCTAGTTGAGACCCTTTTTCTCCAGAAACCACAAGGACCAAGGCTGAGTAAATAAGTCTGGATCACCTATTGTGTAATCATCTCCACAAAGACCTTGTTTTTCTTACCCCTTTGTCTTCACAAAAGTGGTTGCTTTGAAGCCACACCCCGTTCACAGGAATCAGCAGCGCCTCTGAAATTAATGCATTTTGTTACATCTGTGAGGTAGAGTTGCGGTCATTCATTGCTTCATCGATAGCTTCATCGATAAAGAATTACCTTGTGTCCATTTTACTAGCCCCAGTGGGTTGTGTTCTGATCTCAGAGGTTCACCAAGTCATGAAACTGTGTTCCTTTAGTAGCAGTGCTATGTCAGTTTCAAAAATAGGAAAAAAAAAATTAAAAACCCCCCACATACAAAAAATCCCAATCCTTAAGGGGACAATTAGTGTTTTCTTTAGGTATATTTCTTATAAAGCCTGGTTAGGAGCCTTAAGGGCTAACATAAATCTTAATTTTAATCCTTTTTCCCCCCTGTTATGGAATAATCATTGTTTCTTTCTCTCTTTTTTAAACTGTTAAGTATCTTTTACCACTTTTCTTTTATAAAGTGATTTTCGGAGTGTGGGAATTGTCATGAACTCAGTGGGCCTAAGTCACTTTATCCCTATAGTAGCACTGTATCCTGACAAGTCGTTCCCTGCTTGTCTTACAAGCATCATTTTGTAACCTGGGAGCTCTGGCAGGGGCCACAGTTGAGGAGGACATCTGAGGCCCATTGAGTGTATTAAGGCACTCTGAGGTGCATTAATGACTGGTATACCTTTTTCTAAATAATGTGTGTTGAAGTGAGAGAACCTGTGATGGGAGGCTTCTGAAAACTGTGTATCAAAGGAGTCGCTACTTAGCTTTTTTTCTGAGATCTCACAACTGAACTGAGTTTTGCCTATCTGACTTTATACTCTTGAGGTGTGTTTGCTTGGTGATTTATTATAGTCTGTTCAAATGCTTCACTCTGTAGCATTGCCTCCTTTGGACATATTGCAGTGCCTGTTACATAGCCAGTAATGATGGACACAGCTAAGGTAGCGTAAGGGCAATAATGAATTACTAAGCAAAGAGGGACAATATTGTAATAAGGTACATCATTATTTGTGCCCCTTTAATGGGATACTCCTTCTTAGTCACAGACTGCAGAGGAGGCTATTTTGGACATTTTAAGATGCTCAGGCTTTTAACATCATTGATTTTTTCCATCAGTGATGCTACTGTTGTCATTCTTTATCTAGAAAACCTGTATAAATAGAAGTAAGATCCAACATACCTCACTCAAACTGTGTCTGTGTCTATTCGTGATTTTGCTTGACATTGTTATCTGATGCTCAGTTTAAACAGGTCTTTTTGTTTGCTTAAAGAAAACAGCTGAAAACTTTCTCTTCTGTTTTCTTTTGGAAGTTTAGATAATCTGAAAGTAGTTAGTGGACATTCACAGAAGTTCTGCAAAAGAAAGAAAGGTTAACAGAATTTTGTTCTTCAGGAGTTATTTCTATGCCTTCACACACTTGCTTATTTCCCCCTCTGTCTAGGAGGCTAAGAGACTGTGACAGACCTGAGAGAAATGCTTAAGACCTTCCAGGGAGCTGCCTGATTTTGCGTGTAACTAAGCAGCCTCATGCTCCAGACTCATGGACTTCGGGCAGTGCCAAAAGAATGGCAGTGGCTAGTGGAGAACCATCTTTATTTGCAGAAGCTTTATATGCTGATTTGGTTGGTTTATGGTAGCTTCTCATGAGAAGGTGATATGATTCAGAAGTGTGTGCTACATCAAACTCATCTGCCTAGCTTTTTCTGTCAATTGCAGTTACAGAGTATCTTAACACTGATCCTGCAGACCAGCTATTTGCTTAAATAAGACCCTTCATTACTGGGTTTTCTAGTGAATCAGTGTCATGCACTCAGTTCTGAAGCCAGCACTCTCTACACTCTTTGTATCTGTCACAATTTAGCCCCAACTTGGCCAATTTGGGCAGCTAAGACCAGTTGGGCTCCCAAATTCCCTTCCCCCCTCCCCCAGGGGAAGGGGAGAGGAAAATGAGAGGAAAAAAGATTGCAGGTTGGAAACTGAAACTACAGCTTTAATGAAATAATGATGATTGAAATAATGACGATGATATTATTATTATCAAGGAATGAAATATGTACAGATATCTGAGATCACACCCCCTCCAATCCCTCGATGACTGTATTTCACCACAAATACTGCAGAGTAGACACGAAGGACTAGATCCACAGCTAGGAGGGAGCTGAACTCAGAAACTGGATTCAGGAACACACAGGTCTGGGGTCAGGAGCAACCAGAAAAGCAAGGTCCTTAATGGACATGGGTCATCACAGAAGAGAGCGAGACCCTCGTCATCTCTGAATTTTATCCCAAGTATGACATACATGAGATGGAATGGTCAGTGTGGGGTCACCTGTCCTGAACGACCCTCCCTGCAGGTGCGGCCCTTTTCACCAGCTCGAGAACGGTGGTCGCTAGAGAAATAAATATAAACATTGGCCTTTCTGCATACCAGTGTTCCATCTTATCACTTCTAGAGAGAAACTATCTGAAAAACATACAGTGAGCTTTCAGAAAATAAAGTTATTTTAGACTAGACCAAGCCAGAGTCAGGAAACATACCATAACAGTATCTTAATGGTATGTTCTAGACTTTTGTTTGGAAAGAACAGGCCGCTTAAGTGCTAAGTATGCTACTACTAGTTGTTCAGATTTGATTCTAAAGCACAGCTTAAGCCATTGAAAAATCTGTGGTAATTAACTATTTCCTTTCTGCTTGGTTTAATACGGTCAGCCTTTCTTCGTGGCAGTTTTCAAATCTTTCCAGCATTAATTTTTAATTTCCTAGATAGAGTTCCACACATCTGGAAATAAAATTTTCAGATTTGCATCTTTTGGATATAAAGTGTGAGCGTAAAATAGAGTGATAAGTTAATGAACATAAGTAATTCATATTCTGTAGGTCAGATACTGGCAGGTCGTTAGTGTGCTGCAAGTGACTCTCAGTGCAATATGTGTGTGTGAATACTTCCACAGAAGATTGTAAGCCTATAGGGGTGATTCAGTCTTATGCCCTACAGAAATATATTGCAGGAAGGAAGACTGCTAGAAATTAAAAGTAATTGAGGTTCCAATACATGACAACAATAACAGTTTGGCTTCCCTTTTTGTGACTGTCTCCTGCTTGTATATTGCCAGAAGCAATATTCTTTACTTGTTTATTCCAACTGAAGGATTTGCAAAGGTAACTAATTTCATCCTCTGATTCACTTCTTAGAAATTTGTGTTTTCTTTTCCCTTCCAAAAATGTAACCTGAATTCTTCGAATTTGTCATGGTGGTTATTTTTGGGGTTGGTAAAATCATGAGCATTACCAGCAGAATCCTGAGCATTCCTTCTTGTACTGTTTGTAACAGAACCCTGTTTTGAAGCTTGATGAAAGTTCTGAAAGAATATTACAATCTGCTGAAATTATCTTTTAAAGTGTTTGGAAATTACTGATAAAATGCATAAATTACTTTCTTTGTGCTATATGTGTCCGTGTGCATGTGTGAGGATGTATATACACATAATACAGGAAGAAATGTGCAAGTTGCATTCACATCTGTATATAGATACACTAAGATGCAGTATTTTCTAAAATCTAGTTAAGATTTATCTAACTGTCGCATGTTTGTACATAGGTGCAATCTCTAGCATCCTTCCTCTCAACATACTTTTGTTAACAAATCATGATACTTGTATTAAATGAAGACTGAACACTATACAATTTTAATTTACCTTCAGATGAACAATGACTTTATGACATATCCAGAAAATTACTTTCTGCATTTTGGTCAGTTTTTGGGGTTTTTTTTTTGGTTTGGGGTTTTTTGGGGGTTAATGCCTACCATACAATGACAAAGGTTTATTCTCCCTTTGTTCTTTTCAGAGTGCTGCAGCAGCTCCCAGTCCAGTGCTAGGAAACATTCCCACAGGAGATGGCATGCCAGTAGGTCCTGTACCACCGGGTTTTTTTCAGGTATTCAGAAAAATTATGATTACAGGAATTTTAGGATAGAAAAAGCTCCATAATACTGTTTACAAGTCTGTAGAAAAGGTCCTGTTCTAAACTATGTCTCACTATACTGTGCAGTACTTGAGAGTTTATTTTTTTAAGAAAAGTGAATAGGTGTAAAGGAAGGGATCTCTGTAACTGGCAAGTATTTCATTTATGAAGTAGTGCACTACAACTCCTTTCAAAATTTTGAGAATAGGTAATGGTACCAGTTTATGAGTGGAGACTGAAAACGCTCAAATAGAATTTGGAAAGAATTTCTTAGTTAATAGACATACATTGTGTTGCAACTTTCAAGTAAGAACATTCTTGGTCGTGTTTAGCTCAGTGGTAAAGCTATTGACCAGATTTTTAAGATGTTCAAGTTTTGGTGGGAATTAGACCGAGACAATTAAGAATATCTCACTGAGCATCTCCTTGCGCAATCTCAACATTAATGCCTAAAGAAAAAACAAGCAAAGGATTTAGATGTGTGTTTCTTCTATTATGTTTAGTCATAAACAAAACTAAATACCCAGTTAGCACTTTGGACATTAACAGTTTAGACTACTGTGATGGATAAAGTGGTAGCTTTTAGTGCAAGGCCAACCTAACAGTTGTAATCTCAGGTTGGACTGCTCCTAAGACTGAGGTTGCATCTCCTCTTTATCAAAGCTTGGTTGTTTTCCTCTACACTGGCAAACTGTGGCTGTGCAGCAGGAGCAAAGAGTAGCAGCACCTGTAGTGTTGAAACAACTCTTCAGGAAGAACAGAAATTTCCACTTCACGTACTTGTTCTCACGATGTGAAAGAAACAACCTAGATTTCCAGGGCTGTGATGTGCAGAGAATGTTGTGATATGATGTTCCGTAAAAAAAATGTGCTTAAATCAAGGTAGAGATCAATGTCTTTTTTCCCTTCTTCCCGGAGATACGTAGATAAAAGAAGCATATTTCAACTGGGGAAAAAGGAAATGTTTGATTTAATTTTTTATCTTAATGGTGATTGTACAAAAAATGGCAGGATATCAGCAATCTTTATTTGCACTGTATGTAAGCACGACAAGATTATTTGTGTGGTCTTCCTTTTTTACCACAGTCACAGAGGGAAACCCTGCTACCTGCAGTATTGATAACTATGTATGGAAACCCTGAACTTGGCCTAGGCATGTTATTTCCTTCATAAACTAAGGCATGATTTTTAATACATGAATGAAAGATATTTGCAAGTAAAGTAGAAAATACCTAATTGTTACCAGTCACAAAGTCCTCAGCAGCTGGCAGAACTGATTAATAGTTTTATTTCTTCTTTTACTGTTTTGAACAGCTAGTTAGGTAGATTTTTTTAAAAAAAAACCACAATTTTATCATTATTTTTCTATTGTATAAATATTTCACTTTTATTTCCTTACTTTAGCCACCTGCTCCAGTTGTAATGTCACAGAAATTAAAGTTTTTTCTTTATTGTCCTTTAGGACAATTAAGAGGGGGAGAGGGCACGGATAGGACAAGTATGTAAAGTATAGAGGAGAAAGCAACTATTTTAAAGGGGTTGCAGGAGAAGGGTGTGGGAGTTCTGTTTTTAAAAGGATGAGAAGACTTCTAGGTGGACTAGATCTTTAAAGATGTAAGAAAGACAAGATGCTATAAATTAAGTGTGGGCAAACTTTCCTTGTCTGTCAGTATCTGACTTCAGTCTTACATGAAGCCCTACCAATTGCCTGCTCTTTTTTGCGAGGCTTGGATTGAAAATAAAAGAGAGGAAAATCTGTTTTCAGGGTAACATAGTTTGTGACATTTATCAGAGCTGTCATCAACTCGACAGCACTACCAATGAGTCTTCTGCAAGGCAGATTCCAAGAGCACAGTCTTCTCTGGACTCCTCCAGACATCACCCTTCCCCTCTCCTTGAAACTGCTGGGTCTGTGCCATCGTGTCTCTCTGTAACAGTACTCAAGATCAATCCCTGAAAGTTTTTTTGATAGACATATACTTTCCTCAGTTGAATGGCCTTGTCAACAGAAGAAGCATTTTTCAATAGATTATTGGGCTTTGCTGTAGTCATCTGCTTAAAAATATAAGTAAAGAGATAACATGGTAGTTAGCAAATCCAACTGCAAGTTCAGCAGCAGATACATTGATATGGTTGGGAACAATCCCAGCAAAGGGACCTAAGCCAAAATCCAGTCAGTTACGTAACAGTGGGCTGGAACTGTAAGGTGCATAAAAAGCAAATATGTACAGATAGTCCATGACAGTGTTTTGTGGTATTGGAGTAAGTGTTGACAAGAAGCAGTTAATATTTGGTTATAATACCTTCGGACAGAGCTGAAACTTACCAATGTCAATTTATCTGAGAACAAGAAAATACACTGAGAGACACAGCTGTGTATGTGAACCTTTAGAAGGGAGAAGCATCATCTGCTGCCATAAAAAGCAGGTGAAATGGCGAGCAAGCAAGAGAAACTCATGATCAAAACTTCCTGTTTCCTTCATAGGTGTTTACTTTCTGGTACACCTTTAAGTAGACAATCAGTTTCTGTATACTCTTCCGCAATTTCTCTGATCCCAACTGATCATAAGAATAAATCAAATCACAGAAAACATGTTCATCTCTGTTAATCTGAATACTGGCAAATGTCAGCCTTTCTATGAACGGCTAGTCTTCTTTCAATGAAGGTTTGGAATTTAAACCTGCAATTCACTTCTAGATTATGAAAGTGAACAGTTTTTCTTTTTTAGTAGTCAGAAGACTATAGAAACAGTTGGAGGATTCTGCTTATATTTAGTTCACTAAGACTTCGCACTTTGAAAACATTGTAATATTTCAACTTTTTGTAACCTAAAATTTATCTAGAAGATCATCATGGAACTGTAAGGATGTGTTTTGTTGCTTTAATGAAATGTTTGGATTGGCCTGAGCTGAAGCTGTTGACAGCCACTACCTTCCAGCTCTGCTGGTCTAGCTCAGAATTGCTAGATGATTTTGAGTCATTTCATTTCTCATTAGTAGTAGCTCTTGGTTTTGCACTGCAGCTCTATTTCAGCATGCAGCACTAACCACTCACTTGGACATAAGCAAAATGGATGTTCTTGCTGCTGCAGTTGCTTCTTATCATACAGGTCAGGGGAAGGTGGAAACCTAGATTGATGCTGTGCTGCGAAACCGGAAACATTAGCTGAATTCCAGTTATATTGGTACCGTGGACCACTGGCTTTATGTGACCTTTATTTTTTATAAAAGAAAATTTTTTTTTTTTTTTTTATAAAAGGAAATAATGCAGTACAGTTATATAGCACATGGAGGTAGATAGATTTGGGAGAAGCATGGTTTCTTAGACAGTATCTGGTAAAACTCTGCTCTTCATAAAACGAGCTTTTCATGTACATGTAGGCCAGTATCACCACTGTTAATTAGCAGTCTGGAATTTTATGCCTGGTCCACAGAGGTGAAGTTGTGAAATTCTGAAGCCAGCAGCTGAATTTGTCTTTCATTTTGCTGTGCTTGTATTTTTGTACTTCAGTTCAGGTGATGGATGATGGTTGCTTCAATGCTGACAGTCCAAAATACAAAACCTTACAATGATACAGTGAAAGAAAGGTGGTAGAGTTGTGCACAGCTATTATCGTGAAGTAAATTATTTCTTTTTTTAAAAAAAAAACAGAATTGTTTACAATATAAAAAAGTGAAATTGGAGAAGTCAAGAAAATGAGTTTGTGTGGAGTTAGGATGTGTCTCAGTTTTTTTTCTACTGGTGTCTACGTATTTTAGTGCAACTTTAAATTTCATAGCTACATATTCTTTGTCCGTTTTTTCTTTCAATATACAGAATAGGTGATACTCTGGAAATAAATTGGGATTGTACAGTAGCTGAATCTGCTATTGGTTCATTAGCAGTGAAGCTGAATGTGTGGGACCACAGGAACAGCAAAGACAATACTTCTGACATGCAAGTCTCTTAAACTCCAAATAGGAGAAACTGAAAAAGTTTGATTTTGTCTTAGGCTTGAGTTGATTTTGTCTTAGGCTGAAATAGAGGGTCAGGTGTAGTTCAATGAGAGTGATGTCTGGTGGGTCAGTGCTTCTGGTAAGTTGCTTTCTTAAATATGGAGCCTCAGAAAAAGATAATGGTTGGGAATCATAGTGCGAGCCTGGATTCTAAAAAAATGATTTGCAATTTATCCGTGTTATCCCCATTTTTCCTAGGTAACCCAAGATAAGTCATTTTAGTTCTCCTTCTTCATGTTTCTCCACTTTTTAAAACAGAATGTTGTAAGTGACAATCATTTTAAAAGATTACGATCTCCTTTGGCAACAGAAGTCGTAAAATTGTATTAGATTGCATAAGGGTAAAGTGACTACATTTCTGGAATGCTCATCTGACTCCAGTCAGAGCCTTGAAATACATCACCAGTTTGCCAGGTTTCATTTCTAGACCACATCTTGTACCTACAACTAAGGTGTAAGGAAATCACTTGGCTACTATGTTATTAATAAAATAAGGTCATTTAGGATGTTTCTATGCCATTTTTTAGCATCAGGCTTACTCTGTTGTTAGTTTCTTCATATGGCCATCCACAGAGATCATTGTGACCTCTTCTTCATCCCTCTTCTGATACTGAAATAGTAGGCAACTGGAGGGCTGAGTAAGATTATAATAATCATTTACCTTTGGAGCTGTGTTCATTGAAGTGCTTTGGCTCTTTAAAGAGAATGGAAAGTATTGTTTTGACAGGACTTCATTTGCCTTTTCTGGCTTTAACACACCTAAATGCAGAGTTGGAATCCTAGAACAGTTTGGGTTGGAAGGGACCTTTAAAGGTCACCTAATCCAAAATTCCTGCCATGAGCAGGGACATCTTCAAAAGGATTGTGTTGCTTAGAAGTTCTAGGTTCTAATCCAGTGAACTCATTATGTTTCTCCAAGTAGCACTGCTGAATGTCTGACTCTGGTTACTTTAGCACTGCCTTTATGAGAAACATTTAAATACACATTTAATGAAACCCCAGTTATCTTCACCTCTTTTATTACATGACTGACCAAAAGTTTGCTGTGTCTGGATGTGTATAAGGAACCTGTCTGTTTTTTAAGGGCACTCAGACAAGTAACAATATTGGGTTTGTACTTAACTCACCCAAGGGATACTGCTGAACATTTAACTTGTAGAGTGCCAAATGAGATTTAGGGGAAGCAAGTTATTTGATAATTGACAGTTCAGTAGTTTAATTTGGTAATTTTTTAAAAAGTTAAATGCTACTACTGACTATACCTTTCCAAATGTAAAACACTCTCCCTTTTAAATGCATTGGATGTTTTCAGCAAATTTGTTAAAATTTGTTCTGGTGAGCTTACTACCAAACCTTGTTTCCATAGTGCAAATATATATATATATTTTAAAGGAATTGTCAAGTAGTTTGCTTCATTCACCAGTTTGTGATCGTCAGATGTACTTGGAATGGCATGGGAAAAATGTGTCGACACCATGTTTGAGATACAAATGTTACATATTCCTCTTATATAAAAGGAAAACAAAAATACTAAACCAAACCCACCAAAGTAATATAAGGTTGTTGTGCCATCTAGTGGCAGTTGTGCATTCTCATTTTACCTCAATTCATATAACTTTAGAATATTTTTTTTTAGCCTTGTTCTGCCTTAGTAGAGTTGACCTAATGCTTTAGGAGAGCATCTTAACAGTAAGACACATGAGCAGAAAGAACTTTTCCATGTCTCTTTCTGCCTAGCATTACTATATGTTACTAAAAAATGAGTTTAAATAAGATTTAGATAGTAAAAATAAACAAAGTAAGTTAGTAGGTTAAAAATCAAGGGCAACACACACCTCTTGAATTTTGAAACAGAAATAGTGGGCTATTTCTGTATAAAAAGAAAATGGATTTGTAACTTAGTGTGTGAGGTAGTAAAATACCTTCATAATATACTATCTGAATTTATTTACAATATTTATAGTATAGTTATGGTGTGATACATTTAAAACAATGGAGCTTGTATTATGGATTTGATTAATGCAGCATTTGATTAAAACAGTTAAATCTTTGCTGTATACCTCTTAAGAAAGCTAGCAAAATGATAATTGAGCTGTTTTCCAAAGGGAAGTGAAGAATATCTGCTCCTTTCTAGACGTCATTGATCAGAGTCTGTCAAGCAAATATGGATGGTACCTTCACATCTCCTCTGATTCCACAACAGCTAGGGTTAAACCAGCCCGTTTGTGGCTTCACTCAGTCTTTGCGCTCGCTTTAATCTAGCTCTTGTGTATTAGTCTCCCAGAAACTCTTGCACTGGCTAGGGATCTGTTGGGTACATGATCCTCTGCCTCAGCCTCTTCACACTTGCAGAAAATCCTCCTGGACTGCTCATTTGAACAAGCATCCAGCAGTAAGGAAGATGAGAAGGGAGAAATCCTCCAGTGTCTATTTAAAGCCATTTTGGAGTGGCTGTGTTGCTTCTGTGAATTGCCCACTGAGGGGTTGTTGTTTGCCCAAGGAATGAGGATTCCTAATTCCAGCTGGTAAATCACATGACTGAAGCTATAAGATGCAGGCGTCTTTCAGACTGGCCTTTGCAGGACCATAACATGTATCTATATAAATTCAAAAATGTTTCTTTTTAAACTTCTTTGAACTGCTCCAGCTATTGTCTTTCCCTAATACTGTTTCCTGGTTTTCCAGGGCATTACCATTTTTTGTCCCCCATCTTCAAACAGCCATACTTCATTGACAATGGTAGCGTCCTGCTTCGTCACTTGCTTTTCAGTGCTGATCCACTTGTTTTTCCCACTTTTGCAGTGTTGCGTGTATTTTTCTTTTAAACTAATGTGTACAAATTATTAAAAAACTATGATTGCAAAATTAGTGGGATTTGCTACATTTTCACACGAATCCTGAATTCTGGTGGAGGAAATGAGATAACTGCAGGGGAAGAAGTGAAAAGTTAAAAAAAACAGGCAGTGAGCATAACGGATACAGTGAAGTCCTAGAAGCCTGAAAAGCACCATGGATTTTTAAATCATTATTGTAAGAGAATGAAATATCACCAAAACTACAAATACAGCTTATGAGTAAAGCTAGCAGCTCTGATAGGCCTTGAAAATCTTTGAAAATGGATTTTAAAGGGATTTTTTTTTTCTCATGGGTTTATATAATTAACCTTAGAAAGAACAGTTTTATTGTATTTTTGGAATCTTTGTTGTTATTAAATGCATACATCCCAGTATGGCAGATTGACACCCACAGAGAAAATCCAAGTGCATGAAATTATACGTGTGTCTAATTCTTTGCAGAACTGGGGTCTGTGTATTTTTGTCCTTGCCAGTTCCATGCTGTATTTTCAAATATTTTATTTTTTAAACTTACTTGTACTTTTTAGTTTGTGTGAGAGAGGATTAGCATCTAGAAAGATCTGTAAGTAGTTTGTGGTTGTTCCTCTGTTTTTCATTCGTTTTCTTTAAATGCTAGGAATAAAGGCAACTTTACAAAGATAAAGGTGTCCAACATCTGCTGGCTTTGATAATTCTATCCTGCAGTTGTGGTAATGTTTTTATTGCTCATAGCTGTTAGAACCAATTAAAACTGCTCAGCTTGAGTAGCTAAATAAGCTCAGAGCCCACACTTCCCCATCCTTCCTTTCCACATGTACATCCCATGCAGCAAGAAACCCACTGCTAGCTGTGGAGCAATGCAAGGGGAAAGGGCGGAATTGGGCACAAGCATTTGTCTAGGAGATTTGTTCTGAAACCTTATAATCTTATCCTGAAAATTCAAGTTCTCTGTTTGTGAGATAAACCTCACAAATTTAAGGGTACTAACCATACACCAAAATTTGCCTTATAATTGCTGCTGAGGTGATACTGAAGTGTAAGGAAAGGGTTGTCATTTATATCTGTAGTTTCCTTCAGCTGAGGTTAATTCACTTCCTGTCACAGTCTTTTACATTTAATGCGAGCTGCAAGTGCTTGCATTTGAAACCAAAATCTTTGGATGAAGACATGCACGTAGTTTTGGAATAACAGATTTATTAAATATAGTAGCAGGAATAAGAAATTGCAGCTTGTCCTTGTTAAAGTTCCTCCAAAAAATCAGTCATAGAATCATAGAATGGTTTGGGTTAGAAGGGACCTTAAAGATCATCCAGTTCGAACCTCCTGCTATAGGCAGGGACACCTCCCACTGGATCAGGTTGCTCAAAGCCTCACCCAGCCTGGCCTTGAACACCTCCAGGGATGGGGCAGCTACAACTTTTCTGGGCAACCTGTGCCAGTGCCTCGCCACCCTCACAGTAACAAATTTCTTCCTAATACATAGTCTAAATCTACCCCCTTTGAGTTTAAAGCCATTCCCTCTTGTCCTATCACTACATACCCACGTAAGAAGTGCCTCCCCAGCCTTCCTATAGGTCCCATTTAAGTACTGGAAGGCTGCAATGAGGTTTCCATTGAGCGTTCTCTTCTCTAGGCAACAAACCCAACTCTCTCAGCCAGTTTTCATGGGGGAGGTTCTCCAGCCCTCTGAGCATCTTTGTGGCCCTTCTTCATATGTATTCCAACAGGTCCGTGTCCTTCCTATGTTGAGGGCCCCAGAGTAGGTTGCAGCAATCCAGATGGGGTCTCATGATCATGAGTGGAGTAGAAGAGGAAAAAATCACCTCCCTCAACCTGCTGGTCACGCTTTTTCTGATACAGACCACGATACAGTTGGCTTTCTGGGCGGCTCATGTTGAGCTTTTCCTCCACCAGCACCCAGGTCCTTCTCCTCAGGGCTACTGTTAATCTATTCTTTGCCCAGCCTGTAGTTGTGTTTGGGATTGCCCTGACCCAGGTACAGGACCTTGCACCTGGCCTTGTTGAACTTCATGAGGGTCATGCGGGCCCACCTCTCAAACCTGTCAAGGTCCCTCTGAATGACATCCTTTCCCTCCAGCATGTTAATGGCACCACACAGCTTGGTGTTGTTGGCAAACTCGCCAAGAGTGACCTCAATCCCACTGTGCATGTCTGCAACAAAGATACTAAATATCACCGGTCCCAGTGCTGACCTCTGTGGAACAACACTTGTCACTGATCTCCACATGAAGCTGTTGACTACAGCTCATTTGAGTGTGACCACCGAGCCAATTCCTTATCCAACACGTGGTCTTATCCACCAAATCCCAAATTTAGAGACAAGAATGTCATGCGGGACAGTGTCAAATGCTTTGCATAAGTCGAGGTAGATGGTATCATTTACTCTTCCCTTACCTACCAGTGATGTAGCCCCACTGTAGAAGGCTTTCACAGTTTTCAGGCACAATTTGCCCTTAATAAAGCCATGTTGGTTGGAATTTCCAGAAGGATATGTTGCATGATCTTGCCAGGCACAGAGGTGAGACTGACTGGCCTTTAGTTGCCCAGGTCTTCCTTTTTAAAAATGGGAGTTATGTTTTACCTTTTCCCATCACTGGGGACTTCAGTGGACTACCACAACTTCTCAAATTTGATGCAGAGTGGCTTAGAAACTTCATTCGCCAGCTCCCTCAGGACCTGCAGACACATCTTGTGCACCTTCAGGTTCCTTAGATGGTCCTCTCTTACATTGGGCAGTTCTTCGCTTTCCCGTTCCTTGTCTTTGCCTTCTACAACTTGAGTGGTGTGGCTTGAGGCCCTTGCCAGTGACAACTGAGGGAAAAAAGTCATTAAGTACCCCAGCCTTCTCCATATCCTGAGCAACCAGGTCTGGAGAAGATGTTAATGTGAGTCTGGATGAACATTGTAATTTTAGGCTATATTGACTGAGATAGTTGGTTTTTTTCTTGCCGTGTAGACAGAGTTCTCCTGTTCAACCAATACTCAGTCAATCTTTTTGTCCTTAACCCAGTCATTGTTCGCTGGCATTTCAGGTCTTTGTGTTTATACAGTTAACAGATTTGTCCAACCTCTCCATTACTTATGCCCAATTACAGGAGCAATTCTTTATGAAGTACATTTGTTTGTTTTCCTAGGATGTGTGGGTATGTTCATTATGTCACATTGTAGTATAGAGTATAACAAGTCATAGAGTATCACATAAAATGTATGTATTAGTACAGATAGGGATATTAATGGTAAATTCAACCTCATTAGGAATTCAGTCTCCATAGGAATTTAAATGTAAGCAATATTCGGGATTAGTTATTTTTATGTGGAATATTGTATATATGTGGGACAGAACGTGGTCTTACGTTTTGAAGAGTCATGTGCCTATAATCCTTGGGTGGAAGAAGTTCTCCTGTACTCTGTGCCTTGCTGACAACCCTCTTCCTCCCCGCTAGCCAGGGTAAGCAAAGAAGTATTTGATTTATTTGCGTGGCTCCTATCCAGGTCCCCCTGGCTGAACTCCAGGACAAATAAGGAGTTTTCTTGCTGAGAATTTAGTGTGGGGATCCATTAAGTGTTTTGTTTTAGACTGTCATGATGCTGAATTTTGAATAGACACAATGCTGAAGTAGCAGGCAGAAATGTCCAAGCCTTCAATATGCAAGTATTTGATGTTTCATATTCAGAAGAAAGCTGCTACCTGAGCCGATTCAAAATCTGTGATCACTGGTTTTAATTTAGTGCCTGTGTTTTGAACCCATTACTTTGTGATGTATGTCTGCAATACCATTATGAGTAGGAGAAGAAAGTCTCCCAGAAGTCAAGGAAAGAGAGGGCTACTAGCTGTATAAAAATGTAAGTCCATGGTGATAAGAGTGGTGGTTTCAGCTACCCTTAACCATAAAGTGAAACTAAGTCAGAGACTAAATGTCAGCTTGTTTTTCCTAGTTACAAAGGATGTAGCAAAACACTACACAATGATAAAAATGCCTACTGTTAAGTTCTTGTCTTTCTGAATGCCTAATGCTTAATAATGTTGGGGGGTTGTTTCAGACATGAAGAGAGTTTTTCCTGAGTTAGTGAGAAGTTGTTCATATTTAATTTATTTTCTTTAAAATATTTGATAGAATTTCATTGGTGTCTTGGTATGTCTTGGTAGAACTTTTTGTGGATAAACATGACATTGGTGATGGAGAGGAAGAAGTTTTTTAACTGATGTAAAAATCAGAATATATGTTTTTCTTTTGGTGGTAGAATTTTTGGGGTAAATGTAAGTACTACATGCTGGCCCAGAACAGTGTAAATTTTTTAGAATTGTCCATGAATATAATTCTCACCATTTTCTGCAATGCTGTGTGGACCTTTACTGGTACTTATAGCCATCAAAACATTAGTTGTGCTTTCCAATTGTTTTTTTTTTTTTCTGCCTATAGAACTGTGCAGCATTTGTATCCATGGATCAAGAGCTGTAAAAAACATTTGTTGCAGTTCCACTTAGTTTCAGTTGCTTAAGAAAGGGAATTCCACAAGTACGTTTAAGGGGAATACAATGATATATAAATATTTATAATAGTTCTGTAGTTATTCTGTATGCAATGAACAAACAACTCTGTGTAGAATACATGCACTGGCTTTCAAATTTACGTCTACTTTGATACCTGCTTAAGAAAAAATGCCTCAAAAACCTGTAATTCATTACTTATATATAATTTTAGAGAAGAATCCTAGACTTGTCAGGGAGGCATTAATTAAGTAGACTTGAGACCTCCCTAGATCCAGACCTTCTCAAAACCTGAAGCAGCTGCTGACCTCAGGGATGCTACAAACCAAAAATTATGGACTTTTAATCAATCAAAATCAATGCAAATCATATTTTGAAAAGTGAAATTATGACTTCATGAATAAGCCTCTTTTCCTCCTTAATGCAGTAGGATATTCATTTTGGCTTTTAAAATAGAATTTAAATTCCATTAAAACCCCCAACTTTTTAGGTATATTTCTAAACTGCATAGAAAGATGAACCCATTGGGAAGAGAGGGGACTTCCTTTTTGGAAGGAGTAGATGTTCTGCCAATAACACACTATTATATACTAATATTGGTAGTGTGATTCTACATTGAGATATTGTCGACTTAAGAGACACTACCGATTTCCCTTTTGTGCGATGTACAATTTTTTCATTTGCTGCATGAGGTAAGCCAAATCCAAGATACTCACTAGAGTGTGCTGCACTCCATACAATGCACTTGGTTGACCTTTATGGCAATTGCTGTAATTCTAATTTCCTCACACTTATTACTGCTTTACAAGGGCCTGCATGTTTACAGCCTTCACCACATGTGTGACCCTTTTTTCTTTCTTTCTTATCAGAGAATTTTGCCATCAGAGAGAGGGCATGAAGAAGCCTCCCTCTTCTATAGCACATAATTTCAAATGCCTTTTCTATTAAAGTAATCTTTTCACAATTGCCATTGAACTTTCTTCTCCAGTTTGTAAACCTTCTGTATTTTAAGTTACTTTCTAGTACCTATTTTGAACAGGTGTTTATATAGGTGACATTATTTCATCTTTCATCTGATTCTGAGGTGTTAAAGGTTCTGTTAATTTTTTTCTATGCAATATCAGAGGAAAATTCCAATAGTAATTATTGGTAATATAATTCTTTTGCTAGCTATTGCCAGTATTAATACATACATTACCAACGCTTATGATCACTGGCATTTTAGTGTGTAACACAGTGCCAGTGCTCAAAATGTGCCTTTCGTGTATAAAACAGTGATGTTGATCATAGTCTTGTAGTGACCTGACAGTGGTTCTTAGTTACAGCTGTCTAGATGGTACCTGGGTAGGTATACTTGTGTCTTTTCGAAGAGACCCCAAAGAGTGGTTTTAAACACACGGCAACTCATTTGTCATCTGAGGTTGCCCCTGGAAAGTCCCAGCAGGCTCCTTTCGTTTATCTCTCCTTTGTCTCCAGTGACAATGTCATAAACAGAAGTTAGCTCATCTTTCTTCATTTAAAGAATCAGCCTTTCTGTCCCTGTATTCACAGTCAAAGCTTACTTTTCAGCTCTTCATTTTCTTTTGGAGTTACAAGTACATTTACTTGCCAAAATGATCCTCCTCATCATCTGTTTAGTCAGATGTTTGTGCCTTTTTCCTTTAGATCTCACACTTGCCACTGATCTCCCAGATTTTTAGATTTCTAGATTACTGTCACACTTTGGGTTGGAATAAGTAGATATGTTAAATGTATTTGCTGGTACTATCGTTTGTTTATCATAAGGTACTGGCCTTGTTTGTAGGCTACAAAGTAGTATAGTAGTAGCCAAGAGCCACTAAAACCTCAAAGGGTACAGTGTGGTACAACAGATTTGTATGTGTATTTGGTTTTAAGAGAGATATACTGAGAGAGCACAGAGTTATGTATGCAGGGATGGGAGGAGTATCATTGAATTAATACAATTCCTTTAAACCACCAAAGTTCCAAGTATTTATGACATCAACTTGAAATCTGTGCCCTTACAGGTTAAATCTTGTATCATAATTTACTGAAAAAATGAATGAAAAGTATTTGTGAAGTGTTTTCCTCTTACTTGCCTCTTGACTGTCCCCAAAACCTTTTTTTTAATATTACAGGGTTTCTGTCTTTCCCTTCTCCAGTGGAAAGTACAGATATGTGATTATATGATCTAAATAGTTCATTATTCTTCACAGGTAATACATTAAGTTGTTTATATCCTGCATTCACTATAACTATAATAAATTTTTTAAATAATGTATCTTGGTAGATGCATTCACTAAGAATCTCTAAATTTATTTAATTCTGCTAAACATAATGAAATAATATATGGAATGCTCTGTGGAAGTATTTAAGCTGAATGCCCAAGGCGTAAGCATGGCACAAGCCATACGCCCCATGACTCAATGTAGTATTTACAAGCTAAGTTGAGTTATTTAGCAGTATTTCTTTTTTTTTAATAGCCTTTCATGTCTCCTCGGTACCCTGGAGGTCCAAGGCCACCTTTAAGAATACCCAATCAGGTAAGAATTTATCACTGATGCGCTTTTGTGGTCCAGGGTGATGGTGCAGTGCTGGGAACAGGGAATGTTGTTGGCTGCCAGTGGCTCATGCTCATTGGCTACAAAGGTCACTCAGTCTCTCTCCATCCCATTTTGTCTGACCATTAAATAGTTATTTTGATAAGGTGTGACCACGCTACTCCAAGCTCATTTTCCCATGCTTAGTGTCTACACCTCAAAATCTAGTATATGTTAAGCCTGTCTACGAATGGAGGATATAGTTGCCTTGTACAGTGCTGCATTAACTTCAGCCAGCCAACGCTGCTTGCACTGAGATAAAGGCAGAACGTCCCAGTGCTGTTACACCCTCTGAACTTCCCTAACCACATCAAGCAGTTAGCTCTGAGAGTTTTTTACTGAATTCTAGATAAAATGCAACACTCCCTCCTATTCTTTGTTGCATATCTGAAGTATATTTATTTCACAGTAAATATGGAATTATTGGTGAGAAACAGACATCATGAAGTTCTCTATGACTCTTACACTCTGAGGACTTTATGAAAGCATCAAATTCCCAATTTTCTCTCATCTCCATCAAAGGATATGCATGCCAGTGTAACAAGAATGAGTAATGAGCCACTCTTCGTCAGCAGAGACCTTTATTGGCCCATCTGTGAAAAGATGGGTTCTGGAAGCAGATAGCATTTGTATTTTTAAGTTGTCTGAAGTGCAGATAGAGGAGGAGAAAGCAGATGTCAGCAGATGAAAAGTTAGAGATAAGCAGACAGAAAAGTATCAGTGGAGCTTTGAAAGAAAACTAGGTCATTTACAATATTGGGAAAGGTTGATAGGACAGATGGAATGTTTTTTTGGTGCCACTTAAATTTCCAGAACTGCCTTTGTTGTTGTCACAGCTTGATGAAGAGACATTTCTGCTCCTACCTCAGTTCTGGCTATTTTTTATGTCTATGTAACACAATGTCAATGGCACTGGCACAGTATTGTCAGAAAGTTGAAGTTTAAAGTTTAGTGAGCTGGATATATCAGATCACAAGCCTTCTTCAAATGTTCCTCCAAATTAAATGTGATGATGTTTGGGAGCAAGTTAAGTTACCTTTACCATAGCTACTTTCTTACAAGGGAAATGTGGTGTTGAAGTGACCATCAACTGACAACACGAAAGTGCAATGTCATTAGCACTTTAGTTAAATATTTGTGACAGACTTACTCTAACTGAGTACAAAATATCTTCCTGATTTTGCACCTTTTTGTTTGGGTTTCCCCACTGCTTTGTTTTTCTTTCTATGTTTCTGAACACTGTAAATACTGGCAGGTAGAAACTGTATGTGGTAAATGTTGTGAAAGCGCTGCCAACCTGCCATTCTAGTTTCAGAAGCGTTTTGTCTACACATTATGATATTTTCAATTTAGAACTGTAACATAATCAGATAATCTTAGTAAATTACAACTCTTGCAATTCATTTACATTACGCTGCATTCATGAATTACTGCTTTAAACAACATTGCCATTACTTAAGTTGCAGCATAGATGGGCAGTGTGTGGAAAAAATAAACTTGTTAAATCTTGTGTAGCTTTAAGGCTGAAATTTTGATGTGATGGAATTCAATAAAAATCAGTAATAATTCCCATTATAGCTATTATTCTATCCCTTAATATCTTGCAGGAGGAATTGTGTTTCTTAGGCAAGGGAGCATAAAAGGAGCATAAAAGGTCCCCTGCATCACAGCCATAATTAACCATACCCTGTGAATACTGTACAGTTGGCTCAGTTATGACTCACTCTGACAGAATATTAGTGTCTGCATCCCAACCCCTGAAAGAAAATGTTGAAATAATGGTTAGAAGGGAAAACTATGCCAATATTTCTACAGCTTTGGATATGTTGCCATGTACCCAAGAATAAGGCAGCGTTGGGAGGGTAAATAATGAGTTAGCTAAAGTAAAGAAAGTATTAGGGGAGGGGAAAGCAAATTAGGCAATTGGAGATTATTTGTATGTAGTTCCACAGAAGTCCAAGAATTTGTCCATGCAAATCCATAGTCAGGGTCGTGGACTTTTACTTTAGTTGGGCACTTAGGATATTTAGTTAGCACATTTAGAAAGGTTAATTCTTCCATATAACTCTTGACTGAAAAGAAATGTACAGAAATTAAAACAAAAAAAATCTGCATTATGCCTTTAAATACATTTCCAAGCACTATATGCTTTAAATATACGGTTTCTATGCCTGCAGGCACTTGGAGGTGTCCCAGGAAGTCAGCCATTATTGCCTAGTGGGATGGATCCAACACGACAGCAAGGTAAATGAAATAATTATTTGGACCATTCAAAAGTACTGTCTTCTCAACCTTGAATCTTTCTTTCTGTTTTTTTTCAAAGCTTACTGCAGCTTTTTAAGCTTTCTGTTAATTAAGAAGGAATGATTTGTCAAAGTTGTTTTAGAGGATGCTTGTGTATTGCATAGCTTTTTTTAAGTTACATAATTTTATTTGCAGGGCACCCAAATATGGGTGGGCCAATGCAGAGAATGACTCCTCCAAGAGGAATGGTTCCATTAGGACCACAGGTAACTTCCACAGATAGATATCCATTTTTATTGGTAGGCCTGCGTTTATACTACATTACTGTGGCTTTCAATAGCTTGAAGATGGCCAGGGTTTGTTCTTCTAATCCTGTTTTAAAATAAACTTTGTATTTTGCAAAAGTTAATCCTGACTTGCAGTAGTACGAAGTCTAAAATGAAAGCATCAGGTACTTCAATTAAGATTTGAAATTGAAAGCAGAATGTCTTAACTTGCTTATTTCAGAAAAGTTATGATTCTTCTACAGCCAATGTGTGTTGTAATCAAAGGATGACATTTCTAAAGGAGACCAGTGATTGAGTAGGTCTTTCCTCATCCTCCCAAACTATTTGATTATGCTGTTTAGGAGGAAAGGATTAAGATTTCTAACCTAGGCAAATTCTGTACCAAGAAACCCCCCAAAATTCTGTAAAGGTTTTCTCCATCCACTATTGATCTTGATTCTTGGTGAGTGCTAGAGAGATTTTAATGTAAAATGAGAAGTACATGCTACCGTTTCTCTCCCTTGTCAATCACAAACATCTCTCCAGCTTGATGATTGAGGAGTGAAACAGCCCTGGATTGGGAGATTTGGCCTTATCTGTGGTGCAGACCTGGTCATGATTGTTCATAGCTGCCTTCAAAAGTGTGAAAATAGGAGTGGGAATTTGTTAGTATTATTTTTAAACAGTAAACGAAGATAGAAATGAAATTAATTCTGATTCTAATCTGTACCTGAAATATGAATGCAACAGATTATTCTGTATTTTTTCAGCACTCTCAGTGAGAGGAAATTTAGGTGGCAATGTTTCTTACCAGTGTTGCCAGTATTTTGTTTTACATTGTGCTTGTTGTGCCCACACTTGGCATTTTTGCTTCCCCATTTTAGATAATATCTCTAGTGACTTCTTTATTTCTTGGAATAGCAACTGAATTTGAAATTATTAAATAGCTTTGCCTTTCTAAAACTGTTTATAACTGTTGTTACAATTTTGGGTCCTCTTGGTAGAAACCAGTTGAGCAGTTATATACCACATCTGCTGTGCAACCAACAAACAAGTATGAAATACATTTGTTATTTTTTCTGTAGCATTGAAGTATATTTACTACTTGCCTTTTTGAGGTAGAAAGAGAAGCTTTGCGATGCTGCCATGTGAGGCTGAACTGATAATTTACGCAGCACCATTAGTCACATAGCAGACAAATCTTATGCTAGTTTTTATAAAGGTAATTTTTCCATTTTTGCTATATCTTAAAATCTAGTATTTTTGTAAAGTTCTTTTGTGTACTGAACATTATCTTAACATGGGGAGCAGTATAGCTTATCTATGCAAAAATAAAGTTCGCAAATCAATCTTTTCTATATATGGATCATCTTCTATGTATCTGGCATTTAGGGTCTTCTCAGAAAGCAGTTCTAAAACCATATTTGGTAACTTATACACACCAACTTCTAAGGTCCTTTTGCCACAGTGCCATGAAGTTCACTTAGTTGTGCCCGTAGTTTGAGGCCCTGCTGCCCTGCTGCACAGGCAGTTAACTTCGTATGCTGATAAAAGAAATGCTTGTGTCTGTTATAGCATGCATATGCTTGAAAACTTGCAGAAAATTTACCTCAGTTTTGTATTTAGTTCTTCTAGACTGCTTGAAACTAAGTAACATGAAGCAAAAAAGCAACATGTGGTTGTAACTGCTTGAATCTGTGAAAAACTCTAAAGAATGAGGTTTGGGCATTTTTCAAGCCATACTTACGCCAGCTGAACGGAGTGCTACCTCCAGGCTGTGACTCTTTACTTCTTTCAGTCTCTCATGTCTGTTGGAGAGCTTCCCACATGCTCTCTAATGCTTTGTAGTCAAACAGAATTGGGTGATCTTAAATATTAAAAGACAAGTCTTGGTTAATCTGGCTCATTTTGGCCACCTGGATTTAGGGAACACTTTTATGAACAACTCAAATACCAGATAAGCAGTGGAACTTTGAGGAAAAAAATGGGGCAGAGAGCGTAGCTGCAGCTGGAAGAGTATGTATATTGGTAGCCGTAATGAAAATGCTCTTATTTTAGGAAGGAGTACATTTGATTAGAATTATTAGTAATTAGAGTTAGAAGTATATTTGATTAGGATTATTTCAGTCCTGCAGGATTCCATGGAGATCTTTAGCCCAAGTCCATGCAAATGATTCCTATATTAAAACAAAGATGAAAGATACCAGACAGACCAGGCAGGGAGAATGGCTCCCACATCAAGATGGGAAATGAAATAAAACAGATGAAGAACTACTATTTTGTTTGTTACAGCCAGACTTGTGTTCTCTTCCAGATCCAGTAGTACCAGCTGGAGATGCTACTGTGCCCAGCTACTTTGGCTACCCACTAGTTACTGCCTTCCAGTTCCGATAGAGGATTTACTCAGGCAAAATCATCTAGGATAACTTAGTTTGATCAGGAGGTTTGAGTTAATCTGGCTGACTTTTGCCTGATAATGCACAGGAATCAGTCCGCCAGCCACGCGCAAAAAGGCAGGAATGAGTAGTGATTGATAAAATAACAAAACTAAAATAATAATAAAACTATCTTCAGATGGCACTGTTGAGTCTGGAAGAGGACACCTCTTTGCAGCCTCTGGATATAGATTTGCAAACCAGTTGTCTGTAGGACACTTTGAGGATCATTAACAATGAAGAGAATTTTAAGTTTGAGGATTTTGTCTGTAGTAACAGAACCTCCTCTCCTAGTTATAGATGAGTTATAGATAACTAATGTCATACCACTTAAGATACAAACAGCAGCAGACCCACACTTTGAATACTGTTGGATTTCTCCCATGTATTCATGACTTCATGATTACATGATGTTGTGAGTGAGATCAATATAGAGAATACCCATAAACCTGGGTAATGTCGTTTATGTAGTTCGTAGTAAACTATACATGAACTAGACTGTATTGGTTTTATTATTGAAAAGCAGACCACAACAGTGACTAAACTTTTTAAAAGTAAATCGCTTCTTTTCATCCCTGTCCTTCCAAAATGCACGGCTGTTCATTTTAGAGAATTTACTATTACCCATTCTTTTGCAGTATCAGAGAAATGTAGCTGGATTAACACAGATTAAAGAGAGTGTTATGATTATGTGGTGAGATAGACTATTCTGCTTGGATTCTTCTGATTAAAAATAGATATAACTTAGGTTTTCGTGTAAATAGTACAGTTAAACTTTTGTCATAATATAAGAGCACAAACTCAGATTTTATAGGCATTGGACAATTAATTTGTTAACATTGCTATGACATTCATTATCATATCAAATCATTTGCATACGAGTTATCATAGACTTACTAGAACTGACTGATTAGGAGAGAAATACAATGGTTATACTGTATGATATGAAAATGATGTCATGTGATGTAGCTTTCTATAAGCATTTATTGATATCCTAATGAAATCTAATTAAAAATAATTGTATTTAAATTCCATGATGTGGCAATCTTAGAATTTAAGTCTGGGTTTCTGGTTTTGAATGAGCTCCCTTGATGTAAGAGTTGAATACATGGTGAAACCTGCCCTCTTTCTAGCAGATGACTTGACCTCTAGATGTGTAAATAATTCCTTCTGAAACAATTGACATTTTAATTATGTTATTTCTATTGTTTATAATTCTTTATCCGTAAGGTTAATGATATTATTTTTTTAAGTCAGCACTGGAAACTCCTGAAAGAATGAATTACATTGGCCTATCCAGTCAGCAGTTATGTAGGGATATCATTAACCTGCTGTCCTTTCTTTCCCCCTCCTCTTTGGTTTTGTTTTTTTGTTTTGTGGTAGTCTGACCCTTGGTTATCATTGCAGAACTATGGAGGTGCAATGAGACCGCCACTGAATGCTTTAGGTGGCCCGGGGATGCCTGGAATGAACATGTAAGCACAATAATAAAATCTTATAATATTATTAAAAAATCTTTATTTCATTGTAGAAGTAATATTTGGGATCCATAAGACAAGAGAGAACATGCTTTGATAAGTGACATGCTTTGATGACTAATAACTGCAATTTAAAAAAGTGAACCCACAGCAGGTTTTTTTCTTCTGCATGAGTCTGTTACAGATGTCTTTGCTGTCTCTACAAATATTCAGTTTCTTTCACATGTCAAAGCTCAAATATTGGGAATATTTTGTCAGTATAGTCACCAATATGTTTGCATTTTAAAAAAAATGATACTATTTACATATATGTTTTCACTTTACTTATGTTTTCACTTTACTGAGTAAATATTTCCTAAAGAATGGTACAAGTATGGTTCTTCGCTGCAAAATGAATAAGTGCTTAAATTTTAGCAACATCAAACCATGGTCTAGACCTATTTATGAAAGGAGACATATTTGAAAGAAGAAGTGATTCTCTCTCTGTTGCTGTTTTTATTTCCATAACTACATTTATTTTCACTCTGAACAGATAGAAGAATATTACAGAAATGAGTGTAAGGTTTCTGAGACTGGATCTTCATTTAGTGAAAGTTGATATAGACTGAGTTCAGTTATGCTATACTGATCTAGTCCAGGCATGGATTTAGTCATAGAAGTATATTATACCTTATATACCTCCAGACAACCCATTTTCTATGTGTGTAGAAAATATTCACAGGTGAAATTGCTGTATCTAGAGTAGACTAGATTTAAGCTGAGGATTTTAGCATAACAAGTGACCCAACATGAGTAATCTTCTGCACTTTAGATAAAGCTCTTGCTGCTTGGAGTTCCTTGTATAATTAGCAAGCCTGAAAGAAAGAAAGATGCTGCTTGCATTATTTGGATTTCTCTCTTAAGAGACTCACCAAGTTTAAGAGACTGCTATATTTAAGCTCTAGTGTAAAACAGACCAAAGATTATGAACTTATTCTTGTATCTTGACCCTATCTCTGCTAAATCAGCACAATTTTTCATAAACTGCATTTTGCAGTCCCTAAGTAGGTGCGTGGTGGTCCAGCTATCAAGACACTAGAATGATTTTACAACCAAAAGTGGATAGCATGTTCTTTTTTTGCGTCTTTTACACCTGTGTCTTTCAGAAGCAAGTTTTCAGCAGATCGTCACAGAACACACACTTGTTATCGTTATATTCTGGATACCCATTTTTGCTCTTACTTTTCATAGGAAACATAAACGAGAGAAGATAATTTTCATTTCAAATAAAGACTTAGTTACCAACCTTAAAAGTAAAAGAGGTATTAAGGTACATAATACCATAAAACCCCCCTGATCTACCATATCCTTAATTTCTTCTAATTTCCAGAAATAGCTTGAACTCTTGAAGCAAATAAAATAAAATCTAAAGTTTGCTGTTAGTCTATCATAGACATCATAAGTTGGATTCAAGACAATTCTAGGAACCTTCCCAAGGGTAGGCACTTCTTCTTTTGAATGAAGTACATGTAGAAAAAGATATTTAGGTATTTGAAATTCAGTGTGAGTATAACAAGCGCTACATAAATTGTCCTCCAGGGAAGATTTAATTATAAGAAAAGAAAATTAACTTACTAAAATAAAATATTGAGAAATTAAAATTCAGGATAGATATGATATTTTAAGGCTACTTATTCACATAATGTGAGTTTATGTAGGGAAAATAGGAAAACACATTCCTGGATGACAGAAAGAATTCCTGGCTTGCCAGAAAGAGGGAAGATGGCTATGACTTGAAATACTAACATTTCGATATTGCAGCATTTCATCTTGAACATACATAGATTATCTTCTTTTAATTCTGTGATGTGGGAAGTACATTCTCCTTTGATCTTGTCCCCTTGAAGGGGACAGCATGAAATGGAGTCCTTTACCTGGGAAATTCATGATCTTTGATGTAGTATATGATTGGCTGAAAACAAGAAGATATAAAAGAAATTATAAACAAGTAGATAACCGCAGCTGTCTCCATGTCTTACCAGGCATATTCTGCACTCCTTTACATTTCTTGCAAACCCATTTTTACTCCAAGTGATCAGAAAGTGGGAACAGAAGACTCTTTTTTGGTTTTGAACAAGACTTTGTACTGTCCCATTGCTTATTATAATTCACTTTAAAGGCTTAAGAGAGTGCAAAGTGCTAGTACTTGGACTATTATGCTGTAGCAGGTCATGACATGCGTTACATACTGCATCAAAGACCGTTGTAAGGAGCTCCATTAGTGCATGCCTTACAACATGAATTCAGGATCAGTCACAGTGCATTTAAGGATAACCTGTGGGCAGTAGCAGTGGATGGATCCAGCTGTGTTAAATGTGTTCTTTGTATTATCCATTACAATTTATCTAATACTCAGTGCTAGGAAGTGACTGTGTGAGTCATTTGGGTTACTTACATTTCAAGGGTAAATATACAGAAGTCTTACAGTTATATACATTTGTCTTTACATAGCTGTATCTTTTTCTTAAGTTAAAATTTTCCAGTGTTCTATTCAATGTTTTTGGATTTTGTGCAATGTTAAAACAGATAATGTTAAAAACATATACTCTACAAAAACAGTTGCCATTTTAAAATCAGGCTTTTTCTCCTGGGAAAGCCCAAAAGGAAGCTGTTCTGGGTAAGAGCAGAGTACTTGCCAAATAGAATTTTACATATTTCCTGGATGAAAAAGTGTTCCTTATTGTCAAATATGGCATCTGTCATGGACAGTAATTCAGTACAGGAGCATATACTCCACAAAAGTAGTACTGCTAAATAATTGCTTGCTCCATCATAACTAATGCCTGTCATATTATTGTTTGAAACAGCTGGTACATATCCTGTGTTCTTCAAAATAACTTTATTTTAGCTATAAGATTTTAAGTTGAAACTTGGTGTAGCCATTTGACGTAAGATTGTATTTCTTTGTGGAAAATTGCCCTCTTTGGAACAAAATGGCAAATTCACAAAAAGTGAAAAAAAAAACCACAAAAAGTGTTACGTTTCACTGGCATTTTTTAATGGCCTGTGTGACCTGCAGTGCTATCTCAAGTGGTAGGAACGTCTCAGTCGTGCCTGAAAAGGAAAAAAAGATGTGATTTCGGTTTTTGGCTTCAATTTACCAACTTGTGTCTAAATGTTTAATTTCCTGATTGAATATATTTGCCCCTTGGAAAACTGAAATTTAAGGCTATTATTTCAAGTACTAGGATCAATGCTATAGGACTGCCTCTAAGGATAGAATACAACTCTAGTCGTAGTGATAGATACTTCATAAATTACTCTATTTTGAAATTGGTACATTAATAATAATGTTTTATGTGTCTGTTGATGCTTCCAAAATAAACATTCAATAAAGGGCAAAAAAATTGCTTGCATTGCCTTGAAAAAAATTTGCAGGTAGCTTTTTTATAAATGTGTGTTTTATAAGTGAACAATATTTGGCTCCATATATACCATATGGCTTTCCAGCTGAATCTGCTAGAGTTTTCAAAGTCTATATTAGAGCTGTCCATGTAAAGCTTCTAGTAAATTTGCCAATTCCATCAGCTTTTTTAGATGAAAGGTGAGTTTCCCAAGACTCCTTGTAAGGAGTGTCTTAATTTCCATGTTGCTGTAGCTTAACCCAATCTTTTATCGGAATCGACTTCTTAATATCTTTGTAGTTCAGAGTAATCTGCAGTGTCATCACAGCTATTTTCTATTTGATCCTTTTTACTAGGTATATTTGTATTACTTAATGTCACGCAAACAAATGCAAGGCTTTGGGGTGAAAACAGACTTCCAGCATTGTTACAAATATTCCTGATTTCTCTGACAAAGAGGATCCAATAAACCAAATGTGGTACACAGAAAAATGAACAGCTTTTTTTTAAAAAAAGAAAAAAGAGCACTTGTCGTTTCACATTGTTATTGTTAGCAGAGGAGAAATTGCTGGATATTTGACCTGAGAAGCATGAGTACCGTTAGTCGCTTGCCTTGCTTTGCCTCCTCTCCTCCCAATGAATAAGGTAGAAAAGATCCTCATCTTTGTTCCTATTTTCCAACCTCCCAAAAATCATGTCAGCAGAAGCAGATCAATTGTCACTTGATTTGTTTCAATTGATTGTTTGAGCTAATTTCTTTAGTGTCTCATTAATGATGTAATAAAAAAATAGGATTCAGTATTAAATCCCATAGGCAACATATCTACTTAACAGTTTTTAGTTTTGCGAGACTTTAAAATAAACAGAAAACTTCCTGAACTCATTAATAAAGCCTGCTTTCTTTGTGTTTAGAACACTCTCCTGTGTCCACTAAGCTGTGGTGGCTAATGTTGCTTTTCTAAAGCTACTGAGGCCAAAATACCATTTTCAATGTGAAAGTTTTGTGCTGTGCTTTTCAGTTGTCAGGGCCTTCAAAAACTGATTTTGTCTTATTTATAAAGAACTAAGAATCCTTAATGCTCGCAGGAATAATTATGGTTATTGAGATGTAATGGCTGTAAACGTGGAGATTTTACCTCCCATATGGCTCAATTCCCTCAGGACTGTTAAAGACTGAGCCTAACCACCAAACTATTTTTCTGAGCTAAGAGTGAGAAACTTAAAATAACAGCAGGAGTTGTGAGAAGAAAAGTTGCTCTATCATTTTTTCCTTTCGCCATTCCCTTTTAGTACCCATCTGATGTCTCTTAAGAAGTTGGCTTTATTGAACTAGTCTTCCGCCTATTAAAAGCACTCTTATCCCTCCTGCAGAAGATTTACCACTTAATCACGTGTACACCATTTGACCAACTGTAATGAGAATGTCGGAAAAGTCTGAAATTTACATTTTACATGGTGTGATAAACTTAATATTTCTGTGACTTCTGTGGAGATAATGTAGCCTTAGTCATGTAGCACAATATTTTTAGATACATATCTAAACATGTTTGAAGTGCTTGTATAGCATGGCATGTTCTCAATTCATGATGACGATGGTAATGCTCTGATATATGCTATAGCAACATATTTTCAGTGGGTTGCTCTTCAAAAAAACAGGTTTTCCCAAAACTTTTATAAGGTACCAGCATTACTTCCGCTAATGAAACCGTACTCTACTTGCAGTATTCTAGATCCATATGCAATAAATGCATGCATCCTTGATTCTTCAGGAAGGTACTTAGTCATGTAAGCAAGAGTTCTGTTTCTGTGACTGAAACTACACTTGTATTTTAGTAAACTTATAAACTTTTCTGCAGTGTTGACACTTCCTCCAGATACTTTAAAAAATACTAACAGAGTAAAAGGAAAAACAATCCTCATGAGAACATAAAGAACTTGTTTTTTACACTTTGCAAAACTTCTGTGCTACGTTAAAGTTTGCATCTGTGTAACACAGAATTAAGTTCTCCCTGAACAGAAGGAAAAAAGTTCAAGAGACACAAATTTGCCATGTCTTTCGAATTGTTGCGTTGAGAATATGTCTGGGACTTATTAAATTTGCAAGTGCTTGGGACCAGTGCAAACCAGTGCCATCTCTACTGTAGCCTCTGGCAGTGTGGCTACTGAGAAAGGACTCCTTATGGTGCCATTTTGGCAGGTCCCGTCCTGAAGAATACAGAAGTACAAGAAGTACAGAAGAAGTCAGGAACCAAAGTGTTTTAAATGGAAGTGGTGGTGTTGTAATAATAAATAAATTATCTTTAATTAACTCATGAATGGATTAAATTATGATGGTAGTGCAAAGATGAGAATTTTGCTGTAGTGTTACTCCTTAGTGTAGTTATGGTTTATAATCACATTTTAATTTGGAAAAAACCCCATCTTCTTCCTTTCTCTGGAAATAGATTATTTTGACTTGCTTCCTCTGAGCTAGTCAGAAGTTGGGGATTGCTCTGTGTCTCATCTTTTATCTTCTATTACAGGGGTCCTGGGGGTGGAAGACCTTGGCCAAACCCAACCAATGCCAATTCTGTAAGTAAATATTTAAAATATATTAGAAATCATCTTATATTTAGGGAAGTATTTGTCATCATTGCACTAGGAAAGAAATTCCACTTTATTCAACAACTAGAATACTACATACTTTATACTTTTCCTCACCAATCCTAATGCAGAGCAGGTACAATGAGGAGCAAATCTGAACAGAGAACTAATTCATTGACCTGCAAGTATCCAACTCTGTTCATAATCACACAGCAGCTCTCCATCTTTACTTAAGCTACAGCCCTTCCTTAAGACAAAGGTTGACTTGGGGTATATTTAAAATACATTTTAATTTCCTTTAGTGCAAGTAAGATGATGTAGCTCATCACTATCTGGCCAGCAAGCCCTACAGAAATCACAGCTTGTTAAGATACAGCTTAATGTGTGCTCACTTATTTTACATAACAAAAGCGCATTTGCTGCTCTTAACTAGGTAATATGGAATCACAAAGCAATTCCTTGCGAGACATCAGCCGTTTTAATATGTGTTTTGTAAAAAGCAGTGCACTCTGTTGAATTTCTTGCTACAACTAGAAAACGAGGGAGTGTAATGGCAGCTTGAAGGAAGAGGAGGTCAGTGAGGCATCCCATATGAACAACAGTGTCTTTTATTACTTAAACACAAAGGTAAAGTTTTCAGTTTCATCCACTGGTCATACCTCATTAGAATAAGAATGCATCCTTTTTTAGCACTTGCAGATGGATAAAATGGGTCTGGCTTAACAGACTAGTCTTAATTCTTTCTGGTGCTGTCAGTTTTGATTTCTTAATTCTACTAATGACAATTGGGGAAAAAAAAGAGCTGAAACTCTTCATGGGTTTTCTTTTGCATATACTGAACTAAAATGGATGTTAGTATGTTTTTCAACTGATAGTTTAAATATTTTTATTCTGTGAAATTAAATGAGAAGTCCAGTAACAGATGTATTTGTAAAAATTAGTAGGCTGACTAGTTGTCTACAATCATGTAAGATGTTTATGCTATAAATAATTTTGTAGTTTGTCAGTATAGTTACTTAGTTTTTACACCCTCCTATGACAGCATTTGTCTGTACTTCCTTAGAGAAAATTACTGCAAAGGCTATCAGAAAGAAGAAAACCAGATTATTCACAGGCAACTGAATTTCTGCAGATATAACAAATACCACAACTGAATTTGAAATGATTGTAAAACAGTGTCCTTTAATAAAAAAAGAATAATGCAAATAAATAAAATTAATATCTTCTAGGGTAAAAGATATAAAGAGAGTTGCTTTTCCATTTATGGTCAAGATTTTAATAAAGATTAAGTTTATATAAGAACAGACAAAGTCAGTCCATGTTTGGTATGACTCTGATGTCCTGTTGACTTAAATGTAAGTACATGCTGCTTAAGTTAATGAAACTTACAAAGCGTATTACCTTCATAATCTTATACCTTGACCTTTTACTGTAGACTTCAGGTCTTTACAAACCTTGTTGTGGCTCCCACAGATACTAGACCTTGTAACTTGGTATCTTAGAAAAGTTATGCTGGCTATTAAAAAAGTACACCTTATTTATTATGGAACAATGAAGAGCAGATATCAGACCTCAGCCTGCAGACATCTAAATATGTGAATTATGTTATTCATATTCATTTCATTAGAGTGGCTACCAGGGCACAGTAATCTTAAATGGAAATATTTTTATTTGAAATACTGGCTGTTAAATTTTGTTTATGTCTATATTGCTAATTTTGGACTTCCACATACTGACAACGACAAGTTGTTGATAAGAAGAGGTGTTTGTTTTGACAACAATAGCATTTTTCTGTAATCCTTAACTGTGACTTCAAAAGAAATTACACAAGTAAGCGTTAACCTACAGCTGTACATAAGTGTATGTATGGACACGATCTCACTGCAGGTAAAAAGTTATTGTTTTGTTTCTGTTGGTATTCCAGATACCTTATTCTTCAGCATCTCCTGGGAACTATGTAGTAAGTACACTTTTGTGTGTTTGCTTATTGGAGTAGATGTTATAATTTATTTAAGCAAGGAAATAGCTGTCCAGATGTTAAGAAGAACCCCTGTGTATTGGTTGAGAACTGAACATCTGATCTGCGCTCACATTTTTTTCTGCCATCCATGGTACATATGTTGATGTTCAATACTAGAATCATTATCAGTCTGGTCAAAATTGCCCTGAGTGCTGTTTTATTTCAGCAAACATTTATATAACCAATACAATATATCGTCTTCAATAATAACAGACAAAAAAAGAGACAGCTTTCTCGGTAACACAATATTGTATATGAGTGTCTGAATTTCTTCAGAAAAAAACCAAAACATTTGAAGAATTACAAGCTTTTATCTCCACAAAGAGCTAACATTTTAAGAGAAATTTTTAATCTTATAATTACCTTCTGAAGGTTCAAAATTATTTTTTTCTCTGTAATCTGTTACGTTTTCGTTTCACAGACATTGTCTTAATTTATTATGGATTAGTTGCTATCATTATTTTCTGTTAGTGTGTGCTTCAAAATGAAAGATTAAAACTTTGTAGCAGACCTAGCATTGAATTGTCATTCAAAAGAACATGAAATGCTCTTGAATTTAATAAATACACTTCACCTATCAACAAAATATACTGCTGGAATTTTGTCTCTATTGTGAGAGATAAACTTTGTTTATGAGTTTAGGCTCTTTATTGTTCATGTTGTACTTGGATTATTTGTACTTATGATGTGCTCTCCTTAAGCATGTTGTTTCATCTGTTTTTATCACTAGTGTCGCCAGTATGTATAAATGATTCTCCCTTATATATGTATATGTTGGATTCCAAATTTTTGTTGGTAGGTGAGGTTTCAATAGACCCCTCGTGATATTTCATATTTTATGACCTTTTATAACAGCTACAGGGCCTTGGCTTTAACCAGCGTAAAACCTGAAGCTATTTCAGAGTGTGGAAAGAGCAGGTCCTTCACCACGAGGACAATTTGGAAGTGGTTTTTGATCTGTTTATACTCTTATAGATTTGTCTTACTTTCAGCCTTCATAAGAGAGATGAGCCTGCAGAGCTAAATCTTAAGAATGAGTTCAAGGATGAGTTTGTTTTGTTGAGACAAAAGCAATTTCTTTTGCCCTTTATTTAGACTTTATTTAGACTTACTTAGCTGTGAAAAAGATTCTCATAAGTGTCTGTGACAGTAGTACTCATTTTCCCACGTTTAGTGGAAACAGGCCAGATCTGCTGATGTCCAAACCAGTTCTTTTAATGCAGAACTTCATAAATTTCTCTTTATTGGGAATTATTTTGCTGGTTTTACTCTAGACATTAGTGGTCAGTTATTGTTGCAGATTTTGAATATAGTTTTGAGCATTTGACTTCATGTTCTTGTTTTTTAGAAGTCATGAGAAACTAGAAAAGGAGATACTACAGAAAATTATTTTAGAGAAGCAAACCTAAGTAAAATGCAAGTTGTAGTAGACTCTGTTGGTGTGCTCACATCAAGCCATATGTCAATCTGGACAATCACTTGGACAAAACAGGGCATCATTGTGTTTCCGTGTATAGATAGAGGAGGGGTAAGAATAAGGAGGTGATTTTACCTGTTTCAGTGACAGTGATGAGAGTGGTGCTGGAATGTTGCATTTAACTGGCAACATTGAAAGGAAATCGAAAGATGTGCAAAGATGCAAAAATGAGACACACAAAAGATTAAAAAATTGGAAAAAATGGCTGAGCCTCTGGTTAGTTGTGCTCTGTGAACTCCACCTGTGCCAGTGGGAAAGGTTGCTGCCTGATTCCTTATCCCCACTGTTCTGCTGAAGATTAGTACTCCTAACAGTCTGTTAGTGGAGTTCCTGGGATGAGTGACTCTCTTTATCTAAAGCAACTGAAGCTGATTGAAGCATTTAAAGAATCACGTCCTTGCTGAAGCACTTCAGTTGACCCGAAATAGGCTGAGGGACACTCAGAGAGGGAGCTCCAAGCAGAGCCTGAGGCTGCCACTAGCAGAGGATAGTGGAGAAGCAGCTAAGGAAGACCAAGGGCTGAAATCTTCTGCCAGCATAAATGCTTGCACAGTGCATGATGCTGAGAGAGCAGTCTTGCTTCAGGCGTGCTCAACACATTTTGGAAAAAGCACACACAAACTCCAGCCATACAAACACCTAAATAAGCAAAACTAGGGGGCAGTAGCCTCCAAGAGAGAAAGAGTCTGGGGGCAAACTATGACACGGAGAGCTCTTAAAGCAGCTTTTTAGCCAAAGGATTTGTGATGGAGAACTACACGCTTTGAGAGCTTGATCTGGTTAATTTATCAGATAGTTTTTGAGAAATAATTCCATTATATATTAATGTATTCTCAGAGTAAAAATAGTTGATACCAACAGGCTTTCTAAGAGAATAAAATATACAAACAATGAGAGTAAAAGGCAAATTTAAAATTAGATGCCAAAGTGAAGATAAGTGACTTTTGTAATAAATGACCAGTTAGTGGTTTCTGCAACTCTTTAGGTGATGCCAAAAAATATATATAAAAACCTAAAAAATTCAAGCTAGTCAGCTTAGTGCATGAGTATGTGGATGAAAATTCACAGCCTGTGATGCCTAGAGGATCATATATGTGATCCAAAGGTCCCTTTGAGTTTGTAGTTTGTAGCTTTGCAGCAGCAAAGGGAGAATTTCTCATTGCTTAGGGCTGAATAGGCCCTTCAGACAGTTTTGGCAAACTTAATCCTAACGCATTCATTTTTGATTAAATTGTAATTTGGGAGGGGAATAAAGCTATGTGACTGCTGGCAGTATGAAATGAAGTTGTGTTTATCCCTTGATTTTTATAAGCTGATCGATGGGTTACTTGGTGGAACAAGCCTTTGTTCTAGCACACTTTATGTAAGATATTTAGGGACCTTGCTTAGCTCACAAGCAAGGGGAAGCACAAGATAAAGAACTGGTAGGTGGTGTTACGTGGAAGGGCATAGGAGTGTATACGTGTTGACTGATGGAGGCATGTGTGTCTGCTTATGGGTGGAAGATTTCTGTTTCATCTACAATTTATGGTGACTTGATCACTGGCTGGCAGATAGAGATCCTTCCCCCTGCAAGTATTTTACTTGTACAAACCTGCAGAGAAGCGGTATCAGTCAGAAAGCTGATATGTTACTGAGTTAGGTTGTCTGAAAATAGTGTTTACTAGTACTTTATTCCTAAATGTTTTGTGAGAAATTATTTCATGTAGTCCATTGAGAAGCAGTGTCTACTGTTTTAAATCCAAGAATTCCCTACCCCCTTCATTTTAGTGAATTATAGTGAATCTCAACAATTTCCTTATAAGCAGTCATGAACAACCAAATATTCAGTGCTACTTAAAAAATATTTCTGTCTGGAAAATTCTTGTCTGCTACTTTAAATATAACAAAAGAGATAAAATATATTGAGTCATATGGCAATGAAAGTAATAATCTGTTATTAGCAATCTGTGTATTTTTTATTACGGACAGTCAATATTTGTTGGCTTTTATTGGCACAGACATTTTTATCAAACTGAAAGTTGATCGTTTTTTGTGTTACGTAAAAATATTTGTGGATCTGCAAATGTGGGAAGCATGAAGTTATGGTTCTATTCTAACTAAACAATTTGAATGTTTAGAATTCTTGGAGAAGTTTTTAAAGAACATTCAAAGACTTCTTTTACAAACAGAACAGTTTGTAAACAGATTTGTAACACGGAAGTACCTGGAACTAAGAAAATAGATGTTCCTTGATGGGTTTTGATTGTTTGTTTGTTTGTTTCTTTGACTTAGATTTAGCATTCTAGGCAAGTGTTGTAGCTGTACCCAGCATTATCCTGACCTTTTAAATCCATTTGTCATTAATTTGAGAAGAAATTATTTATACAGATGCTATTTTTAAAAAAATTGTGGGATATTAAACAGAAAAAAATTAGGATGCCTATTGCATCACAATGCTGATAAAAAGAAAGGTTTCTTAAGGTGATGAGGCTTTTCTATCCCTATAGGACACCCCCTTGTTTTGTGCTTAGGAAAAATGGTCGTTTATCCATTGACTGTGTACAGAATACAACAAAACAGAAATGCCAGCTGAAAAAAAGTGGTAATAAAATTAGGAATTAAATATAATTGTCTTAGGCCCTGATCCAACTGTTTCTCTTGCCTGACTCAGCTAGTTTCTAATATTCTTGGGTCTGTTTACCCAGGTACATCAGAAGTCCGTGCCCCATCTTGCCGACAAATTGCTTTTTCTTAATCTGTGATGAGCTGTTTCACTAGGTTATCAGAAAGCACGTATGATTTTACCAGAGTAACTCATGACATACACAATACTTTTTTTTTTTTTTTTTTCATTTATACCGTGTTCATTCTTTCCTGTGATATTTTTTCTTTTCATACTAACTGACATTTTCTGTTCTCTCTAGGGTCCTCCAGGAGGTGGAGGGCCACCAGGAACACCTATCATGCCTAGTCCTGCAGGTATCGAAATATACTCAGAAGTAGTAATAATACACAAATTATTTTTGAGGCATTGTGTTTCATAAAGAATCAGATAATTGTAAATTACTGATGTTCTCCTTTCTATATAATTTCTTTCCTGTGCTTTCACTCTCTTTCTCTCCCTGCTGTGTTGCAGAGACACAAAGCATTGTATTTCTGCAGTTCAGAGCAATTCATTTCTCTGGCTTTTGAGTCCATCTTTTCTTGCTCAGCAATAGCAAGTTAACAATTAAAGAAGACACCATCTTTATTTGCTTCTGCTAATGTTCTTTGGGACAATTACACCAGTTTGGGAATCAAGAGATTTCTGAATCTGGTTAAATTTCCCCTGTAGTGTCCTGTGAGACAGACATGACCAACATGTGGCTCTTAAGCAATGTGCCGCATCCCACAACTGTGTCATCTGACTGACTGCAGGGTCATTCTGGACAGGTCACTCTCCTCTGTCTTGCAGTGGAGGAGTAGGGCCCCAGAAGAGACATCGTCATATCCTACCAGTGATCTGTTCCTAGAACTTCAGCCGGCCCATTGTTCCCCTAAGTCTGTATCCTCAGACCATATAGAGATTGTGGCTATGCAAAAAATGGACCGCATTCCTACTAAGGATTGAGGAAACAAGGAGAAGGAAGGATGGGAGCATTCAGGATGGCTAGCTAGCTTCTCAAGGCTTGAAGATAGTCAACTAGATGTAAATATTTCCTTCCATCAATGTTCTGCAAAGATTCTGATATGAAGGTGGAACTGCAGGATGTGGAGGATGCTGTCCTCCCCCATGGATATCGTAGAAATTTACTTAAATGAATCTAATTACATCTTGCGTAACCGAGTGTTCAATAGCTACTGCTTTTGGCCAATATCTGCCTTTGCAACCCAATTTCAACTGCTAAGAGGGACCTGTTCACCTCAGTAACATTACAGCATCCTCAATCCTTATATCCTATGTGTTCTTGCTGTCCTCTGCAGCACAAAAGGGTAGGGAAATTTCATAACTGGCCATGAAAACTTCTTGCACCAATACCGTATTTTCATTAAGCACTATTCCAGGGCTTTAAAAAAATGGAACCAAAGATAAAGTATAAAGCTTCTTTGTTCATACCATTAGCGAAAAGGATATTTAGTGCAAGCTAGCATTTAAAAGTTAGAATCTCTTTTAACATAAACCAAACTTACAGACAGACTGCACTTTTAAAAATAGACAGCACTGTGGTTATGGTACATGTTAGGCTGTCTGTGTGCAGCTAAAATAAAGCTTCTGCTGACAGTTATTCCCATTTTCAGTTAAGAGACTCAAAAGATGTTTCGAGACTGTGTTTTCCGAAGTATGAAAACACTTAGAAGTTGGCCACCTGAGAATTTTGCAAAGGTACTTACTTGCCTCTGAGGCAAATGAGCTCTGAGGGTTCCCATGGCCCAAGTAGCCATTATGTATTTTCACATGAGCCAGGGATGTGTTTTCCAAAAAGGATCTGGTTCTTGAAGAACTTATTCTTTACCTTGTCAAATATTAAAAATAACTTTTTATGTGCTGATTTTACTTTGGTAACTTCAGGCTAAAACCTTTTTGTTCCCCTTCTTCTTTATACAGTGTACTTGAATGTTGTGGTTATACATAGTGCTCTGCATATAATGGAATTGTTTACTCACCAAGGTTAATTAATCCTTAGAAAACTCAGAAAGATTAAGGAATAGACAAAGACCTTGATTTTAACTGCCCAGTGTACATACAAATACATTCTTGTGGAACCTCAGGCCACATTTGAATTTCCAATGCATTTCAATCTGGTCTTGACTTTCTCACTTTCACTACTTCTGACTCAAAAGTCCCAGCATCACCTTGTTTTGGAAAATTAATTACAGCTCAGCACTGGTTTTTGCAAGTGTCATTAATCTCAAAACTCTGGTTCAAAGAGACAGAATGGTCTTCTGGAGAAGCTAGATACAGAGTACTAAGCTATTCTTTATTCTTTTTGCTGATACTGTAGAGAGTTTCCAGAGCTGAGAGTATTTTTTAAATCATGTTGTCCCCTTAGGAATGTATTCAGACTTTTCTTAGGTCATTCTTCTCTCAGTAAACATTTTCGTTACGTGGCCTATATCTTGTCAAGTTCCCTTGAGAAAGGTTTTTGCTTAATTTGTCCACTGTCTGCTGTGTTTTTTGATTTGTTTCTTACAAATACTGATGAAGAACATTAAGACTTTGTGTGTGTTAGCAGTGGTGACAAGTTGGAGATCAGAATGAATAATTTGTGTCTGCTGATGGCTCTTAGGCATTGTTTTCTTAAGTTCAACCAGAATAGTTAATGTGGGTTGTCTTCTATGTGTCTTGTTAATTGAATCTTGCATTTCAACTCAGGAGGTGCTCCACCTGAAAGTTCATGTGGACTGACTGAAGGAAAAGGGCAGAGATGCAATATAGCTGTGTCAACGTCTGGCAAGGCCAAGTGAAACTCCTGGCAGAACTTACTGGCTTAGGCACCATGCTGTGCTGGGGTGGTTTTGTTGGGTTTGAACTCAGGCTGTTTTTGAAGCATTACATCGCACTGTACCATGACGATACCTCAGTAAAGCTCTCCTTAGAGCAAGGATCTTTGCACAGTGTTCTGCTGAATAGCTAGATATATCCAAAATCAAAGACTGACATGAATAAAAATAAAAAATTTTCATGTGCTATTCTAACTTGCAGTCTGTATAATGAGAAGCTATTTATCATTTATTACAGCTGGAAAACAAATTACAGGAAGTATTGATAAGAAAGAAACTCCTGTTTTGTAGAGACTATTTAAGATGAATGAAGTAATTTGGAACTCCAGAAAAAAGGGTTTCTGGAATTACATAGTTACACATACTTGGTGATTTATAAACCTTTAACAGTCATGCATAAAACCAGAGTCTAAAAGTAGTCACTTACGAACCACTGCAATTATTTTTTTTCATAGCTCTGTTTTGTGGTAGCAATAGATAGAAAGGAAATAAAATCTTCCATTATATTGCCACTGTGTATCAGTGATTCAGGCACAGAAATAATATGAATATAATGACATGAACTGTATTAGGTGAGTAGTTTTATTGAAAGGTATATATTAGCACTTAAAATAATCTCTTATTACAGATTCAACCAACTCTGGAGACAACATGTACACTTTAATGAATGCAGTACCACCTGGACCCAACAGACCTAATGTAAATATGAATCTAGTTATATACTTGTTTGAATTATACAGCCTTTTTTCATCCAAACATTACATTTCCATCACATATCATTAATACTAAGTTTTCCGGTTTCATGAGGGATACTTCGGTTGTTTTCCTCCCACCACATACTTTTTAATGTTTGGCGAATCAATCATGCCAATATATGCCAAACAATGATTGGGGTATACTTTTCTACATTCAAAAGACCTTAGAAGCTTGTGCATGTAGACCTTGGGAACAACTTAATTTGTCAGACTGCACTGCAGTAGGCTTCTGTGTGATAGCATTTCACAGGTACAAGTCACAGAGTCACAGAATCACAGCTCTGCTGGGAAGGACATAGGAGTCCTGGTGGATGACAAGTTACCATGAGGCAGCAATGTGCCCTTATGGCCAAGAAAGCCAGTGGTATCCTGGAGCATATTCAGAGTGTGACCTACTGACAGGACAAGGGAAACCAGGTGCAGACTGGAACACAGGAAGTTCCACTTGAACAGGAGGAAAAACTTTCTGGCTGTGAGGCTGATGGAGCACTGGAACCCAGAGAGGTTGGGGAGTCTCCTTCTCTGAAGATATTCAAAACCCACCATTCCTGTGCAACCTTTTCTAGGTGAACCTGCTCTAGCAGTGGGGGTTGGACAGAACGAGCTGCAGAAATCCCTTACAATTCGAACCATTCTGTTACCACTAAGCATTAGTTTCTGCAAGATTCAGACTTCTGTTATAAAAAATGTATCTACTCCCAAAAAGGGAGGATAAAATTGCTGAAAGTAACCCAGTGTTATGTTGCCCTGCCATTCTGTAAAAAACATTAAAAAATAGTACTTCTAAAAGAACAAAACTTCCCTGTTTATCTAAATGGGATTTTAAGAATGAAACCTACTGATAACATTTTAAGTATTGCTTAACAAACTAGTTAACTGGTGACTATTTTAGCCTAAATTTCAGCATTCTAGAACTGACGAAAATCTGAATTTTTAGGTAGAACTTTATTCTGAAAAATATTTTATTGTATTTCTCTGACTACAACCATATTTTATTTGATTACAGTTCATATTATGGACCTTTTGAAATAATAAAGTTCAGTAGAACCTAAAAATATAGATGCTTTGATATTGCTAAATCATTAGGCATGCTAAATCATTATGAATTTTAGAAATCTTTCTATAATGTTAATGCCTTCAAGTTTTTTCAGAACTGAATTTAAGGTTAATATCTGAAATTGGAGAGAAACCACTCGTGCTGCAAAAGTAATGGAGAGTACTCTGTCAGTATGAATTGAGTAGGGTTTGAAAGCTGTTAGTCACTCACTCATTGAAGAGAATCATAAAATTCCATATAACTTCCATGGGAGTAGAGCTAGGTCTGTGCCAGCAGGTTTGAAAGTCATACACAAAGTATTGAAGTAAATAATGAATTATTCCTGAGTTGTATTCTAGCCTGAGGAAGTGGGAGTGTCCAAAAATTGTGACAGTAGCATTGGAAAAAGTGAACAAAAGCAATGAGATTTTTGCAGCCTTCACACGAATGACTTTCACTAGACTCGTCACATTCAGATCTGGGACTGTGCATTTTTCCTTTTTTTTCTCCTTTCCTGAGGAATATTTTCTTTTTATTAGCGTATCTACAAAAAATTGTACAGTAATACCAGTTTTTAATGTCTGATCCTTTTGTAGTTTCCAATGGGGCCAGGGTCAGATGGACCTATGAGTGGACTGGGTGGAATGGATTCACATCATATGAATGGATCATTAGGTAATGATAGTAAATATTACAAACATTGTGAATTTCAGTTAATGCCATTTTCTATGACTAGTTCTCTGAGTTGTGTGGAAAATTATATTAAAAACTGAAAGAGCTGTATATGCATCAGTAAAAAGTATTAAGATACTTTTTAAGCATATGATTTGGCATACATACTGCACCTCTGGAAGAAAAATACTGTATTTTATTTCTATAAGAGAGTATAGTTTTAATGTAGTTGATGAAAAGCACTCAAAAAGCATACTATCACAGTAATGTAGAGGTGAAAGTTTAAGAACCATTTTTATTTACCTCTTCTTCCCCTCTCAAAATCTTTGGGAGGTGTCATTGTGACATTCTTATGGTGCACATTCTTATCAATTACCCGGAAGTAAGTTATTACATATATTGATGTATGTGTTAAACTGTTTTTATCCTGACATTTTTATATCCTCATTTGTTCTAGAATTAGCCATACGTCTATCAAGTATGAGTACTATTACTCCATCCATCCCCATTAGCAGCTTCAGACAGGTGACAATTTTAATGCACCCAAAAGGACATGAATTCTTGTCAGGGCATGCAGAGGCAGGAGGAATACTTTGACTTTTAACACTATAATTTTTTAAGGACTCTCATCTAGGGAGAAGCCTTGCACAACTCTGCAAAACACACACTACTTTATCTTCTGACTATCCTAGCAAACTCTTTGCTCTTAATCTTTGCTGGTAGACACTTGAAAGGAATAAATTGCATTTACACCTTCCTCTTCCATACCCACAAGGTAAATAAATACCTTGTTTTTATTTCTGCTCATACTGTAACACCAGGTTGTAGGTCTTAATAGGGTTCTTGTGTTGCGCTCTTCACTCCTGTCTGCACCAAGGGCTGTTAGTCATGCAGGCAACAACGGGGCAACCTCAGGCTGCAACAGGTTCAGATCTCTTTATTCTTTCGTCCCCCTTTTTCACCAGCAAGTTTCCCTTTTACATCTGGGAGCTGGCCCAGAGCCCTCAAGGGGAACCAGCAGCACCCTGCTGAGCAGAATTTTGCTTTAAGGGGAGAAACTCAGGTGAGCTAGGTACAAGTCAGGCAGGCAGAAGCCACGCTGCCAGTGTTGCCCTTTCTTCTGTCCCCAAGGAAAAGCTCTGTCACCTTCCCAGCAAAGGCAGGACCAACCTAAACTCCACACCATTGAAGTCCATACTACCATGGTATTACTTGTAGCCCAGAAATTGGAGGATGTGAGACAGGAAGTATAAGCAGGTAAGAAGAAGGGAGAAATTCAAAGAGGTCATAACAAGGGAAAAAACCCTAAGCCATCTAACCTCATTTGGCAGACATGTTCTGAATGATTAAAATTCAACAGTAGACACCTATTTCCTAATAGAATTATTTTTTTCTAGGAAAGCATGTTCCTGAAATTCCTAGATTACTTTGCATAAGGACACCTTGTGATTTTACAGCCTTTTAACATATTACAATCCTAAAATGGATTGTTGCTTTAATTAATAATGATGCACATTACATTTAAATAAATAAAAAACTGTGTAAAAGCTAATCATATCTTTTTCTGTCACTTTCCATAGCCTGAGAATTCTTTCTTGGCTAAAAGAAAAGATTAAAATGGAACACTTGTGGAAGGATTTTACATGTATCTAGCATTTGATTAGTTATATTCTCTAGTGAAAATGATGATGTGCTTAGTCAAATTAATGATTACTGCTTTCTAGGGGTAACTTCATATCTAAACTGGAACCTGAGCTCTTTGAGGAGGGCTGGGAGGGATCTGCCGGTTTTGTTTCCATGCTGCAGTAGGCAGATGTGTCTCATAATCAGATGGGTAAATTGGTCAAGGTCCGTTCTGAACTTATGCAACTTCTTTGACCACAGCCCTTCTGTTGGATATCTGTTGATAGCTCTGGTGGTTGGAAAAAAAATATTTTCCTTATTTCCACTGAAATTTATCCTTTGGGCTAGGAAGAAATGACTCTTCATAACATTTATGTATCTTATATTTTCATAGAGAGAAATCATATTCCTTCTCAGCCTTTATTTGCCTGGCTAAGTATAGTAAGCTATTTCGGTCTCCTCCCACAACTCCTTTTTATTGCTTCTTTTTCTCTGATACTTCTAGGTTTGTATTCAGTACTCTTCTAGGATTTGTCTTTCCTGAAAATAGGTGACCTGAATTGTTTACTGTCTGTTGCTGCTAAAAATGCTTTTTCTTGATAGGTCCATCCTAAAGTTTTATTTCCTTTATTCTTGGCTTTAACTGAGTGAGATCTACAGCATGTGGAAAAAAATATTTTCAATAATCTTGCATTCATTAAATTTAATTCTATTTAGTTGCTCTGATCCTCAGGATCATTTGCATTCTTCTGAAAAATACTGTCATCATCAGTATTTATAATGCATCGGAAGTTGATGTCATTTCAGCCAATTTCAGTAGTAAGCTTCTGCTTCTGGGAGCAGAGACATTGATGAAACCCTCCCAGCTGACCTTAGTGATAAAAGTGGTCTTTTTTTTTTCCCATCAGGAATACAAACTTGATAATTGGCCATGTTCTTGGAGGGTTTTTTTCTCAAGCTAAAGCAACTTTTCCCATAGGTGGACATACCCAGAATTAATTGCCTTACCTGTACACTGCCATTGCTAATGGGACAGGGTGGAGTCTCGAGTTGTGCTGGGCTGTTTCATCCTGAATGGATGCCATCTGGGTAACTGGTACAGATCAGATGTGTGCCATTCATTCTTTTCCCACTTTTGGCACCAGGTCTGTACACAGGCAAAAGACTAACATTAATCAATACTGACTGTATATTTTTACTAAGGAAGACATTGCGAAGGAGTGAGATGATGCATGATTGATTATGTTTGAAAATATTGCTGTTACACTGTAATTTTGCTATGAAAAGAGTTTCTTAGGTTGACTTCAGCTCAAGACTAACTGAATAATTATCTTTTAATTTAAGGTTCAGGAGACATGGACAGTATTTCCAAAGTGAGTATCTAATAAAATATTGGGCATCTTTAGAATATTTCACTGTAAACATACTTTATTTGTCTCTGTTAAAAAGGGCTTTTTTATGTGTCTACATTTTCTGCTTGCAGGCTATGCAGACAGAATTAGTATTAATTGAAAATTTAAAACCAGTACAATCAATAGAGAGTTTAAGTAGACTTATTCCTTACTGAATAATAACACGTATTAATGAATGTGATTAATTATATCCAGTTCATAATCTGATTGATCATGTTATAATCTTCCATACTGTTAAGACAAAAGAATATAGTTCTAATAATCAATTCTAGTTAAATGTGAACTTGGGGAAATGTTGTTAGGCTGTTACTTTTATGCACTGCATGATTGCTTTTGTCACGTCTGTAAGGCAATGTGAATATCTTAACCATTAGTATAAGTTCCCAAAATTTAGAATAAGAAGTTGTTTCAGAAGAAGCGCTGATTTGATACCACAACCATTAAACGGTAGTGAATTAATGTGAGTTTAACCTGCAGGGGTTTTGGCGTCAGCATCTTCAAATGTAACTGACTGAAACTAATCAATATATCCCTACAACAATATCCCTACACTTTTGTGCTTTCCATCTATAAATACAGAAATTATTAAAGAGATGGTTTCAGTTAAAATTTTACAGCTCATTCATTTGTAGCAAAATTTTCAACAGCTTTCTAAGAAAGGAGTATAAGTTTGTTTTGAGCAGATCAACTGCCAGTCTGTTTTGGTTGCCCCAGGACCGAGTACCCTGGTGGTGTCGCTGGGTCTCTCCCAGTGCCACTTCAGATCTGTCTGAGGCTGGTCTGCTTGTGCTGTGGTCACACTAGGGACCTTGCTATAGGTCTGTTCTTAGGAGCTATGATGAGATGCGAACACGTAGGGAACAAAATGCTCACCTAAATTCCCCAGGGTTTAACAGAACTTTGTAGTGTGAATTTGTTGAGAATGCCCTCAGGTGTTCAAAAGGTAGGAATCATTGTTCACTTACTTAGTGATGCCTATTTGTATATCCAAATAGGAGGATGAGGACTGTGCAGGGTTCCCCAGTTTGTGATCTTCCAATAAGGCGCTGTAGCATGTCAAGTGTGCTTAGCATATATCTTTCCTGGAGAGAAAGACCTCAGTAATACATGTCAAAGGCCACTGCTGCTTCTGTAAGGGAGCAGTGTCTAGCAATCATGTTTTGGTACATTTTTAAGATGGATAATGTTTTCAGGATCTGCAAAGAATAAAACGATGTATTGAAATGACCATGTTTTCTTTATTGTGCTGTGCTTAGATGTGCAGTGATGGCTTCAATAAAAGTCTCCAATGAGATAATAAGCATACAGCACTTCTAAAATCCACGTCTGTATTTTTTATTTAGTGTTTTTATTGCAAACTGCAGCATTTTTTAACGGAAAAAACCTAAAACATTTCCATTAGCTTGCCATAGGATTATTTTTAAGAGCCTGTGTTCAACCTACTGGTATTGTGAGTAGATGCGCCAATACAAGTATCAGGAGCTCTGAAAACATGGATCCAAAAGTTTACCTGGAAGTAAATAACTCATGGAAATCACATGTGATGCATGTCTTTTTCAAATAACAAAAAAAAAGAAATTTGTTTATTTTGGAAGAAAGAGAGTTGTCCTGTTACACCTTTATGTATAATAGCTTTTAAATATTTCTGAGTAGAACTACCCAATATGCAGCCTTCATTGATAGTAGTAAAAGTGTGTGGTTAGCACTGGTTAGTTTCAGGTAGGTAATAGTACATAATGCTTTTAAAAGTTGAATGGAAAAGTTCTGCTTGCAAGGAGTAGTAGATTTCTGGGGCTGATGCGTACTAAAATATGTGGCTGCCTTCCAGTTTAATACACTGTTGCTAGGATTGTTCTTGCTAATCATCAGCTAATCTTGCAGTTGGATTTTTCACAAGTGGATTTCCAGTGATGGAAATTTTTCACTGAAGTTAACAAACTTTGGGGGGTGTGATGCTGAGTGCTGAAGTCCAGGTACAGACTTCAGTGAAGTAAAATGCATATTAGAGGAGTTGACTGTCAGTTCCCTGAAGATGCAAAAAAGTAATCCAGTCTTGGTAGAATCAGTACGGATCACAGAATTCAGTGCTACATTTTCTTGAGAAGATTTTAATTTAATTGGCTGAATGGAAAAACATGAAGTTTTTATGAAGTAGATTAAGATGGGGGAAGTAAATGAACTGAAATTATGCATATTAAATAAACATTAATAAGCAGTGTTTCTTGCAGTACCCATGGAATTTGTGCAGGCATCAAAGACATAGTTGCTTTGGAAAAAATCAGCTAGTGCTACAACGATAGACCCCATACTGGCCATAAAAGTTGCCCACGGGAGTTGCTATAAAGGCGTTGATGTCAGGAATTTGAACCTTTTGGGCTCGCGTACTGTAGCGATTGCAGAATTTCAAAGCTCTCTGCTACATAGAGAAAGATTAAACAGGGTAAATCCCCCAGGAACGAACAAAAGTGCAAAAGCATCATAATAAAATAAATGTGACAGGGCCTTAGTGTGTTTTAAACTTTATATTCATAGATTTTAAGGCCAGAAGGGACAGATACGATTATGTAGTATGACCTGCATAACACAGGCAATAGGACTTCCCTGAATTAATTCCTGCTTAGGGTACAATAGCCATAGTTGAACTAAAGCAATAGTTTTCAAGCATTTTCAAGCCTTGGAACCCTAATATTTGCCATACTAACTTCACCATACAGCAAACTTGATTGTCAGATGTTAATTAACTAGTCAGGCTTTTTGTTGTCTGTGATGGCCTTGTGCAGTGATTCCTGGAGATTTAAGGATCACCGTTCCAGAAGCAGTGAACTAGACCGAAGGAAGCAAAAGGGCAAAGGAAAGGGTCTTAACCCAGCTCTGGAAGTTGCATTTGAGCTGCTGATGAAAAAACAGTTATGCCTATATGACACTTAGGTAATAAATTCTATATTTAATCTGTAACTGAAAACAAATACACTGAGCTGAGCCCATAAGGATTCTTGGCTATTCAGATTGAGAATGATGATCTTCCCTCAGGGGAATATGGTGAAATCTTGATAGCAGCCTTTCATTAACTGTACTAAATATGTTGCAAAGCAGACAGTATGTACGGCCATCAGGCGCACAACTCTGCTAATGCAAAAAATAACTGATTTAAGTTTTGGGTTTTGAAGCTGAGAACAATGCTTTTTGTTCTGTTTGGAGATTAAGTAAATCCTGCAGAACAGTGAAAGTTGCAATACTTAAACTATGGACAGTAGCCAGTGTGGGACTTCATGATTACAAAGTGGAGCAGGTGGAAGTGTGGTGTGAAGGGGAGATGGAAGTCATAGCTATCACATATTCTGTTCAGCAATTACTCCGCTATACATCTTTAAAGTGCCAGGGTAGGATAGATAGCCTCTGTAGTTATGCGACAAGTGCCAAGAAATTAAGGGGGCTTTCTCTTTTTTAATGTTTGCTATTTTTCTCTCAACGTTTGACCTCTTGCAGATTTAGTTATACTAAATGAAGGCTGCATGCAGGTATTTTCAAAGTGCAGAATAGCTTGGTTTTTTAAAGAAAAAATTTCTTTGCTAACAGACATACTGTATCAGAATTTCAATAGAGAATAATATGAAAAAACAGAACAGATTTGCTTAGAATTCTTACAAACATTATGATTTGGTTGTTGATAAAGGGCACTTCTTGGAGTTGCATTTTATTAGCTTGTCCATTGACTGTACTAGGTTTGTGTTGAATTTATTGTGATGTACCAGGTTTACATTCATATTAGTAAAATCTCAATACTAATATTATATTCGGTTTTTCTGGATCAAAAAAAAAATCAAGGGAAGAGCTGTGATAGACATAAACATTTCATAATTAAGTTCATTACTTCAGTCCCCCTTCTCCCTGACTGCTCGCCTTTTCTATCACCAATACTTTATAAATAGGAGTCCTAACAGTGATGGAAAGAGACTCACCCATACTGCAGGCATGGTAGGGGTAGTACAAATCACTGTTGTAAAAACACCTAACTAATTGAAGTGTTTACAATCATCATGTGTTAGCTATTGAGTTAGAATAATTTCTGTGACAATTACCTAATTTCACCCTTTTTGTAAGTAGCTGAATCTTGAAAGCATTTCCTAAACATTGCAGAGGTAGTTGTACAAGAGCACTTTAAGGAAAGGGAATTAATCTTCAGAAGCCTTTGTGTTATTATTTATCAGCATTCAGTTGCACATAGACACTGAAAATGTAGCTTAAAACACTTGCATTATACTCTATGCAAGCAAATAGCAGAAGCACGACTCTTCCTGAAAGTGTTTGCAGGCCCAGTCCGGTGGCCAGCTGTTACTCAGGAGTCTCTTGTCTAAAACTCTTGTTAACTCGTTACCTGTAAACACTGCATATTATCTGTGCTCTGTGAAATGGTTTAGCACTTGAGCCACACTTAGGAAATACTTGTGAAATTTTATTTCAGTGAACATTATGAACAAAGGCCCGAGGCACAGGCCTTTGCAAACATCTGTGTAGAGCAGATCCATCCACATACCTGCCTTTAAGTACATGGTCATGTCGCATACATCAAGGCACGGTCTCATACTTCACAGAATTTGAGCACATGATTTAATGTAGTGACCAAGGACCTCTCATACCTACTGCAGCCACTTATAGATTTTCCTGACTTCAGTAGAAGGTGCTGGCTGTAACCTGAAAACAAGAATTACAGGTAAATAATTCTTGCTTCAGGGAAGACCACATTACTTTACAGACTAAAATTAGTGACTGAATCATGCATAACCCTGCAGAGGCTTATTTTTCATCTTTGAAAATTCTAGTGTGTTGCACAGTGCATCTTAGTGTACTACAGTATCGTGTAAATTGTGTCTCTGGCCCACTTAGTGAAGCTGGGAAACGAACTGAAATCTTCAACACTTAAACTGTATTTTAAAATCTTTCTTAACAGAACTCTCCCAGTAATATGAGCATGAGTAATCAGCCTGGCACTCCCAGGGATGATGGTGAAATGGGTGGAAACTTCCTAAACCCTTTCCAGAGTGAGAGCGTAAGTATTTCATTACCTAGTTTGTTTTCACTTTGTGAGCCCTTATCTCTGTCATTTTCTTTAAAAAAAAGGAAAAGAACAGAAAGAACAGTTTGTAATGTAGTGCAACACTGTGCCTTATGTTTTTTAATAGCTTGTAGAATTGTAGTAGGCTTTCAAAAAAAGGAAGTCAAAGTGCTGCTAGAAGTTGAGCTGAAACTGGAAAATGTGGGAGGTGTAGATTTACTGCAGAAACTTTTTCTTAAGAGATCGGTTGTCAATGAAAGTTTCATCTGTCAAGCAGCAATAATTATGCCACACATATGCAGTAATGCATGACAGGCATTTGTCAGGCACTGTCTGAGCAGCTGAGATACACAAAGTTGATAGACCCAGTGGATCTCATGTCAGAAGCATGCAGCGTGCTATTAGAGCCAGAGAAAGCAAAGGTTCCCTCTAGTGTTCATTCTGGGACAAATAGTGCTTTATTAAAATGGAGAATGCTTGAAGCAGCAAAATGTGGTGTAAAATACATTACAAAGCAAGAGTATAGTATTTTCATGTGCCTGAAGCTGGCTTTCTAAAACCACATTTAGCTTCCTAAATAGGAGTGGCCTGATGTTTCAGAAATGCTGAGTGACTTCAGCATTTCTGTTCTTGTTGGAAATCACTGCTGCCAGAAGTAAGAACAACTTCATTAAGTATGCCAGTGGTGAACTTCAGCTCAGAAATTATGAGTAAACAATTTTTGTTAGATCACAAAACAGTTAAATTGCTTGGCAAATTTCATAGGAACTGGGTTCCGGGTTTTGGGAGGGGGGGGGGGGGTGGGGTTGCTTCTTTAAGTAGTGAAAAGAAAGAGTTTCTTTTTGTTACTTGTTGGTATCTTCATGAAGAGGGCACATGTTCAGATTGTGTGCAGCATTGGAGAAAATCAGTGTGTACAACCCCAACAGACTGATGTTTCAATATCTGCCAAAAACCCCAATAATCACAGAACCTTGATTAAATGTGATCCTTGGTCATGGTAATCCTTGACTCTCCATTTGGTGTGTGTTGCTTGTACTGAGGGCAGGCAGGCAGATCAGCAGGCAGGCGAGTTCAACAAACTGAAGTAATGAAAAGAGGGACATCAGCTGTAGTCTAAAAAAAAACAGATTTTCAGACGCTTACTGGATTCTAGGTGCTCTTAGATGTTGTTTTCCTACCTTGAAAAACTTGGGACCCAGTTTTCTCAAGGTTTTATGTGTGAGGTATGCCTACAGGGCATGCATTATACATGCCACAAGTCCTACTGCAGTCTTTGGGAGCTGTCTTGCTTTCTGATTTATATTTTGTTATGACTGCTTAAAGTAGACATCATTAAAAGTCTTCTCTCAGACAAATTCGCTCTTCACCCGGTGTTTTGGTTAGGGTTGGGAAACAGTGCTTGGCCAAGAAGTTAAAAATCACTAACACCTTTAGATCATCTTTAGATTCTTTGTCCAAAGGAATTACCCAGGTACTTTGGCTCAGATATATAGGAAATCACTTGAACAGATGCTTTCTTTAAGCATTTGAGCTGGTCGCTGACATTGGCTAGAGATCAGCATGTTTTTTCTAGTTTTGCTGGTCCACCAAGAAAGTGCTCAGTGCATGATGGGACAGAAAAAAACAGCAGAAACATGACATGGGACAAAATAGACTTTACTCAAGTAGTCAATTCTGAGAAAACCCATTTGGAAAATCCAAAATACAATGCATTTTCTAATATGTTTGGACTCTTGGAAACAGCCACCTTGAAACTAGCCTTGGCAGCTTTTTATCGTGTGTTTGTTCTGCAAATGCATATTTATCTTTCTTGTATCTGTTTTCATAATGCTAATACTTATTGCATTTGAACATTTTCCTCTACTTAAAATATTTTAGGCCAAATCAAGTGTTTCTGCAATCTGCAGTTTTCAATTTAAAAACAAATTAGGCATACAGTTGTTCACTTCTAGGCATTGTGGTGTCCCATTGATTATTGTAATGAAGTACTGCTAACTTGCAAGCAACTAGAGCTTGTGTAAGGGCTGCAGTTCAATTTGTGTTACAATAATAATATAATGTGGTGATTGAACTTTTGATTCACATAAAGGAGGATGACCACTGGTCCTTGATTCAGCTTGCCTTCTAAAATCAATAACACAGAATAATAAAGACCAAAAGCCTAGTTTAGTTCCAGTCAGATGTATCTTTAGTCCTTTCTTCCCATAAAGTAATAAAAAGCTCTCAAAAATATTTATGTGCTTCAGCTAACGATGAATGCCAGCTGGTCTATTTGAGACTAGCATCTGCCTAGCTAAATCCCTCCATTAGCTAACATGGACCAGGTGTGGAAGTATTGGTTCATCCTACCACCCTGGTAACCCCACAGCAGTCTTCATGGGAATTGGCTTTATCAGCAATAGCTGTATTTATGCATAATAAGCAAAACAGGCGTTGTGATAACACAAATTGAGTGCAGCCTTAGCACAGGCTACAGTACAAATTCAGGAGGAAGTTTCAAGAGTGTGTTAATGTTTGAACTCATTGCTGTGGTGAATAAGTGGTTTTAGCTGTCGGGGCAGGGTGGGTAATGGTTGTTAAAATATGGATTCCTCTTTTTCCAGTACTCCCCTAGCATGACAATGAGTGTGTGATCCGTTAACAAGTCACGCCATGAAGACCACAGTGAGTTGGCCCTCTTCAGAGAGCTACTGCAGAAGAAAATTATTCATCCCAGTGTACAGTTTAACAAAAGGATCTCAGACACAATCAGACCCACCATTTTTTTTTATCATCTCCCCCATATTGTCAAAACATTGGGTCCCAAACATGATTGAGGCAACTGTAAAGAGTGGCATAACAGAACTGCCCAAGATGGAACTGCAAACAATTATCTGTGTATGTACATGTGTGGGTTAGCGTATATGTATGTGTGTGTGATATAGGAATACACACATACATATACAGACCCACAGGACATAGTAAAAGAACAATACAACTTAAGTAGAAACAGGAAGTAGGGACTTGTATTCCATCTTTTTTTTTCACGTTTACATTTTAATTATTAAAATTTGCTTTCCCTCTCCCCTCCTGAACTGTTTTATGTTGCATATATCACTGCTTTATATAAGTTATTTTTTAAGGTAAACTCAAATGATAAATTCTTCTGATTTTGTAAATGTCTGCCATTATGGATAGGAATAAAATTGCTTATAAGAGCTTTCATTAACTTGTGTTTGATACCAGTTACCCTGTGAATCACAAACTGTATTATCTCAAGAAATAGAAGAAAGCTCATCTTAATTTTTTTGAGAAATTTAATAATTTCCACCTAGTTTGGTGATTTTCTTTTTAAATACTTTGCCTTTAAAAAAAGAAGCACTGAAGATTATTTTTCTTCTTTAATTGAATCCTAATATCTGCAATATCTATTTTAAATGGAAGCCTGAATTTGATACAAGCTTCTCAATTTATATAGAGTACTATAAGGATACTGTAAGTGAGCTCCAGTTGCTATAGAATCTAGCAATAAAGTGTCAGGGCTTTTGGAAATGACTTTTCTATTTAGCATGATCTTCCGTAGGGGTGGTACTTGATGGAAATACAGTAGAGTCCTTATCAATGAAACACTGAAACCTTTTCTAACAATGTACTATTATGTTTCCCATTTTCAGTGATTTTCAACTGAATTGTAACAATCCATGGTCCTAATTATAAACAGTATTTCTCAAGCCCACTCAGATAATTGGGTCACCCTGCTACTTGGGTGTGTATTGTTCACCACACCTACCAAAAAAACTTCCCAGTAAACAATCTTTTTTTTTTTTTTTGAGCCAAAATGATGGAGTAAACTTTTTATGACTGCTAACCTTGGGAGGTCTTACCTTTTGCCATGAACAGAAGAGGAACAAAAGTCTGGGCCATCTTATATGGAGGTCAGCATATTAGACATGAAGGCTGGGGATAGAATGGAGAAAAGGCATATATCTTAAAAGAAATGCTTCTAGAAGCAGTCCCATGTCTCTTCAGACAGAGCTGTAAGACCAAGATTATGGTACATTTCGTTCTTAATGACTTCCAGCTCCCTTAAGAAAGCAGAAGTTTTGTGTTGTGTAGTGATGAAAAGGTTGATGATGAGCGATGTGCGCATAAAGTGGCTGGAAAAAAATTCATTCCACAGAAAAAAGCGAAGTCCTTTCCTTGGAATTTTCATACAGTAGCCACTTATGTAGGAGAAACAGTTCTGAGGTATAATATATCCATGTAGTCTTGCACAGCGGGTTTTGTCATGAACTTATGATTAAAAAGCATATGTAATGGGCTCATTGTGATAGTAGCTGCACGGGACAGGAAGTGTAAGGAATGCTACTATCTCCAAACTCATTTTTATTTACATATATTATATATATAAAGATATATATAATATATGAAAATAGCAAAGATTTTGATAGCATTACTTTTTAGTACTAATAATGAATTTAATTAGTTACAAACCTGATTTAGATAGTCATTGTATGGTTTTGTGGACTTTATTCCCAGTGATTATGAAAGTTATATTAATTTGCTTATCTTTAGAAAACTCTTTGTTGATGTCTCAAAATATGCTAGAAGCCCCTACTGTTGATTTCAGTTACAAAACCACAAAATCATATCTAATTCCTAAGATCCTTCACTGTTGTCACTAATACCACTGGTTTCAGTGGCGATACCCAATGCACCCCACCCCAGATTATTCCATAAGAACTGCAGAGTCCAGATGTCCTTGCAGCCTGCATTTGACATCTATAGTATCCATGGTAGCCTTCTAAGAAGGACTTTTCTGCCCAGTTTCAGTCTGATGGTGGCACTGCTACTGGCCTAAGACTGTGCATCAAATGCCAAAGCCCATTCATGCAGCAGGTAAGCGTGCCCTTGAGTGAACCCTTAAACTGTTGACTGTGTCTGGCATCTGTTGTGTCTCCAGGGGAACCCTCTGGACTGTTCCATGGCAGGCTGGGGCTCCTGCAGACAAGCAGTGTGTCCACTGAGCACATGACAGCTGACAGTGGTGGCCTCTTAGAAGACATCCCACTGCTGAAGCTTGGTACTGTGGCAAAGTTGAGCAAAACTGGGGCTTAGTGTTAATCAGAGACTTGATTTTTTTTTTTTAATTTCTGACTTTGGTATTATCTGTAATATTTTACCTGTTAGGAATGAAAGTCTGACCATTAAATTAAATCTGTGCAAAAAAACCCCTTAGATGGAACTACCAACACATACTGAATATCATTATCAAAATGTATTATCCTAATTTATACGCAGGAGTAGAACATCGTTTCGGGCACAAAATTTCCTTCAGTAGTTCTCTCGAACTACCTTCTATACGATTTTTCCTACTGCCAGCATGTCTTTCTTCCCCCTTTCTGTTTCTTTTCCAAAACATTTACATCAAATCGTTACACTGATCCTGTCGCATTGATCTCAGTAAATATTTTCCTCGCTTCAAAAGGAACAAGATCAAGCCTTGTTTCTCGTAGCCTGCGTTCTGTGCCCTGATACTACAAGTTACTAGCTATGTCCAGCACTTCTCATACCTGCAGTCCCACAAACTGGTGGCGTAAAAAATGTGCAAGATTGCAAAATTTTAGATTTGGAAGATCTGCTTGAATAGACACCGCGTATCTTATTGTTAGAATTTTAATCAGATGTAAGGAAACCTAATCATCCTGCTTTCTGTAGGGAATGCTTATATCCTGTGCTTACATATATTGGAAAAGTTTCTTTACACATGCATTGGTAAGATCAGGTGATAATAACTATACATAGTTCTGCAGCTGAACCATTAGAAAACAATCTTATGATGTGCTGAATACTCAGCTTTAAAATTTTAAGTATCCCTTTGGGTTTTTATTTAAATATGCATGGAATTTTCTGCTTGTTCATTTGGGTTTTTTTCTTTTGCTTATCAATCTTTGTAAGATTTTCATCATATCTAGAGTATTAATGTGGAAAGAAAGACTAGTTCCAAGCACTGACTTTTCACTCCTGCTTCTGTTTCTAATGCACTAGATAGCATAGTGCATAGTAATGTAACTGCTGCTTATATCGGTCCTTATATAGCAGCATTATTGATGATGTCAGAACTTGTCCGTCTCTGGGAGGAATTTTATTTTAAAAGAGGTGCAAGATAGTTTTTCCACACTGGGTTTTTAGAAACATTTCTCTCTTTAATATAAAAAAAAGTAGATCATGATTCTGTAAATGGTTCTTTCAGGCGAGGTTCAAGTAAGTCTTATTAAAAACGGAGGTGATGAAATCTTAGAGTAGCAGAAATAGGGAATGATAGATCTCTCACATTGGGGGAACTCTGGCAAATATTCTGGCTTTGTAGAAATCACCTGAAAGTGGGATTCACTTTTGATTTTTGTAGTGAAACCAGTATTTCACCTACTGCATGAACCCGTGAAGAGGAGTATTCATACCCAGATTTTACTTCCACGTCACCCAGATTTTATCTCCATGTCTAAGGCAAGAATGGAGTTTAGGGCAAGGAAGAAGCTGAATGAATCACAAGTAAAGCATGTGGCCTGATGTGTGCATTAAAAGAACACTGGGATATTTGCAAATATGGGTAGCACTTTCTTAATTGCCTGAGCGTGAGGAAAAACTACAGTGGCATTGCATGTTCCCTCCCTCCACTGTCAAGTGAGTTTGGTGCAAGTAAAAATGTGGCTATAACCTTGAGTCGAGTCTTTGACACACCATATGCTGCTCAGTGAAATAAATGCACCTCTGCTTGTCTCAGAGGCATCTCAAAGTGACATTTCTCAGATCAGAGGGTTGCCCATCAGCCTGTGGTTGAGGCCACATTTGCCATTTTTGGTCTGGAATCCTTCCAGTTAACAGGGACCAGATCACCACTTCATATATTCAGAGATGATAGCAACTTTTAGACTTACCAGCCTGATCCCCTTACTATAATATGCCCCATGTCCCAAGACATCCAGCTTTTGCTTTCTTTGCAATCGGAATATGCAACAAGAAATATGTGTGCTTATTATTTATTTTAAATAATTAAAATTAGGAAAAAATGAATAGAATCTTGCTTCTTTATGGATAGCGAGTCATGCATCAGAAAGACAGCTTCTTGAACTGACTAAAAATCATTTGGGTTGTCCCCTTTTCTGTGGCTAGCAAATGAGATTACTGCATGTAAAGATTATTTGGAATTAGGTAATTTAATGAGGACCCAGCTGCTGCAGTATTCAGTGTTGAACATTTTATTCTTTTTTCCCTTTACCAGTCAAAATGGATTTCCAGCTGATAAATGTTGCACCGATTTCTAAGATCAGTTAGTTATTTTTTAGTGCTATTTTTTGTTCTTAGTCATCTCTGATCCTTTATTGTTGTGGTGGTTGCTAAATATGGACTGGATTCTTCAAGCTTTGAGCCCACACATTTGCATTTGGAGCAAATAAAATAGAGCTTAGGCGATGTAAAATCAAGATCAGTGAAGGTAAATTGATTTTTCTTTCATTCACTGTAAGTCATGGCTTCTGTCCCAAATAAGCTTGGGTTTGGTTGGACCCTAAAGATGGGAATCCTGATGGGAAACAGATCTTTTAAATAAAACCCCAAAAACTCCTTCAACAGTGACAGCTCATTTCTCTTCAAAGTGATCATGCTAAGGATCTAATTCAGGATTAATTGATACAGAAGAACTATAAAAATTCAGTACATTCATAGATAAATGAGTTAGATTTAAATTTGTGTGTGTGCAGCTTCCCCTACTTTCCAGACATTATTGGCTCAGTCCGATAAGCTGCTGCTCATACCAGTTGTTCTGCTTAAACTTTGATGAAACAACTCACGTAAAGTCATTTTTTTGGCAGGATTTCACCCTCATCTGGGTGAAATACATCAGTTATCTGAGGTGTGACATTGTTTGTCGAATGTATAAACTGATTAAATAGAGCAAAATACAGAGGGTTTGTTGAAATTACCAAAATAAGATTTCAACCTGAAAAACAAAAAAAGTCCTTATCTAAAGTACTGCTTTGAATCCGTGCATGCGAATTGTCTGCCAGCGCTGTTATCTTGGAAACAAATTACAGTAACAAATTCAGAGAAAATAAATGGATGGTCTATGTAGCACATTAAAACTCTGAGCCTACAAACACCTTTGTATTTGTTTAAAATAAAGGCTAAACATAGTTAGTTTTAAATGGATTAAAGAATACAAGTAGTATCCTTCAGGAAAGCAGGACTGCTAATATGCTAAAACCATGCTTGAGCGTGGATAGTGTAGAAGCTCAAATTAAGTCTTCCCTAAACAGACATTATTTTAAAGATTTTATTAATGCAGAAGCATGTTTATATATCAAAGTACTGATATGTGGAACAGATTTAGCTTTCTTCTGTTTCTTATTTTATTAGAGCATTGTTCACTACTACATGAACTATTTTTGTGAGCTTGTCCTTCCATGTTGTTTTCAGTTGTGTCCCTCAACATAGCTAACCGCTTTGCAGTTTTAGTCCAGACTTCTGTTTGGTCACTGTTCTTCATTTAAGCTTGAAATGTGTAAGAAAGCCTCTCATGTAATGGGAAAACTTGCCATAAAAATGTATAAAGATTTCTTGGGTACCTGTTTTCACATTTAATAAAAATGCAACTTTCAGTTATAATTTGAAATGGTCACTTTCTAGCCACTATTTAATGTCAATGTGCAAAAGAAATTGAGAAAACAAGTTACCTTTTTTGGTTATTTGAATTCAGCATCATAAGTATTTGCTGAAATACATGGTTTTGGGAAAACCAGATCAAAACAAGATTTACTACCTAGTTGCTCTCAATAAAAAAGCCAGACTTTCTGTCGAAAGCTCCTTCCACATCCCCAAAAGTGGATTGCCTAACATCTGACATGTAAGACTTTGTAAAAGTCTAATTCACAAATAGCCATTTTATTTGTCTGTTCCATGTTTTCACTGTATCTCATGGATGATTCAGGGTGCCCCTTAGCTGTGCAGGGTTCTGTAGTTGTGTCTCTCAGAAGAGTAAACTTGTGGTCAAGCAGGCTTTTTCACAGGGCCTGGTAATTAGGACTAGATAATATGTCCACCAGATGTGCACAGCTGTGCACTTCAAAACAAGGTATTCGTATGCTACCTCGCTGTTCTCTTGAGAACTTGTACAATTCTTTTTGCAGTTAATTACAACGCTGAGACAAGAAGCTTAATTCTGGCAGTTTAGCACCAGTTTTCATAGAGAATCAGCACAAAAAAATGGGGATTTTAAAAGGTGGTGCATTTTCTCAGTACCCTGGGTGTACTAGGAAATAGACCATACAGTTTAGAGGTTTGGTCTGTTACAGAGATATATACAGTTCCTCAGATTAGGAGGGAATTATGATAATAACCACGGCCAAACCTATGTTTGTCTCTATACAATGAATCATCAGTAATTGCTTTTGATACAAAGATTTATTGCTTTGAAACAACTGCTCTGATCCTTGAGGAGTCAAATTATCAATTGGATGAACTGGATATTTGTAGTCTTTATTTCTGTTGTTTAATCTTCATGTTTTCTTCTCTCTCATTTGGATTTTCCCATTAAATATGCCATGCCAGATCTTTGCACAAGAATAAGAACAATTAGCCCATGAAACACACAGAAAGTTGTTCACATCTGTAACTAGAGCCCTACCAACAGAGTTTATTTCATTAGAGAAATTGAACTTCACAACAAATAAGGAGTGGCACTGCAATATCCTAAAAGCCTTTACTGTTGGAGGTTATGAAAGTTAGCATCTCGCAGAATCACACATTAGGCGAGATGATTTCTAACAATGACATAAAATGGCTTGAAACAAAAGCTGATATTTGCCATGTACACTGGAGGAAAGTAAAATCCAAATAGAGCATATGCAATTCAGGTAGAAAGTTACTAAAGCTAAGAGAGTTACTAGGACAGTTTGATAACAAGCTTAGCAGCAGCCAAACTGGTCACTAGTATTCCTTAACTGCTCTCTTTTTTAAGGCAGAGGTGCCTCCTGCAGAGGCCGTAATCCCCAGCAGAGAAGTCAGGTGCCTTGGTCTGGGCAGGTTGTGGACCAGCGACTGTGATGTCCACTGGCCACACCTTTTGTTGCAGATGACCAAAGTGCAGGTGCCCTTCCAGCAGATGTCAAAGGCTATCTCCAACAGGAGCACCAAATGTTTCCAACAGTTTAGCAGAAAAGAAAAGCGGTGTTTGCTAAAGTGTCCTCTATAAATATAAAGATCTAAAGCAGCTATAAGCTGTTCCCTAGTCTATTTTCATTTTTCTGATTAACTCCCTAGTTTTGATTTGATTTACATGTACATTAATGGTTAAGGACAAGAACACAAGTTGCCAAACTAGGGCTGAAATACAGACATGGAAGAGTGGCATGAGTGAAGTGGAAGCTGGAGTTTTCTGTTATTTGTGAATCAAGTACTTTTTTTTTTTCAGGCCAAAAAGCATCCATACTATAAACTTTTTTAGCCTTGTAGTGGCTATTTGAGAAGTGTGAATCAAAATGCTGTATATGCTTAGAGACCAATTTTGAAGGCTTTTTTTTGTGGCAAGTATCCCCTTGCAAAAATGTTGCGGTGCATCTGTTTTGTGCATGTTTGACTAAAACCACAAAAAAAAAGATTTTTTTTTATGGATTGCTGTACATGTGTCTGGCAAACACTTGTTTCTGGTGGGGAGAGGAGGAAGATGTGATAGCTGGTGGGTTAGTATATTTATGTGAATTACTTAAAGCATTGGTAAACTATTGTCAACTTTGTTCACATTGCACAAGATACTCTGTGTAGTCTACTGCTGGCATGATAACCTCAGTGATCCATGCATATTCTGTAAATTCCTGTAGGTTTTGTGTAAGAAACCTTGTCACCATTGCTTACTACTGTAAATTCCTGTTTTGGAGCAAGAGGTGGCTTTTGATTGTACAGCCATGTGTATTATATACTGCAACACTACTTGTTCTGTCATCAAAACTTGCTGTTCACATATAGTTAGAGCTTTGTTAAGCACGCTTAGTGGTTTCAGAATTTATTTCAAACAGCAGATATATAAGCCATTTACAGGAATATTAAATCAAATATAACATAAGAGAGTTCATCCTGGTCCATATCTGTTTTTGAGAGCTTGGGGTTGGATTTTCATGGACAACAGGCAGCTGCAGGTTAGTACATTTCATGGCTCTGTGCCAGGTGTGTAGTACATGCTTTCCAGCTGCAGGTGCCTGCAAGCCTGAGAGATCAGACCCTGTGCAGGAACAAGAGGGAAAGTCTCTCCTCTTGCTGTCCCCCAGCCAAGGCACCTACGGGACTTCAGCAGACTGTTGTGGAGAGACCCACCAGCCTGCAGACTTCCTTGCAAAGACATACTAGCTTTTTTCTGGTGTCTGTATTTTTCAACAAAAACTTCTGCATTGGTGCCAAGACAAACACCCATCTCTAAGGGTATACAGGAGGGTAAGGAACCCTCTATATTGTGTCCTCGCCTCCAGCTACCACCAGCTTTACATGAGGCAATGTTTTAAGGAGAATCTAATTCTTTGTCTTTTAATCAAGATAGAAAAATAATCTGAATTCTTGGACTCTACATTCTTTTTTATTAGTATTTTATGATACACAACAAAGACCTTAAAATATGTGTATGTTTCTGACATCTGAAATTCAAGTTCTGTCTAGACTGCAAGACAATGATGGTAAGACTGAATAAAGCTGGGAAAGTTGAAGGGGATTCTTACTTGGATTATTTTTAAGTTCTGTGTTTTATTTGTTTTTATTGATAGTTTAAATCTAGCTCGATCTTTTGAGAAAAGGCAGTTGTTTTAATGACTTTGCATCTTCACCCTTTCACATAAAAGACTCTGGGTAATTGCAATAAATGTTCCTCACACTTTCTAGCCAATCTGTAGATAAATTCCCTATATTTCTAAGGTTAAAAAATATTTCTACTGATTTCTTCAGCCCTTTACAGATAAAAACAGGGTAATCCAAATACCATAGTCCTAAGTATTTGCAGGTCACATTTAAACAATTAGGCGGCTGTATTTTAAACAAGGAATGACTTTCATAAATTAAATTCATGTTCAAACTCCAATCTCTGGAAGTAAAGGAAACCTAATAATTTTTCCAATCCAGCCAGAATTAGATTGTCAATGTAAATATTAATGTAGAAAATACATGCAAAACTTGATACTGCCTCTGACCTTAATATTGATAACATTGGGGGTCTCACAAATTTTTTATATTTCAGAACAGCTCTATTTCTGCTCAGTGTGTGCTTCATCTTCATTATTAAAAAATACTGCAAAGAACCAATCCGTGCCATACCAAAAAAGTTCAAAACCAAGGAGTCATAAAATTCCCACAGCATTATAAATATGTGGACGCGCGTGTGTGTTGTGGTAGGATGAGTAACCACACCAACTGCAAACTTCTCCTCACCTCATGTGTAACTTTTAAAAGCAGCCCCTGGGATCATTTCAGAAGGACAGTAGTCTGTGTAGATGAGAGGTCCGAAATGCTGCCTGACAGTGATCCCTTTCTGAATGGTTTACGGTCTTGCTTTGGGGGACCATAACCATCCCAGCTGCAGCCCGTGGAAGGAGTTGTACCGTGGTTACATCTTTATACGAAGCCATTAGACTGTGTCAGAAAACAGACCTGCCCCCGAAGGGGTTTTTCTTTCAAAATCCTTTTTTGAAATATACAGCTGTTTTCCGCAGATGTAAAAGTGCAGAGGGTTCAGTGCTGTTGGCTGTTTTGTACCAAAACACAACCCTGCGAACATTTTTGTATTGAAAGAGCCTCTCTTCTGAGGGTGCCGCAGACAGTAAGTGTAGCACAGCTCCAGGAATCCAGTGCTCAGAGAAGCCACCTTTTCTAAGGAACAAACAAAGGAAACAAAGTCATAAAATCAACCCTCACTATTTTATCTTCTAAAAGTTCCTTGCAAGAATGCAGAGCTGGAAATTTATGGATTGTGTGGGTCACTATCCTCAAAGCATGTCTGAGTTGGAGCCTCAGATAAGACCATTACAGACTGTTTTGTAAGGGTAGCACTGTACCACCACATCAGACTTCTTTCTGCTCTACACCACGGCCTGATTCATCCTACACTAACTTTAGCTGCCTAAAAATTACCAGCCTAGGACTTCTCTGCAAATAAGAGGAGGGACAGAAGAGGAGGCGCCTCTGTAAGATTGTATTATGGGATCAATTGCTCTCTCCACTGATGAATCCTATGTGCTTTAAGGGCCTGCATTTGGTGGAGTGGATCCAAGGCTTTATATTTAGCTTCTCACCCCTGTACACGAAAGTGCATTTTTTTTGAGCCTGGTATGGGCAAGAATAATGCAGCTTATAAGAACGTGAATCTAAGTGGCTTCCAGATGAGTTTCTGAATCCTTCAATATCAAACATGAGATTTCTTCCTCACAGTTCCTGTTTTCTTCATCTTTACTTCCTGTTTTTATATACAAGTGTAACTTGGACTATCCTGTTTGAACATTTCTAGAAGGTTCACACCTGCCTAGAAATCGTCACCTTTATTTTTTAAGTGAGCTCTCTCACTCTTTGCGTGCTCCAGTTCATTGCTTGAAAGCAGCAAATGAAGAAACCATTGCATTGATGAATAGCACATACTGTTTCTAAATTCAGCTGTGAGATTCTAAGTAAGATTTAAATGTTCATACTTTCTAGGGATGGCTAAAGATTGCTTTTCTGAGAGTGCTAAGGAATAAATCTAGGAGCTCCTCGTTTTGGTTTGTGAGAATACAGGTGGTAATGGCAGTTCATGGTTTTTTTTCACAAACTTCTGATAAATGATTTTGCATGCTGGTTTGGAGATGAGAAAATTATATAGTTCCAGATAGACCAGAGCTTTGCAGAGAGCATTACTGTTAATTAGCAACACCCATTTTTAGCAAGCTCCACCTTATACCGTACACCTTGCACCATTCACCTACCTTATTTTAGTTCAACCTTATTCTTCTTCATTATCTGCAGCAGTTGTATCAGTTCTTGCTGTGAGTTGAGTACCAGCTGAAGTTTAAAAATGTGAATGTTGTAACTTGCACCTTTTCACCTTCTTGAATTGTCCACATTCTCAGAGCTGGGCCTGAGACAGCATCTGCCTCCAAAGTTGTCATAGAACTTCATCATCCATCACTGGGTGTAATTTTTTTGTGAGTTTAACAGGAGCCGTATTGATACATTTGCTTTATTTTCCATGTTGTGAGTCATTCACTGTTGAAAATGATATGCATCTTGTGTAGCTAGGAATAGAAAAATTGAGAATTTCTTTTTTTATGCTATGCTAGTACAATCCCTGCTCTGCTGTTCAGTATTTTGAGTGCCAAATTTAACCAAAATGTTGTCTTCAGAAATCATCTTAGCCTCATCTCTGTGTGAAAAAGGGTATGAATTTCCAGTCGCTGCTTCTAGGTTCTCAGCGAGTTCTGGGCCAAAGGTAAAGCAGTTGCAGTGGGAAAGATTCCTGTGGCATCCACTTACTGAAAACTTCCCAGATGCATAAAGCCATTCTGTCTGTCATCTGACACTCTTCCGGTTTTCCCAGTGGATCACCATGTTCTTGAATATGGGTATTGTCAGCCAGTGGAGAAAAGGTGGACAAGCTCACCACCCAGGAAGGGTAGAAATGTAGCAAGTAATGAGCTGTATTCTCCAGCAATCTATTTTTAGTGCTTCTCTTTCAGTTAACATTTGTATCTTCAGTTGTTATTTTACCATTCAGTATCTTGAGGTGGTATGAGCAAAATTATATGAATATATATAATTTACAAGAAATATAGGCTTGTATTGTGCCTTTGTAATTCTCTTCAGCTTCAATATCTATAAGCTACAAGCAGACAAAACTTCTTCCCTCTTTTGGGATATTCTTTACTACGTAGTAGCTGATGGCTTCATTAATACTGGCTATTTGAGTCTTCTGGGCCTAACGTTTATGTTTTCCCAGGTGAAAATGCCATAGTATTCTCACCAGACATAAGCACAATGACATAACACTGCAGTGCATGCTGTCTTTTAGCTTTCCTCTACACCTGCTTGCATGTTGGAAATTTAGAAATACTGCTGTATAAATTGCTACATTGTTTACCCCATATAGGTGTTTTTCTGCATCAGTATTTTGCTGAAAACTCCCATTAACTTAAAAGTTAGCGACAGCTTGAAGGGGGGTTTTGGAAGCACAAAGGATGCAGGGAGCAACTCTTCAGTAGTTTACAGGCTGCTGTAAATTGTCTTCTCAGCAAAGAAATGTAGCATTTTAGCAGTAAGTTCCTAGTGAAAACACTGAGCGTGCTTATCACTTAAGATTTTAAGGAAAACAGTGTCAGACTGTGTAATTGTATCTCATCTAATTTTGACTCTTAACCAGTAATATTCAGTGAGGTGTGAACCTCCGTTTTATCTACATGTTTGATCATGATACACCAACCAAGGCAGAACTGAAAGGTGAACAGCCATGTTTTAGTATCACAGCTACTCAAGAAGTCACAGTTTTCAGGAGGTTCTGTTTTAATTTTGTTTCTTTCTCGTTCTTTCTCTTTAATACATTTTCACCGCAGAAGTATTTTTCTATATAGTTACCTGAGGCTTTCTTTCACCAACCAAAACAGTCTGTAGCCTTCTGCACTGTGAAAGGCAAGCCCTGTGGAGAAATATGGGCTTTGTGCTTGCCCAGCAAATCAGCAGAAATTTCATCCAAGCCATAAAAGCCTCTTATGTTATTCTGTGTTTATGTAATTAAAGAAATTGGGGATAGGATCTTCAAGAGTAACGGGGTCTCTTTCTCCTCCGATTTACTCTCTCTCTGTACTTCATAGAGATTTAGGAGTTCTTTTTTTTTTTCCAAGGCTCAGCTGTGTCTCTTTAAATTAGTGCAGTCTAAGCACCATGTGAGATTCAGCTTATGGGGATAGCATTGGAGCTATGAAAGATTTACTTTTGATAGCGAGAAGTAACACATGTCCCTGTGGACATGAACACTTGCAAACAAGTCTGATACCAAGAATAAAAAAAATAAGGATGGTACCAGTACATCAGAGTCTGTACTACAGTGAGTTTTTAAGCTTTGTCATTTGTATTTTATTTTGCGGGAGAGGAGTTGGGGAATCTCGGATCACTTGGGGAATTTTAGAAGTATATCACTCAACAATCATTTTATAAAGTCTAGCTTCAAAATGCACTATGATTTATTACAAAAATATATTTTCTTCTGTTTGCCGACATGGTTGTTCCATTTTGTGATAGGTTAAACTAAGCAGTTAATTTGTTGCACTGCCTAGCTGCATGAATTCATCCAGTGTACATATGTACCTGTGCAGCATTACCTTGGGTTTTGTATTTGAATTTGCAGTATTGATTATTATTTTTGTATTTTACTTTGCCTCTGTTATTGGAATTGTAGTAAACATAATTTATACATATGATTTTACAACTGTTTTGCAACTGAAAAGTCTTCTTTAAATTGTAAAGTTTTATTGATGGATACTCATTAAAATGGTATAAGAATTATATTAACGATTGTTTTGTGTTTTGATGATCTCTGTACATAAATATATGTCTATTTATCTGTTTAATGGTGCTTGTGTCTTGCAATTTTGGATACATTTTAGAATAAAGTTTCATTTTACAAGAAGTACTTGTATTTCGAAAAGCTGTGTCAAAACCCCCACTTTTTCTCCATGAGTAGCTAGGGTTATGAAAGAAACATACAAATCTCTAAAACATTTATAACTTCAGGCAGTAATACATTTGTCTCAAGAATAGAGACGTATACAGACTACGGAGATGCACAGCTATGTATTGTAGTTTATCTACTGCAGTAACTGACATCTGTATTTAAAACATTACCAAAAAGCTCCACGTTGGAGGCATGTCCTACCGCTGCTGACTGGATTGGTAAGAGAAGATTTGTGAAGGTGTTAATGATGTCATGATTATCACATTTGTCTGTTTTTTTCCAAGGAACACTAAAGCTCTCCAGCCGTGCATATGTCTGCCTAGATATAGAAGGAATTTTGGCAGAAACCCAAGAACCAATACTAGATTACAGGTTTCTGTGACATTTTGGTTCTTAATTGGACCTTCTTTGCTACCCCCTTTTCTATACCATTTCTCAGAATAGGTTCTAACTTGGATGAAAAGGAGGTCTATAGCAGTCACGTTATCAGTTGTGTGGGCTGCTAGCTGCTCATGTGCCATATGATTGAATGGTACTTCTTGCTCACTCTAATAGCTTTGCTTTACAGAAGATTTATTCACATCTAATGTCTGAGCTCATCTTTTATTAATAAAGTGCCTTAACTCTTCTGGCACAATTCCTCTACAGGCGTCATGCTGTGACTTGTTCTTCACAACACATGAGATACACTATAGTGCTGCACGAAGCTTTTGAAGTTACGATGCTTACAAACACATTATTGTGAGATGATAACCTAACATCCATTCTGTTTTTTCTTTGTAAATGTATTTAAAACAGTACTGCACCTGTTGTCATTGTTTTACTGTTTCACTTCAGCACGAGAAGCCTCAAGCCAATGAGTGGGGGTCATTTCTTGACAAAATGTTTTTTAAAACTTAGCAACCAGCGGTTCTGAAAGGAAGTCAGTTTCTTGGTCAGTTAACTAAAATTTTTAAGTTGAGCTTACTCTAATTCACCACCAGTTCTCAATTCAAAAGAACAATGTCATCAAATTTGGTGACCAAGTCATGTATGGGTTTGAATGTAGGGCATCTTCCATCTGCTTTGACAATTTGTTTATCTCACCACAGTGAGCACCAATAAAGAGAAATCTCATAGTTCACAAAGATGATTCCCAGAGACTTCCTTGGCCATGTAGTGGTAGTCCAGCCACCTTCATCTGGTGGTGATGCCAGAGGTGCTGGTATAGGCTACTGTGCCACGAAGGTACTTTTGAACTGGGAAACCATTCAAAAGCGTACAACTCTTCCATGAACATGATCCAGTAACTTAACTTCACTAATTTTTCTGCTGGGAAAAGAGAACAATAGTGACCTTGCTGGTGCTTTATGAGGACAAATAAACTGAAGACTGTAAAATACTCAGTTACTCCAATGGGGACTGTGCAAGAGGATAAAGGAGTATAAAGAACTGCAGAGAAAGGAGTCATTGAAGCCAACTGGAAGGCAGACATTAGTGTCTGTTACCTCAGCAGACAGGGTCAAAGAAGAGAAGCTGGAGCGAAGGAGAAACGCAGCTTACAAAAGCAGCTGCTCTTTGGGCATTTTAGGCTTTGAATTCTGTCACCACACTCTCCAGGTGTGTCTGCCAAGTGTCTACAGTAGTGGAAGCCATGTGTATTGCTTATTTGGATGCTGGGTGGCCATTCCTATTATGTACTCCCTCTACCAATGCACATAATTTGAATGACATCCTTCCCTTAGAAATGAAGAGGTATGTACAGCTCTGAGGTATGTCTTTCAAATACCAGTTTCAAATGCCAGTGGCCTTACCTGTTATACTAAAAGTCCTCCATACAGCTCAAGAGAGGTCTGCTGACCACTCGTCCCAAGCATGTACTGCTTTTTTACTTTTACCTCTCTACAGCTTTGTAGCTCCTAATCTCACTGCAGACAGCAGATATGTTCCGGGCCAAACACCTGATCACTGTGACTATGTTAAATGGAGGTGAAAGCTCCCTGTGCTTTTTCCTGGTGAAAGAACAACAAATTAGTATTATCATAGAGAAAGCCTGCTCAATGAGCATGACAACATAAACCTGAAAAGAAATTTATAAATGACAGGCCTAGGTGGGAAACCCACAGTTATTTTTTTCAAATAGAACATTTAGTTCTGTTTAAAGACTTTTCCTTCTGAGATCCAGAATCCACAATGTCTCAAGCTGATACTTGAGGTTTTGTCATCTATATCGAGCACATGAAGGAGAAAATACTACCTGCACCCTACTTACAAACCATGTTCAGGTTGCAAAAGTGAACTATGCCATTCCAAGTTCCATTAGAGTCTGTTTCTTTCCTTCACAGAAGCCAGTCAAAGAAGGGAAGAAAAATCAGTGCAAACTTATTTCTGAAGCAACAGAATAGAAATAGAGAAAGGCACAGCATGCTGATTTTCAGAGCCAGTATCCTCTGGAGTGTAACTAGTGCGATGGGTACAGCCATCCTGTTGCTTGCTAAAAGTGTATGTGACAAAGAAACAGAAATCTTGCTATAGTGCAATGATAGTAACAGACCGTGTGGGGAGAAAATTCCTACTGCACTGAGAAACTCTATTTTGGTGAGGCAGGTTGGTTAAAATTGAAATTATCCCTGGTGTTACGGATTAAAGCTGTATCTTTAACAATGTTTAAATGAACAAGCATTCGTGGTATAAGCTAATTTCTGTTTTTAATAAACATAGGAAGTCTGTCATTGGAGTAGTGGGTAACAAGTTGTAGCTTGATGATGAAAAGGAAGGGGTGTAAAGGAAGGCTACAGAAAACAGTTTTGCTGCCCTATGGAACACTATGTTTTTTACCTGGGGCAGGGTCAGTAGCACAGGGACAAAGACAAGCTTTGCAGCCCTTCCTTAAAGACCATTTATAGGTCTGCTATGTTGAAGTGATGCAGGTGCTCCACCAACAGCCCTGCCTCAGCCGCTGGCAAGCCCGGCCTGTCAGCGTATACAAACGGCTCTATTCCCCTGGCTGAGCATTCAACAGTAGTAATGTTCTATCCATGGCCATTGCCAGACATCGACCTTCCTGACTGATTCACAAGAGATTGCTTTACTCTTCCTCAGCAGTGCTTGTGTTTTCACCATTTGCAAGGGCAGCAATATCCTGGAGCACACTACTGGCCATGTAAGGAGGAGAAGGTAAAGTGAAAACCTCACTATGAGGTCTTCAGTTCTTAATTCTTGTGTGAGGACGTGACTGGGGCCATGGATGCCGAGGTAGGTGTCAAAATGTCTGCACTGGCAGCCACAGTGGTTCCTTGGGCGGCTGCACATCCCTATTGGGCTCACCAGCATCTGGAGATGGGAATGGGTTTTCCCTGGGCCCATCTGCCAGGCTGTCAAGGGGGTAACAACATGAGCAAGTAAGAATTGGAATCACAGAATTATTACAATTGGAAAAGATGTCTAAAATCAGTAAGTCCAACTGTCAGCCCAACACCACCGTGCCTACTAAAACATATCACAAAGTGGCGGGTCAAAAATGATTTTTGAACACCTCCAGGGATGGAGACTCCACAGTTCCCTGGGCAGCCTACTTCAATGCTTTCCCACTTTTCTGGTAAAGAATTTTTTTCTAATATTCAGTCTAAACCTCCCCTGGCACAACTTGAGGCCATTTCCTCTCGTCCTGTCACTTGTTACTTGGGAGCAGAGACCAGCACCCACCTCACTACAACCTTCTTTGAGGCAGCTGTAGAGGGCAATAAGGCCTCACCTCAGCCTTCTCTTCTCCAGGCTAAACAGGTCCAGTTGCCTCAGCTGCTCCCCTTAACTCTTGTGCTCCAGACCCTCTGTTGCCCTTCTCCAGCTACTCAATGTCTTTCTTGTACTGAGGGGCGCAAGACTGAACACAGGGTTTGAGGTGTGGTCACACCAGTGTCGAGTACAGGGGCACAATCCTTTCCCTACTCCTGCTGGTCACACCATTTCTAATCCAAACCAGGAAGCTATTGTCTTACTTGGTCACCTGGGGACAGAGCTGGCTCACGTTCAGCCAGCTGTCAACCAACACCCCTAGCTCCTTTTCTACTGGACAGCTTTCCCGCCACTCTGCCCCAGGCCTGTAACGATGCATGGGTTGTTGTGACCAAAGTGCAGGAGCTGGCACCTGGCCTTGTTGAACCCCATCCCATTTGCCTCAGCCCATCAATCCAACCTTTCCATGTTCCTCTGCAGAGCCCTCCTGTTCTTGATCAGATCGAAGTCAGGAAAAATTTCTTCACTGAAAGGGTGGTCAGGCACTGGCACAGCTGCCCAGGTAGGTGGTTGAGTTTCCATCCCGGAGGGTGTTTAGAAGATGGGTAGATGAGTTTCTCAGGGATATGGTTTAGTAGTGGACACATGCAGTTAGACTCAAAGGTCTTGAAGACTTTCCCAACCAAGCGATTCTATGATTCTATGACATCTCCACACAATTTGGTGTCATCTGCAAACTGACTGAGGGAACACTTGATCGCCTCATCCTGATCACTGGAAAAGGTACTAAGATAATAAAATAAAATAAAATAAAATAAAATAAAATAAAATAAAATAAAATAAAATAAAATAAACCTTCGAAAAGCCGCCCCCCTTCCCCTGCGGTGCCCGGCGGCTCCCTCCTGCAGAAAGCGATGCCCCCACCGGCCCGGGACGCGGGGCGGGGCAGCACCGCCCCGAGCGCGACTGCGGGCCCGGCGCTGCCGCTCGTCGTCCGGACAGGCCCCGGCGGCCATGGAGCGGCTGCGGGGCGCGGCGGCGGTCGGCGAGGTCTCCATGTGCCGCACCGTCCTGCCGGCGCACGGCAGCCCCGGCGGGGAGCTGGGCGCCGGGCAGCTCCTCCAGTGGATGGACGCCACCGCCTGCCTCGCAGGTACAGGGCGCCCCGCTGTAGGAAAAGGTTGTTCACCCAGAGGGCGGTGGAGCGCTGGGACAGCTGCCCCAGGGATTGCAGCACGGCGCCAAGCCTGTCAGTATTCCAGAAGCTTTGGGACAGTGCCCTCAGACACATGGTGTGAATGTTGCCGGGGGGAGCTGGACTCCGGTGATGGTTGTGGGTCCCTTCCAACTCGGGTCATTCTGTGATGCCGTGTTTGCAGGTGACAAGTGAGAAGGAGGCAGGAATGTTGCCCCTGGACAGCCGGCGGAGGGGCTTGAGGGAAGGACGGTTTCAGCCGGGGAGGAGGGATTGTGCGAGATTTGGGGGTTCAGATGAGGAGCGGGCATCCAGAGAGTGAGAAAGCTCGAGGGGCTGGAGAGGAGCATATGTGCTCTCCGGGAAGAGTGAAGAGGGCTTGATGGGCGGGGTAGGGTGAGAGGGATTCAAAAAAAGGGAGCAGTGGAGGGAAAAAGGTATGGACAAAGAAGACTGAGAAATTGAGAAATAAAAGTGCTAATATAAGAAAATTGGCGCATGGATGGGGGAAAAAACCCAACCTGCAAACCAAACCACCATGCAGCACACTGTGGGTCTGGTGTAACTCAGCTTCGAAAACTTTAAGAATCTCCTCAGCTGACTTCTGGAAGCAAAAGCTGCATCTCTAAAGCTCTAAGAAAACCCAATGCTCTGCCATCTCTGCTGTCACTGAACTCCGTTTCCAAGTACAGCTGCATACATTAGCAGCCCATAATGAGCCTTGCAGAGAACAGCGGGTATATTTGGGAAACTCATGTCTGGATGGCGTCGTTGCTGTGTGATGCGGTGACCATGGTGTGCTCACTGCGTAGGTGTGTGCCTTTACGTAATCCACTGTTCGTATATAGGAAGAGTTGGGATCCTGGAGAACTTGTCCCACACAATAACCCAAAAACTACCTGGCATGTAGCAACTTCCCAATATGATCACACCATTTTTTTTTTTTTTTGAGATTTATTCTAACACAAAACAGTAATTTGATTTCAGCACTGCAGTGATTTACCCCTTAACAGTACTCTTTGTGGAGAGACTGCACTGATTGCAGTAACGCCTCGAACTTGAGTCCCTACTCTGAAGTGGCAGAGCCCCAGCTGCTACAATGGCTTGTCCTTGCTCCCTGGACTTCTGTTCAGCTATGATGATCTTCATCAGCTGTGAATCTGCCACCAGAGCTCACTTTCAATCTGCCTTTCATAATTGCTTTTACTTGGCTAGGCTTAGGGCAGAAGCAGTCATTCACCCCACAGGGCTAATCACATTGCGCACAAAGAATTTTTAACACCTTTCCTCGCTTTGCTCTTTGTGTCACAGCAAACTCATCATGCCAGGCAGAGATTTGTTTGGCTTTACCATCTTTAATCGGCATTAGTGCCAGCTGGTGCAGTTGCAAGTTCTTGGGCTTTGCACCTTCCTTATGTCATATCCTGCTGCTTTAGATGTGATCTGCCTGGCTGGCGGCTTCTTCACTTTTTAGGCTGCTTATGACCATCACCACCTTATATAACCTGTCACAGTGGTGACTCCAGCCTCTTAGTCACTAGTAACCTCTTGCCTTTTATCACAGTTTGCTCTGTTTTCAGCAAGTGCCTTCATGTGGTTTTCCCTCATATTTTCAAAAGGAGCTCTTCAGATAGGAATGCAACTTGTGCACCATCCTCTCTCCAGTTCCTCCAAGCTTTTTCTTGCAATGCTCTCTAAAAATACTGGGCTCCTTGGCAGTGAGAACTCCTGGTCAGTGCTGTTTTCTAGGTTTCCTGCTAGTCCTCTCTTTTGCCTCTATCACTTGGGAAACTTTTTGTGGCAGAGGTTCTGTGTGTTTATACAGCTCCTAAGGTGGTGGAGTTGGCCTGTAACCTGGAACTCAAGGTGGTATGGTCAAATAAGTAAAAAATCACAATAACTTGCTGTAAAGACATAACTATTGAGTTATTAAATATTAATATGAATAGTAAAGAAAAGGTTTACCTTTTCCAGATTAACTTTTGTAATTAATACAAATAAGGCATATTATTTTTCATATCAAATGCATCCTAGGGTCTTGAAGAACACAGTTCAAATTTTGGTAAAAATATTTAACAATAAGCAAATATTTGGGTTTGATTTTTTTTAATCTTGTTTGTATTTGTTTTTATTTAATTCTTGCATTTTTCGTACAGCACTGAGGACCTGTACTTGCCTGTTTTCCACTGCTGTGAGCACGCTAATCAGCCAGTAGGGCTTTCTCCTGTCTTTGAGAGTCTTTAATTGACATAAAATTTCCACAGTGGTTTAACATAGCCACATTCATGGCATCCTCTTTTGAGGGAGATTGCTGAGATTTCTGTAGGCTTGATAATGCTTTCTGACTCTTTTTGTTCTGCAACTTGCTTGTTAGCTCTCTCTTACCAGAATGTTCATTTTGAGAGAAATACCTTAAGCAGAGCTTTTACCTGTGTAGGATCATCATTACCATTCTGTCTTGTCCCCTGATGTTACTCTAATATCATGGTAAAAGAGTAACTTTAATCCAATTTGGTTGCTTTTTTCCTAAGGTGTCCACTGCAGACTTGCATTAGGACAATCAAAAGAAGAACTGGGATCTGCTGTGTTTCATCTCTGCTGCTCATGCAGAAGTATATAGTTGAATAGCTTACTGCAGATGCAATGTGTAACTGTATGTCCATGTGTCTCTTTTGAAGCTGAGAAACACGCTGGTGTGTCTTGTGTGACAGCGTCTATGGATGACATACAGTTTGAAGAGGCTGCCAGGTACAAAACCAGCTAAAAACAGTCAAATGTATTCATTCTAGAGATTCTTATTTGGCAGAGATAAATGAAGGCATTGTAAAATCTGAGGCTAATGAACCCCCTAAAGTCACAAGACTAAGTATCGAAACTGCTGGTTTCTATTTATAATAGCCTGACCCACCCCAAACCAAATCAATTTCACAGGTCAAAAATAAACTGTAGTTACTTCGACCTGGCAACCTGGATACCAGGTGAGAAAGTGATAGCCCACTGATCTTTGGCTTCAGTTAAAGTGAATGCTGCAGGCCATTACTTATCTCTGTTAAATAAGGTGTACATACCTATAACAGTTATTGTATGAAGTCTTTATTGTTGCAAGTGCTCTTTCAGTTTATTTCATACCATTGCTTTCTTTCAGCTCTTTCGAAAATAATGTGTTGGTGTAACAAAGCAGAAATATTTTGCACTTGTGATCACCAGATATTAACTGAGTCTACAAGATAATACAGGACTTAATGTTTGATTCAATCATTTTTTTTGTTATTTTCCAAAGGATAAAAGGCACAGTAAGAGGAAACAGAACACTTATATCTTTACAGAAACTTAAAGCCATTAGTTTGTAGTCTGTGTGTGGTTTTGCACCTTGTGATCTGGAAATTAATGAATGCTTAGATGGGATGGGCATGGTTGCACAGGCCAATGCACATGCAGTTGTCATGACAGTGAACCAACCAACACTGGCTGTCAGATGTACAGCTGATGTCAGTTTAAAACGGCACTACACAAGTGTAAAGGAAGCATCTACTCACACTTCTAAACAACAGATTTTTAGAGTAGTGGTCATTAGGATGAGAACTAGAAGCAGTAACAAGTGAACATGGTCTTACTAAACACACAACTGGAGAGAATTTCTTGGTCTGTTTAACAAAATCAGTTTCAAAGTGTTTGTCCTGCTTGTAGTTGTCCTGTATTTTAAATTTTCTCTTTAGGAAAAAGGCCTTTCTGTGAAAACTAATCAAAGTGTCCTACAGATGAAGTCAGGATAATGTTTTACTTTCAGACATAACAATTCAGACATCAGTAGCTTCAGAGCAATTTTCTCTCTTGTTTCCGAGAGCAGAACAGAGCTTCTAAAATATAATGAAAATACTTTTCCCTACAAATTTGTTTCCAAATATGTCTCTCATTCTCCTTCCAATTGCAGTGCCAATGTTTCATTTTTAACAAGAAGTTAGGGTAGAAGTCCAGTAACTATGAAGTGGTTTCAGTAATTATTTTTCAGCCTCAGGTCATCCATAACATTCTGTTTATAGCCTACTGTGTAATTTCCTCAGTTTTGCCAGCTCTTGTTCGTTATACAGACATCTTACATAAATGAGAGATCTTGTATCTCAGTCTAGGAAATTAAAAAGATGTTTTGTAAGTTACCTGCTGTAAGATTTCGTTTACCTCGCTCAGGTTACCAAATGTTCTGTCAGGATTAACTCTTCTGTGCGTATTTCTTTTCAGTTGACATGGAAACAGATTTCCACAAATCTGTCTATTGCAAACCTCAGTTTTATGCTATGAGAATAAATAAGTCCCTCTTCCTTGTCTTTTAATATGAAAACAGTTAAGTATTAGTAAGAAATCTGATTTTAAATTGTATTTATTTAAATTTCATTAGTCCTCCATTTGTAAATCATACTCAGTTCATTCTTACATATTTCAGAAACTTTCTGCTGCTAACGAGTGGAGTTGTGATGTTCTGCGGCTTTTGCCCTTATGTATCTACTTAAGTGCCCTAGCTGATCAGTTCACTGGGCTTCAATGTATCAGTTTGTCCAAAGTCAGAATACATAATACAATGTAAACTGTTTCACTTTGAAACAGCTCCTGAAAGTGTATGAAAGACATTTCCCTACAACACTGTCTCACCATCTCAGTTCTCTTATCTTTATTTTCTGATGTGGCCATGGACCACATCAGGACTACACTTTTCTACAGCGAACTGTGAGTCCAGCTGCAAAGAGTCCTTGGAGCACCAGGGGAGATGTGAGTCAGGGAATCTAATGTCTATGAGGTCCAAATCCAGTTTATGGCAGGACTGGCATCTCATTTGGAATCAGGTAACATCCAGTTTTGTTCTGTTGCTCCCACCCTGCAGTTTCCTCAAAGGTGAACAGACTCAGGCTTACCTCTCTCAACTTCTCTTGGACATGCACAGAGGAAGAGGGGTCACCAGGGAGGTGTCACCAACAAAGGTGAAATAAACAATCTTTGCACAGAAGAATAGTGTTCTGCCTGTAAGCCTGAGGTCTGTAGTCCCTGCTGGGACCTCATGAACAATCTGGCCTCATGATGTTTTCAGCAGGGACCATGATGTCCTCTGGAAGCATCTCTAGAGACTCTGAACTCTCCCTCTTTTAAAGCCCCACTCTTAATATCAATATGCATTGCGTTCAATCGTAAAGGTTATCTAAGGAATCTTTTTTCACCTTGTACTTGTAATTACCTCTACTGCTGCATTATTGTAAGCCTTTTGGGAGTTTTAGGACAGATACAGAATCTTCACAGGTGTTTCAGGAGTCTCTAAGCTTTCTAAAGCCTTTGTGTGACCATAATGATAACTTCTTTTCCAAGCTGGAACGTAAGTCTTCTGTTACTGTTCTGAATGCATTCTCCTTTTTGTACATGAGCTGTGCTTCCCTTAGTTGTGCAGTTTAGAACTATTATGTTGTGATTGTGCTTTTTCTTTGCAATGAATGATGGAAAAACTCCTTCTGAATATGTTCTTCAAAAAGTAATAAGGGTTGTATATTTGCAGATGGTCTTAATTCTTTCCTCTACACTATTTCCCCCCTCCTCTTCTACTCAAAGACTTCCAGTTGTTTTCTTGAATGTGAGTAAGAAAAAGTTTCTGTGTAGTTAGTTGTTCCTGTCTGGTGCTGTAAAGGACCAGGTTTCCTATTTCCCATTCTAGTGTTTCATAGAAATTCTTTTGAAGTTCTGGCATTGAGAGAAGCAACTTAAATGTCAAGACCCTATTCATTAAATTATAAAGAAATTATAAAGAAATGATAAAGATATCTTTTTTATGAACTGGGTTCCTAACTGTGCCAAATCCATAGCTGTAAATGCCTATTTCATAGGTAGTCAAGTGGTCTGAGTTTCATTTTGCAGTCTCAGACATAGCTAGCTGCACTTTGCTGGCTCTGATCTTTAGCAGTTGTAAGTCAGTTTAAATTCCCTGAAGCCAGTGGCCTGATGCCCAGTTATTTTGGCTGTGTTTCTAACATAACCATGCCCATGATGTCCTTTTGCTGCTCTGCAGTTTTAGGGGAAACTACCTTCTTTCCACCCTTTCAGCATTGCCTTCTGTTTAGGATATTAGGGGTTTGAAAACAAGGGTTACTCTTGTTTATTGACATCTCACAGGTACTTTAGAAATTCCGGAAGGAAAGAAATTATTTTCTCATTTAAATTTGATTCTGTATAGGTAAAAAGATGTAATTCCATTTAGGCATTCTATGTAGGTAAATTGGAAAGAGTGGTTGTTCAGATGTACGCTGCTAGGACAGAAGGGACATGCTGCAGCCCTGTGCTTGGCCAACACTTGGAAAGGGAACACTTTTTGTCCTGGGGTTATTTCCTCATATGCATGTGTCTGCATGCTGGCGAATGCACATGGAGTATACCTTGTGTGGATTTGCAGCCAGTTATACTCAATGATTTGTTGTAACTTGCAGCAAAATGTGCGGAGTGCAAAAGCAGACTATAGATCAAAATTTCTTGGGAACCCGGAGCACACCTGAGGTCGTACAGGTGTCATCAAGGAGAAGGAGTGCTAGTGTTAAGCTTATGCAGTTTCTGAGTAACTAAAATTGTTATTAAATGTGAATGAAGTCTGACTGATGAATAACAGTGCTATAAACTCTTTTCAGTGTGTTTTCAGTACAGTATGGAAGACACAAACTGATTAATGAGATTTTCTTCACTACTACTAGGAATACATAGAGAGACAGGTTCAAGCCCTTATTAAGCTGCATGGTTACATACCATGTGATGTTATTCTTCTTAACAGGGTTGGACAAATTGTTACCATCAAAGCAAAGGTGAATAGAGCATTCAAAACCAGCATGGAGGTAAGAGGTCATCACTGTTATTCCTAATGATATTTCAAAAATAGAAGAGAGGTGGGAGGAGCAGAGGAATGAAACATGCGACCAGTCTTGTTTGTTCCAGAAGTAGCTTTGTGCAGATATCTAAACACTAATAGTGCCTAGTGAAACTGCAGTTTCATAATGACTGTTATAATTGCATGTTTCCTGTAAAACAGTCCATGTGAAAATAAAACTTGGACACTGGAGACTTAAAATCTTTGGCAGGTGGAAAGGACGGGATGGGGCAGGTGATGTTTGTCCAGTTCAAAGCTAGTGACCTCTAAGCAGTCTTTAGATCAGTGCTAGGATCCACTAAGTAGATAAAGTTCTAGATATTTTTGAAACTTCTGATACAAAAATACAGGTATATGCATGTTCTTACTTTCCATATTGTAACAAACATGCAAAGCATTGCCCAATCACTTACTTGAAATCAGAATTGAACATTAAGGGTACTTTTCTTCGCATCGTGCCTGACTCTAATTTCTATTAATAGGAGCAATGCATCTGTAGATAGTGTATTCCAAAAGGTTCTAAAAATGAGAAAAAAAAATTGGTAGCTTTGATGCGTACCAGACCTGTCTGACAGGATCAAACACAGTGTTCAATCTTCAAGAAATTCATTGTGTTTTATACAGACTTTTTTGCTCATGCACATCTTAGAAAGATTCAGATGGAGACTCAAATGGCACACAAGTAACTGGAAAGAGATATCCATAGAACAAAATCTCAGTATCTTTCCAATTTTTATTCTAACCTACAAGCAGTGCTAAACATACTTACACTGTTGTTGTACCAAAGAACCTTTAAGAGCTCAGTGAATATTGTGATGGTCTTATGTGTTCAGAGATGTATCACTGAGAGCAGAGCAGGTTTTTTCCTTTAGGTTTTTAGAGACTGTATGTGAATAGTTTGAGAAACATTGCAGCATTTTGTCTCAACTCAACTGACAATGATGTAAATACCTTTCTTGTATCCTTCCTTCACGACTTCCTTCCTTGTAGGTTGGCATCAAGGTTATAGTACACGACGTTGTGAATAATGTTGAAAAAATTGTGAGTGTGGCGTATGCAACATATGTAGCCAAACCAGTTGGTGCTAGAAAGGTATTCTTTCTGTTTTCTTCTCAAGGTTACTCGAACTAAGTTTCTATAAAATAACTGAAGTTTTCTGGTTGTGAAACACAGAAGTATGTTCATACCTGATTATTCTGATCAGCAATGAGAAAACGGCATGAAGTCCAGACTATACAGAGACATTGGTGTTTTCCATGTCTCTGCTCTGAAATTTTTAGGCTTTTTTATTGTTTTTGTTTTCTCTTGGATGTTTACTAGTAATAGAAATGGTGTCTCTGACAGTACTGGCAGAGACAAGCACTGGAAGAAAGAGGTCCCTTGAGTCTGCATGATCTCTGTTTTTCAGAAATGGGTCTGTATACATCTTGAAACCTGCAAGGGTATTAGGGGTGGGGTTGCTTTATCCTGCACACCCCCTTTTGAGGAGGTTGATCAGATATTACTATTCAGATACAAGACATTATTTTTAAGCTAGCTTCCAATCTAAATTAATTCTTTGCCATATATGTTAATTAATTTTCATGCCAATGTTGTATTTCCTCCCCAGTGCTTGGCTCCCCAGAGGTATTTAGAAATCAGTCATGTTACTGTTTGGCCTTCACACAGCTGTGCAAAATAGGCACAGCACTTTTAAAGTTTTCATATGAGAAAGGCCAAATGTTCCTCAGATCCTCTTAGTAAATTCCTTTTGTACATGGTATTCTACTTTCTTGAGCATGAGTGACTAGAGTTTTGCATCTGCCTTTCCTGTCTTGTTGAATGTGTTACAACAGTGCATCTTTCTTTTAAACATCACTGCATATTGACAGAGAGCAGTCGTCCCATGAGCAATTAATATATAAATAATTTCTTGTTTCTGTTCTGCAATGACATATTGCAAGTTGTTGAAGAAACAGGTCTAAACAGTTTTACCAAAACCAAAGCCCAGCCTGTTTCTGAAAGGTTAATGGATAAATTGGTTAACCTGAAAGCACTAAAATAGTATAAAGTAAAGATTGTTTAATATTGGTTTGATGTCATATATGTAGCATCAACCTTACTTACCTTTTGCCCACATTTTCAGAGAGGTTAATTCAGGATTAAGTTAGTGATGACTAGCTAAGATTAGACTTAAGACAAGAACGCCTCAAACTCAGAGGGAGTTTGAGACTTCAGTTCAAATTCCATCACAAATGAATTTCTCCAAGACTTTAAAGAACATTTTTTCAGATCCACTTTTCGGAGCAGCTGTTGCTAAACTTGTGCAGACAGCAACAGTTTGCAGTCACTGTCTTAATCTTCTAGCTAGGCCATCTGGAAGAAGCTAGGAAGCTCTTGAGGAGGGACAGAAAGGAGGCAAGGAAACTGCAGTAAGTTTTGAGTGAAGACTTGAAGACTGAGAAACATTAGCTGCATCACTGCAGGACACAAAATTTTATATTTTTCCGTGTTGTGGTGCTTGTGCATTATTTTAACGTTTTTGAGGCTAGAGCTTGTCACACAAATGACTGTTCAGTGGCATCTCTGCAGTATTTATCTAGATGTAATAATTTTCTTAAGCCAGTACATGTTTGGATGTAGTTTGTCGTTGAACTGACGTATATGGAAATTTGCACTTAAGGGAGAAGAGGATTGGATCTTGGCAAGAGAAGAGTGTGTGTCTGGGCAGTAGTGGCTTTTTGGGCATAAATGTGTAGCATCTAAAGCTGCACCAAGTGCTGGGTATTCACGTGTTTCTCCTCCACCTCAGAAGATCAGTCCTTTGAAAATTGAATAGGCTATGTGAGTATGTAGTGAATTGTGAAAGAGGGAGCACACTGTTTGTGTAGTGAGTGGGAGCGGGCTCTGGATACACTTTCCCATAGACTACAGCACTGATCAACGTGTCTGGATTATTTTTCTGGTACAAAAATTCAATACTTCATATTAAGATTTTTTTTTTCTTTTTTTAAATGAGAACTGTATGTGCTCTCATGGGTATTTGTATTTAAAAAGTAAAAGTACTTTGTCATTGACTTCTAACAGATTATTCTGAAAGGATAATGCAGGATCTCTTGAACTTTGACTCTGCAGTTGTTTATATTAATAGAATTTGTCATCTTGGACAGTTGATAGCAGAAGGTTGTGGAAAATGCTGATGCCATTTAAAGTTCAAAGTGCACTTTGTTATGATTATGGCATTCAGGTTTGGTTTTTTTTTCATTTGTATAGATTCAATTAGAACCTGTAAGGCTTTTGTCTGCAGAAGACCACCTGGAGCACACTCTGGCTGTTGAGAGAAGAAGAATCCGACTGGGCTATGAACAGGTGTTTCAGAACCTAATGCAGGAGAGTAATAATGAAGGTGATTGCTGCGATCAGCATAGAAGATGGAACAAATGACTTATGGGAAGCTGGAAGGGAGGAAAAAGCAGACAATATCTAAGTATAGCTCTTTGAGGCTGTGATATCTTGTAGAAAACCGTGTGCCATATTTGTGGGAGGTTTTCTAATAGAGTGATATTTTTTGTCTTTCAGAAATTACAGATTTAATAATGCAGAATTCAAAGCCAAGCATACATTAAATAGATGTGAAATGCAGATCTTCACGTAGGTTGTGTGCATAAGGTTTATCAGTTCACACGGAACTTTTCAATGGAGTGATAAAGTCCTATAACTCTGGTTGTAATGTGGATAGGAGGATAAAATTCATTCAGGTTTATGACTATGTCTTTGCAAGAAAGCTCTAAGAACTATCTGCTGTCAGTCAGATATGTCATTACATGGATGTCAAAACAGGTAAAAAAAAATTTGAAGCTCCTCATGACCAAAGTAGAAAAATTGAGCTAAGAAACAGGTCTCATCTTTATTTCTAAAGGTAATCTCTGTTCCTAAAGACAGTTGTGCTTAAAAATTGCTGTGTTCCCCTGCAAAAGAAATTATCCACACTAGTTAGGAAATACTCCGGTATTTGGAAAATATTAGCCTTAACTCTATGTATAAACAGACATTATGTTGAGGAAAGATGAAAGCTGTTGTAAATATAAATTCTAGTCTTAACAATTTATTAAGACTGTGTATGACTGAAGAGACTTGTTTGCTACAGGCAAACAAGTTATTTGTCTTCATGGCAGCTGTCTCATAGGAGACAGCTTAATACCACGAAAGACAAATCTGACGTTGATGATTTTGGTTTCCACTGCCTTGCCTGGGAACCTCCGCAAAGGATTGTATCATTGTTAGCACTAATTCACCTCCTAAAGGAGACAGAACAAGCAAAATAAAGGAAAGAGAGAAGAAAATGTTTTGCTTGTAAAGGCTGCCAGGTAGCCAAATAGTTCTAAGACATAGCCAAAAGGTAAAGTTTGTCTTCTCAGTGAATCTTACGCAACAACTTAAGTAGGTCCAAAGTACAAGTTAGTCAAATCTGTCCCCACAGTTATATAATCGTGAAGTTCGTTAATTATGGCAAAAGTCAAAAGTACAGTTCAGGTAAAGTGGCTTCTATCAAAGATATGTACTTTTGCAATGACTGACATCATCTCATGCCTAAATCTGTTCTTGCAAAATATAACTAAAAAACCCAAAGATTTGAGTGAGGATGTATGGCTAAACATTTGAAAGTGGAATTGGAAATGCTTAGATAATGGAAGATGGTTACTGATTGAGATTGTATTTCTCTTTTGTGTGTTCTGTATTGTCTCTGGTAATCATAAGAATTGTAACATGTTATTAAATGATGGTGTCATACTCTAACCTTAATTAGATGCATTTGCACAGGTGCCCATCATCATCAATGGTAATCAAAGTCTATGAAAGGCATTTGAGTAAGTGATAAACTTCTCTGACCACATCTGTTAGAGATCATACACAACAACCATGAATAATGACAAGCACATGCTGAGGCAGTTGGCTGCCTGCATTCACAGCTAGCCAGCTTTTACAGGAACTGCTTCTGATACAGCTACTTTGAAGGCTATAGTCAGGGCTGGGAAGGATCACTGTGCTGTAATAGGCTGTGGGGTGTACTGTCCCCTACTTGTCACACATTTTGGAAGAACAACAAATCTTCAGCCTCTTGCTTTGGTTGCAAAGAACAGAGGTCTTCCGAGTCTTTCTTTTTTTCCTCTTTTCATTGTGTCTGAAGCAAATTGCACACTTCAGTGACTGGGAGTATTTTCTTCTTTGGTATCAGAGTTACTGGCTGACATAATTCATTAATACATTGCTGCCATATTTCAGGTACATTTGAAGAGGAGGATGCAGTTTCAACTGACCTTACTCATGTACAGAGTATTGAGCTTGTCCAGCCTCCTCATGCAAACCATCATGGCAACACTTTTGGTGGCCAGATCATGGCCTGGATGGAGGCAGTGGCAAGTATTTCAGCAAGGTAACTTTCTACATCATAGTCTTTGCATATGGCTCTATAGGGATGTGATCTAAATATTAAGGGTTTCACTGGGATTTGTTCTAGGAAAAATATAGATGCAAACCTTTGTGACTTTTCTTTCTCCTCAGATTGCAGTAAACCTCTGAACTACTTTTGGGGTACATCTCCCAGAGCATGCCTCACCACTGTGGGAGTCAAAGATTATTCTTCTTCTGTTACACATGCAGACCCTAAGGCAAAAAAGGCTATGTTATCCTCCTGAAACTCTGCAGAAAATCAGCATTGGAAATAGACATAGAAACCTGGCTTCCTTGTGATTGGTGCAGTGTTTTAAAAGCATAGTTAGTTGTTAAGCTAGGATAAAACTGATAATGGCCTCGTATCAAATGATACTCAAAAATGAGCAGCCTTCTAAACATTAGTCTGCAGATTGCTATGTCAGTAGAAAGAATAAGTCAGAGAAGAATCATCAAAAGGAACAGGTTCTGTTTTATTTGCGTGCACGCAGAATGGATGCATAACCGTCAGCAAGTCATTTAACCTTTCGGAATCTCTGGGCCCCACATCCAATGGGTTGTAATATTTGTAGCAGTTTAAAGGCCTCTGACATCTTAAGGTAATAAGTGCAGATTTTTTTTGTGAAACTGCCCGATATCACTTGTTAGTATGGCCTAGGCATATGAGCATTTAATTTTTCTTCCTCTGGAATCAAACTGTTGTTTTTCTGCCTCCTTGATCTTGGACTCTGTACAAAGCTTCTTTGTAAGCAACACTTGAGATACATTTTGAATTCTCCTTGCATACCAAGTGACCTAATTCACTGCAGGGATGTTAGATATGTTTTCGCTTTTTAACTTTAATAATTAAATGACTTCTCCATTCATTATTCATGTAGTTTTGATTTGTAGCGAGTAGTTGTACTGATAACAACCGATTTTCTGTAGTGGTTGGATAAACAGCTTGCTTTAGTTACATTAGAATGCACTGACCTTACCCCAGTGTGTGATTTTATTGGCGTCAAAGGTATTTTTTCAGATTTTCACCCTAAAATGACCCAAAATATTTACCTGTTTTCATTTGATAAATTTTACCTAGTGAGAGTCACATTTAGGTTTTGAAAGAGATGGAAAACAATGTCAAACCAAATACTGACAATAATTAATTTCAAACATGATTTGGTATGTTTAAAATGTCAGGAATAATAGCTGGTGACAGAAGCATATTGAAAACTGAGATTTTGTAGTTTATGCTTGAGAAATACCCAGTATTGCTACAAACCTTTCGTGAGGCCATTCACTGTTAGACCTGACTGTTGATGGCGCCAGTTAAGAGTTGCTATGGACAAAAACTCTTATGGAGGAAGAAAAGAGAAGGCATAACCCTTGACAAAGGCGTTTCTAAGGGCATTTTAAAGGTTATTCACCCTCCTCCCCTCTGCCCCGCTTTTTTTGGCTGGACAATAAATAATAATCTTGCAGATAGAAATAAAGTCATATGAATATTGTTAATATCACTTTGAACTGCATCTCTACTTTCTTACACTTGCAGTAAAAGAATTCAGGGCATAGTTTGCTAGGAAGACTAGAATATTTAGACCAAAATTGTGGTTTGTTCCTGTCTTACTTTCAATAATACTGTGTTTGCCTGTTTATAGTGAACATTGTTAATAAGGTCACCATTTAGCATTTTAAATCAGAAGATCAGATTACTCTTAATGAAATTACAAAGTAATTTGAATGTATTAGTCTATTAAAAAGATGTACCAGTCAGTTCATCAGCTACAGATAACTGTGTGCGTTTAATAATACTGCTATATTAGTTTGTAGAGTGCATTGAGTTCAAAGCTAGGAATGCTACAAAGTTGTATTTTCAAGTTTAAAAACTGTACAATGAAAAATCTATTTTCAGCTGTGTATATGGGATTTTTATTGAGGAGTTTTGCACATATGCATGAGGACAGAGCATGTTTTTTTAAAGTACGAGAATAAATGGCTTTACTGTATCTTGTTGCTTGTTAATGTGATGCACAGACATCCCAGTAAAGGGTGGGGCTTTGACTACTTTTAGAACTGCTAGAGAAATCTGATTTTTGCCCCTTCCAGAGAGCTTGCAAACTAGATCCCAATTCCACATGGCCTTAAGCTGTATCTCTGCTGCAGATTTTTATCTGGAATGTCTGTCAAGGTCAGAGAAGTAATAGGTAGTTGGAATTACCAGGTGTAGGTGACACTGATTGGCTGAACTTTTCATTTAGCAGTGTAGCTGGTCTTGGTCAGGCGTGTATCTGTCCACTACCCTAGTACAAAGAGAAGCTTTGCTTGTATGCTTGAGGAAAGTATACTCACCTGGCACAGACAAAATTCTGAACTATACCAGCAAAATTTTGAATGGCTACAGCCTATTTCACAAGCAGTTCAAAAAGATCAGTAGGACAGCACAGCTGAACCTGACTACCTCTAAGTGAACACAGTCCAAGATCACATCAGAAATAGGAAGACATGTTAGTTGGATGCAGTATGCAAATGGAAGGAGCAAGGGAATAAAATTACTAGTATTTTTGTGTTTGTAATATACTGTTATGCCCTCAGCTTTTGAAATATAGCCAGCCAGTTCTGTGTTTCTGAATTTATGAGAGATCAGTGCAGCATCTTTCTATCCCTTTGTATGTGCTAAGATGAGTTTCCCAGCTCAGCACTGGTAGTGAACCACACATAATTTAGTAAACCAGACAAAAGTAAAAAAAAAAAAAAAAACAAAAAAAAAACTACAAACCACCATATATATATATATATATATATATAACACCAGCAGAAAACATCTGACAAACAAGTCTAAAAGTACCAGTTTTAAAAACAATATAGATTGACATTGCTTTACTTGAATGCTGTTTCTGGTGTTCAGCCTTTCTGCTCAGGTTTATTTTACTTGTTTAAAGGCTTTGTGTTCTACTGTTTTTACATACTGAGCAATATCCTACTCCCCATGCAGTCATATAGAAATTAATGGAACCATGAAGTAAGTGGTTACCCTGTAGGTAAGGGATTCATGGTCTGACTCCAAAAGAAGGTAATATCAAGCAGTGAGAATTAATTAGTCAGTGTTTGTAAAGTGTGTTGAAAATGAAACAGCATGACATAAGTGGTATCATTATGTTTGAGGCTCGAATTATATGCTCTTGTAGCTGAACATGTTAACTGTATTTCGGTGGGTTGTGGAATAAATTAGTGCAATATAGTTATCTTCTAGGTTGTGCAAACCTTGTTGCTCTAATCACTACCCACTTCAAACCTAACAAAGGAGGTTCTTTAACACAACTGTATGTTTTTTGCTCTGTCTCTCTTTCTTTTTCAGTCGCCTTTGTCGTTCATATCCCATACTGAAATCAGTCAATATGTTTAAATTCTGGGGACCATCTGTTGTGGGTGACCGCCTTGTTTTCAATGCAATTGTGAACAATACATTTCAGAATAGGTAAAGCTTCTAATCTGTTTGTCCTCCTTGACTTTTCAAGCACCAGTGTTAACTCTGTATTTCAGGTTTCAGCTGTCAGTAGAATTTGTGTTATTGAAGGAATTCTTTTTCAGTTGGAGCTTTGATGGATATATCTATAGCTGTCTGTATATGTGTGCCCTTTTTTACTTTTCTCAGTGAAAGTTTAAAAAAATTATTTTCTGACTTTCACTTTGAATTTAAAGGTCATTTGTAACCAACTCCCAATCCTTCATCCTTAGACCACAAATATCACTCTGAATTTCGGGGATTTTTCAACGGATGAGTTGGTCCCACAGCTTTGGTTCTTCAGAAGTCTCCAACTTACTGCTATGATCTTCCTATCTTGGTGTATGTTGACATATCTTGGTGTATGTTGACAGATGTGGGTTCTATTTCTTGCTGGTTGCTGGCAAAAGTCATGGGGGTTTTTGTTTATTTCTTCCTAGTGTTGGTTTGGGTGTGTGCAGGGGTGAGTCTCTGCAAATTGCAGTTTGGAATGAATGGCTACAGCCTTTGCTGAAATTTTATTTTCAGTTGAGTGTGTGGTCACTGTAGATGTGAAACATAGACTTTGGCACACTGCACACCTGCTCCTGGAATTTAGTACTGTGGCTGTTGACCAGTTGTGCACAGGTCCTGCTAGTTGTTACTCTCTTTTTCTCTCTCCTATGCATGCACCATGTCCTCTGCAATTTTAGGTCTTCTGTTGTGTTTGCCTCACAGAGAATGACTCTCCTCTGACCCTTGGCAAGGGATAGCACCTTGCTACTAGGGTGTTTCATCATTTACAGGAATTATGCTTTGGGCCACAGACCCTCTGGTTATTCCAGGAGGCTGACAAAACTTATGTGGATCCCTGTTCTATTGGGAGGACATGTTCAAAAGTTTCAAGAGGTGTAGCAAGACAAGACACTAGAAGGCAGAAGCTAAAGTAATTCCTTCTCCAATTTTTGTGCGTGGGGCAAACGTTATCCTGGCACTGCTGTTCTATGGCTGTTTTCTTTGTAGGTATATTTGCACAGAAGCCCAGCAGAATATAAATTACCTTCAGACTATGCTTCTGCTGAATGTCGAGTCAATAGCATCCTGTTCACTTTTGCTGTTTGTTCTCACAGTATGCTGTACTGGTGTGCATATTTTGCTATCTAGCTCAATTTTTGCTCTCTTTATTAGTGCTATTTATGAAGTGTCATCTTTATTTTATTACTGAAAAGTGTCTGTCTAGACTCAAGTAATTTATTTTGTATGCTACAGACGTATTTGAGTTAGGCTTCCTGCACACAGAAGGGTGTACAGCACCCCCTTTTTAGTACGTTTCAGTGCTGCTTCTGCAGCACTTGTAGTAGTTCAATAATTAATTTAAACTTTTATTTCAGTGTGGAGGTTGGCGTCCGTGTTGAGGCTTATAACTGTGAAGAATGGATCAAGGACCAAGCACGGCATATTAACAGTGCGTTTCTCATTTTTAACGCTGTAAATGACAAAGGAGAGCTGCTCACCTTCCCCAAAATCAAATCTACTACAAAGGTCAGCTCTCATCCTCAGGACTAGCATGAATGCATACATGTGATTATGTGGTCCAGCTCAGCACACTGCATGTCACATAGCCAGCTACTATAACCTTGGTGGGAAAGTGAGGACTAAACAGGACTGTGCACTGAAGTACATCTTCTTGCAGAAGAGAAAACCTCTGAAGGAAATGTGTGCCTTTGAGTGAGAGATTTGTCATTGTTAACTTCAGTCATCCAAAACTGAGATGTAGTGAAGCATAGTCATCATTAGAAATTCTGTAGTTAGTTGATGGACAGGGAGGAAGAATTGTCTCTTTGCAGATTTTTGCACTTGTCCATATCTGTCTTGTGCAATCTTCACCAACCAGAAGCTGCCCAGACAGCAGAAAACTGGCTGAAACTTCTAAGTGTTCAGTGAATAAAGTTATTTTTACAAACCCTTAATGAAGATGAGAAATAGTTAATAAAGAATTCTATAGGAATTAAATCCCATAATATGGATAAGCTTTCTTGTTGCTTTGATATGGAGATCTCAGCATGCATTTTCCTGAAAGTGGTTCGTGAAGCACTCAGGGCAGTTTGAATACTATTGTTGAAGTAATTGTTTTGATGTCACCTGTAATTAACCTTACTGCTCCAATTGTGAGATTTTTAGAGAGCCAGCATAGACAGAAATTAAACGATTATTTAACATCAGTGAACTTAGATTTTATAGGATGGCAACTGGCCAAAAATTCAAGGTGTCCTATATACTACATGGGGCAACAAGGTTCACTGCTGCCCATTGCAGAATTTACCAAGAGGGAAAACTGACTCTTCCTCTTAAAAGTAAAACAAAACCAAAACTCGCAAAAAACACAGCAGCTTAGGTTCTGTCAGGAAAACAGTGCTTGCCTTAAAGACCTGTCTAGAGGGACATCCAGAAGCTAAGCGTCAAGATAGGAACATGTATACCCGTTCCTTCAGAAGCGAGCAAACGAATCTCGGAAAATTACTATGAGCTTAACATAGTTTAAACTTCCAGTGGTCATTTGACTGAAAGCAACAGCTGATATGGCAGTGCTCTACAAAATAGACGAGAGACACCTTCAAAAATATGATGCAATCCTTGGTTTAATGAAAGCCGATATCTGGAAATTCTTATCCCAGAAGCTACATCAGCTCTTAAAAGCAAAGAAAAAGAAGCTTTTTCCAAAGTGACATACTCTTCAAGATAACGAGTTCTGTTGACCTTTAATGAAGTTTAGGGTGGTAGGGTGGTGTATGCTCGTGTCACTTCTGTGCTTCACAAAAAAAAAAAAAAAAAATTCACCCTGGCAGACTAAAAATAAGGGAAGGGAAAGGTCTGCCACTTGGAGGGGCAGATCGCAACCATTTGCACAGTCCTTGCTCTGTGTCCCAGATCCACATGTGCTAAAATAGGAATTCTTCCATGCTTCCTTCATTCTTTGAACACCAGATGTTGGTGAATTGAATAAAGAGTTCATTTGTTGGGTGGCACATTTAGAGAGAATAGAGTGTGTGTGAAGTACTGCTCAGTTGTCACTGTTTTAGGACCAAAAGGTGCTAGGAGTATGCTACTCTGATACAACTCTTTTATTGGATTGTTTTGCAAACTTAAAGAAATATTATCAAGTCAAAAAGTAATTGTTAACTTGGGTTAATCTGGTGAAAATCTACAGATTATAATTCTTTCTTTATTTGTAATGCATCTCTGGTGTTTGTCCATCTGTAACAAATAGTTTTTAGTTCTTTTTTAGAGAGTATCCTAAATACTGAAATGTGTTACTATATGGTTTACTTTTTATAAAGGATGGTATAAGGCGATACCATGGAGCTATTGCCCGAAGGAGAATTCGACTAGCCAGGTATAGTTGGGTTACAATGAAGAATTGGTTTTGAAAACTTAATTTTGTAATGTATCTTCTGAAAAAGTGATCATTTGTTAAGTAATCAAAGTTTCCTAAAACATAACTATTATATTTCTAAATTTTCCAAGTAATTTTGCCTGAGTTGCATTGAAATTATTAGAGGCCACAAAGCTGTCTTGTGACCAAAAATTGATAAAATATCTGTAAATTATTTATGCCTAAAGAATAAATTCTTTATGCCTAAAGAAGCAATTATTTCTATCGTATGGTGAAGAAAGTGTGAAGAACCAGTTCATGCTGTTATATTTCTTTTGAACTTTGTTTTAGAAAATACATGCTGTCTGCTGAAGTAGACAAACCTTCTGATCTCTGGGAGAGGAGCAACCAGGTAATCTGTAGATCATGTTCTGTTGGCTACTTTCCTCAAATGGTGTATTTGTGCACTTTTTGGAGGTGTAAAACGGTTGCACAGGCTGTATCGTGGAAGAATGCATACATGTATAATAAGATGAATGGTTTTTATTTCTGAAAAAAAGAGAGTTGGTGCTTCAGTGTTGATTTGAGAGTAATTTTCATACAAAATGTAAAAAGACCGACTCTTTTAGCAAGTGGCCCCTCAAGCACCCAAGCTGCAAGATGTCCTGCAGATTTATATCTCGGTGTCCTCAGCTTTTAAAAAGCTGAATTCTTCCACAGAGGAATTAGTTTTATGGGTTTTTTCCCTTTATCCAGCCACTGACTTCTTAAAAATTGCTGTGAGGACACCATTTAGTAAATGGCAAAAGTGGAGGGAGAGACATGGCAATACCAACAGAGATATGAATGGTGAAAAAGTGTAAACTTTGTTTACACTTTGTCTATGGGAAAGACAGGTGAAAATATACATTCATTCCTCGATACTCTTCAGCTAGTGGTATCTGTTTCTGGCTCAGACATGCTAGGCCATGGAATGTGCCTGTGTCATGAAATGAATAGTGATGAACATGAATTTAAGTGAATCCATAGACACTCTAAATATTGTTTCAGTGTTGAATTGTTGTGGTTAAATTTTCATTGTATTTAAGATCTCAGTGGCTCACAGAACTTTTACCAGATCTTTAGCCATTACATGAAAAATAAATAATTGAGAATTATAATGCAGGAAGTGATTTGCTATTAACAGTGGCATCTCCACTATGTGAAGCAGCATTTCTTTTCTTCAAAATAGTGTATATGGATACGCACATGACAATAAAAAAGGTTTACTTAAGGTTTATTTAACATTAAATTAAAATCTGTCATTAAAGGCTCTAAGGCTGCATTCTCTTTATACGGTGGTTAAATGAGAACTCTATCCACCCTAGTCAAGCATAAATAATGGATATATTTGCACTTTCTATGCGCTGAGCCTGCTGAGTAAAGCAATTGCCAAGATAGACCACAGCTTGATAGCAACGAAGAGGTTAATTTTCTAGTTGTTAGGAGGAGGATGGACAAAACTATTAATTTAGTGGCCTGAGAGGTTACCTGTGTTATCTCTCTGGTGTTCACAGTTTTTCTGCCCTGCTTTACAAGTGGAGAAGCTGAAAGTGGTATTTTGTTGGTGTTTAATTAGAGTTATTTTGCCAACAGCCATGTGAGCACACAATCTAGCTATTTAAAGTATTTAATTCAGAAACTACTGGACTGTGTTTTCTGGAAGGAAAACAGGGGAAAATACACATTTGTGATTGAGGGGTAGAAAATGGTACAAAAAGAGCATCTCATTTCTGCAATGTTTAGTAAAATGTACCTTTAGCCCTTCATTTTCGGAAATGTATCTTATGTTTCAGGCATATGTGATTTACACCAATATAGCTGCACTGACGCACCTAGCAGCAAAACCAGGATGGGAAATAACCAGTGTTCTGGATGATGTAAGTGCATAGTTGTGTAATAGCTACATAACTACTTTAGTTATGTTTCACGGTAAGAGATGGATGGAGAAAACCAATGTTTTGCATTTATAATAAATACATGGGCTTGGCAGTGTCCAAGACTCCCAGTGTTTCTCTGAAAAGTTGGAAAGCAACCTCTGGTTCTCCAAAATGCTGTGCACTCTGGAAGTGGTGTGGAGATTTTCTAAGGTGGTTACAAAAACCTGAGGGCAAAGCACCTCTCCATTCATCAATCAGTGTTATAAGCTCAAGATCAGTAAGGAATCTTGCGTAAGCCAGTTTTAAGACAGGAAGATGCTGTTAAGAAAAACAGTAGCAAGCTAATTTAGCTGGGAAAACTCAGTTTTAACCTAGTCACAGTGTATGTTTTCGAAATTGTTGAGACACACCTGTTAAGGTTTTTTTTCTGAAATATAGTTACTGACTGCCAGATTACTTTAAGATCATGCAGATTCAGAGACTTTTTGGGACAAGAAAGGACTGCTACAATCTTTTAATCTGACCTCCTGCATGTCACAGGCTATGAAACATTACTTAACTGATTTTGCATCTAATCAATAATCTACTCAAGTAAGAGCATATATAAATCATAAGGAATTCCACTGACTGCAAATCTGCCAGTTCCATGTGTAGGCCGTTCTAGTGGTTAATAACATTCATCGAGCACTTATGTTGGAAAAAACAAGCTTGAACAATCAGACTGAACCATTAGGCATTATTTTCAAGCTTCTGCTAAGAGTATAATATTATCCATGAGAAACTTCCTTGCTACATTCTCTGGGACTGCCACAATGTCATTTTCTTTCTTAATCCTAAATACCTGAATCCTATAACACAACCAGTACGAAATGTTGTCAAGAAATTGCTTAATACAAAAAACCAAAACCCATGCATGTTCTGGAAGACATTTTAAACTGCATGTTGTTACTTCTCTCTCTCAGAAAGCCACCAGGTACCTTCCGATATTGCTACAGTCTGGAACTTTCTCCCTTTTTGGGGGAGTCTTGGTAGTAAGATCTGCATCTAAGCTATTTTGGCCTTGTGGTGAAAAATGCTGAGTAGCTTTTTCTAGCTATTCGTTCATCTAATTGAAGTAGGTATCTGAAATCTAGCAAAATCTGGCTCAGGCAGGCTGTAGGATGCAAATCACACTGATGTTGTCAGTGGATGGAAAGTAGCCAGCCTTTCCCATTGCTCTGGATATTTCTGCATAATCTGGCACTGTCAGTCATTAAGTATTCCTTAAAGAGGTGGAAGGGTTCCTGGATAGCATGCTACTTTTTTTTTTTTACCCTTGAAGGATGTATGCAGTGAACAGTGATAGCAAACCATACTTACGATTGTACGCCACTTCGATTGTTGTATACAATTTATTCTGTAAGTCAGCCTTCTTCCTTATTTAATGTCTACTTGCAGGCACAAGGCAGACTGTTCACAAAACATGGGTGTTAGCAGTAGGCAGAGAGGACACTTGTCCACCTATGTGACTGCTTACCTCTAAATTAACCCACGTGGTGGATTAGATTTGATCTTTGGCAAAGAAAATGAGAATTAAACCAATCTTGGGCTTCACCTATACAGTTCCTCCAGTCAAATTTAGATGTGTACTCAAGTCCCTGAATGCTGGTGTAGATGCAGCTCCAAGGAAGGTTTTCTGCCACTCAAGTTCGTGCAACTTAGCATCTTGGCAAACATTAGTTTGTTCACTTGTCACTGTTTCACCTTCACTTCTGCAAACCTGAACACAAGGGAGTATCACTTAAGTAACTGTATCTAGCTCAGAACTGCACCATCTTTCTTTAAGCACTGCAGACTACCACGGATATATTGTAAAGGTCTTACGTTCTTTGCGCTCACGCATCAGGCCTTGACCTTTGTGCTTAGGGCATAAAGTGACATAGGCATAGAACAGCTACCTAGCTTTCTGTGATAGACACACACAGCAGCATCTCCACCCACCAGATCTCTTCAGTGCCCATGAAATGATTTCTTGGGAAGAGGCTGAAAGAACAGGTAGTAGAAATCAGGTAGTAGTGCTGATCAGTGCTCTGCCTGAGGGCATTCATAATTATAGGAAAGAGCCTGTCAGAGATATCAGACTAAACTGTATTTTGGGATGAAATACTCTGGTAGGTGGATTTTGCAAAGCAGCATGTGATTCTCTATATGAAGAGGATTTGTTCCATTTTCCCTGGAATTAGAATGACCCCAAGTTGAGAGACAGTTTTTGAAGATAGAAAGTGGTATTGTGAGCTCTTTGACATAGAGCCACAAGAATTGTTGGTCTGTAATAGTAACCTAGCCTTGCCAGTGTTCACTTAGCAAAGAGATGTTTTAACAACTGCACCTCCTACTTAATTTTGTGATTTTTGACTCTAGAACTAGATTCCTAAGACAACATGATTTCTCTCCTATGCCTTATATGAATATTGATCCATGCATCCTGTAGCTGGTTTCCAAAGTTCTCTTGTTTTACACCAGACTTTACTTCAGCAAGATGCTTGCTGGATTATACTGGGGTTTTTTCCTATTCCAACACATGAAAATACAGAAACATACAAAATCTGTGTTGTTGTACAAATGCTTCATAAACCAGAAGACTGTTAATTTTTGGTACAGCAAAAGAAAAAAGCAAGAGACATGATGATGCTTATGAATTTTATATTACTTAAAAATGAAAATCTGTTAAAACTTTATGGAATTTCATAAGCATTTAGCTTATCAAATTAAAATTCAGTAATGAAGTCCACTAATTCCAGCACTCTTTTCTACCCATTCTGCAGGGTTTATGGAAGATGCCAAGCCCTTCTTTTGCAAGGATTGTGTGTATATTGTTATGTGCAGGTTATTCCTTTTGAATTCTCTGTGTTATCTTTCAGGCTTACAACTAGAAGTAGACCCAAAATAATCAAGACAAGATACCGCAAATGTGGGACAAGACAGGCAAAACTATGTTTTGAAGTAATTTTTCGGTATATTGTTAATTTCAGGTGCTCTGCTTCACAGTAAAGAATAGGGGAGGAAAAAAAATGGTATTTTGGAAAAAGAATATTGAGTCATTTTAGGGGAAGAAGACACAGGCCAGCATGTGACTGATCTGTGTGCATAAAGGGAGCTGAAGTAGTTGAACTCTACTAAGTAAAGACAAGCTACGGACTGTATAGGTTGGAGGCACGGATCAAGGAGGTAATCCATATATCATCCAACATGATCCCTCTGATCATGGATGCCAAATTCATGAGAAGAATTGCATGAGGTCCTCAGCTTGCTCTGTTAGCTTCTGAACTCAGTGAACTGAAACTTCTGTGAGGAGACCTTCTATAGCAAGGTTGTAAAAGGGTTTTTTCCTGTGTTCCTAGGTATATCTGCTGTTGTTTATGAAAGACTAAATTTTTTCCTAAGGCATTTGGAGAAAGGAATTTGGAGACTGTATATACAATATGAAAAAGAGGTCATACTGGCTTCTAGCTCGTTCATTTCCACTTGCAAGCTAATTCAACTATCCCTAAGCAGATGTAATTAAAACTGTGTCATGTCACTCTGCTATCAGTGTTTGATTTTTACATTGTGCTGTATTTTAGTGTAAGACTAATCTTGAATACTTCCATCTGTCAGATATAGTTTCATATGTACTCCTAAGAAAATCTGCTTAAGTCTTAAATGTGTGACATTATAAGTGTTAAAATATTTATAGCAATCATTCTTTGTTTTTAATATGTTATTGACTGTTTTCAGATAAAAATATGGACTCATGAGGAGGGTGATGTGTTGTCACTCAAAGTTGAAATGCAAGTGAAGATACCATCACATCTGGCTTTCTCCATTTTGTCTGACTTCACATTCTGCCAACAATGGGACAAACTTTTCTTGTAAGAACTTAGCTTTCTGTAAGACTATTCAAATCCACTGACAGCTAAGCTTTTCTGATACAAATATTTTTGAGATGTTAACACTTTTCTACCTAAGTAAGAAGAAATTGCTGTAAGCAGTTGACATCAAAGATTCATTAGTCGAAGTACAGATTGGGTTTTTACCTTAAAAAAAAAATTTAATTTCTCCTAAGTCTAATTTTAAAATATTGTTGGCCTGGACTGTCAAAAAAGTGAGCTGGGACGGAGGTTACTATTTTCTGAAACAAACAGAATTCCATGCTTAGACAAATGTATGTTGAAAGGGTTAATTTGAGTAGGCTGCATATAACTTGAGGTCAATATATGGTGCATACTCTCTGTAAGAAATAAGACAAATCTTTGGACTCCATTTTTGTGTTGTTTGGGACACTGATGCTCAGTTTCATCATCCAGTCAAAATGAGAAATCAAGAAATGGGGATCTTAAAAATGTATATTTTTAAAAAAATAACATAGTGTATCTGAATTGAAGTCAGTTTCAGAATTGCTGTAAAAGATGTTTGCTGTAAAAGGTGTTTTCTTTTCCTTGCTGTCTCAATATGAATATTATAGGCTCGGTGTTCTTACAAAGAACATAGTACATACGCATGTGTATGCATACATCGTGTTTGGCATGTGTGTATTAAATGTATTTGCAGAACCTGTGAGGTCCTACAGGCTGTGAATGAAGATGAGAAAATTTATTATATTACATCTCCACCCATGACTGGCCATAAACCCAGAGACTTTGTGATTCTTGTGTCTCAAAGGCAACCCTGTAAGCCAAGGTGAGTGTGCAATTTCAGGTTTAACGGTTAACACTTTGAAGCTACAGTTTTGAGTACTGTTGACTTTTGTCTTGGCCTGTCGTTGGGTGACAAAAATAAGATTTCTATTTCTTAAGAAATTAGGTTGGTAGCTGACCTAAAATACAAAATGTTGATGCCTGAATTTGCACAACTGGAATTGTTTCTCAATGTAAAGATGAGATGAAGTATATTTAGAGCATCACAGGTTTGTACTATAGTCCAGTATTGCTTCTTTGATAGTGGCTCTTTGGGAGTGGTCCATCATGAAGGAAAATAGGCCAGAATTCCGAACAATTTGGAAAGAATATGTCCCAGAGGTCCTGCCAGTGTGCTGAAGCACATGACTGGGAGCTTGTCTGTTTGTTTTAAATGACTTTATAATCCCATTTAATGTAATTCTGGCAATTTTCTTACTTAAGGAAGTGCTTGGTCTTTCTTGAAACCTCAGTGTGACACATTTATTGTATCTGTGAATTCTGCTGTTGAATTTGGTTTAAAAAGTCCCTTGATCAGTTTAACACACAATTTTTTTTTTATAAGACTTCCTTTTGGTCGTGCGTAATGAAACATGGATAAATGGTACCATTTGGTGTATTTTACAGTTCTTTATTCTCAATTTGTTTTCTTCTATTCAGTAATTCTTCACGTTAACAGAATATAGCTTCTAAAAGGCAGTATTCTGTACTGTGCTTACTTTTTTTCCCCATACCTGGGAACTGAATCATGTCTTCCTTTTATTGGGGCCACACGGTAGAGCCTCTTGGTAAGTGTTGCTCCTAGACCTTGGTTCTGTAAACATGGGTCATGGAGAACAGGATAGATTAAAAAAAAAAAAAGGAGGTGGTGTATGTGGGTAATTGTTCTGTAGCTTTCCACAAAAGTGTCCTTGATTGGACCCTGTGATAAAACCTTAATGAGACTTAAGAGAGCTGAATCTTCTAACATTTATCTAAACATGTTTGGCTTGTTTGCCTTCATGTGAAAATGACTGAATAAATATGATTTGGTATAGCTGTGCATATTCTGTAGTAATTTACAAGTGCCTTTTTCAACTTCTTATTGAAGAAATGTCTGATTCTTCCCCTTGCCCTGCAGTGAACCCTACATAGTAGCTGTAAAGTCAGTTAGCCTCACGTCTAGGCCACCTTCTCCAGAATACTGCAGAAGTGAAATCCCTTGTGCCGGATTCCAGATCAACAGCGAAAGCGACAGCTCCTGTACGGTGAGTAGCTCTTGAAACTTCACCTGTGTCTCCTTTCCTATAGTACTACATGTGCATATCATTTTGTTTCAGTCAACAGTCTACAACAGTAGCAGCAACACAACAGAAAAGTGAGTCTGTTTTCTCAGAGTTCAGTGTGGTTATTAAGACCTCTTTATTCCACAAAGTGGAATATATCTCACCCAGATTTGGCCTATCTGAATGTTAGGAAAGAAAGAAATCTAAGCACTGGAGATGGCAGGGCACCTCCAGAGTCAGTCCTAAAATACACTTCTAGAAGGTGTGCATTAAACTGGTCTCCAGTGGTATCCATCTCTTTTCTACAGAGGAAGCCCAAGGCATTAGTTCAGATCAAATGCTTAGCTTTAACGTTCACGTGTAAGAAATTATGCGATCTAAATCCCATCTCTGGGCCAATGCCAATGTTCCTCTTTTGTTCTTTTCCATGGGAAGGCTATACTTTTTCATTTAATAAAATATATTTCTGAAAACATTCAGCAGATCTCAGAGGCTGGGATTCTTTCTTCAGGCAATAGCTTTGTTCGTAGAGCAAATATATTTAACAGGTCACACGTAATGTTTCTTGCTGCACTGCTCTGTCTATTTACCTGCATACTTGAGGACCTGGTGGTAGTGAGGACACTAAAGTATTGAAAAAAAAAAGCCATGCATTTTTTTGCTAATCATGGCATTCAGCTTCTGAAGCACTGTGTGTTTCTATTTGCATCCATAAAAACTTTGATGCTCCTCTGGGCTCTACAAAAAAATGGCTGACTATGGCAATCCATAGGCTTTTCTGTTTATTTTTCTTTAAACAGGTGTATTTCTTTGGCCAGGTGACATCAGGTGTTATGCCATACTTAGCAGCAAATCTTACTGGCTCATCAAAATCCATTGAAGACACTGCTGTGGAATGTATAAAGTTTTTGGAGCTGAAAGGCAGCAAGTACTGAAGTTAAAAATGGATTTCAGGAGAGACTTCTGAAGATTTTCGAGCAGTACTGGTTGAAATTCCTGAATGAGTGTTGATAATTTTTCTGTGCATTAATTACTTTGGATCATGTAGCCAATGTTAGGCTTGAGTCTGAGAATATCTAGTACAAGCATTTTCTATCAAATGGAGATTAGGCCTTAGACTCTAAATTCAATTTTTAATTTTAAAAAGATTAAAGGACAGATTTGTTTTTGAATGAGTTAATGAATTTTATATAGATGGAGGCAGAACTTGGCACAATAAAACTGTAGCTTATGAGCCTATTTCACTCTTTCAGCATTACTTGGAACATAACAGTGTCCAGCCATTTTTTCTTCACTGTTTGGGTGATGAGACACTGGCACAGGTTGCCCAGAGAAGCTGTGGATGCCCCATCCCTGTGTTCAAGGCCGGGCTGAATGGTGATTTGAGCAACCTGGTCTGGTGGAAGGTGTCCCTGCCCATGGCAGGGGGATTGGAACTGGGTGATGTTTAAGGTCCCTTCGACGCAAACCATTCTGTCACTCCATGATTGAATCAGTAACTACTCTGTCTAATCTGCAGAGAAGTGATGCTGCTAAGTAGCTTATCCAGTGCTCTGACTTGGTTGTCCAGGTTCTTGCACATCCATTATTTACAGATTGCACCCTGTGGAAGTTAGTGTTTGCTAATGTTTGTGCTTCGTCTATTAATACTTGGAGTTACTCTGGCTTCCAATAAATTATTGCTCCTGTGCTTACAGATCCATGGTAAATTTTGTTACAGTGTCTCTGGAATGGCTTCAAACATGATTCCAGAAAGACTGCTTTGTAGTTATGGTGGGGGCTGTTGGCCTCTCACAGAAGTGCTGTGACCTCCAGCTGGCAGGCTGAATGCATGACTGCTCTGCTAGCATTGAGTAAATGCAGGACAGCAACCCCCTCACAGCTGAAATGGGAGAGTAGTTTCAGAGGGTTTATTGTGGCATGTCTGCTTTCTTTTCTGCTCTTATTTTTGCTCGAAAAAGTCTTGTTCAAAAAAAACCCCAATACAACTGAGTATGATCAGCAGCAGTTAACACCCCCACGTTCACATTACTGTCTAAGACAAGGATGCCAAATGCATGGCCTGTGGGCCAAATCCAGCCTGGCACCTTGTTTGTACCCGGAAGCAGCACCGAGCTCCTTGCCCCTATGCTCCTGCCAGCACCCTGGTCATGTGTGCAGCATGTGTGACGCGCATCATGCTTGCAGGAGCAGGAGAATGGCGGGAGCCGTGAGTTTGACACCCCTGGTCTGAGAGACTCAAAGCATGTGAACTGTAGTCATGCCCTTTTATCTTGCTGTAGTCTCATAATCAGTAGAGCAAGAGCTCTGGGGGCCTGGTCCAGTTCTCACATAAGTAAATACATCTTCAGTTCACGCTTTAACCAAATCAAAGCTTTCATCAGTGATTTTTAGGTTACAGCATGCCTGCATGTTTTGCATATGGCATGTCTACCCAGAGCAGCAGCAGAGGCACCAGCTGGATCCTGTAAGCCCCTGGGTGTACTGGCACTGTGAGTCACCTAGCCTTTCAACAAGTCTGGTTTAGCTTGGGTACAGCCTTGAAACAAACCATTAGCAAAATCAGCTGCTGTGTTCTGCATCTAGCGAAGGCTGGCTGTCCTGTGCCACACAACAGAGTCACCTTTGCACTAGTATTAAAGTACAGCGGGTCCTGGTCTTGGAGCTGGAGGAGATATTGTAGATCCAGATCTTGATTTTTGGATCATTTCCATCATGTAGCTATGATGCAGTACCTCAATCTAGAGGGGGAGGACAGCAGCCTCAGGGCAGTGCCTTCCAGAGCACAAAAAACACTGGGGCCTTCCTTCCCTCTTCCTGGCACAGCTAGTCATGGACGCACCTGTGGACCAGAAGCTCAGCTCTCCTAGTCCTGCCCACACTTGCTGCCTGCCGAAGATGGAAGACGAGCTTTTCAGTGGGCAGTTAAGTCTCTGTGGTGCCAGTGTTTGGTGAAGAGAGACACCTAATGTTCAGCTCTGAATATGTGCATGACACACCAAGGAGAAACAGCCCTGAACGCTGCCTGCATTCCTTATCAGCTATGCGGGTGGCTTACTATGCAGCAGAGACACGCTGAACTCAGCTGTGGGACTGCTGCACAGGCTATCTGGAGAACACTGGCGTCTCGGAAATATTAGCATTCTGCTAAGCTCATGCTGACATCAGAGGTTCTGCCCTCTGGCCCCTGCGAGACCTTGGCTATCGTGCTGCAAAGCACTCCAAAGCCAGGTCATGCTCCGGATGCAGCCATGCATCTTTGAGGGTGCAGGGGGAAGAGTGTCTCTCTCACACAGACTGAGGACTGAATTTTACCAAACGCTGTGCAACTCAAAACAAAGGTGACTCAGGTTTCTGGTGCAAAAACTTTGCTTAAATTCTTAATTAATTGCTTAACTTTTAAATTTATTTGTGGGTACAACACATCTTTATATGCAGCACCATTTACAGCTGGTTTTCTAATAGATTTCTAGAACTACATATACCTTTGCAAAACCATCTGAAAGGAGTTTAGTACGCGCATTTAGCAAGTAGTTTTGTCACACAGTTACTGAAGACTGCTAACTGGTTTAGGACATAGTGCATTTTGATGCCTTGTGTTCCTCAGCAATCACGGAAGCACTGGACAAGAGGGAGGCATACAAGCTTCCAGCCCCATGCCAGCACATGAGCGATTACCTGAAAAGAGCTGCTGCTGTTATACAGAATTCTCACAGAGACTGCATGTACCTTGTGTGTTTCTCAGTCTGAAGAATTCCATTATTTCTTCTTGAGACAACAGAACAGTAGCCAGGTGTATAAGCCCAACAAGTGTTTGCTTTTATAGTGAAAGATGCATCAAATCAATAGGTATTATCCACCCTGTGATGGCTGTTAGGCTCACTGAATCCCAGGGGAGCACTATGAGGACTGGGTTGCTGTGCTGAAGAGCACAGGGCTGTTCTCCAAAGGTGCACAAGCTGGTTACTAGTATGCCCTGCTTGTGCTGCAGCACTTCAAGAACAAACACTAATCCTACGCTTCTTGCAGGATTTCTCTTGCCACAACTGCCCCATCACTAATACTGGTTTTAGCAGTCCCTTTGGCCAAGCAGAAGAGACAGGATCAGCTGTGGGAATGCAACAGTGAATTTCCTTTTTCTCCAACTTGCATGTCATACACTGTATAATTTCACAGTCCATCAAACAGATGCTTCTGCCTTAGGCTGCGGCAGCACCACTGGGTGACCACATCTTCCTTGGAACCACATCTTCACAGCTGTAAAAGAAGCTGTGCTTTGAAACCACAATTCGCACACCACACTGCCTACACCAACCCCTTATCCAAGGAAGTACTGGTAGCACTAAGAAAGGCAAACTGCATGGTTTCAAGTTCTTATAGGTAAAAGAACATTACAATATCAAGCTTTTAAAGATGAGGAATTATCTAAAAAGATGCTTTTTTTAACAATAGAAGAGAAACATATTTTACGCTGAGTTGTTGCAAAATGTCCACATTAAAGTAAAACTGCTTCAAGCTTTAATCCAACAGTTAAAACCCCTATAATTAATCCTCAATTTCATCCCCTCCTTTTTCCCATTTAAATGTGTGCTCTGATTTTTTAACTGAATACAGATGTCCAATGTTAGCCAGCTTATGTGTCTTTATACCCAAATCAGAACCAGGAAACCTAAAATAAGTGTTCTAACAACTGTACTCTTTAGCAGTGTTTTATTAAAAATAATTAACATGTACAAATATAAAATATATCCACACCAATAAATTCCTGTATTTGTTTTTTGCTATAAGAAATTAATGTTCCAAACCCATTGTTTCAGTGGCTGGTCCAACCCTGAGCTCAAGCTTGCTATGTGGTGTTCCTTCTGTGTTGTCACCAGAATGATTTCTGGACAGTTAGGACATTTTTACTGAAAGCATTAATTAAATCTTTAGAAGCAACAGCTTTACCATTGTGCAGCATTCCCTCAAGGACTGTTGCTTATTACTGCATAACGCAAGCTTGAGTTTTTACGGGACGCATTTAAGATTTTTGGGGCACTGAAGTCCTGTCTTCGTTCAACGGCAACCACAACTGCAGTAGCACATGGAGGAGCTCGATGTCACAGAGTGCAGGTGCACACACAGCACAGAACAGCACAGCACACAGAGGCCCTGCATGGCCCTTGTACATACTGCCCAGATCTGAGCCAAGGTGCTGGGTCAGAATGAACTGCTTCATGCAAGACCAGCTTGAGGTGCACTTCTGCAGCAACATTGTGCTGCTTTGTTTGTCTTGGATAAGACGATCATGAGTGGGTAAAGGCTGACCACTGCTGGCTGCATAGGCCAAATTACTACAGTATCTGGAGAACTGTTGCAGGAACTCCCATTTTGAGTTGGTTTCATAACTTTTTAAAATATTTATCAGTTTTTCTATGGCTGCAGTCTCCATTTAAAAACAAACAGACCTGCCATTAAGCAGGTATGTGTAATACAAAGATTTACTTCCAACCCACCAAGGGATAGAAACACTGAAGATTTTTGAGCACTTTCCTTGAAAGTAGAGAAACTAAGCAAGCTGCTCACTTGCTCTCTAACTCTTGCCAGATATAGTCACCACGAATATCAAAGGAAGGGCATTAGTGAACACATACTCAACAATCAAACAGGTAAGCCACCTGGTTAACACCTGTACAGATTTAGGTGAGTCACAATAATTGCACCTCCAAGCTCTACAGGCTGCAGGATTTACTTGGTAACTTCACTGCAAGACTGTTCAAGCTTGCATATAGAGAAGGAAATCATTCTTTCTAAAAGCAGAGGGCAAAACCAAACCTGCACCTGAAAAATCTTTAGAAAATAGCCACGATGCCTCTCTGATACAAAAATACTCTTAGTAAGACCAGTGTGACTATGTCCACCCTTGATTTGTAAAAGCAGCACCCAAGGTAAGCAATACTGACCACTGAATTCCAGTGGTCTTAGACCCCCATGACAAAATGCACATACACTATTTGGTTACCGCAACTGCATCCCCATTGTGAGAAGAAGCCAGTCTCCCTCTGCAGAGAGCTGGCAGTGAGGGGGAATGCAAATCAGACAGAATGCCATTATTTCAGCAGAAATTTATAATAACAAAATACCCACTTTCTCCATTTCTGTTGTTTGAAGCTTTTCAGTAAGCTAGGGGAGTGTGGGAAGCACACTGGAAAAATGAAGCGGGTAAAAAAGTATAATTCAGCAGCAGCCTGCTTGATTTTCTGGAACCAGCCATCCACTCAGTGTAGTCACTATGCTGGAGTGAAGCAGTGCAGCCACCTGTGGTTTAGAGCCAAGAGTCCTTCAGAAAGTAACAACTTTGTGCACTTTCACTTTTGGTTTTGGCAGCTTTGATGTTTCCATAATTTCTTCATAATCTGCGCTCATTCCAGTGGCCCATCGCCCAACTGTAACCTGATCTGCAGAGTGAGAGACAAGAGGTTACGGGAACACTAAGCATTACCATTACATCAAACTTTCACATTTGAGGATTTGGCCTCTGCAGGCTTGTCATCAGTTCCTCAAAGATCTTTCCATTTAGTTCCAGTGCTGAAGCAAACTCTCCTTACAAAACTTTCTCGGTTTTGTGTTCTGTAAACCCCCTTTCTTCCCCCACACAGATTATCAAGGTTCAGAAATCATTACTACATGGTTTTTTTTCCTATTTGACTATCCAAAGAAACACTGAAAGTGTATGCAGAGAATATGTTAGTTCTCACATTAAGTCCAAATAACTCTTACGACAAAGACTTTGGAATATAAAGGTAAGACCTTACCTAATATAGAGGTGAAAAATCTATGCCTGTGGAGGCACAACAGAGCAAAATCTACATTTCTCAACTTGCACCCCTGCATATAATCAATATCATCCTTTTACTGTTTAAATGCTATTCAGACCAATTCACACTCCATTCATAAAGAAAACACACATAAAGACATAAAAACACACATAAAGAAAACACTTCATTCATAAAGAAAATTGTTTCTTTTCTGAGTAACAATCTACTTTTGAGAGGAACAAATCAAATCGCACAAAGAATATCACACACATAAGTGAATGTTTACTTGGATTAACTTCTATGTATATTAATGAAGGCCAAATAACTCATCCTGATAAAATAATAATTCATAGTGCCTAAACTTCTTTACCAGCTATCAGCTATCTTCTTGTAGTCTGAAAGTACTTTGCATGACGCAAACAGATTTCAAAGAATATTACAAATCCTACCATTAGTGTCACAGTTCCAGTGAACTCAACTATTTTTAACCAGCCATGCTAGTTTTGAAACATCAGAGTAAAGACTAAGATATCCCTTAGGAAATTAAACAGCAGTCATCTGTCTTCATTATGGGCATAAAACCTTTCAAAAAAATAGAAAAACATTCCAGTCCTGTTTCACACACAAATCAAAGCCCTACTAACAGGAAGACTTGCATGGGACTGCACTGACAACTGAATGCTGGCCATCCCCCACTGACATTTGGGCCAGCCTGAGCAATGCTGTTCCCTACAGATGCTTCTTTTCTCCTATTGCGTCTGTACAAGTTTTTGTTTTACAGAAAGCATTAACCACACACAAAGGCTGCTGGCTCTAAATATGGCAAGCAGAAATCCAAGGAGGGCTACGTTACAGGCTGTCAACCCAGCTGGACAGATCTTCCGTCTGCATTTTCTCTCCCATCTTGAATGACCTGAACCCCTGCCTGCACATACAGCTTTTAAAAGCTGCCAGTACCACCACCCTGCAACTGACATACCCAGTTCCACCATTTCACACACAATCATCAGAAGGCAAACAGTTTTGTTCTACAGCTCCTAAGTTTTGATCAGCAGTATAAATATTGGCTAACAAATACACATTAGCTCCTCAGGTTATCTTTAGAAACCCACAAGCTATAACTTTTTTTTAACTGAGAGATCAAGTTTTGCACTGCCTTCTCCACACAGCACTTAATAAAAGTGCTCGTTCCCAAAGGAAGGTCACCTTTGCTGTTTCTAAGTTCTCTTCTCAAACCCCTTTTTCTTGACCAAAGCCGGGCAAGGCAGTAAATGAACATGACTCAGCTTCACACTCAAACTCCACTCTGCACACTCCCCTGCATCTCACCTGAGTTCTGTTTTTCCGGACAGTCTTTTTTGAAGTGCTCCACAGAGCCACAAAGTTTGCAGCTGCCACCTGTTAAGAGAGAAATTTCTCATTCCTCTAGGAAAACAAACCCACCAAACCAATCTAAACCCCTTACGCTGTTTTGCCATTATACATATATCAAAAAAACTTTGTTCAAGATTTCTATAGTGACAACCTATAAATAAGGCAAGAAAATGTCCCTATGGACAGGTCTGCACTCCTAAGTACAACAACATAACATCATAGAGCAGATACATAGCCAGCTTTTTAAGTCTGCAAACAGCTTATCATTGAATCACTGAATGATCTGGGTTGGAAGGGACTTTAAAGACCATCTGGTTCCAACCCACTCTGCCACAGGCAGAGACACCTTTCACTGGATCAGGTTGCTCAAAATCTCATCCAGCGTGGCCTGAACACCTCCAAGGAGGGGGGAGCCATGACCTCTCTGGGCAACTTGTGTCAGTGCCTCATCACCCTCACAGTGAAAAATTTCTTCTTAATATCTAATCTAAATCTCCCTTTTTCAGCTTAAAACCAGTGCCCCTCATCCTATCACTGCGGTCCCTCCCCACCTTCCTTTGTCTCTGTGTCTCTGACGGACAAACAGAACTGTTTCTACTCAAACTGCTCTGTACGAACTCAAGTCACAACACACTGAAGACTTCTGATTTGAGAAATCTTTTTGAGAAAAAAAAATGAACTCTGCTGAAATTCATACTCAAAGAAACTTTTGAAATTAGTCAGAGCTCCTGAGAGGGAGATAATCCAATGGCAGGTACTGAGACACAGTATATAAATTCAGTTTATAACGCAAACATTAACAGTAAGGTGATTTTTCTTCCAATTTAACTGTGCTGCAAGATCACCCTTTTGAGTCTGCCAGACCTCAAGTTCGTACTGGGAGACAGAAGGCCACTTGTTAGTGCCAACAGAGAAATAAAGGAGAGCAGAATCTGAATGAAATCTTACAACTTATATCACATTTCTCATTGAAGTCCCTTAAATGGACAATGTGCTCTTTCTAGTGAAAGCCCTGGTTTTGCATAAACACCACCCAAAGTCTTAAGCTATAGTACGAGTATGTTTTTAACACAGACATAGATATATGTACATTTAAATGCACAATGTCTACATATATACAGTCTATTATGATTGTGTGTTTGTGCACTGCCTGATATTGCAAGCACAAGCAAGTTCTCATGCCTTGCACTTCATCTCATTGTCTAACACTAAGCTATAATTAAAACAGAAATCCCTAGGTAATCAATATTTACACTAAATTCCCCAGAATTTATCTGCTTTTACCAAAAGACATTTGTAAATTCCTTTTAGCCAGATTCTCATTCACTTGCAATGTTACTTTGTTCCACACCACGTAAGCACAAAAAATGTGTTTTGGTTTTAGTAAATCAGTATACTCACCTTCAGCATACAATCCCTTGGGATTATCTGGACATGACCTTGACAGATGCCCCATCTCACCACAGATGAAACATTTTGCATATGGAAATGCCCCTGCAAAATCCCATATAGTTTAGGACCCACATGAAAAACCTTGTGAAGTCACAGATGACTGCGAACACACTATAATGACAATATTTACTATGCTATTATACTATAAACACTATATTGTCTCTCACACTCTTAGGTTCATTGTTGTAATATTGTATTCCATTAAACATATTACCCTATCTCCTCACAACAGTTAAATTACTGAAACAAAATTTATTTTTCAGTGGTTAGAAAACTCAAAACAAAAACACCTTGAAAAACACAAATTTCTGAGACATACCAGCTGCTGGATCTACTTTTGCTTTGCATTTGCTGATGTCATGTTCTGTGGATCCACACCGGTAACAGATTCCTGTACCCATGTCTTGACTTTCCAGTACTGCAGGACAATCAGCCACACCATGGCCAGGTTCTCTACAGTGGAAACATACCTTTGAAAATAAAATTTAAGTTACATGCATTTTCACAGACAGTTCCATTAGTGAAACATAGCACTTATAGGTGACATTACTAAATGTTATAGCTTCAAAACCTTTCAGGGAATTTTTCTCTCTCTTGCCAACACAGGGTTTTGGGAGCCAGGGGTGGGGTGGTTTGATTGCTCTGAGTTCCACTTTGCTGGCTGCACAGAGGTGAGAGGGGTGAGAGGTTTCTTCCAGTTGGTGCCACTTTTTCTGCTTGGTGGCTGCTGTGAGTGGGAGCCACCGTTTTTGCTGGGCTGGTGGCGGCATCTTGGAGGGAGCTCTCTTGGCTCAGCCCCAACTCCACACGCCCTGTGCTGTCCTTCAGAGAGTGACCATCACTACCTGGAATTGCTGCAGACTCCCAGGGGCCGACGTCACCTGCAGAGAAGCTGCTATAGACAAAAGGACGAGGAGTGCCCTGCTACCTCCCAGAGTGTGAAATCGAGTCCTGCTATCCCTAAATCTAATTGCACCAAAAGGAGCAGGGATAGAACTTACTTCATTTAAAGGTTTTGGTTACAGTGTTGCTGTGTGTCCTGTTCTGGTTTTGGTTATATACATACGTATTTGGAGTTAAGAACTGTTATCCTTTTCTATACACTTTCTGATTAAAGTCTATAAATTTCAAAGGTTGTGGTGGTTTTTGGGAAGAGGCCCCTTTAGTTTCCTTAAACTAAGACACTAAAGAATTCACTAACTCCGATTATATAGTTATCAGCTACAGCCAGTAGACCGTTACTGGATCAGTATTTCTCTGGACTGAAGCCTCAAGGGTGCTACCAGGTACATAACACTATGGTCAAGATTTGAGGTTACTCTAACATTAAAAAACAAGATTCTGTAAATGGCACCCAAAGACCTGAAAATTTCAGTCCAATGAGGCTTTCTGGCTTTTCAAGAAGGCAAACATATCAAGGGGATTCTCTCCTCAGAGAAAAACATCTAGACAAAAGAGACACTCTATCCTGTTGCAAAATAACTGTCAGTGGTCTATGCCATGAAACTGTATTATTATGGGTACTTTTCTCCTTTAATCAACACCACATGCATAGACAACTGACTGTCCTGGATGAATGGTGATATGCGATTTTGACTACAGAACAATCCTCTGAACTCTTTAAGTATTACTACAGTAAATGTCGAAGTAAATCTAAGCAACACTGCACCAGTCCTACAATTTACTCAGGCAAAACTTACATATTTCATATTCATTAGTAGTAGAATCTCTTTACTGTGTTCCCAGATTACATTCTGCACGAGTCTGTGCTGACTTAACTGCCTTAGAGTCTGCTGGAGATCTCACTCCAATCCCCAAACAGCAGACACTGTGGAAAGTGTCTCCAAAACAGCAGGAATATTGCTTTGATGAATTACACGCAGATGCACCGAATTAGTTTCACTCAGGTGACCACAGGGACTAGGAAGTCATCAAAGTGTAGCAAAGCATAGACTGAAATTCACTGTCTGTGTCAAAGTTGAGATACTTCAGTTTTTTGGGGTTTTTTTTTAACCTGGAATGTCCCTTGACTGTGATTCCAGGCATCACCAGGAGAGAAAGAGGAGCCTGCATTTCTTACACAGAGCTTTTCCCAAGTCGTTAACAAAAAAACAGGTATAGTCAAACTCCCACAACTCCAGACAAAACCCACCATGGCATTTTTCTTCTTTTCATGCCTCTTCAGCCTCCTATCCTCCCGCCGCTTGTCCCGCTTCAAGGCCAACGCCACCTCCTTTCCCAGCTCAGCCCCCTCTGCCTCGACTACCTCTCCGCCCCGCCGGCTCTCCCTCAGGAACGCCGCAAACCCGTTCACGTCTTCGTTGAGGTACTCCTTTTTCTTCCTATTCTTCTTCTTCTTCCCCTTCTCCTGCTCCTTCCTCGGGGAGCGCGGGCCGGGGCCACTGGCCATCTCCTCCCAGGGAGTGGCATCCAGCGCCCTCTCCCCGGCGCCGCCGCCACGCCTGGCCCACCTCGTCATGGCGGGGCTGGCGGCGGGACTTCAGCAGCCGCAGACAAGAGAACAGCGAAGCGGGAGAACCGCTCTCACCCAGCACCACAACCACTCACCCACCCACCCTCACTCCCGCCAGCCGCGCGCCGGAAGAAAGGCGTGGCGGCGCCCGGTGATGACGACACTTCCTGCCGCCGCGCTTGCCTTTCCCGCCACCTCCTGGCACAGGCAGGGGTGTTGGCGCCGCCGTCGGGCGCAGGGGCTACCAGCGGCTCTCGAGGGGCGGCTTTCCCGCAGCAGAGGCCCCAGGAGCCGCGTTGCAGCTGCGGGGTCTTGGTGCCCTTGTGCTCTCTTACTGTGCCGTCAGAATCACAGAATGGTTTGGGTTGGAGGGGATCTTAAAGCCCATCCAGTTCCACCCCCCCTGACACGGGGCAGGGACACTTCCCACCAGCCCAGGCTGCTCAAGGCCCCATCGAGCCTGGCCTTGGACACTACCAGGGAGGTGGCATCCACAGCTTCCCTGGGCAACCTGTGTCAGTGCCTCACCACCCTCAGCGTGCAGAATTTTTTCCTCATATCTAATCTAAATCTGTCCGGTTCCAATTTAAAGCCGTTCCCCCTTGTTCTATCACTGCAAGGCCTTGTAAAATGTCCCTTCCCAGCTTTCCTGTCTCCCCGGAGCCTTCTCTTCTCCAGGCTGAACAACCCAAACTCTCAGCTTGCTCTCGTAGCAGAGGTGCTCCAGCCCTGTGATCATCTTCACAGCCCTCCTTTGGACCTGTTCCAACAGTTCGTTATCCTTCTTATGCTGGGGATTCCAGAACTGGGCACAATACCCCAGCTGGGGTCTCAAAGAGGTGAAGAATCACCTCCCTCAACCTGCTGCCAGTGTTTCTTTCGGTGCAGGATGTGGTTGGCCGTCTGGATTGCGAGCGCACATTGCTGGCTTCTCATCGGTCAGCACTCCCATCCTTCTCCGTCGTGGCTCCGACCTGCTCGTTAGCAGAGCCAGGTTGCCTTCTGTGTGGTCTCACAACGGATGTGCCTCTAGAGGGAGCGTGTATCTGCGGTTTGTGAAAGCACTTCGAAAAGATTCTAATCCTCTCCCAGAGAAGATTAACGTCTTCATTTCAGGACTGAAAGGACCGTGAGACGCTGCCCTTTGCAGGATCCTGGGCCTCTGGGGATTAGCCGGAGGAGCAGGGAGGAGCACGAGCAGCAGCTGGAGCTACTGTGCATGTGCAGACGTCGGCGGCCTGTGGGCTGCTCGGAGTGCAGCAGGTGAATGGCCCTGACAGCTCCTGCCAAACACGTTCATGTATCCCAGCGTGCTGCGGAGTGCTGGCCATAGCGCGGGTGATACCAAAAATGCCAGCAAATAAACTCTCTAAGACTCATTTTGGAGTTTTAGAAAGCAGCATCTTTAATTTCAACAGTGGATGCACAGGGGAATGATTTCCATCAATCATGCTTAAGGAGGTAAGAGCTGTTCACTGGTTGCAAAATGTATTTCCCGCTCACATGCATATGTATCATTTTTCCCAGAAATCTTAAGCATATTCTATTAATTTCGAAGGATTAATTTTATTTTTATTATGAACTTTACAACAGCCAAGTCTCTGGTAACTGGAAATTTGGAGCCAGCTCTCTGTCTGACCTTGCAATTTTAGATAAAGACTGCAAGCAGGTGATTATGGAAGAGGACTCATCTGTTCAGCACATATCATACTTAACGCAAGATGTCATCATTTCTCAAAGAACAGTGTCTGGAAAAAATGCTGTTTGAAAAAAACCCATACTATAAAAAAACATGCTATCAGAGCGACATTCTGTCTAACTTTCAAAAATTACAGTTACTTAGATGAAACTTAACTGAAGTTAGTTATAAAACTAATTCTATAGAAAGTAAGTTTACTTTAACTTAACTCAAAATACTTGTTTTTGCAGTAGTAACTACTTGTATCACAGGGCGATGATGCCAGATGCCACAGAGCTGCTGATGAAGGGGAAATAGCACGGGCTTGGGCGTTCCCACTGATTGGGCTCCTTGGTCCCTTGGTGAGCATCTGTGGGACAGTGCTGACTGTAGGCTTGTGGCCTTTGCCGAGTCCTTCCTAGGCACAGCTGCAAAAACTCTCACTGTTCTGGCACTAGCATGCAGTCTCACGGTTGGGGAGTTGTGGTGCTTCAGTTTATACCAGTTTAAATGCTCATATTGTTAAGTAAAGTCAGCCTTCTTTAGACAGAGTTTATTTCTCTCGAAGAGCAATACTGGGGCACCAAAGTTGTCCCTAGCTCCATCATGCTGTAATGAAGCTGATTCAAACCTTCAGCTGAAAAATTTACAGCCGGCTTTCTCAAGGCAGTAGCTTTTTGAAACATGATTTATGACACCTTCTGCTTTCTTCAAAGTATTCCCGTAAGGTTGACAAAGTAAATCTCCAGGACTATACTGTTAGAGGCCCCTGCTTAGCAATGAAATAAATGTTTATAAAGCCAGTAAGATTTTTTTTTCCCTCAAGTCAGTCTTACGTTTCTTGTATTTTTAGCATTTCACTAGATCTCCACTACCTATCCTGGTACTTTTGAAGGCGATATTGTGTAAGGGCAGGTGGGCACCATTCCTTCTTTATTAGTTATCCTTAAAATTTGTGTCTCTCTAGAGAAGTGCTCTTGCTTTGTTTTTCTGATTTCCCAGGGCTTTGTGTCCACGAGAGGGAGATGTGCTCAAAGCATGTCTTTATCTTGCTGCCGAACAGTGTCACTGCCAGTGAGAACAAGCACAGATTTGAGAATAGTTGGAGTGCATTTAGTGTGTATAAAAATAATAAGTGAACGCCATTTCAGAGCCAGTGTTAATAAGGTAGGAAATAAAATCAGAAAGACTCGGCCTTTCATTTTAAAAATAAAAATAACAAATTTGCAGATGTAGTTACAGCTCAACAACAGCATGAGGCTGTTGTTCTGCAATGTGCTGCCAGAAGTTGCTACCAGAAATGGTGACGCTGTCCCACAGGTAAGGAGGAGAAAGGCAATTAAGGATCCCATGGCCATCACACACCACACACATTTCAGGCACACGTACACTATGCCTTTATTAGGCTGTGTTTTATGAATAGCTGTGTATTGATGTGTTAGAAGGTTTCTAAATGGTTGTTAGGGGTTTTTTTTAAGAGCTGGGATGAAGTGCCTGCTAACATGTACATAGTGTACGTGACCAGATTATGTGTTACAGTGGGTGAGGACTGATTTACTTGTCAAACAAAAAGAAGAAACATACATGTATTTACAACCATCTATGTATGTCCATCTGTCTATCAGCTTGTTTTCACTAAGTGGAGATAATAGAGTGCCTCCTGGTGTGTGCTGGTTGCTGACTTATTTCACTTCAGTGCAAGTTTTTGTTGTGACTGCAGCTTCCTCTTCCCTTGTTACTGAGCTTACAACTGATAGGTCATCAGTCACTCTAGTGGAAATGGAGATGAGCGTAGAGAGAAGCTGAAGAACAGTATCAGCGAGGCCAACGAGAAGGGACTTGCTGTGCTTTCTGTTCTGCTGAAGTATTGAATGTGTTTTCCACATTCCGTTATTTTCCAGAGTCTGAAATTTTAGGTGTGTATATTTGGGCAGGATCAGCGACCCTTAAGATCCCTGCCCTGGTTTGCAGGCAGTGGAAAAGGCTGTTTAATACCTTTCAACTAGATCAGTTAGACAGATTTCCCCTCACAAATAATAATTCTTTGATAGTGACCACACTTGTTTAAATTTGCACTGGTTTAGGTTTGTTCCAGTTTGACATTAGTCATCTGGGAGTTCTGCTGTACACAGGCAGCTGGTTAAAAAAGAGCAAGACAGCAGTGACACAAGTAGTTGTAAAATGTTATTACCTTTTTTGCCGTATTTTACTAAGAGATATCAGATTGCCTGTCCACAGCACGATGTTTGTAGTAGCACAGCCCAATGCCTCTCGTGGGAGACTTTCTTCATAGCTCTATCGCAAACATAAAATGCTTTGGAGATTTGAGACAACAGAATTGAAAATATGGACCAGTGGATCCTGTAGCATCTTTGATAGCTTGGCATGGAATCTTCTGGAATATTGTGATTTGAATAATTTGATGTTAGCAACGAGAAAGAGAGAAGCATTTACGAATCCTTCTCTCTTCTTCAAAGACACTTTTGTGGTTGTTGTTGTTTTGTTGTTCAGATAGCACAATTCAAGGCTTGACATGGTGTTCCTAAGTCCATGTCTGTGGAAGTTTTCCTCTTAGATCGCCACAGTACATCTGAAAGAAACACATCTTGGGAAAGTGGCAATCTGGAAAGGCCAACAAAAAAAATTACAATGGTCAAATGCCGGACAGGGCCTGTGTTGTAGGTTCAGGGGAGTGAAAATGCAAGAGAGAAAGATACTATGATAAGAAATCATGAAGGAGTACGGAGGGAAAAATGTTTTGTCTTCAACCCATGGGATTCACAGCTATGCTGCAGCACCTTTGAAAGATGGAGATGATGCAGGTGCATTTTTGTGAGCCAAAGAAAGACTGCAGTAAAATGTAAAAGTAATATGAAGATGTCCCCTATAGTCTGGTATTTGATACAGGCACAACCGCGAATGCACCACACACTGTCAAGTTCTATACAGAGCTTGACAAGTGACTTAGGTTTTGTTGTGACTGAGAATGTTCATCATCCTCAAACCCCCTCAAAGGGAAATTCTATCTGCTGAAGACGTGACAGAGGCTTTAGTTGCACTGACTTTAGTTGTATGACTGATGGTATATTTGTTCAATCTTTTTTGCCTGTGTTCTTTGCATAGTTAATACTACTTGCCAGAGTGTTAGGATGATGTTTTCCTGGTTGTTATAATGTTGATTTAAGCCTGGGGAGAGAAAGGAAAAAGTAAGGCCTGTTTCCACTTAAGTTCTTTTGTATCTACAGTATTCTGAGGGATCCTGTACAGAAGTTTCCCTTGTTTTTTTCACTGTAAGCTGAACAGATTACTGATCCTTTCTTTTTGGTTTTCTTGTCTGTGTTAAATGATTACATATATTACTTTTAATCTTAAATGTTTATGGATTTTAATTGCTACAGCCAAGGCTGCCTCACCTTCAGTGATCCTGCTGAGCTGACCATTGTCATGTATTACTTCCATCAAACTGTGTTGCGTGTGGCTCTAATTCTTTCAGGATATTTAATAAGGGCGGAAATGTGTTGCTCAGTCTACTCACACATGTGGCTGGATCAACTCACATATTTGAAGGTTTATATACTCTTGTTTAGGTATCTCCTATTTAACTCTTGTTGGACTTTGGCACCTGAACATGTTCACAAGATTTGACACTAATTTTTGGTATTGATAATTTAACTTTGCTATCTTCAGTGGTGTGAGTCTGAGAAGGTGCAGTGGTGTGGAGGAGGGAAATCGGCCTCCAGGTATGTGTGTATGTGTATTTGACTAAGGAATTGGCTGGATGGTCACACTCTAAGAGTTGTCAACAGCTCAGTGTCCAAGTGGAAACTGGTAATAAGTAGCATTCCTCAGGGGTCAGTATTGGGAACAGTGTTGTTTAACGTCTTTGTTGCAGCCATGAAGAGTGGGATTGAGTGCACTCTCAGCAATTTTGCTGTCGACACCAAACTGTGTGATGTGATTGACATGCTGGGGGGAATGGATGCCGACCAAAGGGACCTTGACAGGCTTGAGAGGTGGGCCTGCATGACCCTCATGAAGCTCAGCAAGACCAAGTGCAAGGTCCTGTACCTGGGTCAGGTGCTGGTGGATGAGAAGCTCAACATGAGCCAGCGACGTGCGCTTGCAGCCCAGAAAGCCGTCCATATCCTAGGCTGCATCAAAACTGTAAGCAGCAGGTCAAGGGAGGAGATCCTGTGCCTCTGCTCTGCTCTTGTGAGATCTCACCTGGAGTACTGTGTCCAGTTCTGGAGTGCTCAACACAGGAAAGACATAGATCTGTTTGAGCAAGTCCAGAGGAGGCCATGAAGATCTTCAGAGGGCTGAAGCACCTCCCATACGAGGACAGGCTGAGAGAGTTGGGCTTGTTCAGCTTGGAGAAAACTCCAAGGAGGCATTATTACAGCCTTACAGCATATAAAGGGGGCCTATATGAAAGCTGGGGAGGGGGCCTTTGACAGGATGTGTAATAACAGGACAAGGGATAATGGTTTTAAGCTGAATGAGAGGGGATTTACATTAGATATTAGCAAGATACTCCTGTGAGGCTGGTGAGGCACTGGCACAGGTTGCCCAGAGAAGTTGTGGATTCCCCGTCCCTGGAGGTGTTCAAGACCAGGCTGGATGAGGCTTTGAGCAACCTGATCCAGTGGAAGATGTCCCTGCCCATGGCAGGGCCCATGGATGGGCCCATGGATGATCTTTAAGGTCCCTTCCAACCCAAATTATTCTATGATTCTATGCTATGTATGTAAGTATCTTCATGCTAGGTGGTACAAATTTAGCTTGGTAGGTAATGTCATCAGTATATGGGCCTTTTTAGACTTTTAAAAGTTATTTTTAATGTGGTTGTCATTAGTTTTCATGAGATGCGTACATTTACCTGATAATTCTGCTCATGCCTCTGTTACCAAATGACTGCCAATACAATCGAGAAAATCCTGCTTCAGAAAGCAGAGCTGAAAAACTGGAATGAGAGCTAAAATGAACACTCTGATAAAGGCACAGACAGAAAACTTACAGAAAATATTTTCATTTCAAACAAGAATACACACGTGCACAAACTGAACTAATATTAACTGACATCATTAATCGACTTTTTTTCCTTTTGTCTAGGAAACTCTTAAATATATCTGAGTTCCCAGAAAAATGGGTAGATGAACAAAACATGTTCATTACCCTTCTTTATTGATAAGCTTAGTGTTGTAATGTAGCTGGCATTTTTTGATTATGAGCCCAGTCTTCTTGTATAATAATTTATACTAATTAAATTAAAAATAATGTGTCAGTCAGGAACAATATGCTGTGCATGAGACGACTGTATGCTTATGCCCTCCTGGATGACGTGACTTAGTAGGATGGTGTTACAAAGTCTTCAGGCATCTTTGCAGGCAAAAGAAATGGTTATTTAAAGTCTTTAATGTTTTAATTAAGCCTTAAGCTGAAAGTAAACTATGAAAGGCATCAGAGTAGAAAGATGAACATTAATTTTTTTGGCAAGTCTTAAATTACATTCTGACAAATCTTATTAGTAAAGTAATTCTGCGCATAAATATTAGCTGTAATTCATTCCCTGTGTTATCTGCTGCCTTTTTTATACTTTCAGAGAAAAATTACATTAGGTATGTTCAGGTGTGCATTAGTCTTTTAAGAGTGACAGTTTCATGAACTTTCAAAGTCTCTCTAGTCAGCTTTTGCTAGGACATTGAATGATTTTAGGTGTAAGGTGTCAAAGTGAAATTAATTACAACTGTCATAGCTGCAGACTTGGGTCTCAGGGTTTTAAATCAGACTTCAGAAGATAAGTAAGCTCAGTGCAGGTAGTCCCACCTATCAAAGTCTTCATTGCAAGGAACTCTTCTAGTGAACCATAAATTTTGTTTACTCTTTACATGAGTTATGTGAACACCAGTGCATGGAATAAAGCCAAATTTCAAAGATACCACAGTAGGTCAGTCTTCAGCCACTCTGATGCTGCTGTAGCAGATATTGTGTTTTATTTATTGGGAAAAATCCTCCACTTTCCTGCCATATTTCTGTACTAACAGCTCATATTCAACCCTCTAGTGATGGATAGACATTACAACTCAAGAAGGAACTGAAGACCTCCAGGCAGTACATGTTTGTTTAATAGCTTACTCTGTCACGTGAGATTTGTCTGGTAATACATGGAGATTTGTCTTTGGCATATGTTGTAGGAGCCCAGTTGCTGAGTACAGGAAGGTTTCACCCTCTTTGTGAAGGTATATGTGTAAGTTGCTCTTTCTTTGGATTCATTATTCTGAAGCATCCCTTGCTCCATCACTGAGGCAGTGCCATGTGTGCTACTGTGTCCCCTTGGGACTGGATTTCCTGCATCCCTCATCTTGATGCAGCCTCCAACCGTGCTTCTGTCTTGATTTTTATATTTGAGCCACCCCTTGGCTTTCCAGTTTATTGGCAATGCTTCTTAGCCAGCCGTGGGCTTGTTGCAAGAGCTGTTTGTTTTTTCTCTGGGTCAGTCGCTGTCTGTGTCAACTTCAGCACAGCTCCACACCCTGTTTCAAGCTTGGCACAAATAATATGGCTTATGTATCCGTGCTTGAATCCCACAGTATGTGTTACTATGCTTCTGCCTGTCTGTGAATTACCTAGCTTCTATTATCCTTGGATCTTCTCTTCTGTGCTTTCAGCCTGTGTTCCTTTCATCCACCACTTTTTCTCTTCCTTCACTCTGTACATGACTTGAAAAAGGTCTGTTGTTAATGCCAACAGTTTGGTAGTGCACAGGTCAAAGGATTTGTAGCTTTCAGGGGCCTTTGGTCACTCTGTGGTGCAAAGATGAATCAACGTAGTTTATTGCCATCACCTTGGACATTTAGACAAAGTATTTATTGTTAGATCAATATTTGTATGGCCGTTTCAACACAGAAGAATGTGTTCACTGTTGTACAGAGGCACCTTTTGCAGCATTTTCCATTTCCTGTTAGAGCTGAGTGTACAGTGCCCACTTTTCCCTTGTCCTCTAATGGCAAATTCCTCTCCTGTTCTCATCCTCCATGAACTGCCTGGTGGACCACTGGTGGGCTTTGAGGTAGCTTGACCTGAGAGTTTGCTTTTGCTGGTCCCTAGTTGCTGATGTTTTTGTCAGGAAGATTAAAAAGTACTTTAGGCGTAGCATATATCTCTTCTTGGAGTACTTAATCAAATAAATTTGAAAGATTTATAGAGAATGGTGTCTGAATCTATCAGGATAGAGTATTATTGACAGAAGAGGATCTTGGTAATAGAGAATTGGTGACATGGGAAAGCTAAATATGAGAAGGCAAGAAGTAACATCATATGTCTAGGGTTAGTGCAGCAACCTAGCTTTTTAACCTTTACTGTCGTCCTTTTTAATCATAATCTGTATGGTTCTCTTTTTTTGATTGATAACCTTTCAGGTTTTTTATTTCCTGCTTCAGCCATTCACCCGAGCATATCCTCTGGAAACAGTGCAGCTGCAGTTGTTGATGCCTTTAAACACTCGTGGAATTCTTATAGGAACAGACAACCCACCACTTCCCCACATCCTACTGCTCCAGGACACAGTCGACTTCGAGATAAATGTGGTCCAAGCAGACAGCAGACTGGTCTGAGGACTGTAATAGTGGAGGAGGACTGAATAAAGATGTCCAGCATAACATTAATAGGTATATGACTGATCAGTTTTCATTTGAAATATTAAATAGTGAAATGGAATGAAGAATGAAAATACATCATTCATATTATTCAGCTGAGTTACTCTTGCTGGCAGTATAAAGGTCGTGGAAAGTGAGAAAAATAGCGGAATTGAAAAATGTTGATGGCAAATAACAAGCCATTACAAAATAATCCTCCATGTCAGGAAGAGTGTTTTGATTGTGAAGGACACACTTGGAAGCCAACAACGCAAAGAAAGTCACAGTTTAATCATAGCAGAGAGTAAAATGTGTCAGGGTGTCCATATTTTGTGCAGGCTTACAATTTCATGTCTGGTCATAGCACGGGATGTCCAGGGCATTTCTTTGGCTTATTTACTCATCTGCAGGCATTTTGCAATAATCGATTCAATCATTGGAAAATAAGGATTATGTAGGGTGGAGGTCTGGAGGTGATCAGGTCCAACACACCCCATTCACTCGACCCTCAAAGAAGGGCTAACTTACATTGCTCATGACCTTGTTCCCTGAGTTTTGAGTATCTTCAAGTCTGTTCCAGTGTTTGACCACCCTCACAGCGCAAAAGGACTTCCTGATATATCACTTGGATTCCCAGTATCCTAGCTTGTTTCTGCTGCCTCTTGTCCTAGCACTATGCACCTCTGCGGAGAGTCTTGAGCTCATCTTCTGTACACCCTGTGGTCTAGACAGCAGTTGTTGGCATCAGCGTGATTTCCTCTTGGCCACCATTTCTTCAGTCAGAACAAACCTAGTTCCCTCTGCTTCACATCATACGTCATGCTCCAGTCCCCCTGACCCTCTTTTGGCCCTGTCCAGGACTTTCAGCAATTTGCCACTGTCTTTCTTTTACTGGGAAGCCCCAAACTGGACATGGTACTCTAAATGGAGTTGCACAAGTACCAAACTGAGCGGAAATAATCATGTTCCTCAAGCTGTTGGCTACACTCATGAGTAATACAGCCCACTATGAGCATACTGCTCACCCACGTTCAGCTTGCTGTCCACCAGGACCCTAAGTCCTCACAAAGCTGCTTTCCCTCAGTTGTCCCCCAGCTTGTGCTGTTTCATGCAGTTGATTGATCCCAGATGCAGGACTTTGCCTCTATCTGTTTTGAAGTTAATGAGATTTCTGCCAGCCGATTTCTACAGCTGGTTGCTTTCTGAAGAGCAGTTTTGCTCTTCTGTGTACCAATTGCTTTCTTTTATTTAGCAGGAGTAGCAGGCTGGCTGACTGTAATGCACTGCATTATCAAGTTTGTTTATTAAAACTATTGAAACAGTATCATCAGCTCCAATATCAACCCCTCAGGGAAGCTATTAGTAAATGTCTGCCAGCGGGACCTTGTACCACTGCCTGTGAGCACTTTGCGAATCAGCAGAAGTGCCAGTAGAGGCTATAATCTGAGTACATTTGACACATAGTTGAGTTCTGTGTTGATCTGAATGTTTTGGAGAGCTAACAGTAAAGTCTTTCCAGTTTCACTTGTCTCTTTCCATTCCCCAGAATTACTGTAACAGTGCTAAAGGTGCTGCAATGGGCTTCAGGGTGCCAGCTTGGACACTACTGGACTGCATGTCCTAGACATACTTGTACCTACAGTAACAATGGGCACCTCAACAGTGTCATTTTGCTTTCTGCATGGGCCTGAAACATTTTCTGCCGACACTACTCCCTGCTGAACAGCAACACAGACTGTGCATTCGTCAGAGCATCTTTTGACACATTTTTTTCCTTGAGAACTCGTGCTTTGAATGTGCTGAATATATTTCAATAAGCAAAAAAGAAGCAATGGGACTGTAAACATTGATTTTTTTTCTTCCCACCAAGCTGCTCATCATGTGAAATAGCAGCAAGCACAGAGAAGATCTTACTCAGAGTGGCACCATATCCTAAGGCCCTTTGATGAGTGACAGTTAGCTAAGCCTGGTTGCCATTACCTGGAACCTGAAAATTGGAGAAGACTGGGACAGGCCATGCTACACAAGCTTATGTTGGATGACGAATATCAGCAAACTAATTTGGCTGCTGATTTTTGGGCCAGCTTGCTTCAGTTCAAGGCCACAGGTCTGAAATTATGCCTGAGGGAAATGCCTGAGCTGAGAAGTGACCTGGTCTCCAGGACTGAAAAGCTCTGAGGGTTTGAGATGACGTGGTAAAGAATTCTGTGTGGAGGCCAGTCCTAGGCAGAGAAGAGACAGCTCCCATGCAGACACCACTGAGGTCTTGGTGATGGTTCAATGGTGGACTTCAGAGACTGAAGACGTATGCCTTGCCTACTCGAGTTATCTGCTGAACTCACCACAGTGTCCAACAGTTGCTGAAAAAGCAGTGAGCACGTAGCACCCGCTGACAGATTTTGGCTGCCTAGTTGATGAAGAGAAGTGCTTTTGTGAATGAAAATAGGGTGTTCATAAGAAACTTCCTAAGGCTGTAAGATCAAATGCAGGATAGAATTAGGAATCTGTGCTTTTTGCATTGCTGAGGTAGTATTTTACTTATCCCCAACCAAGAAAGAAAAGGAAGTCCCTGCTAAAGAACATACCAAGGCGGTTGTGAGGGGTGCATCCTAGTAAACCTGCATGAAGGCTAGTTTCTGCCAGGGCAGTCAGACATCTAAGGAGACATCAGGTGTCAGGTAGTGTTTTATTACACAAGATAATTATACAGAGATATACAGAAGTGCCTTTCTGTCAGAATGGCAGCTGTATTTACCGTCGGTTGCCACCATCAGCAGCAAGATCATTTCCTGCCAAACTGAGGCAATGGTGGTGGCACTTTGATGTCTTGGCCTCTTTCCAGTTTCTTCTCGCAATCAACAAGATAATTGACCCCATCAATGACAATCTGGACAAGCTCCACCTGCAAAAAAGGAGAAGAAAATTTTAGTAATAGAATCTTTAACCAATGCTGTTAATAGACAAAGGGTAAATTGGCTTGTACTGTAATGACAGCAGGTATATCTATAAGTAAGGACAGTAATGGTATTGAGATTGCAGACTGTGCGGCACAGGGAGCATGGGCCATGCTGGTCCAGTGGAAACCCATAATAATTCCCTTCTCCTTTTTACACTGAGTTTGGACTGTCACAGACATTTGGACTGGCTGAGAGCACTTGTCAAACCAGAGTCTTGTACTTCTTCACAGGGATGGCTCAGGACTGTACATTCTTCTGGAGATGACCATGAACCCTACTGCGATGATTTGTCAGGTGTAGGGAAAGGTGTGCTGCTTATTCTGTGAAGTGTGCTGGCTTTGCTGAGGTGGTTTTGCCAAGGCCAGAACCCACATCTCTGAAGCAGAGGCACTCATCCTAAACTCATGCTAGCTCTACGTCATCCATCACTCCTCTAGTTTTCAGCTCTTGATTTCCACTGGCAGGAGTGGGATTAGTGCCAGGCCCAGTGCAATACCAAAGTTTGCCATTCTGCATGGCAAGGGGCAATGGTGTCTTTGAGCCCTTTCTCAAAATTGCTCAAGCATACAAGGTACCTTTGTCCCCGGCAGACTTTCTCCACAAGCAGTGGCATGCAAGGACCACAGGCCCTGAAGTATTGTTAACCAGAAAGCTATAGCACTGATTTTCCTTAGGCTTCGTGAAATGGCTCATTATCAACCTTTAAGGACGGATTTGTTAAAACCAAATGCGAAGACTAAATCCCATTGTCTTTTTTATTGTGACAGTTGCTGATTTTCAAGGAATTTGTTTTTACTACAAAGTGTTTCAGTGGCTTAGAAGTTTATTTTATTGTCTTTTACAGACCAGCTGTGTTGGGTAATCAGAGGTCTGAATTTGCAGCCTCCAGGAGGAAAAAACTTTCATATTAAGTTTCCATTGACCAATAACTGAAACAAATAAAAAATATAAACGGTTTTATCTTGCACCTTTCAGAGCATAATTCAGTTCTGCAAACACATTTACCAAGTAAGGGAATTTATTTTATTATGTACTGAAAAAATAAGTCTCATAATAAAACATTTCTATCCTCTTGAGTTTGTCTTATCTTATTTAGATTTCAAGATGTTGAAGGCAGGGATTGTATCTTACATATTGGCTTAATCTTCATAACTCTTGCTATACGAGGAATCACTGACTTTAGGGGAAGTCTTCATATAAGCAAAAATTTATAGGCTTAAGCCATCTATCAATAGAATTCCTATTAATTAATCATGCCATATAATATGCAGCACCACCAAGCTGTAGGGTCATTTCCACTCTTTGGCATAAAAAGTACTCATTGAAACTGAAATAGCTTTAAAACAAATGACTAAGATGAACCTATCTCATTGTAGCCTACAGAACAACCCAACAGGGAGGGCTGAGAGCTGACAATTAAATCCTTGCCCTGATTTAAATCTAGCTTGGTGCCTCAGCACATGGTGCAAACAAGTTGCATTCATGGAATTTACTTAGAGGTTTGTTGTGCGGTTGTTTTTTTTTCATTGCCTTAATAGGAATATTTGGCAAGCACTTCATGCACATCAGGTATTTTTCATTGTGTAAGTACCAGATTCATCAGGAGTAAAAACTGCCATGGCTTCACTGAGGTCAGCAAAGCAAACCCAGCCAGAGGAAAACTGACTCATATTAGTACAGATCTGAGCTAAAAAGCAGGGGGAAAAAAAGATGAGTTACCTCTGAGCGACCCATGCGGTCCAGGTTGGATATATCATACACATCTGCTACCGCTGCCGTGTCCACTCCACCAGTGCCACGCTTTTGCAGACGCAGGTTCTCCAGGATTTTGGGAAACCTAGGATCCTATTAGAAGAAACAGGTTTGAACTTACTGGCTTTTACTCTACATATTGTGCCAAACTGTTGCAATGCTATTATCCATGACTTAATAATATTGTCTCCAGAAGAAAGATAGGGAAGGATAATTTTCTCAGTCCTTGGATTACAGCCCATCTTGTCTGCTGTATGCTGAGCAGATTAATTTCCATACCAAATACAATAATTTGCAGAATAAAAGTGTGCTCAATTAGTTGTTCGTTATCGCTGTGATCTTGTTACACATCATGCTAGCATGCAGTCACTGTAAGCTGTCATTTTTCATTTGTTCCTTTATAAATCAGAAGAGCTGACTTATGTCACTGGCCTTTTAAATGACTTATGTACCTTGCTAAGCTTGGGCAGCCTAACATGGACTCCAGCGCGTAAACCAGTTCCCAGGTTGGAAGGACAGGTCAGAACATATCCGAGACGCTCGTTCCACATGAACTCCCAGCCCCGTTCCTTAATTAATCTTTCCACCTATGATGGCAAAAAAAAAAAAGACAGCAAAAAGAAAAGGGCAGCATACAAATATCTTATTTTAAAATGTCTGCTTATAGCTGAGATTCTTTTCATTATGTATATCTGTTGGTGGGGAAATTCACTAATGCCAGTGGAATCGCATAAACTTACATTTGACTACAGTCTGCTTTGTATCTGATGCTAATGTTTAAATTCATCAGACACCAAGATCCCCAGTGCATATTACAAGGATTTCTTCATTGTTTTCTCATGACCACGGGTTTACAACTCTGTGTCAGTTTATCACGAAACTCCCTGTCATAGTGATTGGTTTAGCCTTAGCCCATGAAGCTTTATGTTCACATAAGAATTATGGCTTTGCCATGCATTTCTAACCTTGGTGTTTTTGGAGCAAGGTTGCAAATACACAAGACCCAAAGGACTCAAGGAGCTGAAGCTGAATTATATGTAATTTTGAAGTTAATGCCTTTGCTCTTGATGGAGGACACTTGATTTCTAAATACCTAGTATTAGCAGCCGCAGTTCCACTATAAGGAGACAACATATCTTGTATATAATGCTTTTAATTAGCAGATCTCTGACCAGATTAGAAAGGAGAGTGAAATAATTATTTGCAGAAAAATCACAAAGGTCTGTTGACCTTTGAATAGGTAGTATTCCCTTCACTCATCTACATTTGTCTGAACTTACGTCTAAGATCCAAATACATTTTAAATTTAGTTCCTCTAGAGGAGAATCAGATCCATAAACCAGCTTATGCTCACAAGATCTCTGTATATATAGGTGAATACTTCTATTCTGTAGAAGGTTACAGAAAAAAAGGACTCTCTTAACATTTTTTCTATATTGTGTGAGGACACTAGAACTGATGGTGAGAAACTAGGCATGACTTCCTGCCTCAGACACCTGCTCTGGTCACAGTTCCCAAAGCTGTCTGACCACTTCCCATGGCCAGGTCTGTAGGTCCACCTCTGTTGAGCATGAGCTAAACACAGTAGCAGAGGTGAAGCAAGCCATGTCATCTGTGCCACCACCCTGTACACTATTCAGTCTCATGGGTATTCCTTGGAAACCTAACAGGTCCTTCTTAACTACCCCAATGCCAAAGAAGCATACATTAGGTGGCTTTGGTTTTCTGTATTCCCAAACGCACTACGTACTCAAACTTCCCTACGAATGCTCTCAACTTTCTCTGCTTCCACAGTCAAGAGATGAAAGTTCCCCACTGTCCCTACATGGTCTTGCTTTTTTTGGCTGAGGACCATGAAATGATATGGAAGGGGGCACATCTGCAACATCTCTACACTTGTTGGGGGGGGTGGGTGTTGAAACAGAAATGGCTCTAGAAGGACAAAGAAGCTGGTTTGCCAAAGTAAGAAGAATAAAACAAGTGGTCCAAGGCTGACCCAATATGCATTTTCCTACTCAGGAAGGAAAACAATGTGATGGAGGCAAATGCTGTTCCTCCTCAGTTCAGATCAAGTGAGCTTTCCAAGGATCCCAATGGGGACAAATAGTTCTTTTACACAGCCTGAGTATTCTTAGAGTCTAGGGGAAGATTTCAAGTCAGTTTCAGTCAGATATAGTCTAATCTTTCATGTATAATGGCAGTCCAACCGGGAATGATGTGAACAAGAGTAGTAAATAGAGTGTGGCCATGTCACCTGTCCCACTGCAGCTTTCTGTATTGCCTATGGGACACAGTAAAATCCCACTTCCCTGTTAAAGCAATACACAGGGCTGCCGTGGGCCACAGCCAATTCCCAGCTATACTTGGACTGTCTAGAAAAAAAATTTGTTTAATCCACACACCTTCTCCAAAGTTTGTTTATCTTTTTGAATAGCTACACTGGGAACCCTCACTGCTAGTTTTTAGTATTTTAGTTCTCAAAAGCCCTTATCTCCCCAAAATTGTCAGTGAGCCCAGAGGTCTACAGTCCTCAGTCCCATGTGCAATCGCAGGAGCATCCACTCCAATCCTAGCATCAGGGATGAGAATGAGCACACTGGGCCAAATAAATTCTTCATTCAGGCAAATCCAGCAATCCAAACAAAATGCTTGATTTATGAATTCCCACAGTCTGCAGGTGTAAAGTGGCAAAAAGGGGATGTTTCCTCAGCCATCTTGTGCTTTTAATACAAAAACTACAAAGTCTTTATTTATTTCCGCCTACAACTCAGCTAGCAATATGCCGATGTTTCCTTCTTTAACTGCATTATTGCAGGTTGCTATGTGGACTGCTGTTACTTCATTTTGCTGCTCGTGGAGTTGACAGTTCAGTATGAACTACGATAAACAGTGGTGACAACAGCCCCAAAATAAACAAATGGGAATAATAGACTCATTGAGATAGTACCTCTTTTAAACCACGGCAAAATCTTTCAAACACTCGTTTCATGTTGCCACCCTTCTCCATGGAGATCACCCTGGTGTGGTCCTCTTCATTAATCCAGATAAGAAATGTCTTGTCATTGTTATGCCTGGTTGAGAGCAAAAGAAAAAAAAAAAAAGACCGTCTGTAAAAAGATAAAAAGAAAAGCCCCGAAAAATAATTCTCGGTATCCTAAGCTTTATCGCTGTCTTTCGAGGTTGTGGAGGGGTTAAGTGCAGCAATACAACATTGTTCTGCAGGGTTAGGGATTTGAGCTACTTTCACAGTTAGATCACCCATGCCAGTGGCATTACATGGGTTTCTTGGGCATAGTGAAGAGAACAGTTTTTCTGATTACATCATGCTGCTGTGGTGCTCAGTGAGGAAAAATGTGTTGTCCTCTAGCATGACAGTAGCTGGAAGATGCCACAAAGGAAAAAGCCAAGGACTGCATCGTTGGTTATCAGGGACAGTTCTTACTGCTCTTGGAATACCATGCAGTTAGGAGAAAAATACTAACATGTTTTCGCTACTGTGGGCCAAACAATATGTCCTTATTTAATTTTATTCTCCCCTAAATCAAATCCCTGTGCCCTCTGTATCGCTTGGTAGCACTGGATTGCCACATCAGTCAAGTTATGTGTCCAAGGAGAGCAGCTGCATGTTGCTTCCAGACAGCGCATTAGTGATGCTGGCTTGTCAGTTAAGATAAAAAGGCCTGAAGATACCCACTCTTGCTTCAAACAAATCAGTCATGGCTGGGTTTATTAGCTAGTAGGTCTAACCTAAGGTCACTTTTCCTGGCTGTTTCTCCACTTTCTGTGTCTTCTAATACAGCCTTTCTGCAGCAGGTAGAAGGTGATTGATAGGGTCAGATTCGTTTGTACAAACAATGGAATATTATGAGGTTTGAAGTGCATGAAATTTGAAAGTTAACGTTCACCGAGAGCCTGACTTTCAGCTGGTCTTTTACTGCGACTCCCTGGTTTTGCACTTGGGGTTTACCAGTGCGACACTGAGGAGATGTAAACACCTTGTGCCCTGACATTTTCGTCACCTGAGGTCCAGTTACCTGATCTTCAGTCATGTACAAATGTTCCTGGGAGGGTTTTCCAAATAGACTGACGCTGGCATGACTCAGCTTTCCCTTTAATTAACTAAGTCTCTCCATTGCTTTAAGGAATGTGGAGAAAGGACACACTAAGTGTGTTTAAACTGTGCTATTGCCACTGGTGAGATCAATAAGAATAGTCCTGCAGCCCTTTACAAGGAAAGGATTACAATTGTTATAAGCAAAATAATTTCCAGAACACCTACTCTTTGACAACAATTTCTTGCAAGACAAAGGCAGGTTTTGCCAATGTGGCTTACTGAAATACTTTCCAGTCATACTATTTTGTTTTCAATTCTGCCTGACATTCTGCATGTATAACAAACCAAAACCGGGTCTGTTTTATTCAGGAGATCCCTGGATAGTATTTATATTGTTGGTACATTCGGTTTTTTGGAGAGACAATGGATGAAATGCCTCAGATTTATCCTTTTCCTCTTCATGAGATTTAAACAGGGCCTGGGGAACTAATATGAACTTATTGAAGTAAAAAAAATCCTCACAGATTTCCCACATGTCATCAGGTTTCATGTGAAATCAGGTTTCAGAGTGCCCGTTCCCAACAGAAATCGTGCTTAGCTCATCACAGTAGCGCTGGCTGTGCTTCTGAATATGAGCCAGTATTGTCATACACTGCTTGGAGAACAGTTAGGGGTTTTCTCCATATAAATGCCCATTGCCTCTGGAAGTTCTGAACCTGCCTGGAGCAAGGAAATAGACCAGGTGATTTCTCAGAATCCTTTTTTGCCTATTTTTTCATAATTAAAGCATCTGGGTAATGCCTAGATGTATACTGGTATGGATGCAGATGCTATGTGCTGCAGAGCTGCCACATCCTCTGCTAGCAGGTTTGAGCACTGATCTTAGAGTTATTATACCATTGTCTCCCCTAGAACAAAACAGCAAATTCAACTTCTCTGTGTCGTTTTTGTCAAGTTCATTTGGAAAAAAAGGGTTACTTTCAGCTCTGAGAATAAAAAATAACACTTTGTCTCTTGACAGTGAGGAGGGGACCAGGAATTTGCAATGTAGCGTCCTGCAGCTGTATGGCTGGTGGTTCTTAGCTATAATCTGTCATTAAAGCTACTCTTGTAACCTCAGCTCAGCCAAATGCATGGTGATTCATGGGCTCTTTCCCAAATCAAGTTTTCATCTAGATACAGAAAAACATGGAGATAAAAACACAAAGAAGATGCCATGTCTATGATGCTGTGTTGTGTGGATAGTATTAGCAATAGCTTCCTGAACATAAAGGTGTTACCTGTTCTGCGGTTTGTTACTGAATTTTGATAGGGGTTGGGGTTTTTTTTAAAGCAAACTAAACATGCTGTGAATATAGGGACAGAGTGGCTGCAAGGTTAGAAAAAGCAAGGAGATTTGTAATACAATCTTTAGAACACGATACAAGCATCTGCATGTCACACAACGTACCAGATTCCTCTGGCATCTGGCCAGTCACGTGCCATCCCAGCACATGTTAGCAAAGGAGACACGGGCTTATCAAAGAGAAAATGATCCTGGACACCAAAATGGAGGCAAAGAACAAAAGAAATAGAGAAAAAAGGAAAGCAAAACAAAATTCAGGTTTATTCAAGGATCAGTATAACACTAATACTTTTTAAGTGACGGCGATCAATGTACAAATAAATTACAAACTGCAGCTTGTGAATCAAGGTCCTTCTTCTGAAAACTAAAAGTACTTCACACAGGTGATTTGCTTGAGTCTTGCAGATTCTCATGGGTAGTATGACCATATTTTGCCAAAACCCACTTTTTGAATGTAGGGAGGAATGGGAGGTAGGGGCCTAACACCACATATGCACACAAAAAGGTACTTCAGAGGGACCTGGCTGCTAGCACCAGAGATATTTTCTGCTAACAGACATGTTTTAGGTAGGATGAAGCAATGAGTTCGTAAAGATTGAAAAAAATAATAAAAAAAGTACTAGTTCTGAAAAGATATTTCTTCAGCACAGGGATTTATTAATTTATTCTAAGCATGAAGTCAAGGTAGGAATTAAATCAGTGCAAAGTTTGACCTTTTTGAATCACAGACTTGTTATGTTCATTAACAGAGATGCTATTTCTGATTTAATAAACGTAGCACTTGCTATGCCACTGACTTGCCACATTCCAGATAAGTTAGGTTTTTTTTAAGGGAGCCATTTTTTCCCCGATGATAATAAGTATTTGATTTTCACGTGTGAGCTGAAAAATTATTACTTCTTAATCCCGCAAACATTGCCATATCAAATGTTGTAGGAGGGTTTGTGGGGGGTTATCTTGTTGGGGTTTTTTGTTGTTTTGTTTGGGTTTTTTTAAATCTAGGGTTTAATTAAGAGCAGTGAGGTAAGCTATCCAAAATAAATATGACGTGGTAGACTAGTTAACATGCTTTACTTCTTTTTACCCTTAGTGGAGAATTTTTTAATCTTTGAATACCCTGTGATGGACATGAAGCAGCCAGAACCTCATCTATGCAGAAAGAAAGGGTATAGGTTTCTCTTTCCTCATCACAAGGACACAGTTCTTCCTCAGTTTGCTCCACTCAACACTTTTGCTTGAAAGAATAATTTCCTTTTTTGCAAGAAAACAGCTGAGCACTATTAGTTTCCCTCACATGTATATGGCCCGAATCTGCAAAGTACCAAATGCCTTCTGTACTGAATGCCATTCAGCTAGTACTGATTTGATCTTGCAGAGATCAAATGGTGCTTACTAAAGGCTGGCACAAAGCCTGACAGCATAGAGGTTCAAGGTCCTAAAGCACTGGAGGAGGTAAGAAATGGTATGAGTTAAAGATCAAATCTGAAGTTACTGTGTTCAATGCTCCGCTTTCTATAGATTTGCATTACCATAAAAACAAACAGAACAAGGTAAAATACTGAACCACTGAAGTCTCTTCCACTTCCCAAAGCACTCAGTTTTAAACTATGAAGGAATTATTTTCAACACCCTCCTATTTTGACAGCTGCTTTCTGAAGAGCGCTATCCTGCTGAAAAAGGCAATAAAATGAAATCTAAAGTAGGTCATCAACATCTTGTCAATAAACATATTACTGAGGACATTTAATTAAAAAAGTTACTGACCTTACAGAAATTCTTAACTCCTTGTTAATCCAAACTGTGACACCTAGTTCCAGGGTTATAAATATTTATGTTACTTCATCAGCTCCCTTTTGGTTGAATAGAGGAATGTGACATGAGTATAACTAACAGGATACAGCCATTCCTTTGGATATTTAAAATGGACATTCAAGGTTTGTTTGACATGTCACATGCTGTGACAAAATCCATGGTGAAAATTCTTGTGTTTCCATCTGTTTGACAATGAAAACTCTTGTTATGGGCCTGATCCTTCAAGTCCTTAAACACAGTTGCAGGACTGGGAAAAGGTCACCTGAGTGCAGTTGGCTACAGCTATTTTTGGGAAATTAGAATTAGTGTAGTTTTAACATAAAGAAATTCTAGACAAAGCCCCTCACCCCAACAGTCCAGGATGCAGATATTGCATAATGCTTGTCTCATTGTAATATTTTTAATTGGAATGGTTGTTAATATAGAAAATATCAATTTTTGCTCAAGGACATGAACAAGAAAAAGTCCTGAATTTATATTTATTTTGACACAGGTCTTGCTGTCTGGAATGTAACTCCATGTTTTGGACCTGCACAGTATGTACTTAGACCCTGGATGATGTGCTATTATATTAAAAATACTGTCAGGCCATTAACTACTGGGTTAATGCTGTGATTATCCTCCTTAGCTAAGCAGGAAAGCATGTGCTCCAATGACCAACAAAGATTAAGGTAAACAAGAGTAAATGACGGTGGTGTCAGCACTGGAGCTATACTTACATCAATGAGCTGCTGCTGATCCTTCTCGGACATATTGGTTAAGCTGTAGTACTTTCCAGAGAGGTCGCCTTTCAGCCCAGCAAGCGCGGTGACCACAACGTTCTCCACCTCTCTCCGCTCTGCCCTGGAGCAGGCAGGAGGAAGGCTGAGGCCCCTGATGCTGCGGCCAGTCCTCACCCGTGATGAGAGGACATAACGCTCATCAAATTGACCATGGGTGATCTGAAGGAAGACTGCTTAATTAGTCCACACACAATCTCCCCTGTTGTACTCCACCATTTAAAATAAAATCCCATCACAAAAAAAAGGGCATCTTTCTTGCCTGGCATGGTGAGACTACTTAGGACACCAGGAGCCCCTCAGAGTTTCAAACAACAGTCTTTTTAAGAGCATCAAGTTTCTTTGACTGTGAGAATACAGGCAGAATAATCAGCTAGTCCTTCCTGGTATCAAAATGTAAAGGAATCTGCTTGGCTTTTGGAAACACAGATGTGGGCAGAGGTAGGGGACCAGATATGGAAGATCCTAGATGCTGAATCTCAGTGTAGTTGAACTTAGTATTAGGAAATACTAAGCCGCAGGTAAGGTTTGATCATGTCCGGGGGGCATAGTGGAGTCAACTCCTGCTTTCATTCCAATCCTTGGGCACACAATTATCTGTAAGCTCATGAACAGACTCACAGTGCCAAGTGAGACTGTGGCCCAGATGCACAGCACAGTTGAGACTGATCGCTTTGCTAGGAACAAAGTAGGCATGCAACTGTCTTCCTGTTAGGGCATGAGTGGCATCCCACTTTTTTAAATCTAAAATTACCGTCTTTAGAGCTGGATCAGGAAAAAGAAAAGTACTATTACAAGCAATATCATTACTGTAAGAAGCAGCCCTAAACCTTTGTTTTCTCATGATTTTATTTCAATCCTACCTTGGATGCATCCAGGTCTGTGTGATGCTTCATTGTCCGTGGATCATAGCCGTTATGTCTTGCTTTAATAACGGGATCAAAAATCTCAGCGAACACCTATGGAGTCAAGAGAATCTAGAAGAGTCTGTAGTGTTATAGAAATGCTTAAATGCACCAGTTGCAGCAACAGAATTCCCCTGGCAAGTCTCCTAGGGGACAGATGTAAAGGGGTCTTTGCAAATGCAGACAGGGGTAAATACAAAAAGAAGGCTTTTGACCTACACAGTGCTCTGCAGTGGTTACGCACCTTCAAAACAAAAAGAAGGTGCAATTGCACAAGTTACAAGCTTAGTTTAGTCACCACAGGCAGGCACTGGATGTGATGGCAACCAGATTAGGTTTCAGGATCTATCACTAACCAAAACACACACACTTAGAGTACCCCAACAGCTTTCCTCTTGTTCCTAGGTCATGCAGGAATGCATTGCCATGGGATAATAGTCCTTGTTAGACCCACTTGTCTCAAGTGCATCCACACTGATCACAACAACACCTTCATGTGGATAAAGAGCAGTGGCAGTGGCAGCTCTAAAGGAGGAAACCAAATCACAAACACTGATAGTCCAGAATGCCGGATGTCCCAGTCCATCCTCAGCAGTCCGGCATTTGGGATGCTGTTGGGAGACTGTATAATAATAGGTACCATTGTAGATAGGCTGAAGGATAGGTCAATAAAAATAAGGGTTTTCTTCTCTTTTCCTCTTCTCATTATTCCAGATTTAAATAATCCTGTCCATCCTAATGCTGTCTATCTTAAGCCTTCATCATGATCCAAAAGCAGTGGCTTAAGGACATCTGGCACTTCCCAGAAAATATTTTTCTTTCATTTCTCCCTGTGATTTTCTACAGTACAATTTCCACATTACCTTTACTTTTTGGGTCTCAGGATTGCACAGCGTTGGTATAAATTTAGTCACAGGAAGGAAAGCAGCTGCTGGAAGTAGGTGTCAGCCACTCCCAAATGGGTACATTTTATTAACCTGAATTGCAGCAGAAAGGGCACCTGTAGGAATGTCTTATGTTCATGCTTTTCCTAATGTGGAATAGCAGAGAAAACATCATCTTTGTGCGCCCGTCCTACCCCTTATTTACTCTCTGGAATACAATTTATCTTACAAGTGCATACCCTACTGGGAATCTGTCTTCATCTAATGAGCTCTTATGAATGATACCACAAAAACTGAACCTAGTGCTACAGTATTGTGGAAATGTTTTACCTCATAGGATTCTTCATCACCTGCGACCATCCCCACAGTCTTAATGAAAGGGTGACCAGGATTATCAACCCCAGTTTGGATGCACTGGTCCAAGGTGTAGCCATTGGGAGTCATCTTGTCCCTTAGTCGAGAGTAAATGGCTGGTGTGAGGCACTCAGCCATGCAGTTGTTATGTTTGCGGAGATCAGGATAGTCTGCACTGAAAAGAGAAAGAATCCCAACCACTTTATTTGGCTCCTTTGAAGAGTAATTATTACTAGTTTATGAAACTATTAAAGGGGTCATGAGATACAGAGTACACAGCAAGACATTTTTGCAAATGAGTCAGACCACATCTGCCTTCTACTGGCAACGACTTGCTTTATGCACAACTCTGTTATTTCTACCATGATGTATTTTACCTAGGATACTATTCACTGCTAAAAAAAAAAGTTCTGTCAGAGCCTAATTGGTATCTTGTTTCACAAGTATGGCCAGCAAAATCAAGCTAAAAGAAGATCTGTGATTCATGGCTAATCATCAGCCAGCCAGTTTGTAATAGAATTAGGAATATTTCAAATACAGCAGCTACGTGGGAGTTTACTTTATTACTTGCATAATGAAATCGTTTTCACATTTCCTAGTGGTAGTCTGTAAAATCAGCCAGTCCAACAGGTTGGATTGCAAAGCAATTGGTAGCTGATGACGGAAAAAAGAGGCCTAATGTAGTGCTCTGCCTGAAATAAATCTGAAACATTTTTTAGGCTTGTCATTGTTTGGCAATGGGTTTTTTTGAGTGTTGGTACTATGTCACATGCCTGCTTTCTGATCTTGAAGGCTGTTGTTGTTGCCATCTAAAACTGGGATTATTAATAAAGGGTGCTGGTTTTCAGGTCACACAGCCCACGGACAGACACACAGATGGTGTGACTGCATGAGGACTGCTGCTTTGATAAGGACCGTGTTCCTCCAAAGCATTAAACGTTGCTCCTAGCTTAGTTAACAGGGTACTATTCCCAGCTGACTGCCTACCCTCAAGCTCTTACCTTGGAGGAAAGAGTTTCCGTTTTTCATGAACAGCAGCCTTCACATTTTGCTGGTTGAGAAGGTACCCAGTGGTTAGCACCCCTGTGCCAGCAGCTGCAAAGAGTGCAGTGGTTGCACGACCAGCCAGGAGACGACAGAAAGTGCTAGCCATTCCTCTTGGAGGATACGATTTCTGGAAGAAAACATGGCACAATGTCAACCCATAACTGTTCCTACAGTGCAAGTGAAAAGTAAACCCACAATTTAAATGGCAGCCTTGCAAAAGAAGAAATTTATTTTTTTTCTTGATTTCCACTTTTATACTGTATAAAAAAACGGTTCAGTATTTACATGTATTATTTCTATACATGTATGTTTTCTGTTAATTCTTCTGGGATTATATCTGGACTATGTTGCATCTCTAAGTCTAGACAAGAAAAAGGTATGTTCTGTGAAAGTCTGAAGAAGGCAATGGGCATTTTGTCTTCCAAGAATCAGAATTTGACTAGTATTGCCAGTGACTCTGCGTTCCTCAGGAAGGTGTAATTCTTGTTTAAATAAAGACTAGACATTCTAATTTGCATCATTATCAGAAGTTTATTCTTAAAACTGGATTCTGGTAATTCATATCTGGGAAATGGGCATTGAAGAGTTACAAGAACACATGACCTTTCTCCCAGGATAGACTGCTTCAGTTATTTTTTCAAAGTTTTGAAAAACATAATTGTTTATGCAATCTTTTCACCGTTCTGTCAGAGGTTAAACTAAATGTCTCAAAGCATTTGGTTTTATTTTCAGTGAATAAAATGTTCTAATCTCCAGTAATTTTCATATAGATCTGCATTGGTTTTCTCCAAACCCTCTACTTCTTTCCCTTTTTCACTCATGTTTAAAGACAAATGCAATGTTGCATCTATATCTTCTTACTTGGTAAAATATCTTCTCATCTGCTTGCATGATCTGTTGCAAAACATCTTCTTTGTACTTTAGTCTTATACAGGAGATGAGAAACACAAATGGTTTTCAGTTTGTGTTTCAGTTAAGAGTCATTTTTTTCATACCCTATATCTTGTTTAAACAATTCTATACCTGAATTTTGTTAATCTGTCTCCTCCATGCCATATGCAATATACATTTATCTAACTTTCCTTCCAGAGGAAGCTGCTGGCTGATTGACAAAAACTTCAGTACTTCTTCACTGAAAGAATATCCCTAAAACGAAAATAGGGACAGATCACACAGGGAGGGCATTTTTCCCCTGTTGTGAATACATTGGTAGTTCCTCAGCTGTTCTGGGTCCTCAAGAATTAGTTGTACAGCACTAGAGTATACTGAAATGCATGCTGATGTTAGGCTGGGACAGGAGGCAGATCATTGGCATAGCTTTATCTTATATCTGGGAGTGGCTTCCCTTCATCTGTGAATTTGCCTAGTTGAGAGTTGCAGGACAGACTCTCATGACAGCAACAGGATTTCTCTCTTCCAAAATCCAGTGGGAGAATGTTGACTGTAAATCAAAATCAAATATGAGGTTTGTGATAGAGGGGTTTGCGCCACTTTCTTTTCTGTGTATTTAGCAGATGGTTCTGGTGCCTTTTCACAGTGTAGCATCCCCATCCTACACTCTGGAAATACTTGCTTATGAATAATCTGCACAGAACTGTTATTGTTATACCTAAGTGCCTGAGAAACAATACATATATTTTTGCAGCAGATCTATGTATTTGTAGCTCTCTTTCACAGATACTGTCTGTACTGCAAGGAATTGGCTGGCAGTCAATATCCTGTCCTGAAAACTAGAAGCTGTTTCAAAATCCCCTTGCAGATGATGACATGACTTCAATGACCCCAGGCACTCATCAGCATCTCCATCAGCTTGGATTTTTTTGGGAGCTTCTGAATTCTGTGTCACTTCAAGGGAAAATCTGATCTGCACATCTGATTAAATTAGAGGAATCATGTGCAGTGTGTATTTAGAAAGAAGCGTGAGGCACAACAGTGTAATTATAATGCTTCAGAAATAACAAGAGCAGTGCGCTTATTGACTACATCGTGTACCACAGCCAAACATGTAAAGCTAACAGCTTCAGACTGATCATTATATTTAGCCATGCCACATATCTCCTGGCAAGGCTGCGCTGTGTTGTTTGCTGTTTTCAGATAACCTCCATTCCTTGCATTAATGCAATATGATGGGAAAGTCCCATCCTTTGTAAGAGCAGCTGTTGATTCACTGCTGCGTATTTTTCAATCTTTGAGCCTTTTCCAATGATCAAGTATACACAATGCATAGAAGCAATATCCCAGCCGGAAAGTTACTCTCTGGATCATGACAATGTTGCAGTCTGAGACTGTAAGGTAAGCACAGCATGCTCTTTGCTGGGCATTTGTCAGTACTTTGTTCTGGAGGAGCTGAGAAGTGCACAGGAGCTCTGTGAGGGTGAAGGATGCTAGGAGGTCCTCTCTGTGATTTCTTTGGCGGACAAACCATGCTCACTGAAACTGTTAAAGGTTCGTTATCTGCCGCATCAGTGCTTCTTGCTTTGCTTTGCCCTTGCAACAGCTCAAGTGCCCAATCCTGAGAGCAGCTGAGCAGAGCAAATCTTCTGCAGAATGTGGTGTAGACAATACTCTTGAATGTCTGTGGGCAGCTTGGCATCACTGACTTTCAGTCTGAACCACTCTGTGTGCCTGCAGTATAGGGTTGTAACAGAAATCACAACCTGCAAGCAGAAAGAGAAATAAAACCACCTGGAAATAGAAACAGGTGAACTTGGGAAAAAGGAATAATTTTGAAAAGGCAAGGAGACTTCCTTGGTAACTTGAACAGTGAAGGCTATGTGCCACATCTAATTTGGGAAATGCATGGACGTTCCACCTTACTCCTGCTGAATAAATATGAGTACCCCTCCTTACTACTTTACCTTCCTGTCTTTGACTGAATGTGCAGTGCTGAGCTTTAATCCCTAAAGCAGACCTTCTCAGAGTGAACAGTTTCACAGTCCCTCTCTGACTGGTTCAGGCAACGTCAGCAATTTTCTCACCCTTTCACGTTCTGATATGCTAAACAGATCTGCACCTTAGGGAAAAAATGACTGACTTTTGGACACACGAACAAAGGCAGATTTTACACTCATAAAATTGTTTTCCTTTAATAAAGTACCATAAAACAAGTATCTTCCTTGTTGGCAATGTTATCTTCTGTTGTGGCTTCATGCCTTGTTCCCCAGGACATTCTTGCCTTGTTGGATCACAGAAAAGGTTTCCCTTGCCCTCAGGCTATACTTTACCTGACAAATGCTTCTGTAACAGCTCTTAAAAGCCTCCAACACTGGAAGTGCAACAGCCTGCTAGGATAACTAGTAGTATTACAAAAATATTTGTAATATTACATTACAATATTTGTAATATTACAAAAAAAAAGTAAGATAGGGGTTTCTTCGGGGTTTTTTTATGAAAAATACAAACAACCCTAATGTCTAACTAAACATCCTTTGTTACAGTTTAATCCCAGCACTCCTCATTCTAACAATTCCTTCCCTGAAATTTGCAGTTCTGTAAGCAGAAATTCAGTAAGCAGAAGTTCAGTTCCTCTCTGTACCAGCAAGTGCCTCAGATTTTTAAACCCGGTCACTCCTGCAGAAAAGGTGACTCTGCTGAGAAGGTGACATGACAAGCATCAATCATAGCGTCATACAGCTGCTGCATGCCGGAGTCAGGAGATGATAATTGGCCTGATCTTCTGCCTGATCTTCTGCCCCTTCAATAGTAACTTGTGAATGCAGCAAGACACTGCTGCCACAGGGAACATCATTTGCGACTGTTAAATGCAAAGGGTTTAGGGGGAACATGAAAGTTAGAATTTCTTATGAGAAGAAAACCACCATCTGGACTGCTGTGGAAAGGCAACTGTAATCCTTTTTATCAAAATGGTGTAAATCCTAATTCAATAAACACCTCTTGCCACAAGGGTGGGCTATGGTTCTGAATATAAATGCGTAAAATACTGCAGTGCAAACTGAGCCCATGTTATGCCTTGCACAGGTAGTCCACATACAATCAAACCAGCACAAATAGACTTGCACAAAATCCTGGTGTATGGGTTCAGCAAACGATGTTTTTACATAATGAGGTTACATAATGAATAAGGCAGTGTACTGCACAGGAAACAAGACTGTTTGGTTTGCTTTACATTTTTTCCACCTCTAAAACTAGCATGATTTCCCTGTATTGCATTGCTTCAAAACAAACATTTCAAAAAGATCCACTTTGAAAGAGTCTGAACAAAAGTCTCAAACTAAAAAAATTCTCATCAAAGCTATTTTGTCAAATCTGACCTCAAGTAATTAACAGATGCAGCTGGTTTTGTCCCCACAGAAAATGTCAGCCTGCCTTAACAATAACTTTGCACCTTCACCACCTTTGTGGGTTCAGAGAAATGTAATTATCCCAGCCAAAGGTGTTGTTAAAGGCATAAGGGTTTTTAATAACACTTTGCTAGAAATATGATGCAGTGATTCTGATTTTAGTGCAGACTATCACTAAGCCTCCAGTGTAAGGATTTCACTTTCATCTGGGAAATTTAATCACTGCACTGCCTTAAAAATTAAAGCACACACTTTTCTTTAGTAGGAGTTTTCTAAAGGTCTTCCCTTGTGCTCATGCTGATAGAAAATCCATTTTCTCATGGTTGTCTATAGCGCTACCATAGGGCAGCTGGGAAGGGGAAAAATACTTTTTCAAGATCAGAAGAAATTTTGTGGTTTTAACCTTTGAAAAGGAGTTGAGCACTTGCCTGTACTGATCAGATATACTGGAAGGAAAACACCTGCATTAAGAAAGCATCCATTTAGCACTCAAAACTGTCTAGAGAGAGTATGGTCTGGAGAACATAAATGATTTCCAAGAGTTAGTTAACCTGAATTTTTTAAAAAACCGAAACTCATACTTTATTTCTGGCCTGTTTTGCTTGTCTACAATTTGAATCACTGGTCTTTATCATTTCCTTTCAGTTCATTGTAGAAATTTCTACTCATTCTCAGATGTAGCTACTTAATAACCAGCTCATTTTTGTGTCTCTCCATCCATTTTCTGTATAATATTTTCAAATTTATTCATCACTCTTTGGCTCTACCCTAAACTCTTTCAGTTTCAATCCTAGGGATTCTCCTGATACCACAATGGTCCTTTCATGCTAGTAACAGTCATACCAGGTACCTAGCAGGGAAGAAGCAGAGCATCTCTCTGCTGAATAGCTTGTGTATTTGGAGATTATATCAGCCCCTTGGGACAGCAGCAATTCACTAGATGTGCACGCTGTGGTCGTTGGCTGCCAAGCGCTGGCAGATTTTCTCAGTGACAATGTTTCCTGAACAGTGGGTAGGGATTGGAGCTTCCGGATCAGAGCAGTCAGGGAATAGTATCTGATATGGACATTGATACACTTGTGAGTAACGTCATGCGATGGGGTTGTTTGCAATAGCGGGAATCAGGTTAACTTAAGTATTTATCAGTTCCATGAATTTTTTTTACTATTACTTTCACTTCCACTTTAAACTGGAGTTTTCTCCTCTGTAGTGGAATTCTGAATGTACTGATAAAATATTCCTAAATGGTTCCCAATTATGGTTGTCTACTTAAAATTTCTTTCTGCAAGTGTGTTATAACTGCACTAGCCTTGCATAATTTTGAAGTTCCTTCAATGCACTACAAAATGCACTTGAGTTTGGACGTTTTTTGCAACATGTAAGATAGAAATAGCTTCATTTAAACTTGCACTGATTTTCAGTTTTACAAACATCTCTTCTTCAGTTGTGCAAACAGGGTCTAATTTCTATAATACTGGACACAACACTTATGAGGTATAAAGTTTAATAATTTTATTTTAAGGACATTTTCAGCATGAGACCTCAAGTATGCATCACTGAGATAATACTCTGACTGTTTTTTCCAAAACGTAATGCACTGGAACATTAGTTCTTCCCTGCTAATTTGGTTGTGTAGGGATTTGGGTACATTGTGTAAGTCATATTCAGAGAAGTGATCTAAATAGAACTGTTTCAGTGTAAGGCTGTGGCAGATCTGGTACACCATATATGTTCTGCGTGCAGATCAGCAGAAGTGGACACACCAGGAGACACAGCAGACCAAAGTGAAAAAATGAGAACTGATATTTTGCAGTGGGGAAATATAAATTGGAGTGCTAGAGCAAGTCCACAGACTAGGACAGCACTGACCTTGTTGCAGGCTGATGGAAAGAACAATAGGTATGGAATATCAGGGAGAGAATAGCATGAGTTTCTTAAATCCCGTAGCAGATGGCAGAAATATAAAAAAATGGACCTCGTAAGCACTGCAGTGCCAGCCTGTGCTGTAACTGGGAGAATTCACCTGCTTCTGCTGCACATGGCATCACTGTTGGGTTTGGTTCAGCAGTTCTCTAATGGGAGTGCTAAAGCTGCAGGCTCTCATGCAATGATCTTATTCGTCATTTGTCTTCTGCTTTTCCCTGTCATGGTCAGGGCTCATCTGCTTTACTGTCACCCAGTATTTACAACACAAGGGTCGTCATTTCCTTTCCAGATAGCACAGTCTTCAGCAGTGCCCACACCTGGGCATCCTTTAACTGCTGAAGGTGAGGGGTAAGATACAAGTGTCTCAGCTGGTATCTAGCATCAGCTGGATTTTCTACAGGTAAAGTGGCAGGGAAGGTTTTATTTTTTTCTTGTTAGTCATGTGTGCTGCAAGACACTACAATGGCTCCCTGTATTTGAATCTAACATCATTACAAAATGCTTGGAATACTTGCTTTGCACATTTTTCTCTTATTATGTCATTCTGTTCATACTTTGGATACTGGCTTTGCCTCATGATGACTAATTAAAATGTCTTTTGTATGCCTCCAGGATTATACATACCTTTGGCCCAAAGGCAGGACAGGGACCACAGCCCTGTTGCTCTGAGAGTGGAATTTGTCCTGGCAACAAGTCCTTTAAAGTTTTATTTCCAAGGTCATTTGTACTTGCACTATCACTTGGAGAAAGCAAAATACTGTTGTATAGGAGAGAAGAAACACAGAGTAATTGGCTCAGAAACAGTTGCTGTGTATCCTCCATGTACAAGGTTCCCTCCTACAGTGAACAGTTTTGATTAGTTCCTTACAAATAATTTTGTGGATCGATGTCTACCATGGCTAATTGTAAGGGGAGTAAATGCATCAATGGCTTAAAAACAACCACTAAACTATAAAGCATGCAGTGTTTAGTGTCTTCAAAAAAAAATTTATTCGTTCCCATTCTCCCACCACATCAGCACCATAAAGGGTAAACAAACTCAGAGTAAAACTGGTGTTGCCTTCTCCAAAGCAGTATTCCCATATGCCGTGATGACAGCGAATCAGGAAAACCTGTCTGAAAGGTCATGATCTTAGACTTCGTAAGTTTTACTTCTCTACTGTTCCCCAAGACATGCTCATCTAAGTGTAACCAGCCTTCTGGACATTATTATACAGGAGTGTGTTTGGGGTTTGAAACTGTATTTTGATATATGTATCAATTATCATGCACAGAAAGCAGAGACAAAAGCCAGCAGCAAGATTGAGAAGAAGTCACTACCACAAATTTTGTGCTGGCTGAAAAACAGCCCAAAGACTGCAGGTATTGTTTAAGGCAGAGAGGTTGTTTGTAACCACAGTTTGAACTCCAGAATGAAAAGTATTGGAGAATTCCTATTTTGGGCCCTTAAACCTTTTTTCCCTCTTATTCATAACACACCTAGGTTAAAGCCTCTTTTAAAGGTAAAGATAATCTCTGGAAGAAGTACCATGTTGGTATAGCAAGTCACTCACCAACAACTAAGAAGAATCTTCTTTTAAAGCAACAAGTTAAGAGAACTCTGACATAGCAGAAGTCCTCCTTGTTGCTGTGGTCAGAGGCTGCAGAGGGTCTTCAGGACATTTGATTTACAACTACCACTGAGCTTGGAGTGCCTCAGCTGTATCCCATGACACACAGTGACCCTCTGAGCTGCACACAACTGAAACCATTCCATCCCTCTCTGGGAACTTCAGAGACAAGTGAATCATCAGAAATACACAAACCACTTCTTTGCCCTTCAAGGAACCTGTGAACTTTACTACTACTTTTATTATTTTAAAAGTAATGCTTTTGCTATTAATTCTTTACTTCCTTGAAATTTTTTTAAAGAGGAAGTTGTCAGCTCTGTTTTTCTCTTAATGTATTTGACAGGTATTGGTTATCCTGTATTTCACACAGAGCACATATGCTTTTAGCCAAGGAGGGAAGGAAGGTACAAGGGTTACAGTGACATTTCTAGAAATAGAACTAGATTAAATATTTGAACCGTGTCATGGGTGGTATTATTTGCCACACCGTATGATCCTGAGCGACATTTTAGAGGAATGGCAGTGTCATAGCTAAAGTTCACGCAGGCTCATAATCACAGATAATGTATACACACATCTTAAATTGTTAAGCTGTTTGGCTAACGTGATCATTGCAGTAAGCTGAACTTTCACATGGCGGAGGAAGAAGGAGGCTGGTCTTTTAAAGTTGAGAAGTAATTCCTTTGAGTCATCCTTAGCTTGAGCTAAAGTCTACAGATGCCAGCGGAAAGTGTTCTCTGCCTGTCTATGGAAGTTGTTGGCACCTTAAAAACACCTTCAATAAATGTCACAAGTAACTACAGGCATGCAACACCATTTTTAGAAACCCAGAAAACAGTTTACTTTACTCTTGGTTTTCTGTATCACTCTACATGCTAGATAAAAATTAAAACATTAAACCTCATAAAGCAATATTGGTGGGGTTTTTTTCAGTTTGTCATAGCTCATCCTGAGCAAGACTTTAACCTTTTTGGCTGGGCTGGGTTTAAGATAAAAACTCAGAACAGTGTTACTGTAGACATCAGTCTAACTGTACCTTAATCGCAGCATGGAATATCTCTATGAAAAAATAAACTAAATTTCAGTTTCTTTCTCCTTGTAATGCCAAAGGTCAGTGAAAGATTATAAAAATCTACTGATTTGGGGGAAAAGAAATCCTAACTATGAATCTCTCAATGGTTTCATATGAGTAAAGAAGACATGAAAAAGACTCTTCATAGATCAATTACTCCTTAGTAACTACCTCTTAGTAACAGCATGATTTTATTTTCTGTTGGTAGAAAGTCTAACCTGACTCAGAAACCTAAATTCTCTTACCAAAGCCCAGCCAAGGTGGTGGGAGTATTTGCTTGAATCAATCAAATAAGAAAAAACTTACTGAATTAGAGCTGCTTTCTCTGAACTTGTTGCACGTTTCCAAAGGGACTTATTGTTCCCGTACTTAAACTGTTACTTAAGGGTCAGCCTTTGAAGCAGCTGCACAGTGGGCTGATGCATTTTTTTCCCGGACCAGGTATTTATGTGAATCAATAAATTATAACCAATTTACACCACATCCTTTGGTGCTTTGAATTATTTTTTAAAAACCTTTATATTTGAAAGGCTACCATTTGAGGAGAAAAGCAATGTAAGTTGATAAACTGACCTTGAAGATAGAGAAGTCCTGCTGCCCACAACGAGCCCAGAGTGTAAAGTGAATAACAGGCTGGTGCATTGACAGGAGCTCAGGTAATATGAGATGGACAAAAGGAGGTGACGGAAACAAAAATAATTGCTGCAGTGGCCAATCCTATTTCACTGGGTTATATGAGTGACGTTTATTCCCACAAGGGTGCCCTTGAGGACATAAGCAGGATGTGGCAGGAGAGGGGCATCTAACAGTTGGATGGTAGCAACATCATCTTTCAAACACTTCTCAAGGGGAAAGAGTTCATGTCAGCAAATAGTTGGCCAAATGCTGAACTATGACGAAACATATCTCTGCTGCTTCATCCCGAAGGGCCAATTTTGTGATAGCCAAAAGAGAAAGGTCAAGAGCAGCTTCTGTGCTGGATTGTGACTGGATTGTGTTGCTTGCCTGAACAGCTCCTGAGAGACATAGAGTGCAGGATAAATATGCCTGCGTACACCCTGGATGGGAACAGGCCAGAGCAGGGAACAGGACTCAGAATGAGCTGAGATTGGAGTGGGCATTTTTTTTTTCTCCCCTTACGCTTTAATTCACAGCATGAGGTCTTGACTCTGCTAAGACAGATGGTGCAGAAACATGAATTCTGAAAGGAGGACATCTGAAGTAATTAAGTATTGCTATAGCTACATGCTGGTAAAGTAGACAAAAAAATAGCATGCAGTGGTTTGGAAAGTAAAAAAGAATCATCAGTTTCATTCACCTAGTTCTGCTCCTGCCAAAGCTGAACTTTTATCAAGGCTGACACGGGAACACTGAGGACACTGGACAGCTTTTATAAATCCAATTTAAATATGCTTTTTCCTTTGTACATTTACTATTCCATGAGTTACATATACTAATTTCCTAACCCCAAGTCTCAGATTTCTGAAATCTGACAAAACATAGATATCTCTCTTCCAAGATGTCATGACTTGTTGGGATTAATGAAAGATGCATGCCCACCATAAGTAAAACTGAAACAGTCACTACAGATAAGTGCATCTGGACTACCAAGTATTTGAAACACCCTCTCTTTACCTCAGCTGATTTTTATAAACTCAACACTATGTTTCTCTTATTGATAGAGAAAGTACTATCCAGTTGAGGATCTCTTTTGAGGTAACAGGAGTACAGAAACATGAGCACAACAAATCAACCCCTGTACAGAAACAGGCAAAGAAAATAGAAATGAGCTTTTCCTTTCATGCTTGGTGAGAACTCCTTTGTGTCACATCTTTTGCTCTGACTGTAAACCCCAGAGCCTGCATTTAATGCTTTATGTGCTAACACTTCTGTGGTGGCTGTCATCTTTTTATCAGCAATGCAGCCCCCACGCTCCAGTTCTGCAGCTCGTGACCGAGTGGCATATCTAATTTTACGTTTTTGACTGAAGGCAGGCTTTTAATAAAGGCCTTGAGCAGACAAAGACCTTCACCTCAAAGCAGGCAATACCATGAACTGAGAGTGCCTTGGTGGCTTACACAGGTGTTTAAGCTATTTGCCAGCGCAGAGCCCTGGAAAAACAGACATTGCAAAAAAACCTCGGTCTGATAGCTGACAATGCAAACACCTGGCAAACAGTCTAAGCAAGTTCCTTATGACTTCTAAAGAATATATTATTAATACTTAGAAAAAATAGCTCATACTACTGTGAAGAACTTAGTTACAGAAAAAGCTGGGGTACTAAGAACCATCGACAAATAATGCCCCATTTTCATCTCTATCTAACCTAAATATTTATGTGAATTTTTCCAATTAAAATGCTGCCTTGATTTCATTGCTTGTGCTGGGGAGGTAGCAGTACCTGAATGGTAATTCAATTGCTATTCATATTAATGCCATCTGTCCCTGCACAGGGAGTTCAGCTAAAATTCAGCAGTAAGTTGTTCCCCATTGGAGTGAATCATGGAAGCTGCTGAACAGAGAAGTTACATATATGGACCAGGTGAAGGTAATTTTGTTTCATGAGAAGGCCTTTCTGATTAGCATATTTCTTTCAATTGAAAAGGTCTATAGCATCAGATTTCCATATGTGGCAAATAATTTATTAGCAATCAAAGGAATTAAGATAGAAATTATAAGCCTAGTTATTCTTACTCAGCATGCGTATCAAACTAGGAATTACAGGGTGCCGTGCTTGTTCCAAAGAGCTAGCAAGGACACCAATCGCTCGCTCTCCTGCTGGTGAAGCCCGAGCTCTGCTATTGTACAACTGCAAAGAGCTACTACACACAATATCTTTATAAACCAGCAGTAGGCTTGTCCCTGATGCAATGGCCATCACTGATTTTCAAGTTCGATGGGTCTTTAATTATTGAGATTCCTAAAGACAGACTTAGAATAATGTAGTGAAGCGTACAGTCTTGTTAATAAATATAATTGTTTTGGTTACCAGACTGCTTGCTGAGAATTCCCTGTGAAAGTGACTGAGATGTCAAAGTGGAAAGACATTCTGTTTTGAGGTGGTATTCAACCCTTACGTCCTTCTGAAGTTGATGGAATTTAATGAAGTACTTGGTGCTAAGCCTGTATGCAAATTCACCATGACCAAGTGCATAAGTAGGCACAGAATAGTCCTCCTATAATTACGATATCTCCAAAGGAACGCCGTTGCAGGTGCTAATATGTATCTACTAAATGAAGAATTCAACTAGATCTAATCAACCTGTTAAAAATAACCGCAATTATTTTAAGTTATTGAAGTTGCTCTTCACAGAACATCCTCCACTCACTGTACGAAAAGTTCTCTATAATTAGCAGTGTGTTTTCTGGCAAAAGGGAGGAGAAATTGTTTTCTTAAAAAATGGAACTGACGCTTTGGAGAAGCAGGAATATCCAAAACCCTTATAACTGAATAATGTGGGCTTCAGCACAATTGCCTAAAAAGTGATCACATTGTTTTTGCCAGCTGTGTTGCAGGCTGGATTGTACAGTATCACAATGCATGTTTTTAATCAGAGTAGCAAGACTGAAGGTAAGAATATTCTAATGCAGATCATGTGTGTGAAAGTGGCAATAATTCTGTTTCAGACAATTTCAGCCCTTCAAAAAGTTGCTCTTATGTGATATTTTGGTGAAATTTTTGTCTCATTTAAAGAATTTAAAAATATTCATTGAATTGCTGTTTTCTCTTAAGGGTATATGTTGAGACAATTACAAACAAACATCACTGCTTTGCAAGAGAAGACTTGGACATCCTCTGTTCTCTGACCCAGTGGAGGATATTCATTCCTTGCTGCTGCTGCTGCTTGGCCAGTCACTACTGGTGTTGGAGTGTACTGGGGATGGAAAATTATCTTTGATGGCAGTCGGTGGTCACATAGTTCGTATTAAACCACAAGAAAGGGCTTGACAGGGAGCTGAGTGTTAGAAGCAGTAAAAAACTAAGAAGTTTTAACAATGTCAGGAGGTGAGTAAAGGCCATACTGAGGACTGTTGCAGCCTGCTGTGTGAAAAGAACAAAGCATGAGGAAGGTGAGGAGGCCTACAGGGCTGCATAGATCAGAAGGATGAGACTTTCTCGGGACTGATGCACCAAACTGAAACACTAAACACAAGGTGACGCAGGTGCAGTTGCATAAGAAATGATGTAATGGGCTTCATATTGGGCCTGCCCTTAACCCACCTCATGGCATGTACTGGCCCTGTGTGTCAGAATGTGGACAGGGATAAATCAGTGCTCTGCAGGGTAACGGTGCAGCAGCACCCTTAAACCCACGTAGTCGTGACGGAGACCCCCATTAAGAAGCTGTGCCTTGCTGCTTCCCAGATCAGAGACCACGTGGTCTGTGCTACATGTGGTAATATTACTTGATTTAGTGGCACGTGTGTAAGTCAATTTTTGTTTGTGCTGTTTTGGCTTTATTGCTTTGGTTTGTATTGCTTTGGCTTTATTGTTTTGTAATAAACCACATTTAGTTAAGCTTATTATGTGTTCATCTGTTTCAACACTGTATCCATTGCAGACCAGAATTCTATCTATAACGTGGAGGCTGACAGTCCAGCAGGCCGTTGCTTTCTATTTGAAACACTCCTTGAACTATGGATCTCTAATACTAGCCTTTCCACAGGTAGGAGTCTTATTTCCCCTCATAAAACAGTACTGAAAATTCAGCAGTTAATTTAAAATTACCAAAATGACAAAGTTAATCAGTTCTGATTTAAAAGACTAATGACTAGAGAAAGAGAGCCAACAAATATATTCACATACATTGAACTCTGGACACCTTCCTTCTTTCTACCATGATGATCCAGCATTTTTAGACACGGAAGCTCCAGCAGGAATGGTTAGAGAAGGAAAAGGTGCTCTTTTTCATATGGGTCTCCCATTGCAGATGAATTTTTAGCAGTAAGTGAATCACAAGAAAGTATTTGGATTTAGAGCAGAGTAGAAATCATTGATAGGACTTTGTGTCTTCTCTGGCTAGAAAAAGTTACTACTTTTGAATTATGTGAAACATATCTAGGATCTTGATGTGATTTATACATATCGTCCCCGATCTGTATAAATGAGAAGCTTCCAGGAAGGCCAGTGGGAGAGAATATAAGCCTTTAGTAACCATTATCGCTCTGTTTCTGACCCATCCGACTAGGCATGTGCACTACCAGTACAATAGGGTGGTGTCTTAACTGGCTTACGCAGTGGAGTTGCTACCTCTAGGAAAACAGTTTTCAAATGGCTTCTGCTACGGCACTTACCAACTCATATTTACAGGGATCGCTCCAGCAGTCAGAGAATTAAAATGCACACAATGATTGTTTCAGTCCTCTTCAAAACTGGAAATTTCAAGCAAAAATCTTCCCTTCTCTAATTTGCATTTTTCTAGGCTTTACACAGATAGGGCCAGAACATTAGAATATAACTTTCAAGGGAGAGTTCAGTCTTCAGAATTCTCATTTATTATTTTTGCACTATCAGTCAAGACCAATTTCAGTTTTTACTCCACTGAACTGAGGTTGTTGAACAGCCTGTGTGTGCTAGCTTCCCCCTGTTTGTGATCAATGTTAGAAAGAAATGTGTGCTGTCAAATTTCCTTGGAGATTGATCATTTGATCATTTCAGTGAATCTATAATTTAATTCTTTTCTTGGAACATACTAAAAGGTAGAAAACAGCAGTGTCCCTGCTAAATACTTCTTAAACAATAAACCATGATCTTTCTGTGCCTGGTAGCATCATGAAGCAGACATTCCTGGAAGACGTGGAAACACGCAGAAGGCAGGGAGCTGATGAGATACAGCCAACATGCCAAATTGTGGCTGACTGATTCGTGGGCTGCACCAGTGGACAAGGGAAGAACTATGGCTGGCATCTGTTTGGAATTCTGTAAGGCTTTTGACATGGTCCTCTACAACATCCTTCTCTCTAAATTGGAGAGAGATGGATTTAGTGTTAGATTGATAAGGAACTGGACGGATGGTGGCACCTGAAGTGTTACAGTCAGTGGCTCCATCTCCAAGTGCAAACCAGTAACTAGTGGTGTCCCCGAAGGGCCCATAGTGGGATAAATACTATTTAATATCTTCATTGATGACATAGACAGTGGGACTGAGTGCACCCTCAGCAATGGTGCAGATGACACCAAGCTGAGTGGTGCAGTTCATTCACTAGAGCAAGGGTGTCAAACTCAGTTTCAGCCTGCTCCTACAACATAATGTGTCACACGCTGCACACGTGACTGTGCGCTGGCAGGAACACAGAGGCAAGGAGCTCACCGGTGTTGCTGGATAGAAACAAGGTGCCAGGATGCATGAAACAAGGTGGAGGGCTGGATTTGACCCATGGGCCTTGTGTTTGCCACCTGTGCACTAGAGGGAAGGGATGCCATCCAGACTGAGCCATGTGCAAACCCCATGAAGTGCAACAGGGCCAAGTAGAAGATCGTGCATCTAGGCTGGGGGAGTCTCCTGTATCAGTATGGAATGGAGTGGGAGCAGCCCTGCAGAGAAGGACTTTGGGATTCTGGTGGACATGAAATTGGACATGAGCCAGCAATGTGCATTTGCAGCCCGTAAGGCCAACCGTATCCCAGGCTGCATCAAAAGCAGCGTGGCCAGCAGGTCAAGGGAGGTGATTCTGCTCCCCTACATGTCTGAGCCTCCAGCTCTGGGGCCCCCAACACAGGATGGATGTGCGCCTGTTGGAGTAGGCCCAGATGAGGGCCCAGAAAATGGTGAGAGAGCTGGAGGTAAACAAGGCTCCATGAGAAGAGAAGGGATTCCAAGAAGACATCATTGCAGTCTTTCCACATATAAAGGGGACTTATAAGAAATGTGAAGACTTTCTACCAGGTCTGGTAGTGACAGGACAAGGGGCAATGGTTTTTAACTGAAAGCAGGTAGATTTAGACTGGGCCTAAGGAAGAAACTATGATGAGGGTGGTGAGGCACTGGAAAGGGCTGCCTAGAGAAGTTGTGGATGCTGCATTTCTGGGAAGTGTTCCAGGTCAAACTGGATTGGCCTTTGAGCCACCTGACATAGCAGAAGGTGTCCCTGCGTATGATTGGAATAGGTGATCTTTAAAAGTCTCTTCCAACCCAAACCATTTCGTGATTCTATGATCCTGTTTTCATGGCCTTAAGAGAAAGATATAAAACCAGCCAACTGGCATAAGTTCGATGGAATAGTTTAAAGCAGGGGTGCCAAACTCGCAGTCCGCGGGCTGAATCCGGCCCTCCACCTTGTTTTATCTGACCTGGCACCTTATTTGTACCCAGTGGTAGTGCTGAGCTCCTTGCCCCAATGCTCCTGCCAGCGCACTGGTCACACATGCTGTATGTGTGCCGCTCGTTACGCTGCAGGAGCAGCAGAATGGCAGGAGCAGCGAGTTTGACACCTGTGGTTTAAAGTGTGGGGAAAACAACTTGAAATTAAAATTATCTTGCAGTATTTTTAAACAGAGCTGCTTGGCAAGTATTTTCAGTTTGCACTGAAAATATCTGACAACTTCAAGAGTAAGTTGCTGTCTTGGTCAAATTCAGTTTTATGTGAAACACCAAAAATAGATCGCATAAAATTTGACTGCAAGGTCACAGAGTAGTGAGTAGATGCTGATTTTAATACATCACTTGCTTTTACTTCATCTTGCAGAGACTTGATGAGCCATTACTGTTTAGTTATGTAAAATGTTAACTCTTGAAACAAATTTGATAGGCATCTTTCTCTCTAAATAAATTACTCATTTCAATAAAGGAAAGCAGTAAACAGTGGTAAAAGAAGCTGCAGACCTGGTTTTGTAGCCTCAACCTGTATTAACTATTTTCCTTCAACTTACAAGTCATTTTATCTCTGTCTGATTTGTTTTCCTATTGCAAGAGGAGTGACACACCATACTTACAAATACAATGTTTTCTGTGTCTACTTGGATATTAAATGTGGGTATATTATTTCTTTAAATCCAGAGAAGGACACCAGCGAATAAAAGGCTAGGGATATTTAGAAAAAGTCCAAATCCAAAACAATGGGATAAATAATTTAGGGACCTTATTTACTCTCTATTTATAGAATTCATAGCCTTCTGCTTAAAGAAATATTCTATTTAAATGGGAAGTCCTTAAAGACCTTCTGAAACAACATTTAAATGCCATCTACTTCTACCTTCCTGTAAATGGAATAAAGATGTGGAAGGGAAGAGGCTCTCCTCAGCTGAAGAAAAATGAGTTCTGCTGTTGATACAGTTTAATTTGTTACATGTCTCATTTAGTTACTTATGCTGTACATTTCACAGTGGATCAGCTTTTCTAGTTGTGTATGAAGTAGGCTTCATTCTGTGTTCTGAGTTAAAATCGGCATTATTCCCAATGTTGCCCACAGCAGCTGCAATGCAGCATGAGCAAACAAAGAACAAAATGCAACAATTCAAACCATTTTTTCCCGGTAAAAACTCAGAATTTTCTCAAATTTTTGACCTTCTTATTAATGGCTTGTCCTTTCCCATCCTATATTTCTCTAAAAGACTCAGTAATTCAGAAGTAGATTTAATTATTCACCAAATAAACAGATACCAGGAAGGACTCTTGAAACTCAGGAAAAAAAAAGGATGTTTATTTAGCATATAGGCACAACACCCTGCCTGATATGCCTTACTAACAATAAAAGCAATAACCTCAAGTCAAAAGATAAGTTACAATACATGCAAAAACATCTGGATTGTGCACTAAGTAACATGTTCAATATAGGTACATCTGTCAAATAAACATAAATCTAATTTCCTACAGAACAAAACTTCAGAGACTATTTCGAAAGTAAAGGTACAACAAAACAACCATAGTTTAGCAGTGTTATTGGACACAAAGCATCCTACACAGAGACATTGGACCTTTGGAGGCAAAACTGTCAGGCAAATATCTGAGAGCCGGATCCCCAAAAAACTTACTCATGAAAAGCTCTCAGTGAAGCCTAAGGTATTATCAGAGTGAGGTCTGAAGGATTTTGCCCTTAATAACAACTATGAGTGGGCAAAAACGTCTTTATTGGTGAGAATTTTAAATGATGTATCTAAGTTTAATGTTGCTGATAAGAGAGGAGGAGAGTTTGAGTATTGATACAAATAAAACAATGTATTTGTAAAACCTTTAAATTAAATAACAATTATGAAGGAAAATTTGGGATAATGAACATGTTCTGCGTAGGTAAAGTTAATAAATACTTTAAATAATTAAGTTCCTTTTAATTCTACAGAACAATTATCAGTATTAATAACCAAAAAAGCAGAAAGAGGACAGAGACCTCTTCCTTACTCTTAAATAAGGGTGATCAGTCCCAGTATCATCTCTCACTACTAAGCTATGCATTTGTGTGTTACAGGACTAGTTGCAAAGAAAGGGACAGAATATACACTTACTGCCACTGTAAATTCAGTGGATCTATTTTTTCTCCTACATGATGACTAATCACGGTCTCAGTCCACTAACAATACTGGTGAATTTAGTTGGGGGAGGAGAGTGACTGTGGGGTGTGAAGGCTGGGGTGAAGGCAACTCTAACCCCACATCAGTGTGTGACAAGGGCTCTCTGTCACATGGAAGGGGACGTGTCTGTGCTGCTGCCCAGGTTGCCAGATACTACAGGCTGAATCCGGGCTGCTACTTATGCAATAAAAAAAGTACTGCAAAATTTCCCTTGGACTTTGCTGGCAAAAGTGCCCACTGCTGAACGAGTGGGTGAAATATGCTATCCCCATTGCAGCCATCCAGCCTGTACACCCTGAGGTGTTTTTGTCTGGAGAGTGCCAAAGGGAGCAGCCCCTCCAACGTGAGAATTGTTGTCGCATCTGAGCAGCACAGCAGGGCTGAGGAGCTAAGAAAGGCAAGTGATAGGCGCTTCAGCCCTTCTCTTTCTCACAAATCCTGAATCAGCTGGGCTTTTTCAGCTCCAGTTGCAGAAAAGCAAGTCTGCTCTGCTTCCATGGAGTAAAAACTGAAATAGACAAGATCCTAAAAGACAACAAGATCCAAATGATAAAGTCCTTACTTGGAGACATCCTCCCTAAAACTCAGAGGCAAACAGCGGGTGTTTTACGACTGGGATTTCTATCTCTATGTATTATTAGCTGGGATGGAGTGGCACAGAGAAGCTGGTTGCAAGGAGCTCCACAATCCCTGTGCACTGTACAAAGAGATCACTGCACTAGCTGTTTACATAGATGTACTAGTCGAAGTCTCACATAAAACAGGTTGCTGCTGTCTACTAAATATTGCCATAGCTCAAACACTGCAGCAGTACTGTAGCAGAGGCACTCTGGCCACTTACACATGAAATACACAATCCAGACGCATAGCAGACACTACACTCGCTGTGTAGGATTTCTGCAGAACAGCTGTCTTCATCTATGTTTAGGATTGCAAGGGTTGCAACATTGGCTAGGGTTGTGGTTTGCAAGATGCATGCTTGCTTATTTTAGTGAATGCATTGTATCCCCGACCACAAAGACTAGTACTAGTCATCAGCAAATCAAGCACTACTGTGACCACAACCTTTTTTTGCTTATTGTTTTTCAGTTGATCTGAACACAAATCAAGTATCTAGTTACTCTAGTGATTCTAATCTAAATTGTGCCACTGACTCAAGAGGTAACTTCTGGCATACAAATAGTATATGCTTTTACAGAGGGGCTGAACTGCCACATTGTCTACTGTTTTTAAGATACGGATGCTCAGCATCTTTTAAAAAGAACATGTTTAATCCTTTGTCTTCCTCTCTGTCCATTTGTAATACTGTAGCATTAGCACAGGACCACACCTGTGTACTGCAAGCGTTAAAATGCATTGAATGTTTTGAAACTCTGAAGAACCAATACACACACATAAAGTACAAAATAATGAACTGTGAAAAAAGTAAGATCAAGAAGTGTACCCTGTAACCCTAAGAATATCAATAAAGTTTAGTAAAATGTGGTACAGGCAGATAAAGCAGCAATTAGTAGTATACAACAGAGATGCCAACTGACATTGACGGCATGTATTTTCTTTGTTAACAGAAAACCAATAAAAAGTTAAGAATTTATTTCTTGGACCACATTTTCCCAGTTTCTTCATTACGTCAAGGTGTTTTATGAAATGATGATATGGTAACTGCTTTTGGACAGAAAATACACAGTAAGTTGGTTTTGTGGTTCAAAGAAAACATGCTTGTTTTTTTTTTTCTATGGCATGCATTGGGATGCAGTCAGCTTCTTGTCAGTCATTAGTGAAAAGAACAAGCACATTTTTGACAATAAAGAGCTTGTATAAGTAACATTTTCCATGTTCATTTCTACAGCAATCATTAGTCAGAACTATTTGAAATGTTTCTGGAATTCCTTTTTCTGTTGTTGTCTACTTTCCTAATCAAGGAGTTTACAGGCTTTGTGACGTTCCCTCATGCAGTTATTTACAAAGAGATGGTCCTTGGGGTGAAGAACCTTAACGACATTTACAGTTGCTAAGGTACATTTATAAATGCTAGCAGTTACACTAAGACAGAACAAATGGAATGCATTGTGCAGCTCTGGGCTGGGCCAGCAATGTAATTAAAGTGCAAATAAAGACAAAAACCACAAGCCAGGCAGATCTGTTTTTCATCACCAGTGTTAAGAAGCATCATGACTGTAGCAGGAAATGTCAGATCAAACAGGCCTAGGTCACAATCTATTTTAAACATCTGTCTCCCTGAGAGGACTTAAGGGAGGTATACAGTGATATAGCCCTATTTCTTCAACTGGCTGAATATCATTGGAAAAGTAAGGACACTTTTCCAGCCAATTTTTTTCAACAGTGCTAGTATCTGCATTTTAGGCTATGATGCACTTTACAGCATGCATTTGAGCTCCCTTTCCATGCAGCTACTACAAACCACTCTTTATTGGGAAAATTTAGGAAGTACCAACTAGCTGTAGAAATGATATCTACCTACCTTGGATATCACAAAAGCATAGGCTTTGAAAAGATTTACAAATAGCACATTTTCTTAAACATAATCCCATATGCAAATTATATTTACTAGCTCAGATAAAAATATACAGTTTGTATTTCTGGCATTCAAATTTTGCCACTGATGTGAACAATTTTAGAGCTAAATCAGTGCGAAATGGCTGAACAAAAAAAATAGACATATTTCAAACCACTGGTTCCACATAAAACCACACTGTCACTCCCATTCCCAGTGTTCATTGCCGATCACTACCCATTGCCAGATCAGACATGTATTTCTCTCCACAGTGTGTCCAGAAAGTGCTCTGTAGCCTGACTTGTCAGAAAAGCTGCAGGAGGTGCAAAAAGATAAAGTGCCTTTTCCAGGGCTGTGTGTAACATGACTACCCATCCCATTCACTGTATGTCTGGATTTCTCAAGTTTCAGGTATACCTCCTAAACTTGTATTTCTCAGCTGAAGCTTGTGAAGCTGGCAACTATGTACAACTATTCAACTAGTTCATTTGCTTTCCATGCTGTAAATACTCTGTGTATGAATGAAAAAATATTTACAATTCATTTATAGGTAAAATCAGCCAGCTTAGAAAACGCTGACAAGACATTTAAAGAAGGTAACACTTTATAAAGGATAGCATTAAATGTATAGCAAGTATTTTGAACAACTGCAGATCTGAAGATCCTAGATGCTATCTTAATGTCATTTCAAGACAGCAGATGACTGTTAAGATCCTGGTTTTCAATGAAGTTAGCACAATATGAGAACACCACTACCATTACAGCCCGAGTGAACACATAGTTAGCCATCAATCCAGACCCCATCACAGCCATCTCATTTTGCTCAAGGATCTTAATATACCTGGGCATATAACCATCATTTAAACCTATCCCCTTAATTTGTCACATAAGATGGCTAAAATGAGTACCCGCTCACAGGAAAGTCTCCTATCTTCCATTAAATGTATAGTCCCTACTGCAAAACATTATCTTTGCAAAGCAGCAATCACTTAAATCCAAGTAAGAAGCATTGTAGTCTTCCACCTCCAACGCTCTCATTGCCTGGAAGGGAAATGCTGTGAGGCTCTGTATCTCTTATTGGAAAAGAGAGTTTGCATTCTTCTCAATATTTCCCTTGCTGTCTTTAGGACTTGGCATGCATGATTTTGTTCACTGTACTAAAGCTTTCTGTAGACTCTGAGGCAAAGATGGCTCTTCAGGCAGGGAGTCTGGGTTCAATCTTTAGGGAAAGCTCATACAAGGTATCTTCATCTATGATGAGTGTCTTGTCAAGTAAATAGTGAGTGACCTGGAATGGAAAGAACAAAGAAGATCAGACTGCAAGTTACTTCCACAAAAATTTCTCTGCTTTCCTTTTCCCCTTAAGCCCATTTTGGATCCTGAGATCCCCCCCCCGCTGCTTTCTTGAGAAACATAACAGCTTGTTTGAATGGCGAAAAGCTGCACCGGCAGGACTTTAGGAACTAAATACAGCCTCTTAGGAATGGGGAAATCCTTGAACAGGTTACCTAAGACCACATGGTTCTTCTGAAGCCTGAGATAAAATCTCCTCTGAAGACACAGACCAGCTTCGGGCAAATTTTCATTGCTCTCGTGAGGGACAAGGGGAAAAGCATTAGAGGATGCACACAGCATCAGGAGATGCCTGGACCACCTCCTGTCTCCTAATCCTGGGAATTCTTGGATTCTGTATGGAATTATGCTTCCAACTGGGCAGGGAGTACACATTTCCCTTTGAATCCATTCTCTTGTACCTCAGACCAATGAAGGACCACAATCCTGAGAAAGCTTCCAGAGAAGGAGGAAAAAGCTTGCTTCCATATATAGTGCCAGGTGAAGAGTTTCTACCAGGGTGAAGGGATTACGGCTCCAGAGTACCTGTCCACATTTCTGTCTATCCTCTCCTCAGTGTGTGGGAGCAGAATACATTGATTTTAGCTTTCAACAACAGCTGTATCTTACAACTGATTGCTACCACAGCTCTGATTTCAGGCAACAGTGCCTAAGAAGAGCCTTACCTTCTGCTGATGCTCTATGCGGTAGGAGGTCTGCTGGAACTGGCGTATTTCCCTGATAATATGTGAGATCTTTCAAAAGAAAACAGGTATATGAGTTAGTACAACTGTATGTTGACTTCAGCTAAGTCATACAAAGCAAGAATTTTGTACCAAATTATCCAGTCTATCCTGGGAGGAGGGAAGGGCACAGATCATCTCCTAATGGCTTCCAAAGATATAATTTTCCTAAATTAACCATTTATTGTTCAGTCAACCTCAAGTGAACCACCTTGTCTTCCTTGTCCACGTACAGATAACCTCTCTTTGCCTTGAGTGACTGCTGCAATGTGTACATATACATTGCAACGTAGCAAAGTGCATTAAGCAGAGATTAGAAATTTCCATGCTTCCCTCTGAGTTTTTACAAAACAACATTACATGGTAGTTGGAGAGAAATCAACTTTAAAATGATTTTTTAGATAGATCCTAGCACACTTGAAAATAAGATTATGATTATGGCTTTCTGGTGAATAACCACACTCCTTTAATTTTGTTTAGTTCAAAAAGGCTTTTGCTGCAGTTGCTTTTTCTTTCTCCCATTTTTCAGAGAATAAACTGAAACTAAACTCACCCTATAAAAATACTGAGTTTACCAGAAGGTGGTGATAGAAGACTGGGTCAAGTAATTGCTTTCAAATAGCTACCTAATTTGCATGATGCCAGTATACTTGTACATCTTAGAAGTTAAATTCAAAGAAATTATAATTAAATCAACTCACATAATTAAACACCTGTTGGGAAAGCATGTAAGGAACTGAAAATTACCATTCTCATTTTGGAGAAATTTACAAGGCCTTCCTCAGTGAAGTTTGGTGTTCCTTCTTCAATAAATGCCAGGTCTGTCAGGTACATTCCAAGATAGGGAACAGCAGGTGGGTTACAACTATGAAACGAGAAAGTAGCATATTTGTTTGAAGATAAATTTGCAAGCTGAGTTTTTTATAACTCACACAAAATGTTTATTACTTAACGTACTTCTAATCAGTGGGTTACATTTATTTCTAAGACAAACAGCTTCCCTGACTTCACTTGAGTTGTATTTGTTCTGCCCATGACAAATTTAATTTAGTCTGTGCAATATCTAACATCAATGGCAGAAAGCCTCTAGTAAACGGTAGTACAGTAATGTGATGGAGTGAGAGGAAGGACAGGTAAATTCTGGAATCAGAGAACACCCTCAAGCATATTTCAGTCCTGGCTGACAGATAATCTCAGAAAATAGATCCTGCACACAACTAAAAATGGACGTGGACATGCTTCTTAACTGATGTTCTACAGTCACGTAAGCACCCTGATATAGCAAGGGTACATTGTATGTGTGTGTGTGAGCATGTGCATGCGCATGTAATGACATATACAGATAAATATGTAATTACTCATGAATATATATGTACATTCTTATATATACATATATGTGCATACTTACATATACATATACATGCATATGAATGTGTATATGCACGCATACGTATACATATGTATACATACACCATTCCATCTAACTCTATTTCGGCCTTTACAGCAGTCAAGCCAAAGAAGAAAGAGAAAGACAGAGAGGCAGCAAAGATGATCTGGAAAACTGGGCACAGGAACAGGGATTTTCTTTTATTGGAGGGACTGAAGGAATGGGATAGTGATTCCCTATTGCAATGATCATTGCTTCACCCTCACTAATTTTTGCCTCAGCAGAAATAGTAGCAAACTTGGTTTTCTGAAGCTCTGGCCTCAGAATAATTCAGGGTGATGACTATATTATTAAATTAGGCAGTCTGCTGACAATGCTTAGCAGGGTACTTCATTCTGGGTATTTTTTATACCGTAAGGATTATTATTGTTGTATATTAACTGAAAGGTGTATAAAAGTACCTGTTCATATACTGTAAGTAAATACACTTTCAAAAAAAATTATTAGCTACCCAATGTAATTTTTTAGGTAAAAATTTACTAGCTTCAATATATATATATATTGAAATTATTCCAGTAATACATTTATTCCAGTAATTATTCTCATAGTTCAATTCTTTGAATCTCTCAAGATCATTCAAATCAGTTGTACCACTCAATCATAGAATCATGAAATGGTTTGCTTCTGAAGGGACCTTAAATATCTTCCAGTTCCAATCCTCCTGCCACGGGCAGGGACACCTTCCATTGGATCAGGTTGCTCAAATTCCCATCAAACCTCATCTTGAACACCTCCAGGGATGTTGTATTCTCAGCTTTTCCAGGCAACCTGTTCCAGTGCCTTGCCTCCGTCACAGTAAAAAACGTCTTCCTAATAGCTAATCTAAATCTCCCTTTTTCAGCTTAAAGCCATTACCCCTTGTCCTTCTCCTGCATTCCTTGATAAAGAGCCCCTCCCCAGCTATCTTGTACTGGAAGGCTACTGTAAGGTCTCTCTGGAGCCTCCTCTTCTGTAATCTAAACAAGCACAACTCTCAATCCTGGAAGGCCAACTTCTAATTACTTGCAAAAATACAGGTTTTATATGCATGCAGATAGAGTCCCTGCAGAAATTGTAGAACCCCTGACTATTGTGGAACTCTACCTATTTTAGACAGCAAAATTACGTAAGGTCAAACACAACCTGGCAAATCAATGTAAGAAAAAAATAAGCAAGGACTATTGTACAAAAAAAAGCAAGCTGTTTTCCAGAGTGGCAGACTGTAGAGGGCTGGGAGGCTATAGGAAAGGAAATGTCACTGTGCATTTGTCCTTCTCTTCAGTTCCTCTCATTAGCTACTGGCCACTGTCAGAAACAAGACAAAGGGGTAAATGGATCTTTGATCTGACTCAGGCTTAGCTGTAAGTACCAAACTTCTTATCTGGTACAAGGACTCTTCAGAATCCTATTTTTGAATAAGAACTTTTTTTTATAAACCTGACTTCACACTTATTGAAAAAGTTTATCAGTGTAAGAAAAACCCCAACAGGGAGCATTCACATAGAATAATAGTTTAATTTGTTTCCTTAATTCTCTGGAGCTATTATCTTTATCTATCGGAGGTACCAAACCACAGGCTATTCAGCAAAACAATAATGCCAAATAGAATAAAACTAGAATTGAAAGGGTTATTAGGGAAAAATATTATCCAATATTATATTAATTATTAAAGCTTAACCAAAGCAAATTAAACTTTAACATGTACTATCTACTGCTTATAACAAACCACAACTGTATGTTGTAGGGAAGCATACTTTTTAAGCGTTTCTCTAAGGTTTTTAAATCTTCCTTCAGAGGATACAGTCTTCTGAAGCTTGTCCATGAGAGCTTTTGTCTAGAAAGAAAATGCATTACAAATGTCACTGCTGTTGTACATAAATGACTGGGATAAGATTTTGGAAAAAGTATAATTCATTTAGCATCTTCACCTCATTTTCAGAAATAGTAACACCAGCATTAGGAACTTAGCTTTATTATAGTTACTAGAGTATTTCTGAAAATGGAGATTAGGCAGCATTAAAGATTTTCCTTTGAGTGATATACAGACCATATATCCATGCTACTATTACTAGCCTGCAAATTCAGGAAAAAACCCCAAAATTCATTAAATTAATTGTCAGCAATTCAGTTTGCTGCATGAGCAAGAGTATTTCGGATTTGATCTTACACGATGCTGAGGATCCTCAGCTGCTTTTACTGAAAATAGTGACAGTGAATTATGTTTACCATCTTGCAACTTTTACTAAACTGGTTTTGCCTCCAAATTTCTGCTAAAAAAGCTGAATATGTATTTGAAAATATATTACGGTCTTACACAAATTACTTTCAGTGGGCACCATAACAGCCTGGTTACTTCATGGGAGCAATAAATTTGCTTTCTAGTCCATTTATGGTACAGATTTCAGACAATATAGAGAATCATGAGAAATTTGTCATTTTTGAAGCTGACTTTTTCAATTAAGTGAATGCTGTAGGCAGAAACATACACTTTTTTTTCCTTCTAATAGCAAGCTGATGAAACACTTGTATTATGTTTCCAATAAGTATAGGAGAACTGTGCAGCAACATTGATCTGCTGTTTGTTGCCTTTTTTTTAAATTGAGAAGTTTGAAAATCAAACAAATTCTAAACATAAAACTTTTTGGTGGTAACCTCTTACATAACAGTTTGTATTGAAAAGATTTTTAACATTTTTTAAATAAAGTAACGAAGCACCAGCTATAATGCAGCTGAGAAAAAGCTGACTGGAGAAGGCAGTACAGTCAGAATGTATTTTAAGTGGATTTCAATGCTTGGGCTGCTTTAGTGCTTTGCAAAAGCTGCAGAACCAGATGAAGGAGGAAATGCAATGATAGAAGTCCACATTTTGCATGTTAACTAGCCAGATCTAAAATGGATAGCTTGAAATCTTCCAATTAGCTGCAGTACACTCTGTACCCAAATACTGCCTAAATTACAAGTTATCAGCTCTGTCCTGCTGACCTCCTTGCTCTGTTATTCCATCATATTAAGATATCTTTTTTTAAAAAAAATAGCAGAAAGCTGAGACTTAAATCATTCAACCATTTTCTTCAAACCATTTAAAACAGATAACTTAAAAAGACTGGATACTCTTCATCCTGGACAGTCTTTTTTTTTTCGTGTGTTCTATTTTTGTTACTGGCAGCCTCTGCCATGCTGCTGACAGTCTCAGCAGTAAGGTAAAGGTTAAAGGGAGGTATGTATTGCACCTAAACTTGGACCCCTAAAAGAGAAAGAAGACTGGTTGTCTACAGTTTCTTACTGAGAAGCAAAACCTCACCACCTTGGGAAGAGGTGCTGACCTTTCCATTGACTTTCTGCACGGACAGGTAAATATGGCTCCCATTTTAGGCATCTGAGCTGATGCTAGTTACAGCTAGTAACCACATAGATGTATATATCTGAAAGTATCTGAATTTAGTTTTCTCAATTTCACTGCTTTAGGCTCAAGTCTTAGTCTTAGAAATCTCCTAATTCTGTTGAAATAATTTTGTTCCCACAGATATTTATTTTACTAAAAAAAAAGGCTAAACGAAATACAAAAGCCCTTGACATGAAATACCAGTACCACTCAGTGCTTCCAGCAAATAGTCAGAGCATTGTAGAAGTAGAAATATTTATGGGAGAAATCCTATCTCAGCACATTGTTGTCTGAACAACACACTGATGGATGAAATCTAGAAACCCTACTTGTAGTTGTGTCTTTCTTACCTGTTTTGATACTTTACCCCAAGTTTTCTTAAGTCTGTAGATTGCACTTCTGTTCAAGGCTGATGTGATTTCTAACACACCATTATAATTGTGCATACATCGACAAATATCAGCTACTGCTACCCACTTTTCAATGGAGTTAGCCCGGGAGCTGACATCAGCATAATTCATGATTTGGGAGGCAACAAGGTTACTCATCTGACCAAACAAAGAGGAAGAAATTTAGGACATGTAAATAGTATCCCTTTCAACATGCAATTATTTAATGAACAAGGGAGAAAAAAACGATGCACAACAGAATTTATGGCTCTTAATAAAACCAAATAGTGTATTGATGACAGTGTTGTAGGGAAGTGGGGGGGATGATGAGATGAAAGAAGGGTAAAAGATGCAATGGGGAGTATCTCCAAGCCAACAGTATTAAAACTGATTGGGAAGTCTCTTGTTAAAATTCGGGGAAACCGGTAAAGACCAAAGATACAGTGAGGTTACAAAGGGCATTTATTAAATAGAACTGGTGTTATATTTTTGCTCTCTTGAGAAAACTTAGTTTCTTCTGTAAGCAACAAGGCTTATAATCTAATAAACATTCTACTCTATTAAAATTGCCACTGAAATGCTGAGTACCAATTCTTGAAAACAAGAATCTTAATGTGCTTTGATTTAAAAGGTTAATCACAACCAGGGTAACATTCAGTCACTACTAGATAAGAAGTTACAACACATTGTAAAAAACACAGAGGTATTTTTGTTCCAGAGGTCATAGACAGTGTCAACAGAGGTCTGAGAAATTAATCTGTATTTATGAGTACTTACATCATTAAAATGTTGACTAGTTTTCATAATGTAGGGTGTTCTCTCATTTTTATCCACTTTCATCCAGCCTTGCCCAAGAAACTCTCTAGACATTGAGGGGAGAGAAAGAAACAAAGAAAAATGCCGTTAATAAGCAAAGGACAGAGCCTCTGTCGGTAAGTGTAGCCTAAGAGGATTTCAAGTATGCCTCATTTTGTTAGAAGCTAATAATACAGATTTACACTAATTCCGGCGTTTCACTACACCATTTTAATGCTGTCTGAAGCAGTAAATATTATATGGAAGGTTTATTTTTCTTTTAATCCTTTCCCCTGATTCCCCCATCCTAATTTTCAGCATTCTGACCCTATCTGAAATTGGTTTTGTCAGCTTATGCAGTTATATTCATGTTAAACTGCTGTATGAATGAAGCCGATTTGACACTCCCTCCCTAGAGACTCAGCACTTCCATACTACATTCATCCTTCACTAGCCCACAGCCTTAGACCACAGATTTTCCTTCTAAGCAAAGAACTCAGTCTTTCAAAACATCATCAAACTATAGGGCAGCCAGAAACAGCCAAAGGACACTACCCTGTTATGCATGCAAACCTTTTTGTCAGTAGCATGAATTAGTGTAGTGCCTAACTCTGCCAGTCAGTTACTGATCCACTGTACTCACTTCAGTCACCTGTAGGAGAACACTTACTCATAGGGTATGCTTCGGAAAACTACGTGATCTAAAAGAGTTATTTGCTCTGCGAGCTCCATGGCCGACAAAGTCTCAAAGCACTCTGGTTTTGGACAATCTGACTGCAAAAAATAAGTAGAACATTTAATGATTTTTTTTTTTTTTGCATCAAAGGACATTTCTAAAGCACAGGTTACTAAGAACGTCATATGAAATTTCAACAAGAGCTGTAATTAACTTCTCTGCTACAAAGAATTAATAATTAAGAAAAATTGCTAAAAGCATAAGGGTAAACAGGCTGGAAACTGGACAACAGGCACATACCAAGTCATGACTATGTAAGTACATTAATTAAAACCTATACATTCTGCATTTCTTTCCACAAAAGCACACTTTATCTAGTTCACTGCCCATGCTCTTCTTTGGATTAATGCAATGCAATTATGAGATGATGATGACTACAGTTTGGCGGATGGGCACTGTCTGTCAAGGCCATCTATGGTTCTATGGCAACTGAGATGGTAGAGATTTATCATTTCATATAGCTTAATATCTTTCCCTTTTTTTTCCATCATGTGATTTAAATCCAAATCCTAAAGTACTGACCTGTTCATCTTTGATGTAGACTCTAAATTGTTACTTTCTCTAAATTGCACATTCTTGATATGAAAGAACATTATTTCTGTCCTGAGTTTTGCTACATTGTATTGGCTTAAAACCACAGCATTCCTAAAGGAGTATTTAAATTTCAAGGTGAACTTACTATCTGAATGATATCCTCTATTTTTAAGTGGGTATCATCTTGATCATCCTGAGAAAGAGCTCTGAAAAAATAAATAGAAGAACATCCTATATTAATAAAATTATTTATGGCTATGAGAGTACCTTATCACAGATGAGCAATAATGATTATCTAAAATTAATCCTAAGGCTGCAACTGAAGAGGTAAAGAAAAAAATCTAGTACCTAAAATCTCATGTCTTCTTTCAAGTAAAACTGTAAAAAATAGCATGACATGAGAGTCACATAAGGTAAAATGATGGTCATAGAGAATTAAAATCTCTGCGCTAAGAAAAGCATGTAGAATATTCAGTGACTGTATATATTTGCTGATTATAATGGTAAGGTTTCTGCATCTATCTCACTTTGATTTAGTGCAAAGAACTTTGGTGAACAAGGAAAATTGCCTTTTCAAGAATTGGAACAGTAATGCTAAACCACAAAACAATTACAATAACATTTAGTCAGAAATTCTCTATCCTGGATTATCCTAGAAAAACCTAAAGGTGGAAAATTACATCTCAAGTATTTTCTCTGACTTTTTAACTACTGTGCTAAATGATATTTTGGGGAAATACTTGAAAAAATTTAACATTAGAGAAGTAAAGAAACGACAGCAAAACAGGTGTGCATAAAAGAGTGATTCACTGGGAAGTGTACTTGTTTATTGGCACTACACTGTCCTGTTCAGTGTCCCACACAAAGAGTTTTGAATGTAGAAACAGACAGCAAACTGCTGGCAGATTTTACTTGTAGCAAGCACAAGTGTTAATCCATGCTTTCAATTTTGCTACAGAAAACCTGTGATTATTAGGGTTATTTCAGAGTAATGGGTCTAAAATGAACACAGCATAAGTAATCATCATTCATCAAACCCCATCCACCCTGATGTAATAACTTGGCATAAAAATTCATATTGCTCTTTGGAAATATAAACTCAAAGAAACTTTGAAGAGACTGGATTTATATAATATGAGAAAGAGAAGAGTTATGGAGAAAGAACAGTATTGTCGATATGTAAGACTGCCTGTAAAGGCAGCGACACCACGGCAAGAAGTCACTGGTCTGATTTGCATCAGGGGAAGTTTTGTTTTAAAATTAAGTTCCATTCTCCAACTTCAAGTATAGGTGAGGTCTGAAATAGGCTTTCTGCAGAAGTAATAGAGTACTCATCAGCTGAATTTTCAAGGGAAGTTTAGATGACCATTTTCAAAGAAGAGCCAGTTATACTGGCCATTCCAGAAAGTACAGCAACTGGCCTGGGTATTTCCTCATGGTCCCTTCAACTCTTTATTTTTGCATTCTGCAGTAACAGACTTTCTAAGTACCAGCTGGTGAAAGAGTTAAAATAGAATGATTGTATTGCCCCGTTAGCTATGAGTGTAAGATAAGTAATTTGTACTATGTGAGTGGGGAGGAAGTGTTAATGCTTAGTACACTAGGGTCTTCTGCTATGGGTTGCATGTTTCCTTCTGGTTTGCCAAGTCAGAGGACTAGAGTAAAATCAAATGCAGGTACACATGAGAAAGGATCTAAGAAACCTCCTTGACTTCAAATTCAAACAAAAACGCCCCTATCTTCACCTTAAGTCAGATGCGCAAGCCATGGAAAGTCTTGAACGTCTACTTCTTCAAAAGACCCTATGCTGCTTCTCTAGGTAATGATGGTGTGCAGTCTCACTAACTGTAAACAGACAAGCAGTCTGTCTTTCCTGAGCAACTTATTTTGTGCTGTATCTCATGACTCATTGCCCGTGGAAAGTATTTTTCATTATATGACAAGAGTGTGTGCTTCCTGGCAAGGATTTGCCAGAGAAGGTTTGCCCTTCTACCCCAGATACTCTCAGTCATCTTGCAGGCTCGCATGTAATTTTATAATTGCTGGAGTTCTCATCTTTGATACCGAAATTATTTTATTTGCTTGAGACAAAATAAAATAGGAAACATGAGATTCTTAAAAGGCTGAAAATACTAAACTTCTCCCCATCTCTAATTCCTGATACTCTGTAATATGATGTCTCACCTTTTAGCTAGACTTCCAGTCCCTCATTCTAAAGAGATGATTGGTGGTTTTTCTCTAACGCAGTGGTCTCATGAAAGAAATCTTCCTTTTATCAATAAATGCTCTACATTTAAATCTGCAGATGGCAACACATCTCTAGACTGGCATCAACAGTAGCTTCCATTTCAGTCTGTACTGGTGTCAGCTTTGGGATGCCTCATTTCAGCAGAGATCTAGAAAGATAATGTTGAGCTAACCAGTTCTGCTTGGGTAGTTCCCATTGCACTCTTTGGAGAGCCTCCTGGAAGCTCAGTAGGAAGCATGGGTCCACGTGAAAAGATTTATGAGAAAGCAAAGTTACGCAGAGATTCTGCTGCACTGTTTAACAGAACTCCTCTCAGGGAGGGCTGAAAGGGCTGACACCTCTATTGTTATCCTTAGAAATGGATAAAGTATTTACATAAGAAATAACTTTCTAATTCTTTGAGTCAGCAGCTAAGATTAGACCTCTCTCACTGAAACAATTCTTCATGCCTGACCAGTACTAACATTAAAACAATTTTCCTGAGAAAATTATTATTCCTTATTCCTTTATAGTACATAAAGTATTTAAAAAATATTTTAAAAGCTAGTGTCAGTTATAGAGCCTGAAAGGCATCATCTGGTGAGATCACACAAGGCAGAAAACTGGTCAGCCATCAGATTTTGACCTCTGTGTATCCCTCGGTTTCATTTACATTCATTCTGAAGAAGAAGGAGGAACCATTTCTCGAACCACTCTTTTTCCCCTCCAGATAAGACTATTTATCAAAGTTATTCATGGCTGTTTAGTCTGAACTTTACACATTTCTGATTCAACATCAATGAAATTTTACCTAGATTTCAAGGGTTAGTAAATAAGGCTGATAAAATCTCGAATAACAAAGGTTTTCGTACCTTTCAGAACTGATACTGAATACAAAGAAAAATAAGCTTCTTTTTACCCTGCAGAGAAACCCTTTCGGTCCATTCAACAAAAATCTCACCGTGTAAGAAATACCAGCTGTTCTGTTTGATGACTCAAGAAGACGTGAAGCAGCTCAGTATCTCTCATAAACACTTTTCATGTTCTATACAGAGTCTTTTCCAGAGCTGACGATATTATCTTCAGAATACAAGCCAACCTTTCCTCCTCCTCTAATCTCTGCTAACAAAGGGACTGATTTTCCAAGAAATTTATATGCACACATGTGTACATACACTCAAAGGCTGGGTCAGTTTGTAAAAAGAGACATTTGTACCCAATATCCTTCAAGGAGACAGTCCATTGGATATACCTAGATGTAGGCTCAGAAAGCATGAACTTTCTTTCATGAGTGTTTGAAGATTGAATTTATGATAATAAATGCTTCTCCTGACCTCACTCTGAATTCCTGTACTTTTCAGAGTTGAGAGTAGACTACAAGAACAGAAATGTGGGGAAGTCAAGACCTATAGTAAGGGTTAACTAACAAACCAGAATTCTGATAGACTACATGTTTTGATATGCCCAGGACTTTTAGATATAAAACCCTGCAGCAAGTACCACTTCAGAACAAGCGAACAATTTTCACGAGGGGCATGTCGACTGGCTCACCTCTCCTTCCCATTATTATCCTGTCTTAGAGAAGTCTTTCAAATGAAAGTTTCATTAAAACTTTCAATTACAACAAATCTGTGCTTTCACATAAAAAATATGCCATAAAATCTTTCAAATGAATTGACTTCTAATACACTAAAAAAGACTTTCAGTTCTAAGTGGGTAATTTATAATTCTATTATAAGTAGTATTAGATAGAAGCTTTCCCTGTAGAAGATAACTAAAAAGATAACTTCTTTTCAAGAAGGTGCATATGTGGTGGTGATAGACAGAGCAGCGTTTCTCCAAACCACACATTGGCATGTGAATAGAAAGAGGAACACAATTCACTGGAGCACCTCTGCACATTTCTACAACAAGAAAGACTCTAGATACATAAAGGTTAGAACATAGGAGTAATTTCACCTGCTACTGAAATATGGTTGCTGCTGAAAATGGAACACAGCAAGTTTTTGAAACCTTGGGACAGCAATACTGTGTGATTGATGGACTTAGTGTTGAAATATGGACCCAGTGTTGAAATAGTATTGAAATTGTACCGAAATCGAGTTGTAATTGAAATAGTGTTGAAATATTTGACATACAAGTTGTTCAGCATGCATATATGAAAGAAGCATTCTCAGTCTGGAAAAGCAATAAAGGAATTTGGATAATCATTATTAGCCAAGGTTTAGATTTCCTTATTTTGAAGGAAAGTGGGACATCCATGCAGCATCCAGGCAAAAGAACTAGTCCTGCAAGTCAAGCCACCAATAGCATTTTTCCAGCACTAGTCTGGGAGATGTAATCTAGCAGTTGTGACTCTGTACGACCAAATCTATAATCAAACTGTGTTTGAAAAATCTGGCAGGATTAGGGTATACAGCTGCAAATTCTGATGAAAGATGACTTAGTTGAGGACTGTATTTCAGGAAATATTCATTTTCTACCTGTTTCCAACAAAAAGTCTCACTGAGAACTTGGACAGGTCATTTTATTAGTGCTTTACTTATCTGCTCATAAAATAAGGTGTCATAATCCTTTCCAGAAACACTGTCAGGATAATGACTCTGAAAGCAGGGTTTTTAAAAATGCAATCTGTTTCTACAAAAGGTTTCAAATGAGTCAACATTTAATTAACTTCTAGTAGAATTTTTGTGCATATTTTCATTTTTACTAAAAGTTTATTTTTTAGAATTGTTTTATTTCACTCCTCTTCCCTTTTCTTTTTCTTTTCCCCATTTCTCAGTTCTTAAAAAATTAGCTGTTTTTCTTTCTAGTCCAACAAAATTTAGCTTTTTTTTGTAAAAGGAATATTGTGTGAAAATTCACAGAACGACAATAAATCAAGTCTGAATTTTTGAAAAAATTCTGAATATTGTTTGATGGAAATACCTGATTAACTGTATTCACTGGTATATATAGTGTGTTTCAATACTACAGTATTAAAGTGCTAGAAGGGAAGAGAAGACAAACAATATCTACTATTTCATAGAATAACAGGAGAAGGATGTAAATGGGGGCAACTCACAATTTACGGATAAACCAAGGTTCCATTTTTTGATGCAGCAGCTAATGGAAATTGGCTAATTGGAAATTGGATACAGGAAATTGCTTACAAACTTGTACGTTAGAAGCCTATAAATCTACTCCACTACCCTGGAAGGAACAGCCAATCCAGGTTTATTTTCTTTTATTTTCTTAAGAAGCTAAACGTCTTAAGGTAATGTTTTGCTCTGTGAGCAATAACGGAAAGTTTTCTGTCACATATATTATTAAAACCCACGACCCCAAACCTTTTTCCTCTTCTTCCTTGCTCTTTCTTCCAAGAAAATATATTAAACAAATTTACTATTTTTACTTGGAATAACAGCACATGCAGTACTATTAAAAAGGAGGTTTATTTTTACTTCTGTAAAAATTAGGAAGGAACCCATTGATATGAAATGCTTCTAAGAATCCATCTTTGTTTCTTATCCTTTGTTTGTCTTTTTCCCCCCAAATGAACAACTTTCTCCACATTGTTCTGACATTCTTTTTAACTTAAGTATCTGATGGGGAAACCTGTCAAATGGTTTTGGGAAAAAATCAGATATGCTGCATTTATTGCAGCCTTATTGGCTTTCCAGCAGAATACTTACAAAAATACTAACAAAACACGTAACAGATTTGTTTGAGTTTCTTCATTGTGGCTTATTTAACCACTACCTTGTCTTTAAATGTCTACTGCTCCTTACTAATGTAGAACAATTTACATTAAAATCAGTGGCTACAAAATATTCTCACTTAGATAACAGAATTATTTTCACCGATAAATGCGTATAAAGATTTGTCTTTTTGGCATGACGAGACACTCAACTCTAATACCCACCCCAAGTAACAAAATAAGGTGTTCTAATGCTAATTTAAAAACTCCTGCTTGTGCAGAAGCTTAAAGTTGTTAGTTCACAGCACTAATTAAGCAAAAATTCCTCTCTGTAAGCTTCCCAAAGAACTCTGGGAGCAGTGTCAACACAAAGGAAGGTGTAAGCATGGTGTTGTTAGGATGTCAGGACATGTTATGCTATCATTCACCTCTTGTGAGCTTAACAGAGTGGAAGACTCATTACGGAGACAGAAGTTCCTCAGGCTACCACAGTGAGTGTGTCTTGTTGCTTTACTGGGCACTGCATAAAGACTGAAACCATGGCTGCCACCTGTTCTGCAGCAAAAATTTCTAATATAAGTGTTTTTGTGAATGAAAATTAAAAGACACTCTGCTTTACAGCTAATAAAACACTTGGTAATCTCTCAAAATTAAATACCCTGGAGAAAAATCATACTCTTTGAATACTACGACACATTGGCCCCTAACTATTTCACATGCTATAGAATCATAGGATTATAAGGTAACATATTAAATTATTAGAAACTTATTTACCTCAGTATATTTGCAGTAGCTTTCCTTTCTTGTGGCAGAAGGTCAGGGTCTCTCAAAACTTCTTCCAGCAAATTTAACACATTCATTTTCAGCTCATTGTTCAGCTCAAAATCCTACAAAAGAAAACAATTGTACTGCCTTTTGTTTTCACAATGTTGATTAAATAACCGAAAGGATGTACTTCTGAGAGTTTTGTCTTTTCAAATTTTTTTTTTTTTGCTATTAGGTCTGAAAATATTTACAGAAACTTGGACAGCTGTTGCAGTGAACAGGCCACAAATGTAGGAGTGCCGAACGGCTGTAATTTATCTCCTTTTCTGATCTTTGTCTTCTGTGTGGAAATAGGCAAATCACTTAACCTTTCTCTTCTGAAGTAAGAACCACATCTCACCAAGATCCACAGTTGTGCCTTACTCTCTCCTGTGATGACTATAAAAGCAGAAAAACAGTTTAACTGCAATACTGAGACAGTAATACTGAGACTGCTGCCTAGCAAGGATGGACACTGGTGTTTTTTCATTGTTTTTTTGAGTTTATCTGTTTATCTGCCTCCCATTCTGGTGTTTCTTATCTCATATGCACCCTTTTGGAAAGGTCTGCTTTTGTTCCACATAGTGGAGTACCCAGACTGATAAGCTCAATAAATGAGACTAGTGCTCTCTGGCACTGCACTTAAAAGCTTCAGCATTTTAATAACTTCTGGGCCAGATACCTGACACAAGACTGCAATTCGAGAACAGGAACACACAACAACAATTTCTGTTGATCTCTGATATTGGAGGAAATAAAGCAATAGAACAATGTATGAGCTTTAATGTGGAAACTTACAGGGCAAGTCTTGAAGTAGATTCCAAAAATGCTTGTATTTAGCTCAAGGCTATCACTTTGATAATAAAACTAAACCCAAGATCTTCCATCATCTTGTGCATCACAGGTCTTTGTTGATAACCCACAGTTACTTGCAAGCAGGACTGTATTTGCAGTGAGCCCTGCATGTTTCCATGGGAACAGAAGCCACAAAGTTACTGAAAATGGGAAATATCTGGCACCTCTGTGCAAGAGCTGTGTATTTCATTTTCCCAAAGAATCAGCAACAACCCCTTCAGTTGTGACAGGTTCCTAAATTGGCAGGATTTCTGGAGATGCCTGCCTCTGAGGAAAATGCATGTCAGCATTCAGAAACACCCCGCTGTTGTCCACCAGCATAGCCCTAGTTTTTATCTCCTGTTACAAGCATCCCCTTTCATTCTTCAAAAGTATTTTCTCCTTGGCCACATCTAATTCATATTTTGAAACCAACTAGTAACTGTGACTTAGTGTTTTTGTGGTGTTTGTCCATATTAGAGGATGTTGGAGTGCAGGAAGCCATGCAATGCTAGGCTCTGGATGGCATATCAGACATCTGCCTCAAAGCCAAGCAAAGACTAGTCCAGAATACTGCATTGTCTTTGATCTGTAAAATACATTTTCTACAGCCATTGTCCCAAACGCCTCTTCTAGGAACTGTCTTAACCTGCTTGCAAAAGAAGACGCAGCTATTTATTTATTTATTTATTTATTTAGAGTATGGAAGTGTACATGATTGTTGAAAGCATGAGGAATGCAACTGAACTACATGAGAGTACTGTTCACTCCAGTGATTTTTAAAAGACAAACATTTGGAATATGAAACTATCAAAATTCAGACTGAAGGAGAAACCTTATCTGCACAAGCTTAAGCAGCCAGTGGACTTAATACTAGTATTGTCTGTTCTGTAGGTTTGTGGTGGACACTGTGTAATTATACAAAGAAGTTGGATATCTTTGCTAGTTGTGCTACAGAAATATCATAAATGAACAGAACAGGTATCCAAGAGCTGCCAAATGTAACACCTTCATTTACCATGCCACTGTAAATGATTACAACAACATGGTCCAGTTTTAATCTCCAAGTATGGTTTTCAAACCATAATTATTTGATTATTTTCATTCCACACTACTTTTTCTCAAGAAGTCTTGCTTTATTGCAACTAAATTTATGGCCAAAAAGTTCTAGATTTTTAAGTTATTTCATTTGTGAATAGGGTGGGGAAGCTTCATCTATGAATATCAGACTCAGCAAAACCAAAGCATTTCCAGTTTTTGCATGTTTACTAGCTAATTCTAACAAGTAAAGAGATTTTAATATATTTCACAGTAACAGTAAAATATGTTTGTTGAGTAATCTCCACAAGACAGTAGTCTTGGCATTGCTGGGAAAACTAAGATTGTTGCAAAGCTATATGAGTACTTAGCTCGTAAGTTTAGGTCTACCTTCAACTTCTGTTACACTGGCTTTGGAAGAAACTTCATAATGGAAAAATCCACTTCTCTAACCTCAAGAAAATGAGGAGCCCTAGACCCTTTATCAGCACAGCCAGCCCAAACTATGACAGATGACAGGGACTGATTGGGATTACACACAAAGGATGCATTGGTTTGTGTGACTCATTTGCTCCCATCTGCTGCCATACTACCCCTATACCAACCTGACCAGAACTAGAAGATGTCACTTCACAGCACAGTCTTTCCCAGGACAGACCTGGCCCTACGTCTGTGCAATTTCTGCAGCTGTTTTACTGCCCCAAATCTCTTTTTTGTGCCTGAAGGTAATCTTTTTTATAGCAACAAGGTTGCTGCTTCTTATAATGTAAGAGGGAAAAAAATGGAGAAAAGTGGGATTCAGAAGCAAACTGGAGAGCTAACCTATTTTTCCATTGAAGTTCATGATCTATGGCATACTGAGATTTCAGTGTGGTGAGCAATACACAAAAAATAAAGGGAAATCAATACATTTAAACATGTACATATACTTTGTGTAGAAAGGTTAACAAGAGAATTATATAAACACCAAAATACCTAGCAACCAATTCCAAATATAATTTATAGATACATAACTATGAATAAATGCGTATTATATCTAGCCATACTAGGGGCGTTATATATGTATCGATATTAATACATTATACATCTGTATTATATCTGTTTATACTAGAGGCACATATAGATCTGTATGTAGCTATATATGTGTATCACACCACCATATATAATTTTAGAGCACTTGTGTGACATTTTTATCTACTGTATCACCTGTTAATACAATTCACTATTTCTTCTAGCCAGTGGAAGGACTTGCAACAAGACTTTGCTGCCACCCTCAGCAGTTAAAGCTGGTAAGCCTGAGTGAACACTACATTAGCTTACGTTTAAATTGCTGTCTTTGGTTAGACTACCACAAGGTTCAAAGAGACTTTTAGTGAAAAGTTGCACATCACTCAAGGAATACTGTTGGTCAGACAAGAACTACTCAATCTTCCAGCAGGCACATTTGACAGTGATCTAATCCTCCATGAGAGGGCACAAACCTCTAATATATTTTAGTCCATGGTAGCCTGAAGATTTGTGGGTCTTATCCAGATTTTAATTTGAATTAAGCAGATAATTTAACTAAGATTTCCAAGGAAAATGTAAACTTTTAAGCTCATTACATAACTGGAAAAGATATTTCTTTCCTGTTTATTTAATATTTATACTACAAAACCACTTATGAAATGTGCAGATATAGAAAAAATGACAGCTGATGAGCTAAGTAGGAGGTCTGCCCTGGAGTCACCTAGGATAAGAACAGGATGTGCAAAGTTCCCAACTGATCAAAAGCACCAGGCACCATGTTCAGCATCACTTAATGAAGTTTTCAGAAGAAGACTGCAGTAACAGAGAGAAGTTTATTGGTTTTGCTGTCATTCACCTGCACTATGAAAGCAAAAGCCTCCTTTCATCAAAGTCAGCACTATTATGTTTTAAATAGACTCATAACCAGCCTGACGATCTCTACCATGCATAGGATTAGAAAGCAATATTTTCTTTACAAAGTGCAGGCAAATTACCTTGCCAGGAGGAGCCAGGAAAGCTGTGGTAATGTATGAGAAGTGCTTCAGAAGCAACCTATTCCAGTTGAATAAAAAGAAAAAAAAAAACAAGAAAAAAAAAAAAAAACCCAAAAATCAAAAAGAGAAGATGATGGACTCAGAATCAACAGCGAGAAGAAAAGAGACTGTAGCAGAGGCAGCAGAAAGGAAAAAAAGAAAACTTAGCTATGCAGATGAAGTACAACTAGAAATATGTAGATTTATTATTGATGATTTATACACAGACTATAATTTTCAGTTTTGAAATGGGATCAGTGAAACCCTAAAAGCTCTTCCTCCTCTGTTTCTTTAAAGCTTCCTAAGTGAAAGGAAGCATTCTTCTTTTAAAGCATGTGAGGAAACACCAAATAACCCCAACAAATAAAAGGGAGCTAAAACCTCAGAGCCTAATTTATATTTGAGTATGTCAGCAATAAGGCTACAGAAAACCCTAGAGGGTGGGAAGGAAGGGGCAAAAGGGGAAAGGGGAAGGGATTGTTCATGGAGAAATCACAAATAAATTCTGGAGGGAACCCATTCACAGAGTTGCATCATCCCACATCAACACAACCCTACACTCTTCATGTAAAAATAATCTCACCTAAGTACAGCTCTGAAACTAGAGCAAACTTTTCAACTCCACAGGCACCTGCTTACAAGGCAAAAAAAAAAGCCAGCTGGCAGGGTGGCTTGGGCGCCCTGTGATTGCCATGTGAAGGGGAGGAGGAGGAGTACAAGTTGTCAGGATAAATGTAGGATAAATGGACAAATTTTATAAGTTTCTCTCTCTTTTTAATTCTAATTTCCTATTATAATTATGCTCTGATACGACCTGAGAATGGAAAGTTTTCTAGATGCTCTGGTCAGCATTGGTGTAATGTGCCATCATACTTGGAGCTGGCAGGGCTCATCAGAGGCAAGAGAATGGCTGTAGCCAGCTGACCAACAGCATCTCTCAGTCTGGAAGCCTGTTTTCAAGCAAAGGAGAAAGGGAGTGCTGACTGCTTTCCAATTCAGATTCCCAGCTATGGCGCACATCCCCTTTTCTTTCCACGGATGCTCCCAGATGCAGCTGATATTATGACTACAAGGAAGAAGACGTGATGCACTGAAATCTTTTCCTAGCCTCTTCTCTTCATGTTGTGAATAACTACATAGTGAACATTTTTCAATCCATAAACTACAAATAAGAGAAACAAAAGAGCAATGTGTTAGATGGAAACAGGAAGAAGCAGAAAAGAGAAGTACAGGGAAAGAAAAAGTGGTGGTCACATTTCTAAAACAGAAGGAGAAAAAACCCAGAAAGGTACCAACTAAAAAGAAATGTCAGGCAAAGAGAGAAACTGGTGAGACTTTAACATACTCGCTGGACATGGGAAAGTTTTAAGAGACATCTGGAAGAGAAAATGCTCTGAGGGACAGGATGGAAGAGTTAAATTAGCAAAGAGAGATGAAAAATCTAATGAAGCATTAACAATGCCAGATGTGAAAGGGAAAGAAACCTGCAAGCAAAGCAAGAGTCAGGGCTTTGGATGTCTCTCTGAGTACTCATAGGATGTGGAGATGCTCTGTGTTAATTCATTGTCATTTGCCCCCAAGTGCAACAGCAAACTGAAATTAGCAGATGGGCACAATCACTGAGAAAAACTAGCATTGCTACTGGCGACAACAGATTATTTCAACGTTATGGGTTAATGATAAAATCCTGCTGGGAGCCCAGCATTGGAGATATCCAGCGGTAAAAGAGATCTGTTGAAGGACTATTTACAAGGAATCTGGAATATGTTTACATGGATGAGGTTCGCCTACAATTTTAATGTATCTGCTCTCATGCCAAAGAGTAAACAGATAATTATTTCAATGGCATCCGTGGAGTCACTCTAGTCTTCTACACATCAGATCAAACTCTATCACAGTTAACCAGACTTACCCCTGTGCTACAGTCCTCTAAAACTATATTTCACTTTTAGGCATAAAGGCATACTTCAGCTATCATATACAATGGTGCTGAGGGAAATGTTTATAAATTCAACTGCAGGGAAACATTCACATACGTGGAAGACAGAGATAAAAGACACAGCTGTCTATCAGAAAAATTCATCCCTGAAACTGAAGTAAGTCTGGCTTACTTCAAGAAGCAAGCAAAGGACAACAGCTTTGTTTCCCAGTTAGTTTCAAGTGCAAAGAGACGGTAATCATTTGGGAAGAGTGCCAGTCTCATTCTACAGTATCAGCGTTAGCCTGTCACTTCTGATGGAACATAATCAGGTTAAAAGTACAAGCTACGTTAACAGCATCACTGAGTAATTCTCAGCACATACAATATAAACTTCTCCTATCTGATCACTGTGTAAGCCTGTAGTACAGAAGAGTCTTGAAAGAAGAATCTAGCCATTACTTATCATCAGATTCAAGCACTAAGGACAGATAAGAAAAGTGACATCCCTGCCTCTATATCCTGGCATACAGTATGTTGAAGGGCTTTTCAGAAAGAACTCAGTGAGGTGGACCTGTCAGGCTCCAGCAGAAATGGGTGCAGATTACTGCTAATTAGTTGGACTGACTGTAAGCTTGGCTACCTTTCTGTGGTTGATTCACATTCCCTGGAGCGTCACGGTAAGCAAACCCTTACACTGCTGCAACCTTTGGACAGAGCATAGCAGCAATTAAGTGCATTACTATTCAATGCATAACTATTCTGCAAGGGGCACAAATTTATGCAAACAAGTTCTCTTCACTAAGTGACCAGCAGGATGCTGGAAAGCTCCTTCAGAGTTCCTTACGCTCTCTCTCTCTGGGGCAACTTCTGTTTCTTCCATTCACAATTTGTATCATCATATATGTTTATTTCAGAAAGAACACAAGAAATCTATTTGCTGTTTCAGTGCAGAGGCCATGGTTCTTAGGGGTTATTTGAAATACAGTTAAAATACAGCACACCTTGCTATCATCAAAGTGTAATTTAACTATAATTTGTTCACATTCTACAATAAATTTACAATAACTTTGCCAGGCATCATATTCATTACTTTATGCCTTTAAACATGAGCCAAGATGGACTCATGTAAAACAATTTTCAACTTATTTTTCATTCCAATGTACAAAATGGAATTGGATAATTCAAGTGCACTAAAACTATTTTTCACTAACTGAAATCATCTTTGATTGGACAATTCTCTTTATATAGGTGTCTTCCATAAATTGTAGGTGCTAACAGTAGCTACATCTGTAAAACTTTATGTTGAAAATCCAACACAGGGCCATCAGTATGAACAAGAAAATGACTTGCAGTAGATTATTTCATAGCTGGAGCAAAATCGAGATCAGTCCGAGATCAGTCACGAGATCATGACCTACACTCTCAAAATTCAAGCCTTGGTCTGCTCCCGAGAACTTGTGGTAACTTTATAATTCACTGACAGCATCTAGCAGCCATCTAGTTTGTAACAGAGATTTGCCAATTCATTCCAGCTGGGATCTTCAAAGAACCCAACAGGAACAAGCACCCAGCTGTCATTCAAAATTGGGAAGTCTGGAGAAGCCAGCCTCACCTTCTTTATCAGCAAATGAGAAAGCTTGCTCCTTGGACAAGCTCCATTTCAATCTGCTTGCCACAGAAGCAGAAAAAACCTTTTCTAGCATGAAATGTTTAGATAAAAGACAAAACAGTATTGATAAACAAAGAACATGAGGCTGCAAGACCTCATTAGGATCATGAAAATCATACCAACACTTTCTCCTCTTGGCCACCTTTTCCCTTACTATTTTCCATTTATACCAGAGTCATAGACCGTTTTATCCTTATGAGCCCTTTCTGTTCCCATCAATGCTCTCTTCTTCAGAATGACTGTCTGTCTCGTCAATTGTGTTTCCATTGTTTACAACAGGAGAATCATACACTGTTTCAATTACATTTTTAAAATGAAATGTAAATATGAACTTTCTGCTGTTATTTTGGGCAAAAAGAACACTTTGAGGGCTTGTAGGTAGCTGGATGAAAAATACAGAGAAAAATAGGGAAAAAAAGGGAGGGACAGAGAATGAAAAGAACGAAAATGTATATAAAAATCCTGGAAAACCTAAATGAGCCATTTTTCATGCTGTGCATGTTTTTACCGATGAGCAACACAGGTTTGATTTCTCTTGCTTAGTGTGGTAAAAAAAAAAAAGTATATGTGATACAAGAATGTTTTCTTCCAAATTTTCATCTATGCCTTGGAAGCTCTTGGAGAAATTAATTAGATCCTTCTGCCCTTCTGAATGTGCTGCAAATCTCGAATTACCACTACATATTTACTTGGAATTTAAGTGAGGCTCCTACAGTGTACGACCCAAGTTTTAAAAACAATTAATCCTTTTTATAAGCATTGATTAGCATGATTTCAAGATAAAAAACCACCTTCATGAAGGCACATCCTCACTGAATTGGCTGAAATGTTAATTTTAATGATTCTATTTTCTCACCACAGACAATTTTACATACTAAATACTATCTACACTCAGATAAATAAAAAAACCTACATGGTTTAAAAAAACCCAACCCTAAACAGTCCACAGCTGTGGTTTTGACACAGTTGCAAGGTAGTATAGAAAGCTAATTCATTCCAGAGCTCAGCAAAGACCCTCCAAACCTTAGCCAAGGATTTGCTAGAGAAAAGTCAGGAAATACAAGGTTCTGAACCATTGTTTGTGTAATTACTCTGACCCGTGTTATTGTACACTTGAGAGCAGCACACTGAAGCAAGCCAAATGGATCCAGAGGGAGGGAGGGAGGGTAGGGAATAACTACGTGGGATGATACATGTAAAAGCACTTTTAACAGATGGTTGTACCTTGGTTTCCTTACATTGCACACATTTCTAAACATGGCCTGCATGCTCCTATGTGATTGTGCTCTGGCCACTAGAACACAATGGAACAGTACAGTAATTCAGGCAGGTGAATAACTTGTAAAGAATTGACTGTCACTGGTGGACCAGAGAGCACCAAACCAGAGTTAGTTATGCTGCAGGTTTATTAACATGCTGCAAGACTAAGCGTGTCTGCAGTACCATCTAGCACCCTAAAAAGAAAGCCCTACAGTTTTTCGATCTAAACTCTTTACATCTCTTTTACATCTAGTAATAAGGAAGCAGGTCATCTTTTACAGTGGCACAAGTGAGCAATGACCACAAAGATTTCAGGCACATCACAAGAGTAGTCTGCCAGAGAGTGGGAGAAGTTTCTCCCACAGAGAACAGAAATTGCTCATTTGGTGTTGGGAATTTTTGCAGCAAAAGCAATTTAAAGACAAGTGGAGAGAAAATAGCATAGTATCAGCAAAGCACACTAAATTGTACCTTTATTTTTGGGAATACGAACTTATTTTGTTAATTTTTTTCTTTTTTTAAAGAGAACTAAACCTGCTCTTGGCTATTCATGAAGGTGAAGGATGTCTCAGATGATCTAAGTGGCCAGAGAATGATGCAAATACCTTAAACTGTAAACACGTTTTTGGCAGGTTTGCTGATCTCATAGAATTTAAATGCTTACATTGTTTTGTCATTTCAGAAATCTAATCAGCATTTTTTCACCAGACACTGGTGGCTAAAGGTTCTCTTGCTTGCTGTTTGTGTTGTTACTACAAAATGAGGCTCTGAGCTCCTTCTCTCCCACAAATATACATCTTTATTGCCATCATTTCATACAATATGGCAAGATAGTAATTCTTCGCTTGCCTTCCTTAAAGCAGTCCTGTCCCATATCCATATTTTTTTTTGGCAGAAACCAGTCAGACATTCTGATTTGCTTAGGTCTTTTGTCCTTTCAACTCTCCCTACCCTCAAAAGTAAACAACCCAAAAAGCTGATTACATGCTCTGTTGCAGTAAATTTTGTTAATTTCTGTGCCAAAGCCCTTGCATTTTAAAATATTTGCTGTATTGGAACACAGGATTAAGAGAGCTGGAGAATGAAAAGCTGCTACCCTTGTCGTGGAAAAAATAAAAGGCAGTAAGAAGGTAGGGAGTTCAGATAACAGCTTCCACTTTGAAAATGTAGTGTTGAACTATTAATCATTACCTTTACTGTCTTAATATTTTAAAAATAATATTAATGGTAAACATTATGCAAAAGTAGGTGCAAAAGTATTCAGGACAATATTATATTTCTGCATATCATGGGTACTTTTGAAGTAGAAAAAGAGAACACCTGTATTTTTACGGAGTATTTTTGGTAAGTTGCTACAATCACAATATGCTTGCATTCTTCAGTTACTTTGTGTTTATGGTAGAGCAATATCACAACTCAATTAGGGCTAGTTCTGAAACTCAAATTTCAGTCTAGTTGTTTTCAGTTGCTTAATGTAGACCAACATCTGATGACTCCTAACATTTGCACACCACATTAATTAAACATTTTTTTCATTAATACTCAGGGTCAACTCAACTCATAGGACTGAGGGCAAACTGTGGCACAGACACAGTAAGAACATATAGTGCGCTAACCTAACACAGAACAGAAACACCAGACTTAGGCTCTACTTGTTAAAGCTCAAGATTCTGCCATGCAATGATTTTCATTTAACAGGTAGGCAAAGAGAACTTGGTATAGGTTGTTTCCAATAAATAACAATGTTTAATCATTGCTATGATGGCAAGATAGGCTTTATTAATCTATTCTGGGCTCTTCAGTTTTTCAAACAGAACCAATTTTTACCCTTGCCTGTTTCTTAAAGATTTCATTCTCTAGCAAACTTAACCCATACGGAAATTAAACCTATTGCACGGGAAAAAAGGGAACGGAGTTTGACGTAGGACAGTTTGAGATTGCTGCAGTTAGCTATGCAACAAACTCTTTTTAGAGCAAGTGTTCTTACAAGCATGCAGTGACAAAGCAGTCTATCATTGCCATGAAGTACCATCAACCCAAGGTGTACAAAAATCTTTCATTTGCTTCCAAAGTGTTCTCACTTTCTCTTTCTTTCCCTCCTTCCTTCTTTCCTTCCTTCATCCTTTCTTTCCATCTGTTTCTCTTTCCCTCCTTTGTTTCTTTCAGTAATTTTCCTAGTAGTCTTCTACATGTATGCCAAAATCTTCCAACATTTGTCTCACCCTGCAGCTTAGAGGACATGGCTACCTATGAAATCCTGCCAGTTACTCAGACTCTTTCCCCCTCCCTCTATCAAGACAGTTTTATGATTACATATCAGACCCACAGTCCTGTCATAGTTGTAGAATGACCAACATGAAGGACTGGTGCGCCTTTCCATACACACTTCAGAACAAATAATCAAATATCTCTATGCAAATACAAGTAAGCAAACACATTCATTTACAGTAACTGAACCAAGCTGCCCTTAGCAGGAACACTGACAATCTGAAAGACTGATCCAACCTCGTCATTATATATTTCAACACCTACTACAACAATGAAGCACTCATACACAATGTTATCAGGAATAATATTGTAATTGAATATTTTCCAGAGAGCTTTGCAAGGCTAGATGAAGCATTCTTCACTTGCTTAACAGTGTATTTTTTACAAGCTAATTTTCCGTATTATCTTTACAGCACTGACTTTTCAGGCTGTTTGACCTCCACTACACTACACAGCAGCAGTGCCTACAAAATATTTTGTACGTGAGAACGCAGACAAATTACAGATGGAGAGGAGAAGGGTGCAACAGGAGAATACCTGAGAATGCTTGGAGACCCAGTGGCGCAAGACATTTAGGACACGATTTGTGGCAGCTCTGCGTATTATGAACTCTTTGTCGCACATGCGTTCAGAGTTGTTAAACCCTGTGCAGAAAAAACACACATAAAAGTTAACAATGTAACAAAATTCAAACAAGGTATGAATAACTTAGGTAAACTGAAAGCTCATAGGACATTTACATGTAATATTTAAAAGTAAAGATATCTACATAGACTTTCAAATATTACCATTTAGACTGCTGAAATTCTGCATCAATAGAATACAATCCTGCCCATCATATATAACACAGACAACTCTTTGGTTCAGCATTCAGTTTTAGAAAGATAAAGAAAATATTTGCCTGCAACATTAACATCAGGTCTTCCTTCACTGTGTAAGAAAATGACAGTAAAAAGAAAAAGAACCAGAGCAAAAATGTACAGGGCCTGTAATCAAGCAGATGACAGAAAGAAAGCAAGTATGATTTAGAAATAGGAAAGATAAATTTCAGAAGCAGTGAAGAAATAGGGGAGGATAGTAGTTTAAACACAGAGGAGAAGAAGATAAACACAAGAAATGTTCCATCGTTAAGAGCAATATTGTACAGGCTATACTAGTCAACTGACACTGTTCAAATAAGCTATTTGGTTTGTACTGCTGAGGTGATAAGAAAGCGGGATGGTATACAGAAGAAATACATTTACAATCGCAGCTGTCTGAAAACAAAGGTTTGCCTGTTGCAGCATTTCCCCACACGTTATAAAGGTAACTTTTTTTTTAGTTAACAATATTTACTTATAAGGAAACAGTTTTAAAAACAAACAAGATCGTTTCTTCCTACATTCACATTATTGCTTATTTCTCATTCTGATTTAGCTCAATCATAAACACAATCTGTATAATAAAACAATGATTATATTATTTTAATAAAAAACAATTATTATTGAAAGCCTGATTTTTTTTTAAAGTGATAACTCTGAAGGTACACTTGAGAAGTTTACCTTTTTCTACATTTCTGTTAGATTTGATTTTACATTGTGTTGCCTTCCATTTCATTTGTTGCAGAGCCCAGGGAACAACTAGCAACACCCTTCCATATGACTAGTACTCTACTACTTTTTGGCATAAAAGCAGTTCTAAAGCCCATGTGTTATTATAAATAGCAAAGGCAGATTAAACTTCTATTTTTACTGCAAGAAACCCACTGAAAGAATTCTTAGAGGCTAGTATTAGTTTTACTCTATTTTTATTAACGACAATCCAAAAAATCCAAACTGCTTCTCTATATTTTTAGAAAGATAAGTAGGAAGAGAAAGGTTTAACTGCAGTCTTACATCTTTTACTGCAGGCTGGACCCTAAACCACAAATGTATTTTCTATGCTTATGCTCCGAGGAAGACCTTAACACTATGGCATATTACACTGTAGTTGACATCCAAGATTCAGTAACAGAGGAAGTTTCATATTAAAAAACTTCAGGAGTTTCATTGCCCATAAACAGCAAAGTAAACAAAATCTCTGAGGTTTTACTCAGTAAAAGGTAACCTAGGCAATATTTCGTGTGTTAATTTTCTATGCCTTCCACAGTTAACCTCTTGCAGAAGCAATTAGGCATACACATTATAAACTGTTCAATTAGCCACTTAATTGCTGCAATGAAAGTCACAATGAAAATTACATATTAAAGCAGAGGAGTCTTTATCACAGTAACATCAAGAAAAAGAAGTTTCAGTAAGCTGGAAGAAAAACAGAGGCAGTTTTCAGTTAGATGCAAAAAGAATAAAAAGAGCAAGAAAGGAAAAAGAAAAAACTCCAGAGACCACTTCAGCAAACTTCTGTGGTCCTCAGAATTTCATCAATTTTTAAGCAGTAATTAGCTTGTTGCAGAGACTAAACAGTGTGTTCACTCAGACCCAAATTGTCCATACTTAATGTTGAAGTTTCGAACCTACAAATGGATATTTCCAGTTCTGTAAGAAAAGAACTTAGCTGAACATACATGCACAAAGGAATTTAACTCCAAGTGGGTGATTCATTGTACATCTCCAGGTACAAGACTTCAAATAAACAACTAAATCAGTGAAATATTTTTCTTTTCAAAATAAAACTGGTAATCTATTAATTCCATTCTGACCTTTTTATTAAATATCAAACAACTCGGCAAGCCAGGATGTTTCCTTGTTTCCTCACACATTTATTATTGTTCTTTATAGAAACAAAAAATAATCAACGAGTTCTTAAGCAACACTCACTGTCCAAGAATTAATTCTGCAGATGGACTTTGAAGATCACGTTTATGATATTTAATTGTGGAAACTGAATGCAGTGGACTACCCATAATTCTCTGTATATGGGCTTAGCACACTTCCATTTGAATGCCTGACTTTACCTCAAGGTTTTCCCGTAGGACTTGTTTTGAGTAACACTAGACCTCAGGTAGGCTCCAGATTCAGTGGCTTTGACAAAAGCTCAGCCTTAACCAGGAGTGCTAGAGAATAACACATTGAGTCCTTGGATCTCCCAAGGCAACGAAGGCTGAAGCAGGACAAAGCTACTGGGACTTATATTCAGAAAAAGAAGCCTCTGCTAGCAGTTCCTCTTCTACAATCTAGCACACTACTTCCAGACAAATTCTTCTGAACAGGTCTGGAAGTAACATGCAACAGTTCATGGTACAGGGATTGATTACACTCCCACATTAAGAAAAGGTGACAAGGTTCTTGGCAATGTCAAGGACTTCCACTACAACAGAGATGAAGAAGCACCCTTCATGAAGACAGAGATATGCAAGTCATCATTGACCAATGTGGGGAGATCTGCAGAAGCGAAGTGTATGACCTTCGCAAGATCTATCACCAGAAGACACTGCAAAGTGAGAATCTTCTGAATGACGTTTAGTATGCTGCCAGCTTTTAGCTTTTCCATCCTGAAATGACTTGTAACTGGAGCCAGGTCTGCAAACATATAGTAGAAATGTTACCATACTACAGCTACTGCTACTACTACTACTAATAATAATAATAACAACAACAAGAAGAAGAAAAAGCATAGATTAATTAGTCTCAAAATTAGAAGTCATTTAATAACTGCTACTATTCAGTAGCTAAGCTATTTATATACCTGAATTTTTCATCAAAACTATAGAAAAGACAATATTTTTTAATCTATTCACCTATATATCAGAAGATTACATAACTGTAAATTTATACACAGATAGATAGATACCTGAAAATCTATTCAAAACCAATGTGACAACTCATTCCAGTCAGTACAGCAATTGCTAAAACACTTCATCATTTAAAGTGCTGAATAGTATCATTGTCGATGCTAAGAAAATTATGCCGTATTATTAATCTAAAGAAAAGTTAGTGAATGTCGAAGGTGAAAGCAAACTAAACCTCAATAGTTCTTGTGGTCTCACATGTACAAATCTTTTCTTTAACCAAAAGGTGAAAACATGTAAGAGAAAAGGTACTGAACAACATTCAAATTGCACAGAGGCACAGTATTAATTTTAGGATCTTACTCAAAAAATTAAAAAAAGGTCAGCTGGAAGCAAGTCAGATCAGCAAGCGCTGTTACTTTCTGGTCTTCTAATTGTGATAGAAAAAGTCTGAGCAAAACACTAAAAAACCCCTCTCAATAAAAGCTTATTGCCACAGCTGCTTTAATACAGGAGAAGGAACGTGCAAAACCAAGTCCTTGGCAAGCATTGATTTTCCTCCTTGTAACTTTCAAAGCCACATGGACTTTGGGACAGAAACTGCAAAGGGGTGACGACCATAGACTAAGACCTGATGAAGCCACTACAGAAGCTAAGCAGGCATCAGTGAACTTTAATGCTTCACCGCTGTTGCCTACACTTTCTACAGTGCAAATTCCTTCTAATTCACCAGCTTTACTGCTGCTCCTTGCTTCCTCCCCTCTTTTTCTGCCCATCTAATCCTCTCCTAAAATAACTTGAAACAAAACACTGAGCCACCATGACAACTGCAACTATTCCATATACACAGCCTACTTGTTTGCGCATATTTTGAAGAGCTCAGCATACAGCCGTATCTGGTTCTGCATGTTCATGTCACTACTTACAGATAAACCATGTGTCTTCTGCTGTCTACGCTGCAAAAAGCAACTCAAATCCTCCAACCTTGTTTACTTTTGCAACAGTCGTACGAGCCTAGCAGGAACTCCAAACTACCTCACCTACTGCAACAAAAAACAGGAGACAGCCAGAGCCTTGCTGAGCCTCACATCACCTACTCCACCTGTTCACTTGTAAGTGTGAAACTGGACCTGCACTAAGTGACTATGCAAAGTATACACATAAAATTTTGCCGTCATTTAACTCTGGTAGCCAGCTAAAACAAGAAGTGCTGACCCACAGACTAGACCTGGTAGCCCAGATTTCAGGTCAGATGCTGATCTGCAAGGAACAAGGGTTTCATTACACCTCTAAGGCCCATCTCAGAGAGCATCCTACCACACACTTTCCAGTTAACCTTTTAGCATCACTGCAGCCGCTGCATTATTCCTTACGTACTTTTGCTACCTATTTTGAGTCCAGGAACAGTTTTTAACTCTAATTATGCAGTCCTGAGCATAATATCATTCCTGACTATGACCTGGACTTAGAAGCACTCCTAGCCATGTAAGCTATAAATCTAGGTGGGTTGAACGATTAACAAAACAGCCATAGCTGGTAAGATGATATTCACGTAGCTTGGTATCCAAAAGCAAATGCTTGCAGAATGAGTCTGTAAAGGCTGTAACTTTGAAGCAGTCTTTCCCATAGTGTGTTATCCTTGGCATCAAGCAGTTTGGGCATTAACTACACACATTACATTTTAAGCAGCAAGAAAGCAGGCATGATCACTTTAAGTTCATCTTTACTGAGGTTTCATGAGAGGAGAGAGGTGAAGGGTCTCATCTAGCAGGATGACAACCTCAGCAACACTTTAATTGGGACACTGGGTGCAACTGTCCACATCCAGATCCCCCAGTAAGTGAAATAATCTGAAGCACTCTGTGGTGAGTATCTGTTTCTCTCCTGAACGAAGCAATCTCTCCACATTACAAGTATCAGGAGCATTTCTAATCATTAATCATCTTAGTGGGCAGCTGCTTCTGTGAGTGCTACTTTCAAGTATCTGTTGATATTAATTTATACTGCTTCCACAAATAGTCTCTTCACTTAATGGTGATGCACAACTACCACAGACTGTCAAACACAATGTAAATTTGCCAGCACTGCTAGTTGCAGTACATTACTTCTTTCAACATAATTTAATCATTCTGTTCATGTATTTGTCTTCAGATGTTATGCAAAATCCAGTTTCATCTTCAGATTTTTTTATGTGCACTATAATCAAAACTAGTATTTTTATAGCTTCCACTATCACCAAAAAAAAAGGCGAAGACATAAATCTCAACACCTGCAGATAAAACCAGATTAAATTATGACAATAGCTTGTACTAATTAGCTCTTCTTATGTGAAAGTCTATAGCACTTTTCAGTGGGACATGTCATTATCCCATTCATAAAGCAAAAAATCAGAGGCAGTCAGTGCCTGCAGGTGGAATATGTCAAGTGTTTCCTGCACTGGGGACCAGATCCAAAGTTTTCATCACATGTCAGTGTGAGACAGACAACAGAACCTCTCCTCAAAACCTGCTACAAAGTCCCTGGAGCAAAAACTTGTCATGCTTTTCCTTGTTCTACTGAACAAACCCGACTCTATCAGCAATTTACATTATGTCCTCTTTAAAATTCACCTCACCCAAGAGGAGCATTTTTATTATGTTAAATTCTGCTCTCGGTATGTTAAAGATCAATACTAGAGTTCTTTCTTTTTTTTTCAGTAATTATCAAATGTGCACATTCAGATTTATAACAAGGCAGGTCACATGAGCAGTCTGAGACTTGAAAGTAGGACGTATCAAATCTAGCCGTGATCTCTGGGTTCTCTCAGTTTAAGGGAGAGGCATATTTAAATATTCACTATGCCAGGGTTTGAACTTGATTCACAAAGGTTTATAAAGTCACACGGCATCAGAAGAAGCAACAATTAAAAAGCAGAAGAAATCAAGTCTCCAATGCACTTAGGTTTTTAATTTCACTTTCACTGGTCCTTGGGACATATGAAATCATTTTGTTCTAAGAAATATGCCACTAAACATCTCTGTTGTAACCACCCACGTCAGTTATAATTTCAAGTATGTATTTGATTCTTCTGTCTAAAGCCTCTGCCACAAATACAATCTAACTGTCAAATCAAGTCAGGGGATTATAGTCTTAGTATGGTAAATCTCATGCATTCACAATCACCAGCTGATGTACAATGGTGTAACACAGATAGATGTACAGTGATTGTGTTTAATTTCTGCAAAATACTTAAAGGAAGCATTGATAAACTATCTTTAAAGGACTCTTGCTTTAGAAAGGCTTTTTCTAATCAGAGAAATTTAAAGAACACAACATAGAGATAATGCTGTTGTGTCATGATTATGCTGTGAACTTGAACTAAATCCAGAAGTCTAACAATACAACAGTCCAGCAAAATAACTTTAACAGATGGCAAAAAAAGGATAAGTGTCTGAAGAATATGTTTAAGATAAAGATACTATTCTAACACATAATATTAACATTAAGGATGCTCTGAGAATTATAATAATCTATGAGATTATATGGTTAAAACATGAGTACCACAAAGAAAGAAAATATTCCTTTAAACTGAAAGAACTGTTCAAATTTGAAAACTTGCACTTCAGAATTCATTAAAAACAGGTTTACTGCTACAGATATAACTGGCACACATTCTTGGGATTTCTGTAATTTTAATGGTGATTGGATTCTCAGGAGAATGTCTCAGAGTCTCACACTCGGAAGAAAATTTTTAACAATTACTAAACACTTAAAACATACATGCAGTTAAGTTACACTATTTGTTATTTAAAGTTAAGTTAACTATTTGTTATTTAAAAATCTGTAACTCATAAGTAAAAAGAGTCCACTTCTATTTTTTTTGGTTTGCTACTAAAATTCAGCGGCAATATAAGATTCCATTTTTATTTTTGGCATACTGTGATAAATACATGAGCTCAGAGAAAACAACATTGTTCACTACTCTACTAAAAAAACCCCAAACCAACAGAGGCATGCATTAGCATTACATATGTTGTATCAACAATGAGTATCGGGAACTTGACACTACAGCAATTTGTAGAATGAATTTTCCTCAACTGTATGTAGCAGTGACTCCATTACCACTATGACATCCTATTCTTTTTTTCTTTCAGCAACAGCGAAGACAGTCAACAAAGAGTCAATGTCATCACCAAAACCTAATGTCATATTTTGGTGTACCTGCATACACCTTCAGAAGCATATCTGTTGGCACACAAAAAGTGTATGTGTGTGCATGCATGTGTGAAATCCTACTCCAATTTTTCTAGTGAAATCTTACGCAAAACCATCCAAATCTTGCGGCTTTATTTGTAGATTTCTCTCTATAAAAGAAAAGTACCTGAATTTCAAAGCCTGTTATTGCCAATTGGGTTTACAAATTGCAGAATATCATGACAAATGTGTAATGTGACAGCAGAAATTTTCCTATAACTTATATAAAAGGACTATAAGGAACAACTGACAAAGAAGAAAAGTCTTTTTGAACTGCCTACCTTAACAATTATATTTTTGACTGTTTTAGTACATCCTAGTCACTTTTTTGTTACAGCAGTAATGTTTGAATTATCTTCCATGAGTAATGACAAGAATGGCAACACTGCAGTTGATTTTTCTATGGATTTGTACATCAGCCAGGCGGAACTGCCTGTATTCCTGCAATGTCTCATAGTCTTCAGGGAATATATAAACAATTTTTACCTGCTGATGTATCTTTGCATTTCAAGTGATATCTAGCTCTTAATTTCTTTAACTACACAGTGTCTATACTCTCATCCTGCTCTATCAACAATATGAAGAGTCCAGCAGGTCTTTTTCTGCGTCAGGCTCACAGTCTTTCCAAGAACTATTCAAAGAAAGCTTTCAGACTTTTAAAATGCTCAGTGTGCCCTGCCACAGAGGAAAGGTTAAAATAAAGTCTATGACAATATACAACTGGAAAAATGAAAACACAAAAAATGCTTTCAGAACTTTTTGTTTTTAGTTGTTCTAGGCTTTTTACATAAGCTAATGAAGGTAGTTTGCAAAATTATCCAGATTTTTTTATGACAATAGGAGGTAAAGGTTAAATTGAAAGGAGACGATAATTGCAAAGAGCCAAATGTATGATTTTTCAGACCATCTGTGAACGGATAGCTGACTGTCATGCAAAACAAAAATTGGCAGGATGAATACCAGTCAACAAAAAATTTCTGAACAAAATGTCCATCTCATAAGCAACTTCCAGACCACTTAAGCCTGGGAGGAAAGAAAAAAAAAAGGAATGAAAAAACCCACAAAAAATCCTCCCAAAACTTCTCCCCCCTCCACACGCACAGCACAGGGTGTACCAAATATTAGGAGGATCATGGGAAATCTAAACAAACAACAAACCTGCCCTCTCTCATTACAAACACAGTCCTTTTGGTCAGGCTCCCTACTTGCAATGTCAATATACACACGGCTGGCTTCCTGCTTGCAGTGGTCACAGCTTCATTCCAGCTTCTCTCCTCCTCAGCTTAGGTCAGCAGAGGAAAATATCATTTAAAAGCTTGCCAGAGAAGCTCACCTAAACCACCAAGAAGTATATATTCAGCACATCCCATCCAATCAGCCACAATAGGATTGTGGCGACCCATTCTGGCGGGCAGGAATAGGGGCTGTACTAGCCTCCTTTCTCAGATGAAGAAGGAATTTTTCTTTCAGAGCCAGTTTGTTTGCATGTGTCGTGAAACAGAGGGTTTTCCCTACAGCTGTTGAGGATTTCGTGCAATAGATCAGGAAACACACCACTCACATCATTCAGGAAATGTCCAGTGCAAATACTGAATAAGAAATTAGTTTAACAGAGAGGAAAATATAAAAAACCTAGGGTTCCTGAATTACTGATAAAGTGGAAAAAATAATTTTCCCCTGGCTCTTAATTCCCAAGAGCCGGGATCATTTGAGATAAAACTAACCTTCATCTTTAAGTCATTGTTTTAATTCGAAGTTATTGCTCCAAGAAAACTGCAAGGAGAGATTCAACTCAATTTGAATGTGAATGTTTAGCCAGTTATCTAAAATTGCTAAGCAACAATTTTGTCAAATGCAAAGGGCTCCTAATTCAGGAACAAAAATAGAAGTCTATTCAAATGCACTACAGAGTAGGTGAATATTCAAAGGAAAGGAATAACATTCAGGGTTATTGAATTAGAAGGCAGATTCCAAACAAATTAGTTTTAATCTCTATTTTCATTGTGCTTCTGATTTCTCAGTAAAATATCCTCTGGCAGGAGAAAACACACACAAATGTCTCATAAAAGCAGTCTGGTGAATGAGTGTTTAAAATGTAGCGTGCAATAGAAAGCAAGTTTGCCTTTCTGCTCTGGCATCAGCAGCAGTCCCCTTTGATCAAACACATCACACACACTAAGCCCCAAAGCCAGCATGGTGAGTTGGTTACACTGTCAGCACTGGCCCCCTGAAAGTCTGGTAACAACACCTGGGCAATTCCTGACAACCCTACAGTCAACAGGAAGGACTCGGTTGGTCCACACCAGCAGTTATTTCTCACACAACCTTTTTGGATGGAGAAAAGTGTCAGCTGTAGAGCAAGTCAATGAGTACTTACCACCTGGAGCCTTTTATTCAAAATGGGGAACTCCAAGGAAGTTCAGTGTGCAAGTCTCAATGCTTTTCAAAATTCCCTGAATCTACATAAATTGGGCTGGAAATCTCATTAAAATGTGTTTCCAAGAGGGAACTAGTAGTCACTTTCCCATTTCCTCGCTACAGCCATTAGCCAAACAAAAACAGGTAAAGGACCTGGGGAGGACCACATAACCTACACCAAATCTTTTTTTTCTTTCATTTTTCTTTCTTGGAATTAAGCACCTTAGATCCCTGATACAAAGGGGGAACTGGGGAGGTCACAAGAGAAAGAGGGTTGATAAGCATGCCTTGAAACAACGATGTCAGTGATTTGATGATAGCCTGTATCTCTGATAAGAGGCTAAATGCCCTCAAATTCAATCTTGAAGTTCCATATAAGAATCTATGACCTGAAAAAGCACAGTTAAAATTAAGGTCTGCTTCCAGCTGCTTAGAAATGGTCTCCATGATACTTGTGACCCAGTTGTGCCAATATATTCCAGTGAAGAGTAGTCCGGTTGGGATAAGCTGCAGATTCAAAAGGATGGAATTCTTTGCATCTTGATTATTGATATGGATTATCAGCATCACAATTTTTTTTCTTTCACATCTGGGTTCATAAGGAAAAGTTCCACAAAGGTTTTCCAGTAAAAGGAAGGAGATTTTATAACCCAGAAATTTACTGGAGTGCAAAATTACTGTAATTGTTACTAGTAGCAATTTTTAAGTATCATACCAAACATCAGCTAGAAAGACACATATTTTTTGGTTTTGCTTTAGACATTGATACTCATATACAAAGCCAGAAAGAAATATATAACTTTCCAAAGGTTAGCCTGTAATGACTGATGTAATTTGAAGCACTTAGTACAGCACAACACATAAGTGCATTACCCAGCTCTCCACGACAACATAAAATCCATCTTGACATCACTGTCAGATATCACTCACCTTTCACATAATACTTATCATAGCAAGGAAAAAATTCTTCACTGAAAGGCTGATTGTCCATTGGAATGCGCTGCCTGGGGAGGTGGTAGAGTCACCATCCCTGGAGGTGTTTAAAGGGAGATTGCATGAGGCACTTAGTGCCATGGTTTAGATGATGAGCAGGTGTTGGTGTTGGGTTATAGGTTGGACTCAACGATCTCAAAGGTCTTTTCCAGCCTTGTGATACTGTGATACTGTGAAATCTCTTTCTTTCTACTCTCTCACAACAGAAAAAAGTAATAATTTCCTGTACTAACCTTACTTAATTCTAATCTTTACTAAACTCCATCCTAACTCAGCTGCCTACTTCAGAATTTCTGTCTCAGGAAACATAATGGTGTAATGCCACATTATTCCTCTGCTCAGAGGAATTAGGGAAATACTCTGTTCAGAATTAGGGAAATACTCCCTAAATAGTACAGCAGGTTACCTCGAATGGGCAACTATATACTCACATCAGTCTCTGTGCAAGATGGTGAGAAAATACCATATATGATTAAAGTATGTGTGTTTCTGAATGCTTCTCCATTTCAGGGATCAACAGGATCCCACTGGGAGTGTATGCCTTAATAATTTTGCATGTTACACCTCCAAGCCACACTATTCAGCTTGAGTGCTGAATGCACTTGGCGGCAGTACATACAGCTAGAGTGCCTCCTATTTCCACAGTCAGACAGGTAACTACAGACACACAGACACATGAACGTAGGGTTCAATCTCCCTTGTATCATTTAGTACAAGCTGTGTAGTTCCATTACTTCAATTAGTGTTTATGCCAGAACAAACAAAACAAAAATATTGTGACACTGGGAGCTGGCAAGTAGTCAGAATGACTGCAGAGTAGCACCACTGGTCACAACCTAAAATAAGCTAAAAAGCTCTCACTAAAAACTTTCTTTAAACTTTCTCATGCTAATCTTGGCTCTTTAAAATAAACAATCTCCTTAATCAATATGTGCCTGATTTATCAGAACAGCAAGGCCTACACATGACCTACTGTGTAATATGGATCTCTATGAAACACAAATTATTGCTTGTAGCTAATTTTTATCCATCTAATATTGTGACAGTAATCAAGCAGGGATAAACTGTGCCAGACTGTGAACACACAGGACTCATCTGGCTCAACTTCAGTGCTTATGCATCTGACAAGAAATATGTCATCCTGGAAACTCCAGCTGTAATTTACAGAAGTCCATTTATATATTTATTGCTGTGACAGGTAGAACATGTTACAGTAGACAAACTCCTACAGCACCTTTGAGGAGATGAGTACCTTCTCTATTCACTTCAATGGTTCCTGATTTTGACACTTCCCCATCATTCACTGACTCTTCAAGTTGACGCTTTCACATAATTTTTCGACACTGTCTATCCTCAACAGCGTTCAGTTGCTCTAGAATATAAGTTGGGCACCTTTACATCAGAAGTGGTCAAACAAAGTACAGAAAGGGCCTACAATGTTTTATCCTAGGCAGTGATCGAGAATACCAGAACAGCCAAATCAAAATAAATCAGTCATCTATACTGTAAAAGGATTACACACTCCCCTCTGTACATCTTTTCCATCACTAATACATAATTGCTTATCAGTGCAAAGTAGCATAGAACTAAACTTTTATACAAAGTTTAAGCTTAAGAAAGGAACTGGATCCCTCCACAGACAGTGACGTGACCGCAGCACCATCTATCAGAGCTCACAGACTGTTAAGATGCACTGCTAGCACTGTAAGCTACTCAGTGGCAGCGCATGGAAGTGGCACCAGATGGTAATTTTGAATGCCCAGGCATATTGAATTGTTTTGAAGGAAGATAGCACTTGCATTTAGCAGCTGCAGCTAGTTGATTAACCACAGAGCAGCTTTTGCGCTTGCTTTGTTGAGAATCTGCTGCAGCTGTGAAGGACTATCTGATCACTTCTACAGACAGATTGTAAGAGCTACGGAAAAGCAGATGATACCGGAAAACTGTCTGGTAAACAGGCTGATCAGTTTTACTAGACTAAAACCGAGGGTAATTTAGATTAAGATTGCTTCTCTGAACAGAAAAGAGAAGGAGCTAGTTGCATTTTCTCTGTAGAAGAAAGGATTTGTGGGCTGATTGTTTGAGACAGCTTTTGAAATGTTATTTGATAGGGTAAAAGCTGCAAATCACAGAGGCTTCAGGAAAAATTCTCTCTCCTGAACAATACTTGGGTAAATAATTCAAGTCAAAGGTAAATTAGCACCAGAGATATGTGCAGGCAATTAATTGAGAGGGAGAGTGTACAAGTAATTATTTTTTTGTGTAGATGCTTCAAAGCTTTAAGCTGTTATTTTAATTGCTCCTTTTAATCACTATAATCAGAGAGAATAAAGCCATCTTTCCTCCTCGCTAACATAGGGCAGATTTTCCTATATGTAAATCATGTTTGTCAGAGATACTCCCCCAAAGACTCTTTTTTTCCCTACTTCTTTCTCACTCTCTCCTCTCTCTTTCACATGTTAAAAAACAAATGCTTATACCAAAGAAGCCAGGCCCTCCTGCCAACCGCAGTCTTCCATCCCACTCCCATCCTCTCCCATAATATGCCACCTTGTTCTTGTGAAAAATGGTACATTCTCTACAGCACGGATCGGCATGCTGTAGGAGGAGAAAGGCAGCTTTGAAACACGCAGCATACTGGAAATACTGACGTACCCAGCTCAAAATTGGATGACAGAGCTGTTGAAATAAAGCTGCTGTGTTCATGGGGGAACAACCCGTTTGTTTGGGTTTAAGTATTTGCTTCTTATCTAACATTTATTTTCTCATGTGGGGAGATTTTCAGTCTCTAGTTTGAGTTGCGGAAGAAATAAGCTCCCCAAAGCTCTCTTGGTGTATTTACTAAGGATATAAAAAAATATAAAGTGTATACAACATCAGAGCTTGAATTTAAGGTTTTGTCAAATCAACCTCCTCGAAGCCCACATTTAGTAGAACTGTTTAAAAATAAAGTTATCAATTTAACATTAACTATTTTTCATCTAACTATTCAGTGTTTTTAAATAAAGCTGGAATTTCTTCTAGTCACACAGAGCATCTTCGTAGTTTACAAGTATTAACAGGTATGAAGACCTGCACACTGAGCAAGCAGTTTCAGTAAATAAAACACCAAAAGATGTTTTTCCTTTAAGAATCAATATACTGATCCTGAGATAGTGCTCTGAATCTGTGCAAAGCAGACAAAAATAAGAAGTTAAGCAGAAAAAAAAGCAATAAAATATTTGAAAGAAATGTACAAAGAAAACTCAGGAAAATCTGCAAGTTCTACAAGCCACAGATGAAATAAATACTTTTCCATACAAATTGTTTTTATCTAGTGCTAGAGTTTGTGGCAATGTGGTATAGGCTATATGGCTGTTACCTAATTCTTGAAACATCTGCAGGATTTTTGCAGCAGAACTATAAACGATTGGTGAGTATTTTTGCAGGAGGTTCCTCTCCCACATTGCCAGTCTCACTCCTTTTTTTGACACGCTATATGGCAGAGACTCTCAGAGAAGAGAAGGAAATTACTCCTGAAGAAAAGGGGCTTGCTTAAGTACTAACTAGCTCCCACTGCAGAGCTAAAAGAAGAGATTGCAGGACATTCATTAGGATAACATTATTAACGTTAACGTTTTAATAGGTATTTTTCCATATGGAAAAGAGCAGTTGCCCTGTGGTGCTTACGGAGCTGTCACTGATTCAAGCAGAAATCAAGAACTAATTTTCTAGAGGCATACAAACAGAGAGGAAAGAAACAGTAAGAAAGTAACTGATGTGTCTGAGCTGGCGTATGTTTGTGACTGCTCAGGGCTCATCTGCCACTCCAAGAAGCACACAGAAGAACAGGAGCACTAGGAGCAACGACAAAAAGTTGTAAGAATAGGGAAATGGTAATTCAAAATACGCAAAGAATACTTATCCTTGTATCAACAATTCGAGTTTACAAGTACTAGTTTACATCCAGTCACGAAAATGTGATGCCTTTCACTCATCTGGAGAAGGATGCTTGTATAACTTGGTTCTCTTCCCTTGCTGAAAAAGAGCTATATTGCAATGAAAGAAAGCTGTAAGACTACACAATGAATACAATTTTGACCTGTCCATTTCTATGACAGAATCTGCTACTATTAGTACCCTATAAGTCTGGAAAAGAATGAAGGTGTGCAGGAAGGTGTGAATGGTGATAGAGCACAACCACAGCAACCTATGGACCATCCACCTGTCCTTCGCATCCCTCAAAAGAGAAAGGACATGTAAAAGACATGAGATGTTCTATTAATCTCTACTATGCATGTCATCATGCATGCAGCCAGCATGCTGTGCACCTGGGGTGTTTTACTGAACTTTCTTTACTTTCCCTTCATCTTTCTGTTTATCATGTTGGTAAAATAAACAAGTAATACGCAAATTTTCTGGAAGAGATACACAAAAACATGATTAATATTTAACTAGACAGATGGACTAAGTAATAGGACCAGTAGTACAGCTTGGCATCATAAAAGCAGCTTTAAAACAATTGAAATTAATGGCGACAAACTCAGTAAGTTAAAAAGAACAGCTGAACAGCATAAAAGCCTGAGCCTTCTTGGTTCAGAGGAAGGTTCAATATTCTGCAAAAATGCTGTGGTGCCCCGCTCTTCCTCTTCAGCAACTCATAAAGCAGTGAAGCATATGGTGTGGTGGGGCAACACAAGCAAGAACTGTTCTTAGAGCCCTGCAAGCGCTATGTGTGCATCTCATGTGCACCTAGAGAACAAATGAACTCAACAGATGAGTGTGACCTGAAAACGCTATCAAGGTCCCTGAAAAACAGCAATGTAGCAGGGGTGGAGCAGACTGAAAACACTGCCCACATGCACTGCACTGGCTGCATCCAAAGGGGAAGGTGCATCAAAACCTAAAGCAGACCAAAGTACTGAAAAGTATTTCAGCTTTGGCTTCCCATCAAGACATTTGCAGACATGAAGCCTGCAGACAAGATCAACATAGACATCATTCCCCCAGTTGCTTATAAGAAAATAAGGAAAGCCATTATATTCTCTGGGAGAGCTGTTTAGAGTTTTGCATACTCATCAGTACCTAGGCTTATTACTGCATGCAGACAGGAACTCTAAAATATTTTGGCCAGCACCCTCCACAGGAGATGATTAAATGTTCTTCATGTCTGGTTCTGCTAGGGTGTGCAACTATAGCACTTTCCAATGTGCCTAACCTGCTTGCCTCAGTGCATCCCTGTACACAACTGGAAGACGGAAAGCTGAGAAGAGCTAAGAGATCATACTGTGGGAAAACAAAACAAAATGGCCAGAAGCCAGAAAGCTTCAGGAACAGTGAGAACAGAAGACACACAGGTGACTCTTACCTCCTAATACTCTCCAACTGATTTCAGCTCCTGAATCTGTTCTATTTTGCTGGTCTAGTAACTACTAACGACTCTCATTTGCAGGTAGCAATCCATTTGTTGAACTCCCTTCACAATGTCCCTCAACAGAATCTCACAAGCCTTCTATTCATTGCACAAAGAACCATAAACTTGGGGTTGTTTTGAACCTTGGCCTCATGAAATTCATCTGATGCCTTTTATCTCTTGTATCAGGAAAAGCAACAGATGTCTACTAAGTCTCCCTATGACATCCATGATTTTGCAGAACTTTCTCACCAACCCCTCAAAGTCATCTCTTCTTTAGACTTCAAATGCACAGAAGCCATTTCATACTTTCACTCATACTTGGCAGCAAACTCTCAACCCTCTCTACTTCTCATCCCCTCATACCCAACAGGATGCATCAAAACAGTAAACAGTCTCCAATGCACATGCAAATTTTGCATTTATACTAAGGTGGCCTAATGGTCTTCTCTATTTTATTCTCTGTTCCCTTCCTATGTTTCCTGATGCATTCTTTACCTTTTTGGCTCTTGCTAAGCACTAAGATGCCTTAATGGAACTCTCTGTTGTAATCCTCAGATCTCAGTCCTGAGTGACAACGTCCAGCACAGAGTTTATCTTTTCAGGTGTAGAGCTCAGACTGTTTTTTCTCACGTTCATCACTTAGTATTTACCAACACTGAATTTCACCTGCCATGTTCCATGAAGGAGTATAATAAATGGCACACATCACAATGTCTGCCACAGTGAGGCCAAGGATCAACTCAAAAAAGAAAAAAAGTCATAAATCTCATTCACTATCCAGACCCAATTCACTGAGGGATCATGTCCCTCCCTATGCAGTGAACGAGACAGGACACCATTGGCAAGAAAAGGTGTGATTTCAAAAGCCTACGTAATCATGATAACACATATGTAAGTAAGAAATATATTTATTTGAACTACCTAAACTTGAACTGCACGACTGTGCAATTTTAATGCTACCTCTATCATGATTAAAGGTATCAATTTACAAAACAGGTGATTCAATTTTTTAAGCTGTGGTTTGTAGCCTTGATTATTCATATGATTACAGGTTTTACAGCCTTGCTGCAGCTCAGTCTCCTGAGACTCCCCACTACACACCATTCTTGTCACATTTTCTGCAGAACCTTCTTATTGTTTTTTCCTTTTTCAACACTTCCATGCTTTGATAATCCTTCAATTGATTTTGTACCCGCAGATTTTATTTTCTTTCATACTTCAATACTACAAATACTGAAAATCTGTGCTTTTAACAATATAAAAGCAGTACTTTTTTAATTGAATTGCTCCTAGTGGGAAAAAAATCAGTAGTTTTTACTCTTATTGTATTTTTTGAATGATTTGTAAACATACTGGAATTAATTCACAAAGCAAAATTTGTTGCTGATTCCTTGGCATCGTCTGATTCCAAAGAAAGAAGATATTTATAATTTCAAAACATTTTACTAAATACAAGTTTGTGACAGGTTCATAAAGTTTGTAAAACAGAACATTGCTTTTCTGTGATCATCTGAAGATCACAGAAAGTAAACGAGTAACAGAGGCACTGATTAATGTTTACCCAGAAATTGCTTTCATATCATGCCTACTGACTGAGTGAATAAACACAACTTTAGACACAGTGAACACAAAATCTGAAAACAGTGACAATTTACTGTCTGGCATAGAATTTCATGAGTGATTTTGAGACTAAGGTCTTCAAAGCAGTTTTTTGATATTCCAACAGCTATGATGGAAGAAAGGCCGACGTTAATTTACAGTTGGACTATGCTTTGTCATACCTAATCAAAATGAACTGTGGGTTTGAGGGTGTCAGGGCAAAGTGAAAGTGATTCTGTGGACTTCTGAAAAGTTGCTTTTTATTTGTAACATGACCTAGGACAGGAGTCAGTGGAAGAAACTGATATGTCAAAGCGTACACAGCAAGGCAGCAAACAAATTGAAAACTTAAATAAAGTATTTTAAGGTGCACTACAATATGGCTTCTTTCCAAGGAATATACAATACACACTTGCAATAATTTAGTTAAGTTCAACTTCTCTTATGTATACCAACCTCGGAAATAAAAAGGCTCATCTTCAAAATAAAATCTTAAAATGTAACTGAATACCGAAAAAACCCACCACCATGATGTAGCTGTTTAGTAGAATTCATGTATGTACTAGAAATATTAGGACAAAATGCAAGAATTCAACTAATAGGTGATGAACTGAAAATGTGGAGTGATAAACATAATTCTGATATAAGTCAGCAAGAAAAGCTTTCATTGGTTTATACCACGACAGTTCGAAACCTCACCGAATAGTCTGACAATCTCCTTAAGAGTCCACAGAACAAGGCACAAAGCTCAAGAGTTTACTGAAAGTATGTGGCATAACAGTCAGTCCTTATCTGTCAGGTTTCATGTTTATTGTAAAAGATAATTCTGAATACATTCTCATCCTTAGTCATGGCGATGGTTGCTGGCAACTCCTCAGGACAGGCTGGTACCTAAACAGCCTAAAGGATTTTACTCATTGGTGACAAAAATGGTTTCATCAGCCCAAACTACCAGACTGTCACAGCACGAAACACAACAGGATGGACTTACCTGAACAGTCTTGTCTTAAGGTGTTTTAGTATGCTTACGGGTCAATTTCACTTTCAATTACATGAGTTACATTACAGATATCTTCATAAGGGCCGTATAACTGGAAGCCAAGGCTACATTTATCTGTGAACGCTCTACTCCAATGTCCACACAAATCTAGCAGGATTCCAGACTCAAAACACTCATAGATTAAAGTAACAAATAAGGGGCTACTTAGGATTCAGATAAATAGGTTCTTTTGAGACCTAGGTATCTTGTTGTCATCTTTCTTTTGTACAGTGCGTTTCTCTCACCTGGTGGACTCCCGTGCCCTGCTGCAGCTGTGGCAATAGCAAAAGCAGAAGCAGGAGAAACCGAACAGTGGCTGTTGTCAGCTGTTTGTACTGTAAAGGAAACAGACAGAGAAAAGTTAACAGCTTCTACATACTTTTCATATTTTTCAACAGTAATATCTAAAAGCTTCACTAATGTTTACACTTTGTGAATACTTTATGATTTCATTGCCAGAGGAATTTATAATTAGGGAAATGAAAATGTCATAATCGTATTTGTGGTTTAAGTTTTATTCCCAGCTCAGTATAATTAATGTTGCTATAGAAAAAAGTCTAAGACACTGCTAAGGTAAGAACAAGCAGTAACCAACCAGGAAAAGGAAAAAAAAAAAATACAAATCCAATGAGGTAGAAAATTAACCTAAACAAAAAATTATGTTAGAGAACCAAATGTATTAACCAGCTTCCAATAACTAGATGCACATATTTACTAGGTCTCTGAGCAGGATGAGTACAGGTTTGCTCAACTTATCAAACTTTTTCCATAGGGAGTGCTGTGAATATTTCTTCCGACTAGTACTCAGTAAATATGGCACTTTTCCCCACAGTCTCCAATTCTCAAATCTTTCCATCTCACGATAAGCATACCTAATAACAGGAGACTGCTACTGGTTTAAAACTGAAGTGCCTCAGCAACTTATTAACAGTTGAGAAGACTCTGCTCTGTTTCTGTTGTTTTAATTCCAGGCATGAAATAACTGCCTAGAAATCCGGCTTGCATGAAATGCCAACGTTTCAAGTGTTTATGGATCTAGTTCATAGCTCTGGTAATGACTTCAAAGAGCCATGTGAGAGCTATTTGAGGAGCTCCGGCTCTTCATTTTCCTTTTCAGTTGAGCGGTTTATTCAAATTTTGGAACGAGTAATGTGACATCATCTGTAAACGTTCAGTGTTATACAAAGAAAGAGATACAGTCACTCTCCATTGACAATAATGGGTGTTGTGTATTTCATGATTACTTGTGGTGCCCAAAATATGTCCCTTTAGTAGCTGAAAAAAATCTGTCAAGATCTTAAGCATTTTGTGAGAATAGGACTGATTCAATATTAGTCTTGAACTTGGACACATCCTACTCGAACTATTTAAGAACATTTCACCGAAGTTTCAATATGCTTCCAAGTCTCTTGTTATTACTATACAAATGAACTGGCATAATTCACATTCTAACAGCTTTTTTTTTTTTTTTAAAATACCTAAGAAATAAGGAAAATACAGGCAAAATACATTATTCAAACATTACTCTTCTCAAATATCCTGCATAGATTACAGCTACAGTATTTAAACTGTTACTGATAAGGGCAAGAAACATCAGGTTCTTACCTCCTGGTTGACGATAGCGGAGATGACGTGGTGTTGAAGGAGATCTACATGGGGAAAGCTCTGTGGTGTCTACCGCTGAGGTACTTTCAGGAATTGTCCGGTCCACTGAAACAGATTCTAGAACTGCTGCTTTAAAGGGAATAAATGTTAATACTGACATGATCATTCAAAATTTACAACTCTTTAATATGTTACATTAAGTTACGTTATGTTACATTATGTTACGTTATGTTACGTTATATTAATGTATTTATGAAGTATAATGTATTTATGAAGAAATCCTTTGAAAATACTAAGAGGCCATAGGGACGTACAGTATGGGACTCTGCAACATGCTTTTCTAAAGCACACAGTTTAGTTAGTTTAGTTTGTCTTGGATATGGAGTGCCACTACAGAGATTGTAGCATGAGTGATTCATGACTCTCAGTTTATAAACATCATGGAAAAGATGGAAAGTCTGCAAATTATCAGCGTTGAACAATCTGAACTGATTTGCACTGACCAAAAAGAATACGTACATCAAAGGAGGCTTCACTGAAAGGTTATGTCTAAAAAATGGCCATTAATTAATAGCACTTAGTATCTGTGTTTCAACCAGCTAACACAAAGCTGTTAACAGAAACTACTGCTTTGGGAACTTGCCTTGAAACTTTTCTATTACGGAGACTCAGCCATAATTATTGTCTGGATGGAGTTAAAGGACTGGGAGAGTTTTGTACCAATGGCATAGCCACACAAAATCTCATGAATAAAGAATTTGGAGAAAAATGGAAAATTGTCAGTTGTAACAATACCTTGGATAAGACTGCACTTTAAGTCAGCAGAATATGGAGTGAAACACACATAATAAGGCTACGTGAATTCATAGATTTCATATGTGCAAGGGAAAATAATCCTTGTTGGATAATTATATGTAACCAAAAACTACTCAATAAAATGACAGATGACACCAAGCTGGGAGGAAGTGTCGATCTGCTAGAAGGTAGGAGGGCCCTACAGAGGGACCTTGACAGGCTGGAGAGATGGGCTGACTCCAATAGCATGAGGTTTAACAAGTCCAAATGCCGGGTCCTACACTCTGGACACAAAAACCCCATGCAGAGTTATAGACTGGGTGAAGAGAGATTGGAGAGTGGTGGAAAGGGACTTGGGAGTGCTGGTGGACAGGAAACTCAACATGAGCCAGCAGTGCGCTTAAGTGGCAAAGAAGGCCAATGGTATCTTGGCCTGCATCAGGAACAGTGTGGCCAGCAGGACTAGAGAGGTCATCATCCCCTTCTACTCGGCACTGGTCAGGCCGCACCTTGAGTATTGTGTCCAGTTCTGGGCCCCTCAGTTTAAGAAGGATGTTGAGATGCTGGAGTGTGTCCAGAGGAGAGCAACGAGGATGGTGAAGGGGCTGGGGCACAGGCCCTATGAGGAGCGACTGAAGGAGCTGGGGTTGTTTAGCCTGGAGAAGAGGAGGCTCAGGGGAGACCTTATTGCTCTCTACAACTACCTAAAGGAAGGTTGTAGTGAGGCAGGAGTTGGACTCTTCTCTCAGGTGACCAGTGACAGAATGAGAGGACACGCTCTCAAGCTTCGCCAGGGGAGGTTTAGAATTGACATTACGAAGAAATTCTTCACTGATAGGGTAATTGTTCATTGGAATGCACTGCCTAGGGAGGTGGTCAAGTCACAATCCCTGGAGGTGTTCAAAGAGAATTTAGATGAGGCACTTAGTGCCATGGTGTAGTTGACAAGTAGGAGTAGGTGTAGGTCATAGGTTGGACTCGATGATCTCAAAGGTCTTTTCCAACCTTACGATACTGTGATACTGTGAAAATGGCCAAACAACCCTGGAGAGCAGTTTACTCCATAGAGGAGTTCTTCTACACGAATGGCAGAAATACTGCTTCTGAAATGAGGGAAAATAAGCTGATAAAATATATCCTACATTTCATATGAATGACAACTGCACCTGCAGCATAAGTATTGTATATATAAAATATATACATAAACAAATACTTTGGAAAACAAAAACTTTGAAAGCAAAAAACAAGTCTGTAAGTGGGCGAAGAAGATGGAAATTACAGGATATAAGTGAATAACATTCAAGGAGAACAACCACCACCATAACAGTATGCCTGGGAAAGAGAATTTGCGGTTATATTGAATTTAGAGAAAGCCGTAATTGTTTTCTTGGAAATGTGGCAGTACCAGCACAACAGTATTAGCCATCCATCAGGTACAAGAGGAAACATGCAGATTAGCATTTGGTAGTTCTCCTACTCCCCACTTGCATTGTCCTTGTGAGACTTCTTTTCAGACTTACTTCTCTTCCTCAACATAAATACCCAGCCAAGTGACAAAGACTTCCCCCATGCAAACCAGAGCTATCTAGCTGCAAATTGCCCCAGACTGCAAACTGTTCAGCAGGAGATCCCCACAGGGACTGGAAACACAGTACAGACAGCAATTTAGCATTTATATGAGGTTCTTGCCATTTCCAAATGTTCTTCATGCTGCCCAGATGACACTTCCAGCTTTGCTAGACTAGAATGCAAATTTCTGAATACCTCTGCAACAATGATTGGTCCTAAGAATAGGCCAGAATAATTTACTCTTTACTAGTTTACTTCACAATGTATAGTACAAAACGTTACATCTAAGACTGCAGCTACCTGTGTACAATTCATTTTAATTCATGGCCTGTCTTCTGGGACACATTGTGCTATCAGATTCATACGGATGTGGTTACATCAGTTCACAAGAAGAGTTTGCCCAACTCTACGTAGTATATACTGTAATTTATATATATAAATAGTCTGCTATGCTATTCATTTAAAACATTCAGCATACAGAAATACAGTGACTAAGTATAGCAACCAACCAGCATTTTATGGGCAAACATAGACGCCTATAATGCTAAGGCTAACTCATCTGTTAAAAAGACCTGTTGTTAAACAATAGACTATATTGTATAAAAACAATCCCTCTGCATAATACAATATCAAATTTCTTACCAGAGCACTTAATTCATCAGTAAGAAGTAGACATAATGTTTCAAGCATACTTCTCTTAGTTTATGTTTGGTAATATTTTTTTTCTTTCTTCTTGGGTTATATCAATTTTAATTGTCACAGTACTTGCAAATAAAATTGAGCTACATTTTGCTTAGATTTACAGTTCAAATTACTTAGACTGTAAGTCAGGCCATGTAAGACCATTTCTAAACGTGAATTTTAAGATAAAAATAGGGGGTTTTTTTCCTCATCTTCTGTTTATTGTAACAAAAAAATACTATATACTTCTACTCTAATTTAGAAGACCGTCTCTCCACATTTAAAAAGCAGTAAGAAGTAAGTACACACTCATGCGTCATAGGAGATTAGAGCTACTTTCTTGCTTTGCCATCTAAAAATACAGTGATGTCATTCTAGATGCACACAATGAGATTTAAGTCAACTAACTTTAGCCCTCTGAAAGCAGTACCTATTCCAAGGTGCCTTACACAATGCATACAGGAAAACAGGCATTTGCACAGGAGCAATTAATCTAATTTAGACATCAACCTTCTGGACAGGTAACAACGAGGTGCTATGAATCTCAACAATGTACCAAGTGCATCACATAAACCATTTGTTTGGATTAGTGATGAAATCTTTCAAGAAAAATATCTGTGCTATGTACACATTAAGCCTGTTAGGTCTTTACATCCCTATTCTTTTTTATCTTAATAATGTACTTCCTGTAGTAATGTTACAACTCCAAAATCTTTCACCTCAGGAAACACAACTGACATAAAATATTTCCTCGTTCCTTTATCCTTAACAATTGCTGAAGTGAAAGCTGACAAGGTCATTCTGCCACACTGCTGCTCCCACAAAGAAGCAACAAAGTGGTGGAAACAGACAATGCATCACACGCTCTACTAGAGATGAAACAGAGTGCAGAGTATTTGAGTTCACCACACAACTTATGGTGATCAGGAGAAAATAAAAGACATGAGAAACAATTTCTCAGCAGTAACCTGATAAAAGTCAAGCCTACTTTAAAGATTACTCTATTTATCAAAAGTAACATTCAGTATTTTGTGGTTATGTAATACCTCTTCGAATACTTCTCCTCAGCTTGTTACAGAGGTCAACACGAGGGTTCTCCAAGCTGTCTTCTAGGGAGCCAGGGCTTTGCTCAGGAGAGGAGGGCCCTCTGCTAAGGTCCAGCGGTACTTTACTACCTGTTGGTGGGGGGGAGGTGGCTGGGCTGTAGGTCGAGGTAGGACTGCTAGCCACCGATGAAGTAGAGAGATCAAGGGCACCGATCCTTGAATTCAGTGGTGAGGTCAATGACAGTTTTCGGGTTCTGACAGGTGACGAAGTTCTTGAGAGTGACAGTGGGGGAGGAGAAGAAAACTTGCGACAGAGATGTGGTGACTTTCCATCAGCCAGGTACTCTCCTCTGTTATTTTGACTGGTAGCAAAGAATAACTCCAAAGACCTAGGAGTAATAAACAAAAAAAGCAACAAATGATAGCAGACATTGAACAAACTTAAGTGGAAACAAAGAAATTTTGCGCAAATCTGGATGGCACTGCAAAATCTGTATTAATTTAGTCCTCAAAAAGCTAGGCAGAAAGTTGGGACACTTAGATCCTAACAAAGGAACAACCTTCTTATTTATGTAACAGAAAATCATGGGAAAAAAAAAAGCTAACAACAAATGATGCCATGGAAATTCTGTAAGAAAGCTATGACAGAAGGGAAAAACCCGAAACCTCACCTGACAGGAATGGAAGTGAAGGGTCGTCTGTATATGTCTGAAAGTTTTTCCAGTACAACAGCTGCCGTAGTAAATATGCGATAAGTATGTAGGAAAGTATTCAGGAAATCAATACTTAGAAATCGCAAGTCTGTTAGCCGCTCCAAAAGGCGCTCGACGCTTGCATAACGGATTTGGGGTACTTTGCAAGAATTCAGTGTTTTGCTGAAGCAGATATCAATGTCATCTCTATGAAGACGAGCATCAGATCTACACAAAAATTAAATTTAGAACACTTTACCAAAGAGGAAGAGCAACTATGTTACAGTAGTGGTATCACTGGAGCTGCTCCTGTCAACATAGAAGTAGCAAATATATATTGTATTTAGTCAACTCTGCGGTGACACATGTTTCCACTCAGTTATATTTTATGCCCCAAGTAAGGGAATTTCAATTTTAGTTCTGACAAATAATTAGTTTACATTTCAAAGTATAAGAAACCATCAATGATGCTTAAATTTCTGAAATGGAGGATAAATTGTCCTCTCATCTCTTACAAGCAGTTGCACCCTGTAGTTCTATATTACTAGAAGTTCACTATAGAGTAATAGTGAACTGATCGTGTTTTCTTCTGCTGGGATCTACCTTTATCTAAAATAAACTAACAGAATCTAGGAAAAGACAGTAAAACTAACCTCTTAGCTAAGCTAACAAGATAACACCTCTTAGCTAACCCACAAGGTAACACCTAACCTCAGGCTCCAAGACAAAAATCAGTCATTTACACAACCCTACTCATGACGTTTTTTTTCCAAATTCAGTTCTGCTTAATTTTATCTAGTTACAGGCTTAGTTTGTAAAAAAACAGGAGAGATACTATGTAAAGCATCCTTCAAAATTGCCTGATCTTTTCATTTTAAAATATTGGATTTTCTTAGAATATACGTTCAAGATATTCCACACACTTCTACACTGCATTACATAAATGAAGTAATAAAAAAATTGTTCTTTTTCAAGTTGAGCCCTAAGAAAAGCAGCAATTTCTATTTATTTTATCCAAAGACATCTGACTTTAGAAGTCAATATGTCTGCTAACAATAAGATGAGTAAAATCTCAGAAAGAGAACACCAAATTTGTATCTGTTATTAAGATCCCGTATGTTTTTCAGAATAAATATTTCTTCCTCTTGACACTGGGATAAAGACCTCCCTGCACCCTACAATCTGAAAACAGATGAACATACTTTTAACATTCAGCAGGTAACAGAAGTGTTTACACACCAGAATAAAACTGAAAACAATAAAGTGCCTTCTTTCCAGGGATCAAAGGCATGTGCCCTAACAGCCTTTTTGCAGATGTTAACCCTGTGTTATTTCTAATCATATGCAAGAGAGAAGAGGCGACAACTACAAAAGGGGCATTTGCGAAACCTCCATATATGGTGTAGATTCAAGAGAGAAAAATGGCCTAGTGACAGACAACAGTAGGAAAGGAAACACTGACACTTCTATCCCCATCCTCTAGTCCTTAATATTTATATTGGATAACAGTAGGTAAAATTCATGTAAATACAGATCCTTAGAGGATCTAAGAGGTAAAATTGTGTCAGAAATTTGGAATCAGGTACTGAAAACTGACACCTAGAAATATAAATTACTTATTAAAATGACTGAAAGAATCCAATGGTGAAGAAAGCAATTTTATGAATAATGATGTTACTTTGATACAATCAGTCAAAATTGTAAGAGAAATCTTGTTTTTTTCAGAAGAGAAACTAAGAGAAGAAATGTTTTGGCTAATAGAATAAAATACCTTTCAAAATTATACTTGTCTGCAGTCATCTAAATTTTGAAGACATTTTCAAATATAATCAATAAAATTATGAGCGGTATGGCAGAGAAATGCTAACAGAGAAAAAATCATTCATCTGAAGCATAACTGAAGGCAACTTTCAACATTCCAATACTGTGAATTAAGAGTTTACCATTTTGAGTCATCCCTACCGTTTCAAAAAAGAAATTTGAAAAGTTATTTTTGGGCTGCTGAGTTAATTCCATTCAACAAAAATGGGGAAAAATATTACAAGGTCATATATTAAAAATACACAATTTCTTTTGTTAAAACATATATTAAAAAAATCCAACACATTTCTTTATTCACTGGGAAAAAAAATGCTGAACTTACTTGATCATATGTGGCACCGTGACTTTGGAGTTTTCTTCAAATACTATGGTCATTAAACCATTGCACCTTATATTATCAATGCACTGTGAAAATAAAGATTGAAAACCATTAAACTCATTACACGGTGTAAGGAGACTTACTTCCACACTTTTCATAGCACTGTAAGCTGAATGCATATCTTTTTCACGGTATGGACTGATTGTATTTTCATAAATGAAAAGCAAAGATTCAAGAAAATGGACATGCTTCTGTAGTCTTCTTCCTTTGATTTCCACATCTGCAAATCCACGCATCTTTACCAGCACACGCAGGGTATTCAGCTCAGCACTGTTTTTCCCATGTGATTAAGTATTTTGAGTCAGAAGTGAAATTTCCTTTGAAACGGAACAAAATTAAGTATCTCTAGCATTTCCTGAATTAGTGTTAATCTTGAAAAAACAAGCTTGAAAAAACAAACACAAGCACTTCACACACAGTTTATACACTTTATAAGCAAACCGATACACTAATACCTTAACCTTTACACTTTACAAAAAGACCAAGGAGAAACATAAACACACTTGTAAATCTGAATTCAAGTGGTGCTGTTATTGTGAAACATAGCTATGAAGATGCTGTCCAAGACTTTTAAACTCTCATATAAATGTTTTGTGCTAGGTATTAGAAGGTGGAAAAACACTTCTGGGGCATCATCACAGCCCAAACTGCTTTAGAAATTACAGGCTGTCCTGGTGCCAGTAGAGGTTTGCAAATTAGTGGTGCATAAGCTGTTCTTCAAGTCTGAGTCTCACCTTATGGTGCACAGGCATAGCTCAAAGTCATTTGTATACTGTTATCTTCTGGTTTGTACTTTATGCATTTAAGATAATACAGCACGGAAGCCTTGCTCTTGGAAGTCAGCAGACTACCTGGCAGTGGATCAGGCTTGTAAGGTCTGCGGTTAAGTACCCACTACGTAACATTACAGGACCTTTGTATTTATAATGCTTTCTAGTTTGATTCCTCACGTATTATACATATGTACAGCAAACCCATTGTTTCTTTACATCAATAAAAAGGAGTTTCCAAAATTATCATACATCTTTACATTTTATTCTTAAGAATAAAAAATAGTAAGAATAAAAGTAGTCTGCTGGCTTTGGAACATCTTAGAACAAAACAGCCAGCAACAGATTGGTCAAACAAGATAACCAGAGGCCTCTTCAAGTTTAAAATATATCTATGCAGCTATATGCTTAATATATGATCTATGTAGCTATAAGTCTTTTTAAATTCAGGTATTTAAGAGTATTTGAAAAGCACAGTTGTAATAATTCAAATTGTAATTTTATCAGATTGTCCTAGAAGCACTGAACAACTTCCCCCATGTGAATTTTAAATGTTGCAAAGAAGACCTCAGCACCAATCATAAAACTGCCTGAGGCAATTCTGCTCAGTTGTTAGTCTGTTATCCTTAGTCTGCACAGGCCTTAGTTAGTATTTATCACCTTTCTGACAGGTATTATCATTCTAGCTATGGAATGAGTGTAACAGAGATCAAGAGCCGAAGGAGAACAAGCTCAAACTAGAAGAGGGAAAGCTTCTTCAGCATCAACAAAACCCATGCATTTTTCATAAGAAGTGCATGAGTTGCATGAAAGAAATGAAATTCCTTCAAAATTCAAGAAGCCTCACGAGGACTGTATAGACAATTATGACTTATATGTCTTATGCATATATAATTTAATAAGATGTAGTATTCTGGACACCAACAATAATGTTGAGAGTGAACAGCAACTACAAGTATACTTTCTTTACTTGCAAACATAGGAGAACACATATTTACTGAAAAAAACACTTTTTGTTTGCCTTTTTTTTAAGCAGAGTTTCCTTGAGTGTTGTAGGCAGGGTTAAAAAAGAAGAAAATTCTTCTAGGCAGGCAATTCAGTGATTTATGACAACATTTGTGCTGGCCATTGTCTTAGTCAGAAACACAATTTAATTTCCAAGAAATCAGTGGTCTCAATTGCTTAGAAGTTCTCAACCATTACCCAAATAGTCACCCCAAATTTTCTCTCTGGCAGAAGACAGGTGGCATGCTTCTTGTGCTGTTTTCTTTTTTCTTGCTCTCCAGATGGTTCATAAGGACTAAATCAACTAATTCGATTGCTCTTTGTAAACAATGGTACCAATTCATGCACAGCATCTTGTGTCTCTTCTTATTTCTTTTTTAACCACCCTTATCCTCCCTCTCAGCATCACTTGCTTCTCCTCCTTTGTAAGGCTGGAGAAGCTTTTTCAACCTCACAGTGCTAATGCTAATAGATTTCAGTTTTCTCAAGCTTTCACTTACAAGCTTCTATTAATTGTTGGCTCCGTATCTCCTGTCTTCAAAGGCTAGGAGATCTCCCCTTCCTCAAAGAGATCAAGGGAGAAGCCCTTCTGTTTCCCTGGCACTCTGGCCAACCTTTGCTCTCTCAGCTGTATGCAGCTAGTCCTGTTTACACGTTTACCTTGCTAAGACACTTCCAAGCTTTGTAGGCATTCAGCTCTCAAGTCATCTGTGGAGCTTTTCAGCTCTTCCCCTAACATCACAGTAGCATTTTTTGCAGCAGTAGTGGTTTGGAAGAGAAGACTCATTTTCAGGACTCTCAGGTGTTTTTTGATCTGTATGGAAGTTATGAACAAAGAAGTACTATCCTTCTTCTTAAATCAAAATACAAATCTGGATGGGCTCTACTTGGACATAAAAATGACTACCATTACTATTATGATTGTCAACTGACAATTTTATATTTTATATCACATCTGTCTCACTGAGAAACGCATTTTACTGATGACTCAGACGTAAAGGCAGAATTTTGAGAAGAACAGGTAACACTAAGGGTTTTTCATATATATTAAAATAAGCTCTCAGCACATACAACATAAAAAATTAATTAAGTTACCTGACTTATATCACTTGTCCATGCAGCTTTCTCCTGTCGTGATGGGGCTAAAAGGACAACAGTAAAAGAAGGAGCATCTGTAGGTTCAACAACAAGCTTGAAATCAAGGTGTCCAAACACTTGTCCAGAACTTTTTGCTTTACAACCAGAAAGAGGGAAAAAAAAGTCAAAATGTGACACTTCAGACTATAAGACAATAGTTTCATTTAAAATGGAAGTTACTTTAAAACGTCTCTCTGACAAAGAGCACATCCAACTGGGCATCCAAAGCTGATTTTGTTTTTCACATACACTAAATACAAAAAAAGTGGCAAACTTGCAATTGTGGGAATTGCTTAAAGATACCAAATAAGGATAGTCCTTCTAACATTTCTAGCTGATATACTCTCAGCATACTAGAAGTATCACTGAAATTAATGAAACTACCTCCACAATTCAAATGCAAAACTTGCCTAAATCAGCAGGGTGGAAGTAAAAATGAGTAACAACAAAATCAGCCTGGGAATGTGATCTGTCATTTCATTTGAACAAGCTTGCAGTTAGTATTTGTAGGGAGTCCAAGACAAAAACTTTCCACTAATTTTGCCAACTCACTCAATCCCTATATATTTAAGAAACACAATTATCTGCTTCTTCTTTAAAGGCATTCTTTTTTCTTTCTCAGGTCCTCCATGTGAAGTTGCATATAAAAATCAGAAAATAATGTGTCACATGCCTTCAGCCAGTCTATTTGAAAATCCTATGTGGGATGTCAACAGCAAGAACAAACACAACAAAAGAAACTTTCATCCAAGACAGCATGCCCCTTATTAAAACACCTATTCTACTGAATCAGTTTAATGTTTAATGAAAGGGGAGAACATAAAAATTTACTCTTGTGAAAAATAAAAAGGGTACAAATTTTAAGAAACTAGAAACTGTAATTACTACAAACAGCTGAATTTAACTTACAATCATCATCACTTGCATCTGTCTCCTCAATCAGTGTACACTCTATTAAAGACAGAACGCCTCCTGTCTATGAAAACAAAGCACATTTTTCACAACTTTTGACACTTACTCCGAATTTCCTTATAGTTATTTTTAAACTTCTATATACCTTACTCTAAGATTTTACATTATTCAGAGCTCTTAGGAAGATACATCAATTTAACGATGCTCATTTTTCCTCAAGAACTAAACCCATACAGATTAAATACAATGTTTTTCTTAATTTGACAAAACAGTAATATACCGAAACGTACAAAGTTTCCTTCATTTTTACCACACTACAATTTTTCTCACATACAGACTTGTTTAAAAGTTTCAAAAGCGATAACTGGAACTAACATTCTCTTGAATTTAAATCAAATGCAGGCAAGATTATTTTAAAGGTTCAGTTATAGTCCATCTACTTTGCAAAATACTTGAACTATTTCAGAGGTGCAAAGTAAGAAAGCATACAAACAGTCCTAATAAACTCTCAGAAGCGTCTTTGTCAAATTAAAACTCTATTCAACATAATCCACTCTGTTAACTACCAACATCTCTTTATTCACAAGTCAACACTATGAAAGTCTGATTCTCAACAAATATAACTACAGTGCTCTTGAAAGAGCTTTCAGTTTATAAGAATGTGCTATTCAGGAAAACAGATTTGACTTTTTAAAATAATTTAATTAGAGCACTGGAAAATATTATTTGGTAATTCCACAGAGTTGTACTGGCTGATTTATGCACTGAAAACAGACTTACAGTCAGTGCTATGTTATACAAAGACACATCAATGTCTTGTTTCTAACCTCCAGCTTACTAGAAATACATGGTTCTAGAAAAAAATTGTAGTTAGTAAGAACTTTGGCTGAATTCTATTATTTGCAATGAGAACACAAAGCAGTTAACTGCTATGTATTGCCTCACTTCTGTTTATAACCTTAGATTAAAGACATAAAATTACAAAATATTGAAATTTCCCCAAAACTGTGTTTTATCTTGTAAATTGAGTCATTATGTCTATACCTTGAGAAGATGCAGTTTTCCTCCTGAACTTCTTGTACAAATTAAAAAATGTTTTGTAAATAAGAAGCACTGCCTTTCTCCTTCTTTCTTCAAAGACAATGATCCCAGACGAACTTTACTAAGTTTTCCCCTCTCAACTGATGGGACCTGAATAAGAGAACCTGAAAATAAAGAATAAAGATGCATACTTTACTGTACTATAGTAATATCTAGTAGGTCATGTTTAAAGGGTTAATGCACTGAATATGATGATATTAATTAATGCAACTTTTCACTCTAGTATCAATACACATCAGCATCTGTTTTAAGCACAAGTCAATCACCTTTCTTTGCAAAAGTTCACTTTGCTTATTCCAATAAATAGACCCAAATGAGTACAGTCTAGATTAATATTTATGTACATGGCAAGATTAGACCTTGGGCAAATTTATATGCAATTTAAACACACTGACGGTACACTGATCAGAAACAAAGCTGCACAGCAAACTGCACTTTTGACAGCTGCTAGAATTGCAAGCTACATTACTTATAAGTCACAGAGACAGAGAATGAAAAGAACAGGTTTTGAAACAAGAGTTTGTGTATGTATATGCCTGCATGCAAGAGATGGAAATGAAACAAATTTTTCATCTCATCTTATATTGCATAATTTTCAGAGCTCCACAGCTCATCTAAAATGTGTTACCAGTAAAACACTTCTGAACTAAATTGAACTTGGTTATATAAGCCTGAATTTATGCTCTGCAGAATTCTACACTGGGGATAGCTTTGCTTCTCTGCGATTTCATACCTCAAAACCAGCCTCTGATCAACTTTTCCAGGCTGATATCACCATGTGTATCACTTCTGAATTTGGATCTGGAGATAAATTCGGTGGTGAAGTGCAATTCCTCTATATATCAAAGGGAATGATTTTATGATCCAACTAGCTGCTACCAGACAGAGCAGACAAGAGACCTCCTAATCTTATTCCTACACATCTATCCTTACTATCACCCTTACACTGCCTCTCATCTTATGCCAACATTAGCTAGCTAATAGAGCTAAACCAGGAGGAAGCTAATGCTACAAAGAACTAGCTGACTTAGTTCCCTGATATGTCACACTGCAAGGTCAAAAAAGCACCAGTGATGACGCAAAGGAAGTAACAGCAGCAGAACAAGCATACAGAGAGGGATATTGGACTGCCTTTTTCCAAGGCAACAAGATAGCATAGCTATATCAAAGCTCAAACTAGGGGCAGCATCTTGACAAAATGCAAGCCTGAAAGAATCATCCATAAAATATTAGATTAGTAATTCTTACTTTACATTGTCAAAAAAATTATCTTGTTCAAAGTTCACATACACAATCTTAAACTAATAAACGGAGAAATTACAGTAACTGAGAAATCTATTTATCTACACAACATTTTTCTACACTTAGCTCCCTCTATAAATTTAATTAGCCTTAAGTTATTAATATGTTTGAAACTTATACTGTCTGGCATAGTAAAACACACATCAATACACTGACAGCAGTATAGTGTTCTTTGACCATCAATTCAGATTTAAAACTACATGAGTACAATGTGATTTGTGTCATTGCAACAAAACAATGGGGGAAAGCTCTACTTTAGAAAATTGCAAAGGTCTAGAACATTTTTAGGTTCACTTAAATTCCAACCAAAACTGTAAATACTTATCAGTTGTTGTATATTTCTCTTGGATAAAACAGCCTACCCGTCTCAACTGCATTTCTGATACTAGAGTGAAAAGTTGCATTAATTAATATCATTCAAGCTCATTTCCAAGTGCTGTAATGGTGACTTTTCCATGTTACACCATTGCTCCCCAGCTCCTACTGCAAGGCCAAAGAGTGTGTACAAAACAATTTCCAAGCAATTTCTCATCACAGCATCCTCAGTGTCATTTTTCTCCTGAAATTTCTTCAACACCTTTAGAGTAACAGTATTAAATCTGTATATTTAATTTCTGCTTTCCTTCTTAGAATAATAGTATTTATAAATGCAATATGCTTATGGATATAACTTTACAGATAGATTTTATTTCATTTTTTTAATTGTTATTAGAATGCTTTCAGGAATAACATATTCTGTTCTGCTAAACTGGGCTGAAGGTTAAATTGTGTTCTTGTATAAAGCTGGAATGCTACTGTTTTACCTTTGACAGGTAAGTCAAAGGAAACTAGATATTTTTAAAAGAAGAAAATGGACAATGTATTATGTCTCTTTGATACTCAAATGTACAGAGAGAAACATGTCTCCTACACATGGCGTGTGGCTGACATCAAGCAAGGACATCATGCATTCCCATCAAGTTTTTGTGATTAACAAAACCATGCATTTGCTCACCATGCATTCTACTACAGGTTTCCTCTTAAGGAAAAAAACGGTCACAACTGGTGAACATACAGTTGCAATGAGCAAGTGAAGCTAATTTTAGAACATTCATTAATATTACAGTTTGGACAATCAGTGTAATCTCAGGAATTTTTATCCAGCTACAGATCACAGTACTGCCCGTATAGTCACTGTATGGCATGGTTCTTTCTCTACTGTTTTGCTAACTATTACATTAGAAGTAGTCTTACGTTTCTGGCAGAACAGTGCACCTTTTCTTCACTACTTGCAGAAGTGCTTTTATATTTATCCTGAAATTCTACTGAAGCCCAGAAATGCATTTCTCTAGAGACAAAGTGATTATGTTCAGGTATTGTATCTATGCTCACAGTATCAATTTCAGATGTTTCCAAAGCACGAAGAAAAATGGGAACAACTGATAGCTGTTTTCCTTCGCAGCAATCACTTCGCCACTGACAAATCCTCAAGCTTCTCCTGCACTTTTGCTCAAATGTTGACATCAACTGAGACTGCCACATTAACTGGAGAGGCAGCTCTGGTCTCTGTGGAACTGTATGAAATTCCCACCCCTTTGAACATCACAGTCCGGACAGTATGTACATCACTGTCCCATGGGTGCTTTACCATTTATGTGCTGCTGGGTTTACGATTACTGAAGAAAACAGCACAGAGGAGAGGTTCAACTACACCCCAAAATTAGTTGTCACCAGAGCATTTTGTGCCTTACCCTCCATGGACCGACCATGAGTAGTCTTAGGATGTTAGTTGTGCCCAGTGCTGTAATCTGCTGAAGGATGGCAACATGAATTCTGCTGGGTTTAATGCATTTTTTTTCATTATTATATAATAGCTTTAAAGAAGAATGTCTTACCTTGGCGTATAAAAGTTTGGCTGGTATCTAGTAATATATCACAGCCTTCTACTATCGTTCTTTCTATGGCTAGATTCTTCCGGATGTTTTCTGTGTCACTCACTTCATCATGCATCACCCTGTTAGACGCAACACAAAATGCACTTTAATTTACTTTCCCTAAAATGTATCTTGCACCTGTTCTGTCTATGTTCACTCGCACTTACAAGGTGTACACACAGAAGGTAGTGGATGTCCTTTGCCACCTGCTACAAAACAAATGTACACATACAGTACATGACCAGTCTAGAGCAAGTTCCTTTTCCTTCTTTCCTGCCCTTTCAAGTCATTCTTGCAATCATTTAATTTCATTTTCTTCAGCAGTGGAACTAGTTTTTCCAGACTTGTTTTTAGACTATTCTTAAACACATCTGACAGATGCCACCAAGCTAAAACTTCACAGCTGACAGAATGGTACTTCTTGAGCCTTAATAGAAGAGGTTGCCACAAACCTGGAAATGTTTCCTAGCATTTTGTATTGGTTATTACACATCATAGAGTACCTGACCTCGACTTCAGGTTCCCACTCTGTTCTGTTTCATTTTACATCTGAATATACCATTCACTGCCCTCTTGCTTCCTGTAACAACTACAGTCCCAATGGCTCACCACTCACTTTCTTCTGCTTTTTGTTATAGGAATCCTCCCCTAACACACAGGAATATAATTTTGTTCAAGGCTCAAAATTTTTTTCAACCCAGAAGTTTATATGGTGTTGTGGTGTAAAATATTTCCCTAAACTGGGTCTGGACTGGCTGTACTATCTGAAAGCTCCTCCTTCTTCAGAAGTATATGAAATTGACAGAAATCAGTCACAAAGTTCTATATTTGTTATCTATATTGCCTGCCTTATAAGCAGAGGAGGATCACTCAGTCTCAGTCTCCAATTCTGAATGTTCAGTGACAAATTAGTTACATCAGCAGTGAACACTGACTTATGAGATGAAACTAAGTCAAAACTGATTGATCTGCTTAGGCACATAATCCTGGCCAGAGAAATTATCATCTCCTTTGTTTAAGAGGAAAGGAGATATTACTTCTTTCTGCTTCAGACAGTTTCAGAATAGGGCAGAGTCTGCTGAACACTGCAGGAGTCAAACACAGACTTTATTGTACAAGATAATGCCTGCCCAGCTCTTGAAGAAGTTAGAGCTTGAAAAGGTGGCACAACATGCCCTGACTCAGAAAGCCTCCTCTGTTTAAGATACAGCAAAAAAATAATAAGCTCAAAATTAATGGGTAGTTTGCACAAAGTAGCAACATTGTCTTAGCAGAAAAAGAAAACTAAGCGGTCGAGAAATGCAACTAACAAAAGCCCTCTTTTACAACTAAATATTGTTCAAGGATATCCTTAGTGAATACTCCAGATGCTCGAGATTTATATCCTGGAGTTCATGCAGCATTTCTTTGTTCACAGCAGAAAACTGCATTTCCCAGAGGTAATAACCATGTTTCTTACTAGGCTGACAAAGGGGAACATCAGAGAATAGTTTGGGAATTCAGGGAAGAGCTTTATTTTGCAGATTTCTAGAGGGAGCAGCAGTTCTCAAAATATACCTTTACTTCTTGTTTATCTAGCATTATCTAAAGTATATGTGAAAATCAGTTATTTCATTAACACATGAAACTATAACACAAATTGAGAACTCAGTACTCTTCAACACTTTGATTGATTCCCATTGTCATTGAGTATCGGAAATGCCCTTTTTCTTTAAACTGTGAAAATTATATATATATTTCTCCATGTATAGAAAATTGCTTTGCTCATAACCCAACAATAGGTGGTTCCTACAGTGACTCCTATTCTCCCTTACCGAAAACAAAAGGAGGCACTCGTAGATTTATGTCAGCCAAAAACTCCAGAAGAGCCAAAATATTAGGCTGATGTATTTTCATTTGTTTTCCATTATCTTTGCTTTGCTTTCATTTTGATAATTTTCTTCAAAATAATTTTTTGAAAAGAGAAAAATCAAAGCAAAATAAATAGATTTTTAATTTCAAAACCTTTGATGGAAGATTATCAAATATAACGTAGAAAAATCTTACCTTGAAAGTTCTTCTAGTTTAGATTTAGCAAATTCAAGGCTTTTTCGTTCAACATGTTCATGTGGGGTATGAGCCAGAAGTTCATGAAGTGTTATAATATATCTAGGAATCTTAAAACAAATTAGTATAAAATCAGTAAATACTTAAAGGAATAATTCCAATGCAGAGTTTTGTTAAATATTAGCAATTACCTTGATCAGAAAAGTTTTGTAAACATAGTCTTTATTAAATGAATATCCACCAATAAATGATTACACATACATTCGAAATACAACTGCAGCCAAAAATACTGAACTTTTTTTTAGGTGACAGAGACTCCATATGCATATGCATGCTTTCAGTCTGAGGAAGCACAAGATCCATTAACCACACTTTAAGGAAAAGATCAGATCAGAGGCAGGCACACAGACGACACTAAATTTCACCGTTTCATGATGTTATATAAGTGCCAGTAGAGAAAACTTTCAAAACTCCCTGAGAAATCCCTACATGTACTTCCTTAGTTTTAATAGGATATGTGTATATAAATTTCTTGTGACTTTGAAAATGCCAGTTGACCTGTTTGCATTTAGATAAAAGTCACAGTACATGAATGAATATTGAAGAATATGCAGTATTTGACTATTAAAGGTCATAGGGTAGCACAAGCACCCTGACCTCTTTATTAGTACAGTTTCAGGGCTTTTAATAAGAACCAAGTGATAATGCGGTATAATTGGTCTTTACAGAATAAAAGTAATTTAAGAAATGGAGACACATTCTCCTATTACACACGAAGTTCAATGTTACGAGCAATGACATCCTCCAACACATATGCACAGGATCCTCTCTCTCCTAAGATCCCACGACTTTGTTTCAGCTGAACCAAAAACCATGAACTTTACAATATACAAGTTCAAAGCTAAAAAAATTATTGTTACAGGTGCTAATGGTCCTTTAGGCCAATATGAATAACTAGCACTACCACAAGTGTCACTAAAGCATATACTCCCCACATCTCCTCTTCTTTTTTTTTGCCTCTGTTTTGTTTGCCCATAACTGAATAATCTGAGAGGGTTCACTATTCTCTTGATGAGTAAAATGTTAGGTTAAATGCAAAAGTCACAAAAACATCAGACCAGTGTTTCACAGACCTCTTGAAACAGCCATAACTAATTAATCCAACTAGATCAAGACAAAATATCAGAAGAATAATAAAGTTTTCTAAACTTTTGAAATATACATTTCACCTTCTAAAGATCAGGCCGCTGGAAAACAAAGTGGGAGGAAAGTTTCAAAATGTATTCCCAGTAAAATGCCTGTGGCTGCTCTAACTTTCTATACCAGGTATATTATTCCTGTCTGGACTGCTTCATAATACTGCAGCAAGCAGAAGTAATCGTTTCTCAGCGTTTTTTGCTTTTGTTGCTAGTCTTCATCCCACATCTCCCTTTAACATACAGAAAATTCTGAATACAGATGAATCAGTATAGTAGGACAGATGTTCTCTACAGGCAGAGTTTCAGAGTAATAATGAAATATATGAAAACTAAATTAATTTGCATGAGAGCATTTTCAGTTAAGGCAGAAGAATCTTCGATCAGTCATAATGTCAGTAACACAAAACGAATCAACCAAACACTAAAAACACTCACAAAAAATATACAGAGACTACCTGAAACATGGGGTAAGTAAGGAAAGTTTCCAGCATTCGTCCCTCACATGCTGGGTTGGCTTCATATTGCTTCAAGAGTTTGTCAAAATCTCTGTTTTGCTTACAGTTTGCCAGTACTTGTAGACTGTACTGATGATTCCGAACAAATTCTTGATATATGTTCAGCATTGGCAGCAGAATGTCAAATAGGTCAGCTAGAAAAAGTCAAGAAATGCTTTTTTTTTTCCCAGCTACCCATCTCAAAAATATTTTAAAATAAACTACTATGTTCTATGGAAAGCAATTACTATAATCAGTTCTGTTTCCCATATACTAATATTTCAGAAACATTAAACTCAGTTCTTTTCACCTGCCAAAACATGGTTGTTCTGATTAGTTAATAATCAATGCTTAAAGAAGAAGCATTCTCATACCCGGACTGCAAGACAGTTATTACTGCCCACGTAGGACTCCCACTCCACCAGATACCATGGTGTTTGTTCTGTAAACGCATTCCATTCAAAAAGGACTTTTAAAAGGTCTTGTCTTTAAAAAAAAAGATCTTGCTGTAATTTCAAAACTAAATATGAAAATTGTACTCCTAGAGAAAAATACAATAACTTACCTAAGATTAACGTAGGCCAATTAGCTATTCTTGCTTTCAAGCCTTGGTGAAATATCTCATGAAGAAACATGATTGTTTCACTGAAAAAAACATTTAAACAAACAAAAAGGCAATTCAGGTTTTATTTTCTGATTAACAGTTCACAGAGAAACATCTCTCCTTGGTTATTCGTATGTTTTGCATTTTGCTAGGAGAAAAAGGAGACAGTTACTGTTATGAAAGTAAATGTTGCCCTTTACTTCATTGTTTAAAAATTTTGGTGAAATATCTCTACAGAATAGATTATATTTGGTATAGAAAGCATATTCTGTTTAATACTTTTAAACAAAAGCATCTAATAAGTAACACGTTCCAGTTTAATGAAAAGATTTTCCAAGGATCTCTCTAACAATGCATTCAGTATTTTAAAAGGATCAATAAAATGCAGAAAACTTCAAGCCCGTGGCAGTCATCTACATTCTCTCAATTAGACTTGAAGCTTACAACTTTTCTATAACATGAACCTCAATATTGTACTTCAGCTCATGAGGTCAACAGAAGCAGGGAACGTCTCAGTTCAAGAGGAACCATAAAGAGTACTGTGATCATGAATAAGCCATGAAAGGGAAGCCTGTCTCATAACTTAAGGAACATGTTCTATTTCTTAGAAGTTTGGGGCAGACTTGGATGCAATCCCAATCCTGTATCAAATTTTAGATGCCTGCTGGCTTATTTGTACATACTTATTATGATAGTACTCAGATGCTTAATGCAAAGAGCAATTCTTTTTTTGTAGAATATACAAAGACAAGTGAAAGGGAAGCAGCCTTATTAGGCAGAAAAACAGAAAACAGAAGACTAGATCCTCGGGGTCTTATTTGGATCATATGAGGCCACTAAGTCAAATTTTGCTCTCTTAAGATAAAAGGAAATAGGAAAGGTGACAGGAATTTATGAAAACTGACCCAAGAATCATAATTTGTCCTTTCCTTCCTCTAGCAGAGGAAGAAATAGAATGTAAGGAGGCAAAGAAGTCTAGTTGGTTTCAAACAGCATTCTGGACAGCATCTTACCTTTTATTCCTGGAAACACCATCTACCTCAGTGACATTACTTATATTAGAGGAACAAAAGCCAAGTGACAGACCCCTCTACCGTAAGCTAAAGTAGAATATGAAGAAGTGGTCAGCAAAACTTCCCAAAAGCAAACAAAAGTCCCCATACCTGTTGAGAAAAATGCTACTAACGTCATCGTGACTGATAGGTGGCTTCTTTGAACTTGCAGCCATCCTTAAGGGCCGCAGAAAACAGTTCACGAGGACATAAAGTTGATGCACATATTCAGATTCAGCCTCTACCATGTTAAAAACTATCTGATTCCTTTTTCTCATGCTTTCAGCATGGGGAGAACAAATATAATCTTGCACAATAGTCTTCCATTTTCTTCTACATAACCAGCCCCGCATAAAGCTCTGAACCTAAAAATGGACCAAGGAGAAAGGAAGAATGAGAAAAATTATCACATGACTTATCATAAGCTCTTCATTGTAGAAATAACTCTCTAAATGAAATGTCTCTACTGAAAAACAAAATAAAACACGTCTGATGCCCTTACTGATCTATAATTGCCCCTGCATTATGTTTTTGTTTGACTTTGTGTTGTTAATGAAATTCGCACAATCACTTGGTCATATTTCTTGCCAGAAAAGAAACTGAAAAGATATCATACATGTATCAAGACACCTTTTACTGCAAGCTCAAATGTTGTACCTTTGTATATACTCTTCCCATCAGCACAACTGTGCTACACATTGTGCAGGTTTGTTAACTCCTTTTACCTCTGCTTACATGTTTCTCTTACACCCCCCAAGCTATTGTGCAACACTTTCAGGTAACACATTTCAAGACAGGCCCAATATCACTAATGACATAATTCTGAAACAGTTCTTAAACTCAGTTTGCTCTCTGTTTTGAATAGATACCACTTATTATGTGTATTTAAAGCTAGGTACCAATATAGTACCAATAACATCAGACCCCTAGGCCAGCAAAACTATTTCTGAGAAAAGGCAGATTTTTGGCATTCATAAAAAGTATCTCTGTGTTGTGGAAAATCTATTTAAACATAATATCCATTAAAGTTACATGGGATTAAAGATTACAGAAAAGGTCTATGTCTGGTCACAGAAAATTTCAGTATGTCTTTGCCCTGATCTTCATGTGAAGATCATTCATGGTGAAAGATAAAAGCAAAAAGTCACTCACAGCAGTTTACTCTGAATAATCAACTTTTCAAAAAGGCCTAATTGTCAAATGTAGAATGCAGTGAATTATATACAGAATCAGAGCTTTGCTACTACTGGAAGAGACATTTCCAGCTTCTATTACAGTGTTTAAACTAGACAAAAAAGAAAATTCACACAAGGACACCAGCTTAGTGTTGACCCTGACTCAGACTGAGTGAACCAGAAGTTCACATTCCATATGGGATATTATGCAATTTAAGAGACTGAACACTGTGAGAATAAGGATGACACATATGGGACCACATCTCCAGGCACGATTTCCATTCATGCTCGTGCATTAGGATTTGTGAGAGTCAGTGATGGGCACAGTTCTGGAGGCTGGAGGTTATATCCAGCATTAAGCAATTATTACCAAAAGCTGCGATAAGCAATATTACCAAAATGGGGTGGGACTAGATGGGTAAAGGTCCCTTCCAACCCAAAGCATTGTATGATTCTATGTAAATGCTGTACAGATTGGCACAATTCTGCTCCTGTTACAAAAAACACTGGCCGCTGTATCCTGGAACAAGCACCATAAAAAAGACCAGCTGACAACCTGAAACAAGAGTGCTCTCTGCATTTTCAGCATTTGTACTCCAGCTGCAGAGAGAGACTATAAGTCATTCTCTTGTGTCTTTGTTTATGAGAAAGGAGTTTAAAGTCACTACACACTTGACTGCCACAGGACAGAGCCCACAGCTTAACTTCAGTCTTTAAAAGCAGTTTAATGCAATGTGAAAGTTCCTTTAAGAAACACAATATATTCCTTGCAAGTAAGAGGGAATACTTAAGTACACCATCTGATAAATGTGGCACTGAAACATACAAAGCAGATGTAATTTTAAGAGGTTTAAGTAGGGGCAGGGCAAAAGGAATATCAATATTTGAGTGTACTTAATGAAACAATAATTAAAGACACAACTTGACAGACTAAATTACGCAAGTACACCCTGATGCCACTCTTCTCCTCTCAAGCACAGAAAGACTGCATGTTTACCTTTTTAATTTTTTTAATATCTGGATCTTCATCTTCCTGGTTGCCTTGATAAGGTCGCATTCTTTCTTTCGTTTTATTGAGAGCTATAATCTGACAAAAACAACCATTCATTAAATGCTTTCTCCAGTGAATTAAAACCTAAGTTACAGAATTAACAGAAAAATATTTTCCCCTTCTTCAAGCCTGTTAAAGCTGCACAGAATGACAGGCATATATTTGGCTACAGTGGCATGCAAACAGTTCTCTAAAAACCAACAAGGCTCTTGATCCAGATGGAGGAAGGATCAAAAGAGAGGTAGTTCTCCTCTCAAAATCAAGTGAACCTTTCAGACCTTATCGGCTCAGGACTGCCACAAAACTGTTAACATTCAGTGAAACAGAGCAGTTTGAAGTAGTCCACAATAATGTCACAACAAAGGCAACGTGCCGTGGATAAAACTACTCATGTGAAGACAGACAGGAAATAACACAATAAAGGGGACCCATATTGCAAAGCAATGTGTCATTTTACAGTCTCTCACAAAGAAGAAATTTCATCAGTTTAACAGTCCCCCATACATCTTAAGAAAAATATTTAGTAAAGAGTTCACAGATGTACTATTATATATTAACCTTACTGGGTTCTGTTATTTTCACAAATATTACAGAAATACTGAACGCAATGAACACAGCAGTATTATAATTCAATGGCTGTTATAACTGATGACTCTGGCACATACTTCAGATTTAAGTCTTTCAATTTCTGTATCTTGATCTTCAAGCTGATGTCGAAGTTGATTGGCTGCTATCTTTTCAGTCTCAACAATCTGGACAAGATGAATGTACTTCTGCATTAACACCTCCCTCTCAATCAGAATATCTGAGTAACTAAAAGGGAAAAAGTTTAAGTTAGTTTTTAAAAATAGCCAAATATGATCTTCCACATCGCCTTATGAGATATTGACAGTATAAACATTACACTAGTCACAAGAAAGCTGCAAATCCACGTTTCTTTGACTTACTATATAATAAATGACCATCAATCATCCAAACCAATGGCATTCGATATCCTTTGTAGACACAGGTGCTAGCCATCCCCAGTTACGCACTATCCAGTTACTGAGAGCAAAATAATTGCACTGGTCTTTTTATGAGCTTTTACTTCTCAAACTGAGCCTTATTTGATGGTCTTGATTCAGCAGAATCTACAGACACATATTGCCTCTTGACCTAAGTTTCAGGAAGCTTGTTCCTCTGAGAGCTGAATAATTTTACAAGATAAAGACCAAACTGCCCAAAACATGGCAGAAGGAAGCCCTAAATCTTTGACAAGGCACCTCTTCCTATTTTATGATTTATCATTGAAAATGCTGACTATCATTTCTTTTTCCACTGTCACGTTGGCACAGGATTTGACAGAAAGAGTTTTTGGATTGCATATATTTTCTAAAATGCTTTCTACTAGCACTAACAATTGCTATTAAATACTGTGAGGCTTTTAAAATTGTAATAATGTGTGTAATAATCAACATTCTCTCCAGTTGATATTTTTTTATATACATATTTACAGCCATTTCAATTAATATTACTGCGGTTACATACTGTAGGTGGCTGATATTGATTACAGATTTTAGGCTCAATAGCTAAATTGGAAAGGAAGTTTAGATGTAAAATAATTGGAATGAGTTCCCACAGCTATCATAAAGCAAATGTTTTTTCTCCTTGAATAGATTATAAAAAGAATAAGAAATCAATTATATTGCATTTATTTTTATATTCTAACTACTGCAATAGTAAACACTTGCAACAGTAAACAATAAATGGAGAAAAAAGCTCAGAGCATCTCTTCTAACAAGTAAAACAACATACATAAAAAAATCTGTCACAAAGCAATCAATATATCACTGTAGAATAAACAGCAATAATGTATGCGATTTAGTTCTTCAAAATTTTTCAACAGCTATCTTTTTTGTTTTGCAAGAATCCTCAGCTTTTCTCCAGAAACCATAGTATGTAATCTCTTTGTACCCTAAAAGACATTTGCCCATGATAAAAAGCGTCTGAGCTGGAAACACAGTTAGCACTTACTCTTTTACAAAATAAGAGACCTTAGGAAGATAAAAACATATTTAACATATGAAAGAAAACACATTTCCTAGTGTCTGCAGTACCACTGTGATTTATTTTTAATATTAAGAGTAGTCTTTGCTACCTAAAGCCAAATCCAGATAGGTGACAAGACCTTCCTTCCACTACTATTTTTGAAAATTTTCTTAAACTTTTGCTACCAAATCTTTCTAATACAGAATTTGACATATTTCACTTTACTTTTATTCAAGAGTGAGGAAAACAGTAGGGCACAGGATCACAAAGAGTGAACAGCAGCTGCAGTCAGAGCTGCCATAAGATTCACAATACTATTTTATACAATGGTTTTCTTCCACTTCTTTATTTTTATTTTTACTCCTTTAGGGAAAGAAACTTCATCCAGATTTTTCAGCTTCTTTAAATGCATTAAGCCAGACTCCATGGTCTTGCTTTACTATGGAACAAAAACTTTGCTATGAAAGACTGAAATACTTGTTCTTTTGAGATGTACTTAAAAGAGTTTTTCACCTAGCTGGTGGCTTTGGATGTCTAAAATATCAGTCTCAGCCTGGAAATCAAATAATATTTTCCTCACTCCCATAATTAGCAATATGAAGAGGACGTAATTAGAAAAGCCTATTCACACCTTAGACAACTTAGAAAAGGCAATCCATTTTCCTTCTCAAAACTGCTACTTACTCTGAGAAAAGCAAATCATATGATTTTGGAACAAACTTCACATAATTACAACAGCCCTCTTCATCCAACTCTCTGTATGCATGAGTTAAAGCCCATCATGCCTGAAGTGCTAACCTGTATATCCAGCACAACCCTCCAAGCGGGCAGGGTTTCAACAATGAATTGATTACACATGTATACAAAATCCTTTGCCAAAGAAAACTATCAAAGTGTTCAAATGTCAAAGGAAGTTGAAAAATTTGTATTAAGATCTTCTAAGCAGCCAGTCTTGATCTGGTTGTCTGTCTTGGATATCATTTAATACAAAGAAGCAACCGCAGTGAAGCACAGCTTTCTATGAATTTGTACTAGCATTTTACTGCAAGAAGCAGTTCTATAAATTTATAATACGTAGTATGCCTCAAAGACAGAGCACTGTGAAAACTCAGGCTATACCTATCTCCTACTATTGTCTATACAGATAGGACTCCAAAACAGGTATTTCAAGAACCTTAATCTCTAATTGACCACTACCTACCACACAGACACAGGAAGAAACAAGGAAAGTTCTGAGAAAAATGAGGCATCGTTTAGGTCCTGTGAGATGACATTTTCAGAAAATGTAGCAAAACTGGAGAAACTTTAACCACTGTCTCATTATTAGGGTCTCCTTGTTGTGCCAGCAGAAAAACATAAAGGCTCCAGGAGCGCTACCATCAAATATAATAGATTTTTGTACTGAATTCAGAAAAAAGTTACGGTTCATTGGATCATTCTATGCTACAGGCAGCTGAAAGCACCAGGCATTGGACTTGGCCACAACTATTTATAGTCACATCAAATCACCCTTTTGAAATGCAAAATACACAATGTAATCAACTCCTTATGAAAACTAGGCAATATGGCTCTGGGTGTCTGCAGCACAAAAGCAATGGCCTACTAATCACCTTCAAGCACCTACAGGACTCCTTAACAGAGAAAGAGCCTCCAGATAGGTTTTAAAGTCTAATGGCACATTATCAACCACACAGTCAGGATGGAAACGGTAAAAGTTGCAACAGAACTTATGCTATCTAATCCTATGGCCCTAACCAAGGTGACTAAGGAGACCACACGCATGTAAGTACCATTAGCCTTTAACAAACTCCTGTAGGATACGGCATATCAAAAGACATGTATGGCTGTGAGGGTTATAAGGCTGCAGCTTATCAGAAGACACAAAATTAAGATGGACTTTCAGACACACAGACAACCACTTAGAAAGAACTGTAAAAGAGGTGTCTTCCAGTCAAAGAGGTGGGAAGCGGCACTTAAACTAGATAACAACTACAGCATGGACTGGAGTGTGAGTGGGTGAGTTGGTGCTGGGCTGTGTGATACATGGGGAAGCAAGACATTTCTACATCGCAAATGGCTCATAATTTTCAGTACAAGATCCTTTTAATTGAGACAGGAAAATAGAAACTGGAATATAAACTCTTTGGGAAGGATGGACTGTACGCAATTCAGTATAAAAATCAGTTATATTTGCTGGTAGCACTACTGGAGCCTTTGTCTTTTTCTCCTACCACAACAAGGAGACCCTAACAATGAGTCCCTGGTTAAACATTCTCCAGTTTTGCCACCATGTCAGTAGGGGAATGGCATACTCTAGGACCGTACGTGTGTGGAGGAGAATGCTACCCTCTTAGGTGAGAATGAGACAATCCTGAAAATACATCTCACTAGCTGACATTTTAATAATCAGACACACTTACAACTCATAATAAAAGCAGCTCTTTCACTTGTCAGTTTCCTCTACCCAGGAAAATCTGGCTACAGGAATTAATCTACAAACAAACTAAATCAGACAGGCACTTTAACCCATTATGCAAAACTGGGACAGAATTCAACAGGAGTTACAAATTCCAGACCAAATACAATGGAACACTCCCTGATGCATGAGCTGAGGCTTCACAGAGTATGACTGCAGGGATTTCAAATGCTTCCTTACAAAATGGATACCACATCAATCATCTTGACATCCGTAATTACTAGAATAACCATCACTGCTTTTGAAGCTTTGTCTCTAAGCTATCTGAAGTGTCATCCGCCAAGACCCAAAGGCCCCTTGAGGGGCTTAAGGAGCCCTTTGCAACAGCACTGAGATGTCTACTCTAGGAACACTGCCCTTCCAGGGGATAAAACAGATTCCTACAAGTCCTGTGCAAGGAGCACAGGAGGTATGGTCATCTCTGACAGGCAATGTTACAGTGTATGATAAAAGGCTGATATTAACTAACACAAGGGAGCACAGAGGAACGATGGCAGCTGCTGCAACTCAAATAACCTCATCAAGAGAAATGATTCCCCTGACATGGCTGCTACCAAGGCTATCACAAGATCAGCCCACAAAAGGCCGATTTCCACAAACAGGAAGGGCCACAATGCCCTTCCTGGAGAACCCCAACAGCCCAGGCAGAGATGCAAGGTCCCTATCCCACCCGAACTCCTCCCAGGGCTATGATAAGTCGTCCTTATCAGCCAATGGGTCAAACTCATCCAGATGAATCACTGAGATGGTTCTTGAGATCACCTTTCGGGCGGAGAAAGATTACCTTCTTAGGGGTGTGAAACATTATGGGATACACACAAGAGCATTTCAAGACTGTGCAACGCTTGTTATGGGATCACAGTGTGCTGCAGGGGAGGGGTAAAGCAGGGGGGTAGGATGCAAGCTCATCTGTGAGTAAGGAACGTCAAGCACCTGCAACTACTGAAGAAGGTCTGCGGACACTGGGGGCTTGCACTTCCAGGTGCCAGCACAGGGACACAAAGCATCCATGGCCAGCTCCTGCACAGACGGCATGGCCAGGCTATTTACTGAGGGGACCCATACTGTATACATGTGTTGTATGTATTTTTCCACTAACATACCTCCATCCCAGTCAATCAGAGAGGGAAACAGGATGAGGCTGCTGGTGTCGACTGTGCTTGCATAAGTGCTGAATGTTCCTGTCTGTGCTGATCTGTGCAGCCAGCTGTATGTACATACATGTGTTCATTTGAGGTTCAACGTAGGTGCAGGAAGCAGCAGCAGCCTCACTTCTATCAAGCTACTAGCTCCAGAAATCCCTACCACTTTGTTCTGTGGATCTAGCTAGACATCTGGAAAGCAGAAATGAGATTGCTTTGCCCATGTTTTGAACATTACTCAAATTCTCTCCGCCTCATTCCCAACCAACTGCAAACTACAAAGTATGGTTATTATAGCACCAAGCTATAACAAGGCAACAGCAAGGCACTAGTAAGCAAGGCATTTGCTCTGAGCTTCGAGGCAGCTCTGAGCTACCATTCTGGGCTTACAACTGTCTGCAAAATACTATATGAAATACATTAGCAAGCAAAGCGTGCCAACAAACCTGAGAGCAAACCTTGTTTTAAAAAAAAAATTGCTGTTTGGAGGGCAGTAGTTCCTCACACACTTTAAACAGTCACCTAGCTGCAAGAAGCACTCCCACTTTCCCTCCTTGCACAGCACTCATGGTCTCCCACCCCTCATTCATGCACAGCGCTCTCTCCCTTGTGCAGTGAACACAGGTGTGTTGTGGGGACGTGCAATGAGCAGACCTGGAGGAATGAGACAGATTACAACTAAGATGGCAAAAAATAAACAAAACATAATTCCTTTTACTGTAAATCAGTTTAGCAATTAAGTTCACACTTGTGCCTGCAAGGCAGAAGGGTTAGTAAAGGTGTGAGAATGAAAGGCTGACTTACGAGAATGACAGCTGCTTCCTTCAGCACCAACGTGGGCTTACGCTGGACTAAAGCATACATGAAACTACAGCCTGAAACACCTAATTTAAGACTTTCCAATAAACTAAAGTAGGAAAGGCCAAGAAATTTGATAAGTACTGAAACCACTGAAAAGTATAGAAGTTTTTTAATTAAATGCAAAAAAAAAAAAAAATTAAAACCCTAGAAAAATTTGTAAGAGAGGGTGAGAAATCCACCTCTGTACATTGAGAGTGAAAAAGATTTTTTCTAAGTGACTGAGTTTTGGAACAAAGCCCAAACCAGAACTTCCACAGAGAGCCACTGGTGGAGGTCTTAGGATTTGCCAAGAATAAACCCTCCAGCCCAGGAAAGCAACTAAATATTTCCATTTCACAAATGCTAACATATTCACACAGAACAAGATGCTCCCAGGCCTACCTTTCAATTTAACAGTAGGTACCACAAAGAGTATCTTCAAAGGTTTACACAAAAAGGCATTTAACAATTCAAAACAAAAACTTCAGAGAAGGATCAGAAATGTCTCAGGTTAGCCTCAAATGAACAGTGACACTGAAAATTTGCTAAAATTTGTCCAATTTCTCAAAAATACAAACTCAAAGACTCAATCACAATGCAGGCCAAATTTACTCCCTGAAGCAAATTTGGTGTAATTTGTTTAATTAAGTTGGCAAGAAAAATCATATGCAACAGTCTAAAATCATGATTTTCACTTCTTATTTACATATATCTTTGGTAAAAGACCCAATGGTTGAGTAACTAGTTGTGCAACTTCAAAGTGTTTTACTAGACACAACATAAAGCAAATAAAAGCAGTTTCCACTGAAGTAAAAACCATCAGAACAATGAGGTCACTACAGCATTGCACAACTAAATTTCATAATTATTTTTATCACTTGTTAGTATTTCATCCAACAAAAGAATACTAGGAAAAGAAAACTCATGTTCAACTTCCTGGAAAATTTCCGCAAGAAATTTAGTGATCTCTGCAGCCACATAGATTAAGAAAATTCACCAAATGACACAGAACCTTGAGAATATCCCTCAAGGTGGTGTCCACAATTTATATTATTAGGACTGTAATTTCAGACAGACACAAGTAAACCTGAGAAAGTCAAAAAGCAAAGAGGATGGAGATACAGAGACTGATCTTGCTTGTAAGAAAGAGCCAGTCTTCTTCTGAAGGCTGTAGTGATAAACTTCTGTGGAGTCAAAGTTCAATCATCCCCACCCTGAACTCCATAACTAACTACTTCTTAGCAAGTTTATGTTGTCAGTATTTTCAACTAACTGTTGTTTAACATTGTCTTAATCTTCTGTTAAGTTCTCCCTTGAAATTTCATGTGTGACATGTTTATGGACTGAATTACCCACGAAGAAATTTTAATTCAGTGTTATGAAGCATTTCTGGCTTACGTGCCTTTTACACCAGGAAATGAACAAAAAGAAAATTATCCTGAGAACAAGGAACTGTAGCATCCTGCTTTCCCTGAATGCCATTACCACAAAGCAAAAAGTCAGGCTCCCTTCTTCACTTGCTTTCAGTCCTGCTACACAACAAATTGACTCAGATCCTTCCACTCCTTCTCCCTCAGTGATTCAGGACTGCCCACTGGTGGTGGTGGTCTCCAGGGACGGACTGAGAGTTCAGAGCCTCACAGCTTCTTAGATCCTAAAATAATGTGATGACTGGGAGGGATCCCACGCAAAATGTGGTTCACCTAATATTACAGCTCAGCAGGTGCTTTCCAAGAAAGGAGCAGACCCCACTCACGTTACATATCAATCCCAAGAAGGGTGTGCGGATCCAAAGACTGAACAGGTGACACAAGACCTAGAGCTTTAGGTCATCATTTCACAAGTTCTAAATTACAAACCACTAGCTGGTGGTGTTGATTTTTAGTTATAAAGCAAAATAATTTCTCTTTACATAGCTAATGTCCTAAGCAGCTCAGAAACTGCCTGGTTCCTTTTGTGTTACCATGGGACTGTAGATCAGCTGAGGTGAGTAACTGTGAGAGGAGGCTGAGGAAAGTGCATTCCAGTCCTGTCACAAAGACATTTGCTTCCACAACTCATTTCCCAAACCCTCAGTTAGTTAATTTTATTTAGATTATACTGTAATACTTGCCCATTTGCCATGCAGACCTTTTCTGAGGGAAAGATTACTGCATGGCTGGAAGTCCTACTATGTCCATTCTCACAAGATTGGTTGTTGTTCAGGACTTCTGTTTTGAAGATGAAATTTTATTTCTTGCACTTTATCATGGTATTGATAATCCTGCTTGTATTTATTTCCATATAAGAGCTTTTTATTTATTTGGCAGATCACTTATTTCTTCATTCAACACAATTTGATTCTAACAGAGGACTAATCCTTAAGGTTGTTTCCAATAAAAGAGTATTCTTCTTGAACTAATCTCAGTTATAACACAATCACTCTTGAATGACAAAATACAGTGATACAAGCATGAAAAATAAAGGCATTTTCCTATAACATTGCCGAAGATCACAAGCAACACCCACCTAATGCACTGCAACATTTACTTCTGTTTAGATAATGAATTTAGATTTTCAAATTATTATCCATTTATTTACAATAAAATGGAGCTGAGGTTTAAAAATGAGGTTTCATACCTAGCTTGGTGAATAGCTTCTACCCACTCGTCTCCATCAACTTCATCCTCACAACGGAGCTCCAGTGGCTTCTGTCCTTCATGCCCAAAAAGAACAGTAAAGTAATGCTGCAAATTAAAAGAAGAAAAAAGTATTCAGAAACTCTTTTAAATAAAATAGATTTATAAATTTCTTTTAAAAAATAAAATCTGTCTTTTTAAACAGCCCAAAGCATTACCAGCCTAGGAAGGTATGTTTTAAGCTATTAGCCATGAAACATGGATTGATGTTGAAATTGCATCCTTAACATATTCCCCTGTGTATCAAGGTAATAGCTTTTATAATACTTACAGTAAGTTACTGTTCTTAATCTCCCACATACAAGACAACAGAATATTATTCCCTAAGCAGCTTCTACAGTCAAATACAGTAGTGTGGCTGTAGTGAGGTGTCTGCAGTTCTTTTCCCTTGCATTTTTTTCATCTAAGGTTCTTTTAGAGCCCAGCATAAGATACCAAATCTTGCAGTGTGACCACTTCCTCACAGGAATGCAGAAACACAAGATGTGTCACAGTCTTTCACGGCATTTCTTACACAAAGGACTTGGCCCATGGTATGTTCAACAAAACACAGGATTTCAGGAAAGTTTTTGCTACTTTCTGAATACAGTAATGTCTCAGGTTAAGGAAATGAAAATGTCTACCTGGACTCGACAAGGAGCCTCTTCCAAAACACCATCACAGCCTTTGAAATTAGCAGACTTCAATCAGGAAATGTATAGAATCAGGAAATGTATAGAAAAGTTCTTAACTCCAAATATATATTTATATAACCAAAACAAGAACAGGACACACAGCAACACCGTAACCAAAATCTTCAAACGAATTAAGTTCTATCCCTGCTTCTGTCTGTTGTATTTATGGACAGCAGGACACGATGTCGCACTCCAGGACGCAGCAGGGCACTCTTCTTGTTCTTTAGGTTGCATATTAACTTACAGGCAAGTATCAAAGATAAATATTCTAATTTAGATGAAAATAAAATATTCTACCCAAATGCCAGCTGTTTCACAGGCAGAGAGACCACCTGGTTATTAGGCCCAGTGTGCTTCAGCAGCATCTCTGCATCAGATCACTCAGTTCTCTTCATTACTTTTAATTTCTCAGCCCCTCTTCCACCTTCACTCCAGTTAACAGGGAACAAAGTAAAACCACATATGACAGAATTACCTTCTGGGATCTAATAGCAAACTCCAGACTTGCTCCAGTCAGCAAGTGAGGTATACAATTTGCGTTCTCCCACGCCATTAGCCATTGTTGTTAACAGCTGTAAGAAACCTGAAGTGAGGTCAACAAACACTCTGCTTTCCTTGTCAAACTCACAGCTCAGCCGAACAAGCCTCTCTGCACCAAACACCACGCTGGAGATCAAGCAAACATAGACTACCTCGGACTTAAAAGATATTTCCAAGGCAGGAGGAACACAAGCATAAACAGAAACAGAAGTGATGGAATTTTACCTATGGAGAATTGGCTGCAGATATTGTTAACACCGATAATGAATTTTGTCCATATAAAAAGAGACTATTTTGGCCATTTATTGGCCACTGCTGAAACATGTAGCAGGCCACTGTGCATACACAACACTCAAGTCAGTTGCGCAGTGAGCACAGAGCAGGTTCCATACACCCTAGATGCAACAGGTTCACTATGCTGGCGCTAGCACCGTCTGTGCACCTGTATTTGCATCAAGGTTTGTGCCCAGGGACTTACATTTACAAAACTCAGCTGCCTCTGTGCATCTGCACTCAAATGTTTGGCTTCTTTTCAGATAACATGAGTGCCTGCAATGGCATTCCATAAAGAGAAAACTACTCCACTATACATTATATTAATTTACTAAAAATTTTTACATGCATACAAAACAGTTATTATACAGAGGACCACAAGTACTGCAGGATTAGCAACAGACTAGTAAAACAGAAACAAAGTAAAATAACAAGCAGCATTCACACTTTACTGGCTATACAAAGTTCAGATCTGTTAACTTCCAGAAACAAACTCTTGTGCACATATAAGGATGAATAAATCATTAAAAGAACAATCCTATAAAACCATGTTTTTTCAACAGTGCATACCACTTAAACCTGAATGCCATGAATAGAAAGAAACACATAAACAGGTCTATAGGATTCTCCATAACAATAACAGATAAAAACTATTCTATCAATACAGTGCAGATGAAAACAACCTATGTGACAGTAAAGAGTGTAGCAAGATTACATATAAATGTGTTCTCTTTATAGACTGGAGTATTCTATCTTAAAAAGCATATTTAAGATAAATCACACCATTTGGAGCATTTTATCTAACATATTATTTGTGTTTCATAAAGCTGCTGACATATAAAATTAGAATAAATACACAAGTGTAGACAAGTAATTGATTTGATGCCATTGTGTAGGGATTCAAGTCAAAGGGAGAAACAATATTACAGCCCTCCCTTTAAAGTGAAATTACTCAGACCTCTTTTGAGCAAGACATGCAGTGATCTTAAGTGTCTGCAATCACTATGGTGACAGGCACAATCTAAATGCTTAGTTAAGACTAATAAAATGCACAAATTTAAACTTAGAGGGCTACCACAGAAGGACTTGATCCAACAGAAACGCAAGCTAAATTATGAAAGGTATTTGTTCTCAGAAGATACTTCAAAAATCATCTATCATCTCCCTCACCCTCCCCCCAAACACGCATATTGCTCTCCAGCATCAGTATCAACTGTCACCTTCAGAATAAGCAAAGTACAAGGAAAATATCATAATGTGCCTCTAAAAAGAATATGGAATTCATCCTTGAATTCTCTTTTTAAAATTTATGAATCTATTTTACTACCAGAAAATAAGATGGTATCTGTGATGCATTATTAGATTTACAAGTTGATGATGTACGTGAGTGGGCCTATATACATATACATCTATCGATACCTATACATACAGATATATAATTTTAGTGCGGCATTCAACCTGCTAAACAGCTCAGCTTCCTGCAGTTTACACAGTATAGGTAAAATACACCTTTCTGCATACACGCTATTAGTTTCTTGAACTGATGACAATAAATATTTAGAACTATAAGACACATTTACATCAACTACCTTCATCATAACTCTTCGTGTCTGTTGGACTAGCAGGCAGGTAGTCATATATCAAGCACGTGGTTCAGTTGGATAGTTCTTTTGCTATTTATTCTGAAAATTATCAGACTCATAAAAGATAAAATGAGCATTCTGCATTTTGTACTGAAAAAAAATCAGTAATTTTATTTTGAGGTGGTTTTTTAGTATTTAGGTAAGCACAAGCAAAATTATAAGCCTTCATTTTCATATAAACATCTTCAGCAGACTTCTCCAAAGTAAAGTCTGGAAGAAAAAGGAGGAAAAATTACGTATGTCTTGCACAGGCATAAAGGCACTATCTTGACTGACAGTCAAGGGAAGAACAACCGGATCAAGATGCATCAGGAATATTGTTGCATATCACTCTTTGGCTTGTACCTCGTGCTAAAAGGGGTTTCTTCCTTCAGCGGAAAGGAAAGACTGTGGAATGAGCTGATGGGCACCTCCACTTCACAGGCAAGACTGGAACAAGACTAAGACCCCAAGTGAAAGAAGTTCTGTACCAGCGCCCTTTGGTTATTATGCTGGGCTCTTCACCTGTGCAGTTCACACCATAACTTTGTCTTTATACATCTTTCCACATAATAGATGGATGAAAGATAAAACAGCAAAAGCTCTGAATCTGCCATCCTTTCCAAGGGGAATAACAAGCATTATTCTGGTTATCAAACAAAACACAACAAAACAAACTCCCAATTATATATGTAAAATAATGATCTCTTTTATGGCATAGTGAGGTAGAGTTTCCATCAATACGGACACCCCAGTGACTATATTTCTTGATAGCAGAACGCTGATCTCATTGTGGCTGACAGGCATTTGCTACGTATGAAGTGACAGTCACATTGACACAGGCAGTGCACTGTCCAACACGAGGTCCATCCCCCAGATCGTTCTCTTCCCTCCACCTCACATGAAAGCTATCTTCTGATTTCCTATGCCCCGATAACTTACCACCATGCCTGTTTCATCAGTTACTCCTTTTCGCCCCCCAGTAGCTGTAGTAACCCAATGTGTCTTTTCCACTTGTAAATTAGTGGTGATGGTCATGACAATTCAGAGTTACTGGAACCCTGAAAGACCTAGTAGGACAAGCACTCGCCTTCCCACAGTGGTTCTGCTACTGGTCACAGGGAGAAAAGCTGCTACTCTAGATAATAATGCTGCTTGGCAATTCCTACTACAAGCTCCTGCCATAAGGTCCTTATAAATTTGGTTAGCTTTGAATGTCTGAATAGAAGAAGTCATACTGACAAAATGATGCACAATTCAACACTGGTTTTGTTACCCTATCCTTCCATCAGTATGGTATATAAATATTTTTACTATTTTTCAAAGGACTATGTTGACTATGAAATTTTGTTGTATTGTAGGTTTGCAAATTATTATAGTGTGGTAATAGCTACTTGCCTATGAACTGCTATCCACTAAACTCCTTTTACTGAACACAAACCAAATTCAAACCTTAAATAGGTCATGACCTCATTAGATGTTATTTCCTGATCTTTGAGTATCTTATTGTACAGTCTTGGTTTAATTATTCAAGCCAGAACTTGTAGACCAATTTAAAAAGAAAATTCCAGCCATCAATATTGATAAGAATGGAGACAATAAAAGAAAAACAACTGTGAAAAGTTAGTCTGTGCACCAAGATTGCTACAAAAAATTAAAAGGCTCAATAAAAGTGAGTCTTCAATGAGAGGCATGAGGAAGCTTAACCATTTACTGTATCTTTAAGGCTTATATTCACTACCTGATATTAGTAAGAGAATATTAAAAAACCTTTGCAGCTAAAAAAGGTGGCAGAGGCAACTGATTAAAATCTAATATGAGAAGCTAAAAATATTTCTCATTCTTGACTTCCAGTGACATTTTCATTTCAGAATCTGGAAACTGGTATGCATTCTCAAGCACTAGTAAACTGCTGGGCCGAAGAGGACGATCACTGCAGCAATTCAAGACTCCTCAATAAACCTTGAAGGTAAAGCAGTAAACTGCAATCTAATTCAAAGCAGCTTCTACTGTTCAACGATACGTTAACTCATTAAGTTTTCAGATGCATGCTACTGGCAGTATGTTGCCTAGCTTCTCAAATATAAAACGTTATGCCTATTCTATGAGTCTTACATCCTGAGGAAAAGGAAGGAAAAGAAGGGAATATGTTTGGGAGCAAGCAGCATCTCTAAAGGGAATAATTTCAAAAGGATGAGTGTATAGAGGTGAAGGAAATGTTTGGGTGAGAAGGCAACATCCCATCACTGGATCAGCAGCATGTTAGTGGGAAGGAGAGTACTTCACCTTGAGTCAAGAGAAGCCAAGTGCCAGGATTGCATTTTGACCGTCTTGAGATCTGCTGTGCCACTAGCACCGGCAGGAAATTTGTGGCCCACTGTGTAGTTAAACTAGCAAGAGAACAGAATAATGACAGGAGGGTGAAAACAATGACAACTTTCTAAAAAGTTTCCTGGGAGATTTATGAAGCCAATATACTTCACGTTTGTACCACACCAACCAGCAGAAGTTGTAATGAGAACAGAATTAGTGGACATCAGAATTAATGTCATGTACTTGGAAATAATCAGTGTGGCTTTTGAAAAAGGATGTCATCTCCTCTTAACCCAGTGGAGTTCTCTGTAGTGGTCAACAAGCATTTGGATTACAATGATACGGTTTTTAAAATGTTTTTGACAGATTTTTAGGGAGCCACTTAAGCATCTAGGACTTAGAAGAAAAATGTTCCTCCATAGATAAAAAGAAAAAAAAAATCTGATCAAGAGCTAGGAAACAGAGCTGGAATATTTGACCCTCTGTTAGTTTTTATAGTGGAATAAGGTCATCAAAGGAATTCCTTATGAAATTGTCTTGAGGTCTGGGACAGGCATTACAAAGGATGACAAAGTCAATTATTCAAGATAGTAATGACGAGAACTTACTATGAAGAACTGCAGACTCAACATGCCCGAGTTACTGGACAGTAAAAGAGCAGGTGAAATTCATTGTACACAGATGTAAAGTGACATACATGAGGAAAACCATCACAAGTTTCACATGTGATAAGACAGGCTCTGTGCTTAGTATTAATTCTCCGGAGTAAAATCCTAGGGTAAGTCCCATGAAAACACCAGCCCAATGCTGAGAAGATGTCAAAAAAAAAAGCAAACCAGAATGTTAGCGACAACTGGAAATGAAACAGAACAACATAGAAAATGCTATGAAACATCTTGAATACCTTTTGGACCTCCCATCACTGAAAGGGCCACATAAAATGGGAAAGGTTCAAAAAAGAGAAAAGTGGTATGGAAATGCTTGCATATGTCCAAATCAGATGCCTATGTAAGTAAAAATTCAAGCTGAGACTCTTCTGTACAAGGAAAGGAACCACTTTGGTGGTAAAACATGGGTCTACAAAAACACAAGAGATACTGAATGGATGGATAGAAATCCACTGCTCTATTTCTCTTCCAATTAGAAAAAAATCTATTTAATGAACATGATAGAAACCAGCTTCAAAATAAAAACAGAAGGAAGTGGTTCTTCATGCAACTGGTAGTCAACTGGTGGAGTCCCTTGACAAAGGGAGTGGTAAATGCAGTGTCAATGGGTTGCAGGGAGACTAGAGAATTCGCTGGACAAGTTATAGGCAACTGAACACACAGAATTCACATATTCAGAATTCAAACAGTCCTGAAGCTGCAAATAACTGGAAGCTTAAAGTAATCTCAGAGTAGAGGGAAAAGAAAAGTAAAAGATGTATCTAAGTTGACGCCTTCCCTGGCATGCCCTCATTGTCACAATGTGAGGTAGGGTATTAGACTTGTTGCTTTTCTCATAGTCTTACGGGAGCTAATTAAAACTTTACTTGATGGTATGTGAGTCTTTTAAATCCTTTAAATTGCTTTGCACTTTATTATAAACAAGATACCCTGGCATTTTCATGAAGTGCTGGTTCTTACTAATTGTCTGGGTTTTTCTTGCATATTTTAGTTTTGATCTTGATTTTTTAAAAAAATAAAGAGATAATTTGCAAAACTGGTAGAGAGTCACTGTAGTATTTCAGCTTCTGTGTTTCTTTGTGGTGGCACCCCGGGATTAATGTTTTTTTGGCATCTTAAATATTATTTCATCACCCTTGTTAGACAGAAATCTGATTTTGAACAGGACTATAGAGAAAAAACTTCTAGATGTAAATGGGAATAGAGCTTTTATCTGCCAAACCACTGGCTCACAAACACATCAGAAGGCACTATTTTAAATTGCCATTTCCCACATTGAGGAGATTCAGAGATGGGCTGTAGTATCTTTTCCGGATTTTGGTTAAACACTGGCCAAATATATACTGTAGAGATACGCATACACCCTATACTCCATGGTATATGAGATGGACCAATGTCTTCTCTCCTTAACCAATATTGGATTAATCAAGTTACAACCTGCTGCATAAAATTTATTCTGCTATCTGACAGTGAATCACTTTTCTGAGTCGTTCTGCAAATACTGCCTGGGCTAAGAGTAACAGCATTTTAAGGGCATTATATTTATATAAGCAACTAGCAGTTTTATAAACTCTTACTATATCAACAAAAAAATACCATACCAAATTGCATGTAGAACAGAAATCAAGGAATACACAAAGGTCACCGCAGACCTTAATTCTCCTGGAGCTCTGTTGAATTGCATCAAAATTATGCCAAATTACAGCAGTTATAGCATTTGGTTTCATGGATAAGAGAATCAGGCTAATATGGCCCCATCTGCTATATTTTCAATATAGACCATTTGTACTTCAGCAGTAGTTTATCAACAGGGAAAAACTCTGCCACACAAAAGGGAATTTCACAAAGTAAAGCCTACGGGAACGGACACAATACAGTAAGCGCAACTAAATTATTCACCAATAATAAACTGAACACAGGTACCATCATCTCAAAATGCATTTGACACTGTCCAGTGCTAATTTGCTCCATAAACCACAAGCTGCGTGCCCAAAAGGCTGTGCATTACCTAGCTGCTGGAATTTTCCCTCTTCTCACAACAGTTATTATGGCTGCTGTCTACAGCTTTGCACTGACCAGAAATAAGGTCTATTAATGAAGGTACAGAACTGGATAGTCAGGCTAAGTGTCTCGTTTTGTTGGGAACTCTGCACACAAGACAGGTCTCTAAAGACTTTTTGGCAACCAAAATGGGATTTGCACTGCATCTCCATGCTTGAGTCTGGCAGATCCCTCATTTAATTTTTTAGGGTCCTGAAAGGCTGCATCCCAGTGCCACTATATTCACTACTAAATGTTCACAGCATTCCCAGAGCTGCTGCTTTCCTCCATATTCTTAGCCTCTCCTCCCACATGTAAGGTCTTCTGGGACTGACACTGACACTTCTTTACCTCTAATTTCCTTAGATGACTGATACAGTAGCTGTGCCCTGAAGATACTTTTTATAAACCAAATTTTTTAAATGTGAAAAGTGTATCTTCTATAAACCACTGCCAAATCAAACCTGCCTAAACCAAGACACAGGCAGAATTTCTCTCAATACCTAATGATGGAGATAGCTTTCTGCTCACCACTGTATGCCTTCAATCCCATTCCAAGGATTCTCACCTGTTCAAGCACTGACAAAAAAGAACAAAGCACTCACGTCTGCAGACCTCACTTATTAATAAAACCTCCAAATTTTAACTTCTGTGATAGCACGTGTTGCCTCCAATCCTCTCCAGTCTTCAGTCTCTTTATACTATATTCCTTATGCTTGCAGAGGTAGTTTCAAGCATAGTTTGAAACATTTGCAGGACAAATACAGTCAACCTGCATATGAAGAATTCAGCTAACAGTCAGGTACATCTTGGGACCATGATCTCCTGTACTACTGCAGTGCAAACGATGGAAAAGGAGAACAAAAATTACATTATTCTTACTGATAACCTATTCCAGCACGGAGGCTGGGACACAGGTCATCAATTCTTGTCTCTACCTCCACTTCTCCTGTGTGTCATTAGCTGCCATTCCACTGGAGCCAAAGAGGAGGGATTTAGTAGTCTTCTCCAGAGTTCATCTAGTCCCTCCTCAAGTGTGTCACAGCTAAAGGGAACCCAAATTATAGCTCTACCACATAACTAAGCACAGTACAGCTGTATGAGTAGGAAATTAATAGGAGAGATGGGGGAAATGGATAGAGAGAAACAAGAGGGAATACTGAAACAATCACTGGCAGGTTTATATATTTTCCAGGAATTAGACTTTTTGCTGATTTTGTTTGGTTTGTTTGGTTTTTTTACCATCTCCTTCCTCTTCCCAATCTTAGTAGTACTGACAGCCTTTCCCTTCTTGTCCAAATATCAGTCACAGCATCTGCCATTCAACTTTCTTGTCTGAAATCTGATAATGATGCAGAGCCCCTCCACATGAATTCAACTATAAACTGTATCAGTATTTGCTTTGCCCAATATAAGACATCCCTATACTTTAACTAGAAGATCAGACTTTAAAGGCAAGAAGACATTTTTTATCTTCTAGTCCAATGAGTGATGTAATGCAGACCAGAAAAACCTCACTAGACAGCTGCTGCATCAAACACACAGGATCAAGGTGAGCCACAGAACCTTCTTAATCAATCCTGACATAAAAAGTCATTATAAACCTACCTAAGCCCATTTTCAATTGCTCCAGTTATTAAATCACCCTTGATACTAAAACCATGCAGCCTCATTTTAAATAATGAATAAATAGGCAAATAATTACATAATGGGACTCAGTTTAGAAGATCTCATCCATATAGTGTGTACTGCAAGAGTAGAGCCTGGGTTTCTCAGTAAACACTATCACATATGTTAAAAAACGAAAAAGATATGCCTACCCCAAATCATGGACATAAACATTTTTCATGGAGCAAGCAATTTTTAACTATTGTTTTCTAGGAAGCAGACTAATTTATTAGTTTCTTAATTATATTTTGAAGATATTGAAACACAGGATTTGTAATTTTTAAAGCTCTTTACAGGCAGTAACTAACTCCTCTACAAGGTAAGAATTATGATGCCCATTTTAGACACAAAGATATATGCCCAAATATAGATCTGCTGTAAATGAGTTCAAATCAACACTGCTATAAACAGAGCTTCTCTCCCTGAAGTAAGCCAACATACACTGGGGAAGCAAGAATAAGAAGTCAGCACATCCCAGACCTTGTTACATCTCTGTTATATATAATCTTTTCTATCTATAAACAGTGCAGAAAAAAACGAAACACTCAGAATTTCAAGCAACTGCAGCATTCCGTGAGACGACAGACAAAGCCAGTACAGTCCACCCGCCAGGACCAGAGATTGCCAGGGCTCTGATGGAAAATAAAAGACTACTGCAAAGAGCCAAGTACAATGTTTTCAAAACTGCCTGTCAAATCTGAATGATTTTATGACATGGAAAAATGTCTTTTTTGGTGCCACCATGCTCACTGACAGCCCTAGTTGAAGCCTGGATATAATGGTAGAAACTTGTGAAAAAAAGTGATGGAATCTAGTTTTAAGCAAGAGAAGGTTATCCCAATACTAGGAGCATGCTCTTCTCCCTAGACCTCCACCTTCTATTTACTCATACTACACCAAAAGGAGTACTGGCTGATCTACTCACCTGGAAGAAACTCAGGAAGCCAAGGAACAGCATTTAAGAAGTCCACGAACACGTAAAAGTTGAAAACAATGCTTCTGTAGCCACAATTCACACAGAAACAAGTTCTTCATTAAATCTATATTTCCCAACCTCATCCCTCAAGTCTGTAAGTTGAAAAGTAGTGCTTGCTTATTTGGAGGCAGCTATAACTAAGCCAATTACTACACGTGGACATTCAAGACTACCAGGCAATGGTTTGGACTGCTCTGTCTAAAAATCACCTGAGTACATAGGGTACACTCAAGATAGATGCACAGAGCAAGACAACATTTACCTCATCTCAGGAGGTAAAAGATCCAGTGGACGAGTCGTGTCATATCTTATCCACTAAGAAACATTTTGATCAAATTTCTGTGACAACTCCCTCCACATTTGTGTAACTGCTATCCTTTAAGTCTTTCAGGATGTTTCAATCTGTAAGACAACCTTTCCTTAATCCTCAGCAGTATTATTTCAGCTTCTGCCTATCCATTGTCAACCTCTGGTTTTGTACAAGGATCCACTGAAATTTGCTTCACTGATGAAGCTGTTTAGACTCGCCGTACCACTAAACCAAAAATAATCCAATCAACCAACCCATCTTGCATATATAAATGAAACCTCACACTGACAAGAGTGTCACATCCACTAACATTTTACATGAAGGGTGAGAACTGAACAGTATTATATCAGCAGTGAGCTGAAAATCGCTTTTCAAAATTTGGCAATAGATCGCTGAAATGTGTAAAATAAAATTATTTTCAAGCTATAAATCAACGGCATTAGAGATGGAACCCACACCTTATAATATTTACTATCAAACATCTACTTAAGCAGACATTCAGTAATTTACCCAGCTACAACTATAGTACATGTTTTCTTTTCAGGTTTGTCTGAGATCTCCAAATCATACTAGCTGTGGTATGTTCGATAGATTGCCTATTCGTAACAAAAGATTTTGAAGTTTATGCAATGTGAAATACTTGATACACTTAGAAATTAAACCTGAATTTTTTGTCCAAATATATGTCATGCATATAGCAAAGGAAATGCCAACATTTCCTTTTTGAGTCACTCAACAATTACTCATATTCCCTAATAACAGCACAGAAACATATCACATCTCATAGAATCACAGAATTACTCAAGTTAGAAGGGACCCAAAAGGATCACCGAGTCCAACTCCTATCCCTACATAGGACACTCCGAACATTCACACTGTGTGACAGAGGGCATTGTCCAAATGCTTCTCGAATGCTGGCAGACTTAGTGCCGTGACCGCTTCCTTAGGGAGCGCAGTTCCAGCGGTTCCACAGGTGAAGATCTTCTTAATATCCAGTCTAAACCTCCCCTGGCACATCTTCCTGCCATTCCCTGTAATCCTATCATAGGTCACAAGAGAGAAGATCAGCACCTGTTTCACCTCCCTCCCTCGTGAGAAGGCAGTAAACAGCTATGAAATTCCCTCTCAGTCTGCTCTTCTCCAGGCTGAACAGAACAAGTGAGTTCAGTTGCTCAAATACACCAAAAAGAATACAGAACTACTTCCAAAAATCCATTTACTGATAACACACTTTTTTTTCCCCTGGAGCTATGAAAATTCTGGGTGTCAAGCAAACAGGAGCAAAGCTTTTTTTGCACAGTATGTTTACCAAAGGATTTATGATAGAAATGTTGAAAAACCTTTTTATTCATGCTAGATCTGAGTTTCTTTTCCACCACACACAGAGTATTCTGGCACTGTGTTGGTTAATACTGACCTTTGGAAGCACCTTTCTGATAACTGAGACATTTCCAGATGTTCCACAACTCTTGGACTGCATGAACATTCGACCAGTGTCACCACGACCTCTTCTGAGATCACGCTGTTTTGTTACTCAGGATAAGGTGCATCCAGGATCATTTCATCCTCTAAACTATGCAGTTTACTAGGGCATTTCATATTACATACAATTAAATTCATGCCATTTTCTCTTACAAACTTTCTGAAATACTTTCTGAAGGAAGTTAGAAACCAAGGGCAGAGCAAAACAAAGTTCCTGAGTCACAGGTGCAGCTTGGCTTAGTGACCATGGCCATGTCACTTCAATCCAGCCACGTTTGTTATCAGGCTATCCTAAACACACGCTGAGTAGAAATGATCCTGCTGTCCAGAGACATATGATTTTAGAGTTTCGAAGTATAGATAGGACCACTAGTCACACACCACTTCCCTGCAAGAAGCAGGTGACAGCAAGAACTGAGAGCTATTCAAAGGTGGCGTCATCATTTTGGAGATGATAGAGTCACAAAATGGATGAAGAGGGGGCAGAAAATCACAGATATCACTTTCACTCTCCCAGAAAAGACTACATTCTAGGGAGAACAAAGGAATTTTCTGTTCTTTTTCCACAAAGAGAATATTTTATGCAATCTCAAATTTTGCTTCCTATGTCAAGCTACATCCCCAGTGGCAATAGATTTCTCAAGCTAACCTGAATAAACAAAGAGATTTTGAGCTCCTCAGGGAGATCATCTTTGAACAAGAAAACCTTCCTGTGATGGCTGCAGTGTTGCTACTCCAAAATAAATCCTATGAAGTCTTGGCTGGAGAAGCCCAAAGCAGCATCCTGATCTTTCCTTTGCAGCAGACTAATGGCCAAATGTTATCGGGTTTTTGACAGTTTGACAAAAATGCGCAGTTCACTATGTCTTGAACTTGACATAAAATCAAAGAAACTTTTAAGTGAAGTTCTGCTTTCTAATATGCTTGTTTCGCACTACTTTTCATACAAATTGCTGAAAACTCCAGAATGGCAAATAAAGAAGAGCAACCAAATCAGCTTCAGTTTGAATACAATCAGAATAATTTCAAAGGCTATTTATTATTGGACTTTTCTTTTAGTGTTGTCAATATAGAATTTTAGAAGTTATGATCTCCGCTATTGCACTGGAGTTTGTCAAAATTATATTCACAAGTCACATTTTTGTGTGATGTATTAGTAAAGCCTGAAAAATCAAAGAAGTATCCAAATGGCAAATGCCCAAATTCAATTCCCTTTACATTTTTTTTCCATTTGCACATAAATGTCTCATTTTTAACTGAAATTCTTCTCCCTCTCAAACAAAATATAAATTGCCTTTTTTTTTATTTAACCAAAACTATCCTTTTCAAAAAAAAGATATACACAGAAAACCACCACCATGTCTTTAAGCCATCAGTTTCAACCAAAGCATGTAAGAAGCACTTTATCACTAATAGCTGCATCTAAATACCGTTTCTGTTGGTTTTTTGTTTGTAAATCACTGGAAAGTTTTGGGGGAAGACTATGCCAGAAATCCAATTTCTTTTCTCAAAATTGTCTCATGTTTGGAGCTTTGTAGCCCACATGAATATTATCCTTTTCAAAGGCACAGAAACACATACAGCAGTGTGTAAGGATTGAAAAGCTACCCAGTTTTGTCACTGATAACAAGAAAAGAGCCATTCCCAATGCCAGAGAAACTATAAAAGAACATATTTTTCTGCATTACCAGACATACAAGGCATAATGCCAAAATACAGCAGGAAAACAGCTACAGCCTTCAGGTCAGTTAAAAGCTTCATCCATTTTCTTACCAAAAAGCTTAATACATTTCTTCTGCAGCAACAGACAAAATATTCCCTATGTAATCTTTTTTTTTTTAAGACTATTCCTAACAAGAGGAAAAACAGTCCTCATACCCTTCTACTTAGATTTTAAGAAGTGGGCAAGGGAGAGGTGGAAGGTAGTAACAGAGCAAACCCCATCTTTCCATCCTACAGGAAATCCTAATGCTTTTCATATCAAGCATTACTTAGAAACACAAAATCAGAACAAACCAAGAGGTTTTAGTACTGTGTGGTGAATGAGCCAACTGTGATGAACCAACAAAATCCCACTATGTTTGAGACCTGTTCCACATCAACCTGTACATGCCTAAAGGGATGTATAATGCAGCTCTTGTGTACAGGTATACATACATGTGTATTCCTTATACAAGCTGCATTTCCAGTAATGTGTGTATGGTCATATGGCTTTCAGGACACATGGTTCTTGGCTGCAGTGGCAGCAGTGATGAGTCAAAATGAGCAAGAAAAGGTGAGAGGCAGCATCCCTGTCTTCTTTGAGCCACCATAATGCTATAGACCAATGAAGTTTAACACAACTCAGTTCAAAGCCAAACATTTCACCATGATTCAGCTGATAATTTGACTTAGCCAATCAAACCAGCCAAAACCTATGGGAAAAAATGTAGTAAATTGAGTAAGATTTTCAGGCGTCTTTTGAAAGTACTTCTTCCATGCAAAATACTTCTAACAAAAAACACTGAAGACCAACATCCAAAGAAATCCTCTCTGCATTCTTATGCTGCTTGCTTTCATTCTTACACTTCAGTTTCTTCATGTAAAAAATTAAGAACTTTCTTTGTTCCATTGGTAGCATAAAAATGGGATAGTACTTCTACTGCAGAAGTTGTAGTAATTATGAAGATTGCCATCCTACTGCCTGACATAGTGTCAAAAAGATAACCTCATTCACATTTCTTAAAGAGAAGAAAGAAACCCACAAAACAATCCCTGTCAAGCCCTTAAAACTATCATTTCCAAATACAAAACAATGAAAAAGTACCTACAGTGCTTTTGAAAGCTGGAAGTTTTGAAGTTCACATTTTGAGTACAATTGGGGAAACGGGGTTTTTTATAGAGATGTTTAAAGTGTGTTCTTGTATATACTGACTTGTAGCACTAAAGATGTATTATAGTGATGAATTCCCATGTAAAAAAAGGATGTGGCATAAAACTCATGTGACTTTATTTACCGGCTACAGAAACTTAATGATTGAGCCAGCTTCAGTAGGGGAGAAATATGAGAAGAGAGAGAATACTGTTCAACAAAATTCTAGCTTCTAAGTGACATCCTCATTGATATCATCATATACAGGCAAATTTCCATCAAGAATTTTGTGAGGAAGTCCCGCAGGATCCAACATTAGAGAACTGACCTGGAACACTACCCAAAGCTCTGATTTTGGCAATGACTCTGGCACACTTGTTTGCAGGAATGCAGCCTTTAACTATGCCTTAATTCCTCATTGCTTAAATACAGAGACAAACTCCTCATCAGGATACAGAACTAGAGGGCTAGTTTACTGTACAGACCCAAGAGCATGCTGCAGTCCACAGCCCCAAGTCTGAATGCAGACCGAGTGTTCCAAGTCTCATGTGAGCCTGGTAACAATATGATATAAGTTCCAGTGTAAACTGTGACTTACGAAAGCTTGTTTTCACATCTTCCTCCTCAAAGGTATTCAAAATGTAATCAATAAGCATGCAACCAATTTAAACTCAGTCAATAAGACCCAAGGGATCATTCTTATTCTGCTTTCACTCCATCACTTTACAACAAAAGCATTGTTGGCTCTAGGAAATTACAGTTGACTCTCAAAACCTGCTGAGTAAAAACACAGTACCTAACAGTATTATGATACAATTTCTGTATAAACAGAATACGGCATGTGGACACAGCAGGCAGTTCGGGTTATAGGCTTTGCCATCTTTGCTTAAATTAGCCACCTGTCTATCATTCTACGTGTGATTCTACCTGTGACTACAGTCATTTGTTAGTTCTGAAATGATTCAGAGAAAGGAGGAAGACGAAACTGTTCCCCAAAACAAGCAATACAATTCCGAAAACACAACCCTTACGTGCTACTGTTAGCGGCTGCTCCTGTGACTGGGATACAAGAATTATTTTCCTTCTAATATTTTTAAAAGAAAGGCATGTACTATTAAAAAACACAGCACATAATACTTTATTTGCATCACCAGTTACACAAAGAGATTTTTTTTTTTTCTTACAAGGTATATACACATTTTTTCCTCACAGCACAACAGCCAAGCCCAGAGAATTCTGGTGAATGAAGTTAAATCCAGCTGGCAGGCAGCTACAAGCGGTGGTCCCCACAGCTCAGTGTTGGGGCCAGTCTTGCTTAATATCTTTATCAATTTATCTGGATGAGGGACTGAGTGTGCTCTCAGTAAGTTTGCAGATGACACCAAATTGGGTGGGAGTGTTATGCTCAAAGGCAGGAAGGCTCTGCAGAGGGACCTGGACAGGCTGGAACAATGATCCAAGGCCAACGGGCTGAGCAACCCTGTACAGTGCTACAGACTTGGGAAACAGTGGCTGGAGAGCTGCCTGGTGGAAAAGGACATGGGGATGCTGCTCAACAACAGCTGAACATGGGCCAGCAGTGTGCCCAGGTGCCCAAGAAGGCCAACAGGATCCTTGGCTTGTACTAGCAATAGTGTGGTCAGCAGGGATCGCCCCCCTGTACTCAGCACTGCTGAGGTCATATCTCAAATCCTGTGTTCAGTTTGGGGTCCCTCACTACAAGAAAGACATTGAGGTGCTGCAGTGCATCCAGAGAAGCACAACGGAGATGGGTAAGATTCTGGTGCACAAGTGCTGCGAGGAGCAGCTGAGGGGAGACCTTAAACTCAGGCTGGAGAAGGGGAGGCTGAGGGCAGACCTTACTGCTCTCTACAGCTGCCTCAAAGGAAGTTGCAGCAAGGTGGGTGCTGGTCTCTTCTCCCAAGTAACAAGAGACAGGATGAGAGGAAATGACCTCAAGTTGTGCCAGGGGAGGTTTAGATTGCATACTAGTAAAAATTTCTTTACTGAAAGAGTGGTCAAACACAGGAACAGGCTGCCCAGGGAACTGGTGGAGTCCCCATCCCTGAAATGTTCACAAAATATGTAGATGTAGCACTTCGGGACATGGTTTAGAAGGCACGGTGGTGTTGGGCTGTCTATTGGACTTGATGATCTTGGAAGTCTTTTCCAACGTTAATGATTCTTCAGTTCTATGATTCTATGTTTATTTCTCAATCATTAAAAAGGCAAAGCTTTTCTATTGCAACAGTAGCTTGTATTGTTGCACAAATCTTAACATTAAAAGAAATGTCACAGCTCTCCTACACACGTAAAGGTTTGCGTTTTTGATACTTCAAGTTACCACTGAGGCCTATATTTCGTAAACCTTTGTATCAGATCCTTTATGAAACTTTCACAACGTAAATACCAACCTATATCACTGCTCCAGCTACACCACTGCCATTTAAGTTTGATATACTGAACAGCAATTTATTCCTGTTCTTCTAAAGTATATAGGAAAGTAATCATAATATCATTAAGCTAAAGTAGCTATAAAGCAGACATTTAACAAAACAAGCTGAAGGCAAGTCTCCAATATAACAAGGTGACAGATGTCCCAGTATAATTTAGGGCTTGCATACACGAAAACACCATGTCCTGCTAGGAAGGTCAGCAATCAATTACAGCTATTAAAATAGCTAGAAGGAGGGTTGGGATGAAGACTTTCAAATTGCCTCTGTAAAAAACTGATCATACAGCACTATTGGCTCTACCAGAATAAAGAATAGTGGGTGTTTAACGCCTAACAATCTGTCCTCTTATTTAGCTGGCTAAATTATGACTGCCAAGCTGAAATAAATTGCAAAACTTTAACTAAATGCAGAGGAATTTGGGATCTTTTTATGTGACCCTGATTTCACTTATGCTGATGTTAAAATTATGCCATTCCAATTAACATCACCCATTATTTCTTCTTAGTTTTCTTACTTCCCACACTAACTGCTAAACAAGTTTCTAGACACTGAAAATCCATCACATGCTGAAGACCATTGCACACAAGTAATTGTTCTCTTCACTCAATCCCTTCAATGTACCACTGCCACTACATGCAGCCCACACATCAAAGGTTTTAAAATAACCTTCATGCAGACTTGAGGAGCAAGTCCAGAGCTAGTGGTTCACATTACATGCTCAATCACAAAAACTAAAAACAAACTGCCAAAACCTGATATTCATTATTTATTCCGTGTACAAAAGCAAAACCCCATTATTCAAAGGTACTAAAGATTTTATTTATTATCTCTGGAAAAAGAAAACCCACAAAACCTAAACCAAGTGCAAACACAAATCAGTAGACATGTTTCATAATTATGAAGCAACATATATGCACCTTAAAGAAATTTTGTATCTTGCACACGCATTATTTATTTTCTTCCATCCTTAAATATTAGAGAAAATAATTGCTTTATGCTAAATATTATGGTGACATAAAACAAATCAAAGAAATACAAAAAAATTGTATCAATTTATGAAGATTTTTTTAGATGCAAAATATATTACAAAATTTTTTTATATATAATGGAGGAACTTCCTAAGAGTCAACAAAGTGCCACTCAATCTAGTAATTAAATGGCCATACTGGCACAAAACAAGCATTCACTGGCTAACAGCTAAATAAGTAAGCCACAATATCTGAAGAGGAAAAGCATCAGACTTTTCCATGGCCAACTAGGACCTACAAATGGGTTCACTATGATGCTAAGTCTTAAAGTGATTAACAGTGGTGGGCTCAGCAGCTCCTGCAACTTAACTCCTTCTGACACTTAACAGCCACATACTACCCAGCACTTTCCAGACCAACAGAGCCTTGCTAGTCACACAACACAGCCTCCGCAGGACTACTTATGAGCAACTTGTGCAGCAAGAAGCTGCTAGCATCTGAAGAAGACAGGCTGAGAGAGCTAGGGTTGTTCAGTCTGAACAAGAGCAGGCTCCAGGAAGACCTTAAAGGAGGCCTACAGGAAAGATGGGGAGGGACTTTTTAAAAGGGCATGCAGCGATAGGAGAAGGGGTAATGGCTTTAAACTGAAAGAGGTCAGACTGGAATTAGATATAAGGAAGGAATTCTTCACTATGAGGGATTGGAATAGGTTGCCCACCTCCCTGAAGTTTTTCAAGGCCAGATTGGATGAGGTTTTGAGCCTGGTGTAGTGGAAGGTGTCCCTGCTGACAGCAGAGGGGATGAAACTGGATGACTTCTAAGGACCCTGCCAACGCAAACCAGTCTATAATTCTAAGGTTCATCTTACTTGGCCACTCCTAGCCCATTACAACTCACACAAGTCAGTACTGCTAAGCATGGGAGGAATGCCAAATGCACTACATGAACAGGTACTGTGCATAATTAAGACAAGTAGATTAAAACAGTTTTGCGCACCACCCCTATGCCACTGCAGAAGGGATTGCCAATCCACTCCAGTGTGCAGAACATCAGAGCTTGGAAAAAACAACTGTTTATGTGTTATAGGCAGAGTTTATAATACTGCTGTGGCAAAACCTTCTTCACTGACACAGTCTTAACCCCAAAAGCGTTGTGAAAAGAGCTTGTTTCAGGTTTGCAGAGCATAAAATTCTTAGAGGAGGTAATTTCAACAACAACCACCTGGTCCTGAGCAAGCTACCTAACTGTCTTATACTTTCAGATAGCATTTGTCCAAATTTCCCAGGTTCCTCACTATTCCTCTCAAAAAAACATGCTTTGCTACTCATGTATTTACTCATGAATGACGACCTGAGGCATTCGGCTCATGTTACTAAAATTATGTTACATCATTTATCAGACTAGTAATGATTACTGTTAAGACTCAGCACTGAAGCTAATGAACCATTTTTGATACAGGATCACCATAACTTCAGTGTTTGTTTGCACACATAGGACCGTTACTCAGATCTGTAATGAGACATAAAGGATTTTTCCAGTCACTTATGTGAATCAGATATATTGCATAAAATTTAAATATGTCAGTTTTACAAATATTTCTTTTCTCAAACTATGATTTAAACATACAAAGTGGCTTCTTAACAAAAAGGGGTATTAATTTTTAAGGTAAATACATTTTTTCTGTGTGTGCACAGGATGCATTAAACCATTCTTCTATTTAAAAACATACAGAAAACTACATCTAATAGTGCTTCCATTTAACAGCAAGATTTTTGTGTTTCAAGAAATTTTCACAGTGGACTTCTGCTAAATTTTGTTATATGCTTTAAAAAAAGAAAATACTCAGAATAGTCATCTATAAAAAAAGTAAATAAGTATCTGTTGACGCTGAATGAATGCTGAGGCAATTAGTCACACAAAATCCAGCAATATTATGACTAGACTGCTACCTGCACTAGCATTACCTTACGACTAATTTGATATACTGAACTTTAGTCACAAGTGTGAGTGGAATGTAGATATATCATAAGTTATCCTAGTGACAAGCATATCTATAGTGAAAATAATGACATTTTAATTACACTACAACATATTTTCTTAACATCTAAGTCACCTTTCTTCTACAAAAAAAAACCAAAACAAATAAACATAGTGTCTTATGTCCAAAACCAGCAGGGATTTCTTGCCAGAGTAAATTATTCAAGGCAACATAGAACAAGATCACCTCTGAAAAGGAAAGTTTTACAGTACCAACTAATTGAGTGTTAAAACTGCATCTAAAATTCAATGTAAATAAATATGAAAAAAAGTATATGGTGAAACACAATCTCTACTTTACACGCACAACAATAAGCCCCGGGCTGAATATGCACTAATCAGGCCTTGGAGCTGTAACAGAAAACCTGTAGCCTGGTAGTGACCAGAAAAAAATTCTGGGAACAGAATGTGAGCAAACCAGAAAAAGGCCCCACACCATAAGGTATATAAATGGCCAAACTACATTTTCAGTACTATGTACATCCTGGCTTGATGCCACCAAGCTGAATGGTACAGTTGATTCACTTGAGGGAAGGGATGCCATCCAGAAGGACACTGACAGGGTGGAGAGGTGGGCCCATTTGAGCCTCATGCAGTTCAACAACACCGAGTCCAAGGTTCTGCATCTGGGTTGAGGCAATCTCCTGTATCAGTATAGACTCAGGGAGGAATGCATTGGGAGCAGCCTTTGCAGAGAAGGACTTGGGAATTCTGGTGGACACAAAATTGGACATAAGATGGCAATGTGTATTTGCAGCCCAGAACACCAATCATGACCCAGGCTGCATCAAAAGCAGCGTGACCAGCAGGTGAAGGGAGGTGATTCTGTCCCTCCATGCTGCTCTGGCAAGGCCCCACCTGGAACACTGCATCCAGCTTTGGAACCCTGAGTACAGGAAAGACATGGACCTGTTGGAATGGATTCAGAGGAAGCCACAAAAATTATCAGACAGCTGGAATACCTCTCCTATGAAGAAAGGCTGAGAGGGCTGGGGTGATTCAGCTTGGAGAAGAGAAGACTCCGGGGAGACCTTATTGTGGCCCTTCATATAAAGGGGGCTTAAAAGAGAGATGGAGAAAGACCTTTCACCAAGGCCTGTAGTGATTGGACAAGTGGCAATGGCTTTAAACTGAAAGAAGGTATCTTTGGATTGAACTGAAGGAAGTGATTTTTTATGATGAGGGCAGTGAGACATGGAAACAGGTTGCCCAGATAAGTTGTAGATGTCCCATCATTATAAGTATTCAGAGTCAGGTTGGATGGGGCTCTGAGCAACCTGACATAGTGAAAGATGTCCGTGCCCATGGCAGGGGAGCTGAACTGGATGATTATCAAAGGACCCTTCCAACACAAACCATTCTGTGATTTTACGATTCTCCATCTCAGAAAGGGCATGGCAGAGCTGTAAGCTACAGAGAAAAGCAATGAAACAAACTGATAGGTGTCGAACGGTTCTAGTGTACGACTACAGCTATACACACTATGATTCCTCAGTCTGGAAGAAAATGGAGGTGGAAAAGATGAGAAACACATCCAGATGAATCAGTGGAAAGGCTCTCAAAATCATCTTTCAGGCTAAGAATGGTGCCTTTAGAAGTAGAACATTTGTTATGGGATGAAGATAAGAACATTTGGGGATTGTAGTAGACTTGTTATGGGATGACTAGAGAAGGAATCACAGGCAGGGAAAGGGAGGGATCAAGGTGCTTTGGGGAGGAGTAAGTGTGGGAAAACAGAAGCGCAAACCGAAAAAAGGAGCCAGTCCATCCAGTATATTTCTTTGTCCATACCCTGTGCTTGATCACCACAGTCTCTCCTGTGGTAATCTTAGACTCCAACTATTTTCCTGGATGAGGGGACTCTGTATACTTGTGCATGTATATGTGCACAGATTTAAGGGCCATTAAATGGAGGACACACCACATGTCACAGGGGCCCACGTGTCTGTGGTGCCAGCAACTGGGCTTAATGTGACTGCTAGTGAATATTAAGCATATCAGCCAGTGAGCAGAAGTCGTCACCTGGCAACCAGCTATCAATACAGTAGTAAGTTTGGGCTGGACAGGTGAGTCTCTGTGAGTGGGACAAGTGGAGGACTTAAAATACTGAATGAGCCAGAATCACAGAATCACAAAATGGTTTGGGTAGGAAAGGTCCTTAAAAATCATTCCATTCCAGCATCCCTGCCACTGGATCAGGTTTCTCAAAGCCTCATCCAACATGGCCTTGAATGCCACCCTAGATGGGGCATCCACAACTTCTCTGGGCAACCTGTTCCAGTGTCTTATCCCCCTCACAGTAAAAAATTTTGTTCCTAATATCTAATCTAAATGTACTGGTGGGACCACAAAGCCTGAGGGTCTGTGGAGAAACCCGTTTCTGTGTGTCTGCATTTCCGTGCAAGAGGTAACTGGAGGCAAGAGGATCCAAGAGCCAGCTACTCAATGAACTGTGCCTACCCCATTTTAGGGAGGGATTCATACTGTATAGACATAATTTCCCGCTAGCAGACCTTTATCCTGGTCAGCCAGAGTGGGGAACAGAATGAGGCCACTGGTTTTGCATCAGGGCTAAGCATTTCTGTCTGAGTTGATCAGTGTATACTGAATAGCTGGGGTTTGTGCATGTGCTGCTTCATGAGGCTGTGTGCCCTTACACTGGTTGGACATAGTGGCATGAAGCTGCAGGAGATTCATCAGCCCTGAACAGCACAACATTTAAGATGCTGATAAAAAATCAAATGGTATTTCTTTATGATAATGTGTGGTCAGCCCTTAAAACTACTTGCAACAGACACTAGATGATTTAGAAGTACATACTGATTCAAGAAAGCATTTGGCAAAGTCTAAGAATAATGGCTAATAACTGCAAAGGCAACAACTTCAGCTCAGGGTATCAGCAGTGCGAGTTGCTATAGCCTATGACTGCACTTGAGGAAAGCACCATATACACCTTGTTAAGGTACACTTATGCAGCCATCAGCTGTTGACACTCAGAGAGAGTGGACACTGGGCTTAATGAACTTTTGATCTATGGTGGTCACGCTTACATGGAAACTTATGACATAATCAATACTTAACTCTTTCTGCTGTTACAAGACTGAAGCTTGCTTCTGTAAAATCAATTATGTAACAATTATGAATGGCATATAATTAAGCCTGATTTATAGCACAGTGTCTATACTTGAAGTGTGTGACAGCTCTTCAGAAGTAATATAGTGCTTTCAGTTCCTAAGCATTTTTTAAAAAGTACTCTATGAAACATTACAAAAAATCTGCTCATCCACAGAGCTAAATCAAACACACTGTCTTTTGCCTTGAGCCATGTAAACATAACTGAGTTGCACAGCATTGTTGGTATTTTTGACCTCACTCATCTTTCAGGTAAGGAAGTCAAGATGTAAACACTATTTGCTAACAACAAATTGCACTACATGCCACCACTACAGAACCATGGCAATCTCTTTCATTTATTACAATAAAAAATACTCTGAAATGAAAGCTGTCTAGCCATATGCAACCCTCAGCATTTAAAGGCTCTCAAATAAATTGTACATAAGTACCTTAATGGCCAGGATATAAAATCAACACTGTCTCAAGAAAACAGTGGGATTTCACACTGAACTGAGAGGGTAGCAATGTTTCTCCATATCAAGACAAAGCTATATAACTAGAATACAGAAAATCAGAAGCAAGACCTCAAAACTTTATTATTTATTGTGAAATGTTTAACCAGATAAGAGTGCCATAATTGTCAGTTATCTAATGTTCTGCAGCTGTCAGAACATCTCAGGCAAGGTACCAGACATCATTTTCCAGATCTGAGTGTAGGTGTGTGACTAGGAAACCAATTTTAATGCAAGTTTTCAAGACTTTTTTTTCTTTAATACATCAGATGATAGTATATACTTAAAGCAATCATATTATTCTTGCTGGATGTCAGCTGATACTGGAAAACCTAGTTGGTTTTCTAGTGTTGTACCTAACCATAAAGGAGATGTGCAAGTATTATTTTTAAGACATGACCTGTGTTAAGGATAGAAAAGCTACATATTAATTTGGAAAGCACTGAGTAACTTTGAGTGTGTGATTGGTGCCAAGTACAATAAGTAGGAGCTATTACTACCACATGACAGGAGCTATTTAGGCAAAAATTCATAAAATAAACCTAAGGAAGTACATTTCATGAAGTACATTTCAGGATTGCAAGAAGGAGTTGTTCTAGGTGATGAGGGAGGGTTAAGAAAACCTGTTCCTCGGAAACACAACTTACGAATTTTCCAAACCCTTTAAGTTTACTGTCATGTTTTAAATGTTAATATCTTTAATACTTAATGATACTAAATGTATTAATTTTTTGTAATATTTAATAATATACAAAAATAAGCTATTTTTTAAACACTGGAGTTCACCTAGAGACCACAACATACTCCAGCTCCAGAAACAACTTAAAGTAAATATTGGCAAATGTTTCTAAATATTAAGCCAATGTGGCTTAACTAGTACATAAGAACAATTAATTCAGCATAAGTTTTTAAACCAAGTATTTCAAGTGCTAATTTTAAGGACATCCTCAGAAAAGTATTCAGTAACAACAACATCAACAACAAAAAAAGTGCATCTCTCCATACTCCTAAGGCCATATCACGTATTTCACTTTACTGATCATGAGGACTTTTGCTGTCTACTCTGTGTTCATTACACTAACAGGTGCCAACAATTCCATTTAATCCAATCTGGAATGTCTGCTGTATCTTACTGTGCCTTCCTGTGTCTATGTATGGTAAGCTAAGCATGCCTAGCTCTAAGACGCCTACAGTTACACAGCTTTGGCTCCTCCACGTACAAGCAGTATCTGCTAATTTAGCTTCTCTGAGTATTTAACAGAGAGCACTGAAATTGATTAAGGTTTTCTGTACACCCAAATGGCTGCTACAGGTTTATATGCATCAGATCTGCTAAATAAATCTGCTATTACTATGTAACAGGAAGAGATTATTTGCTAAGGGTATTTGGATATTTTTTATGATATATATACAAACATCATTGTCCCCTCATCCAGGAACAAGGATGAACTCACAGGCTGACCAACACAACAAAGACATCAAAGCAGCACACAGGTACAGCATGGCTCTGACCAATACACCAACCTGTTCATCACAGAACAATTTCAACACCGCATATTTTCTCCCAAAACTCTCTTCCAAATATATTTTCCATTAATTTTCCACAGCACTCCACCCCACTCACATCCTTCCTGACCTGGGTTACTTAAAAATAACCTCGAATCAAGAAAGAACATCAGGAAATATAAATGGAAATGGCAGCTGATCAACCCCTAATAAAAGGTACATGGTATTAAAGCAGATCAGGCACCTGGTCACATTTGATATATTTAGAAGAGTCTAAACTCTGAAGTTACTTAGTTTAAATAATCCACTCCAGTGAAATTATACCAGATATACACATGGTAAAGGAGAGACACTTACTTCTATGCTTTTGACATAATAGCCACTCGTGCATGTTTATAAAAAACTAAGTGGAGTAGGAATAAACCCTTAGAATGTTTAGCTTTTCTTGGGGATGTTCCAGATTTATATATTATGCAGCTTCACTACCGGATAGGTAGTCCCCAAACATATCCTGGGGTGTGAAAAGTTAAAAAAAAAGAAACCATCTGAATAAACAGTACAGACAAGTAAGGGATAAGGAGAAATGGGTAATAAAGTGATACACACTAAAGCCAACTCTAGCCCTTCCAACAGTTTCTTGAATATACTAAAGCTTAACAACCACTTTCCTCTCTTTACTTGGCTCTATAATAAATACAGCCTGAAGAAGATCCAAAGTTATGCTGCATTTTACAGGGTAGCAAAACAATGTACTGCTCAGCACAAGGAGAAAACAAAAGCGAAAAAATGCTGAATTATGGATCTATTCCAAGTACCTAAAGAGAAGGAAAGGAGGCTTCAGCTTTAGTTAGCAACAGTTACATCACATTCTGCTCATTAGCACAAAAAGTTTAAACTCAAGTTTATTCTAGTTGCACAATTTTTTCCTGCTACAATTTAAATGTTTGCCAAACCAGAATGACTACTTCAAATTCAAATCAGATGGGAAATGATTAGAAAGAAAATAAACCATCTCAATCCCCCAGAAAACAGTAAAGAATGGAAGTAGAAAATACATGCCACATACATGCTCTACTAATGTATGAAAAAAAAAGAAAAAAGTACAACACAAGTACAAAAATCTAAAGAGAATTTTTTACTTTTTACTTTCCAGAAGACTCTTAGAGACTCTGAAATCAGATGTTTATTATGGTTCTCAGTAACACATCAGCTAAGACACTGAGCCAATAGTAAATTTCTTCCAGAGAAAGAAAAGTAAGACTGATCATTGTACAGCAACTTAAAACAATGTCCTGGCATATATATTTCTTTTTACCCGTGATTTTAGTTCCTGACAACAAGCTGAGAGGAAAATGCAAGAAAGTGAAGTGGGAAGCCTTGCAGTTTTCCCTTGCAAAAAAAAATCCTATTATTTAAGCCAACAGTTCTTAGAACTAAATGTCCTGGGTAAACGTTTGATATCATCTTTTCCTTGTCCTTCTGGGCCTGGTCACTTAGCCAGTTTGAAATTCACATCGCTGTTCTCTCAGCTTTGTCAGCTGCCTATTATGTTATGGGAGACAACATCAAAGATTTTACTAGACTCAAGGTAAACAACCTCCACTGCTCTTCCCATCCACTAGGACAGTCTCGTCATTGTAGAAGGCTTGGTCAAGCCTGATTTCCCCTTTGTAAATCCATGCCAGCCACTTCCAGTCACCTCCTCATCCTCATCTGTGTGGAACTGTTTTCCAGAAGGATTTTCTTAATCACTTTGCCAGGCACTAACATGAGACTGACTGCCCTCTACTTCCCTGGAGCCTCCTTTTTGCCTTTCTTGAAGATATGAGTGATATCTACTTTCTTCCAATCTTCAGGAACTTCTCCCTATCAACATGACCATTCTATAGCCTTCAAATCTTCAAGCCTCTGATATCAGGTTCACTGAAACAAAATGTTTTGATACTAGTGGACTGCATTAAGACATCATGAAAGACTATGGATGAATTCAAAGCCAGATTTATGTTCAGGAGTCACTCAGGAACTCAGAAAATTTTAAGTTTTTAAACTAAACTGGAGTAATTTACAGAAAAAGAATCTATTTTACTGCACACAACGGTCAAATAGCAATATAGTTAGGAGGCAAAGTCCAAACATCTAAACATATTAGGAAACATGAAAAAACACAATTAAAAAAATTAGCAATGAGATGCCCTGGATGCTGTATGTTTTTGCTGTTCTTACTTAACAAATCTCACACTCCAACACAGTGGTCAAAACATTGTGAGGTCTCAACATGAGAGAAAAAAATCAGAATTGCTTTCAAAATTACTTGTAACTACTGTGCATAATTACTTTGTAATGTCAGTCATTAGAGCTTCTTCTAGACATTCAGCTTGTTCTACAAGCCATTTCAAGCAGACCCAGCATTTATTCTTACTCTTGTCATACAGGCAGTTCATCAGGTCTCCACCAATGGTCTTGCACACTCCTGACACCCTAGAAATCTAGTATGTGACCCAAAAAATTAAAGGTGTGGAAATCTGGCAATAGCGAGACCAAGTAGCCAGGGACATGAGTTAAGAAAGAGGGGCCAAATCACAAAGAAGATTGTGATGACAAGGGTGCGCACTAGAGGAAAGCATCCTGTGAGCATGACACAGGTGAGGAGATAATGGAGGTGAACACCCAGGGACTCCCAGGGAGATTACAAATACTACAGCTCCACTGCCCTGGGTATAATCCACAACTTGCAGTGCAGTCTTTACAACAGCTCTCTGGGGCTTATACTACAGTACTGTCTTCCAAGCTTACCGCATGGAAGCTGAGTAAAGTACATGAACTCTTTTGCTTTTTCAAATAATCTCTTACACACTGCACCACTGTCAGAATAAGACTTGGTTGCTTGCACTTCACCCACCTTGAAAACAACAGCAGAAAGACAGTGTCGCTCAGCATACCAAGAAATAAAATGTTGGCCTGGGAGCTATCAGAGCAATTGCACAAATAGCACACAATGCATTTGAGAAGCCATGGGAAAGGACACAAGTGATGAAGTTCAGATCTTACACAGATGCTCATTTTTGTTAGTCTTCCCTCTTGCTACCACATTAAGTCATTTGCTGGTGTGATCTGAATGAGAAGAGCATAGAGACTAAGCAAACTTATATAGTGTTCCCAGCACCATGCACAGAAGGCAACTCAGAGCACTACATTAACATTTGTGGGGCAGAAACTAAACCATGAAGACAAAACAAAACAAACAGGTTGAAATTTACACAAGGCAAACACCAAAGCGAAAGACTGCAAGAGGAGGGCACTGGAAAGATGAAGCAAAATATCTGTAAAACCATATAATATTAGCCTATAAATACATTCCAAAGATTATGAAAATCGTAAGTCTTGACAAAGCAGAAACACCCTGCTAGCATAAGTAATATTAAGAGAATCTGCTATAATTACAAATGGCTTATTCACACAAAAAAAATCAGAAAGAAACTCTACAATTTCAGCCAAGTGCATCAAAACCAAACTGCCTGAAACATTAATTTGTACGTGGAGATTAACAGGACCAGCAAGAGAAGTCTGTCTGGAAGGACAGATTTGTAAGGTGTACCCAACTCAGCGGCAGAGGGAAAGGAAGTCAAGAATTACAACGGGGATACCCCAGCTGTAGGTTTCAGGATTAGGTATGCCTCAGGTCTGACCACATGCTTTTCCTGTGTGCAGAAGCATCCACCTGATACCTTATGTCTAACTCAGTAACCACTTCTGCGCTCACCCATTAAACCACATATGAACACCCTAAAATACTGCAAGGATAAACAAATATCCCCGTGCAGATGGTGTTACCCATATGGTAGCATATGGGTAACACTGTTGGGCCTGTTGTACTACTGCAGAAGTAAGGGAGTCAAGAAACTGATTCACTGTGAGGCCACAGGGACTGAGGAGCTCAGGAAGCAAATGCACCCAGTACATACTAACCCAAATAACCTCCCATTATTTCATATGGACTATGAACACACATAAGACACACATATGAACACACATATGGACTATGAACATAAGACACATGCACATTCACATTCACCTGCACATGCACATTCAGCTGTCTTCAAAATAGTAAAAATAAAATAAAAAATCAAAGTGGTATTTTCAGAAAGTGAACTTTAAGCACACCTATTCCTAGAGGCTAGAAGGTACTTGCTTTTTTCCTGTCTTTTTTTTTTCCCTTCTATGAAAGGTAAAGCTTTTTATTTATTTCACATGGAACCACTTGGCATTGCTCTAAACTGTCAAGAGCATCTGAGTGGCTGCCTTTACTTCGTTCGCATCCTTGGCATGCAGCCAAGTTATCTGCTGCTAAGCTACAAGAATGCAGTGGAGCATTCAGGGGAAGAGTAACATTCTCTGAAGTATTTTAATATTAGCATAAGTGGTGAAGACATGACTTCTCTGTAGGTCTGCAAAAATCTTCACACTGCTGATGACAGAGTTCTCTCAGGTCGCTGCACATTTTGGACCCTAAAATACTGGACACCAGCTAGCTAGGCTTTCCCTCAGGCCAACAAGTAATGCACTTACGAAACTTCCATCTGCAGTAGGCAGCAAAAAATATAAGAAAAACCGTACTTTTGAGCCTGCAAGCTTGCATCCTTTACTATAACAAATCTGCAGCAAAATTAATTGTTTCCATCTGGTTGTTTCCATAACACAATCATTTGGATCAAAAAGCTTCACTTTTTTACATGTATTTGTACCTCAAATTTAGCATTAGAATACAAGGCCAGGCACACGTAGGTTAAGAGAAATGCCACATTGGAGGCTGCCTTGTGCATTGTTAACTTAGTCTCACATGTGCAAGTATAATAATTGCAACCCTTCATTACATGGTTCTTCTTCAAGGAGGTTCTAGTTAAGTTACCACGTATAAGTGAGGCATAATTTCATATTTTGCTTTATCTTCAGTTTTGAATGCATGAGTCCCTTCTTTATCTATTGCACATTAACTAGCAGAGTTCAGAAACTTCATATATGATGTCATACGACACTGCTTATGATATCATTCATACGCTTCCTTAGAATGAATGCATTTATTTTCACAACAGCTTGTGAGGTAGGAAGGAATCACTGCAAGTATGGTCAAGAGAAAAAACAGCAGTTTCAGATTCAACTCAATTTGGATGCCTGATCTGAAAAACCATCAGCCTTTCATGTTAAAATGGCACTTGTAATTGTTTTAACCACTGCTTTCATAGAGAGCTGCTCTGCCTTTGCACGTCTAGCTCTGTGTCAAGCTAGGTCCCAAAAAAAAAAAATTATTATCTACCATAAACACCTTGTGGATGTCATTTGTGCAATTTTTCAGAGATCCTAGGCAAAAGACCAAATGCAATTCCCAGAGGTGGTGGTCTGATTTTACCATGAAATCATCTTTCTCTTTGTGTAGCCTCATGCCTCATGTACTACAAATGGTCAGAGAAGGAGAGGGTGGGAACAGAAAAGCCCTATAGAAAAGGACCCCCTTCAGGATATTAATCGTAATTCTTTATGAGAAAGAAGACCCAAGAAAGAATCAGATCTGAAACTGCAGAGAAATGACAAGAAAGAAGAAAGTGTGACTGCTAGGCTGCTCAAGATGCCTTAGCTGTGTCCTTTGCTGCCTGCTGGGTGCAATCCTGCATCCCTACAGCCTCTTCGTATGCTCTGTGTACTTGAACTTAATACAAAAGCAGAACAGTCAGAAAACACACACATATTAATACTTGTAAGGTGCAGCTGCAGGACCAGAGACACTGCTCCAGCCCTTGGACCTTAAACTGAGCTGACACTGTGACAGCCTTAGCTGGCTGCTATCCTGCTGTGGGATAACCACTACAGAAGGCATCTGCCTTTCCAGTGGGTGTTACACCTCACATCAGCTGTCACAAAAATACTGAGATTCCTGGATTCTGGAAGCCTGGAAGATTCCAGCATCTGGAAGCACCAATTCATTTGGAGCTCTCAAGTTTTCTCCCCATCTCTGTTCCTCAGCTTACCTGGTATCCCTTCAGTCATCACATACCTCTTGGTGCAAGAAAGCTACAAGCCAGAGACATCACAGCCACAAAAAACAACAAATCACGCAGCATATCACACACATAAGGTTGAGTACCATCCCACAAGCCTACACTAGCCTTATGTTCCTGGTCAAGCCCTAGGAACAGGTAAGAATAATTACGCTATATATATGCAATAGTAGTATTGTCACCTCAGTGCCATTTAGTGCTGTTCTTCCCTTTATCCGTACACAAAAATGTCTGCATGATTAGTGATGATATTGCACAGACATCATCATCTTCACTCCTCTGTCAGTTATTCTTTCATCTTTCTCTTAAGAGAGCTTTGCAGGTGGCCCATAAATTTTAATTCTCACCAATGAATTTATTGGGAAGAAGTATCTTTAGTATTTCTCTAAAATTGTTCTTTGAGTGCCAAATGGAAGAGAATATGATTAGCACAAAAGAAAGCTGCAATTTTCTTGTCACGACTGAGCATCCATGAATGCACAGGGTTAAAAATAAATTCCTGATTTCATTCTGGAGGACATCAGAGAGACTCTGTCAAAGTTGTTGAACACAATCTCCATAATTCCAGAGACGGACATAAAATCTTTGCCATTTACTGAAACAGGAGAAACAATTTGTATAAGGGGAGGAAGAGGATAGAAAGCAGAAAGAACCAGTCACCACCTGCAATCATCCTCAACTTCCAACATACAAGGATCCAGCACATACCTAAATCATCACACAGAAAACAGCAATAACGTAGTATGTTTTAGGATCCAGCAGTGAAAATTTCAGAGCTTCGTCTACAGTCACAAACACTTAAATCTCATGGGTGAAAAACCAACAGATGTTCCCTGTGACAGCAGCAGCAGAAGTTACCTGAGGTGTCTGGGATGCAGGTGTCCACACATAAGCCTGGCAGCTGGGTTCATGTGACAGTCAACTGAGACAGTTATTGCAGTGACACCTGATTTAGGATGGAGTGACTAGGTATCTAGACTGCACTGACTGTACTGGCTACAACTGTCTGCAACGGTGTCTAGCTCATGCAGGGCACCTAACGTTGCATGAGCAGCATTTTACGCTACAGTACACTACTGCAAGTGTACAGATATTAACAGAAAGTTTATAGTTTATTCAAAGAATGTTAAATAGAGGCGCTACATTTTTGAAAAAGCAATATAATGATCTTGACAAGTTCAAAAGATTACAAAGGACACCCTGTAGTGCAATGGAAATCTTGCAGTAATTTAGGAACTTGAATCACACTAGGTCAAAAATGCAGAACTATTAAGGAGCAGATAATTTCAGTTACTCAGCCATTATACCACAGTCAACAACTCAAAAGGCAAAAAGTCGACAAAAAGTCAGTGTTGCACAGGGCCACGGGAAGAAAGGGGAGAATATAATCCCAGATTGTTTTCAATAGCTCCAGCATTTAACTCTTAAAACAACATCATTTTTTTCAGAAGAAGTAGTGGAACTGATAAGATCTTCCACTGTAGAATAGTGGAAGTCAAATCACTTATGACAATATATCTCAGTTCAGAATCGAACTTTTTATACACTTCCTAATAAACCCGAGTTAGTCCTGAGCTCATGGAAAATACAATAGAGATATTGAAATGGCAGGATTGAATTGGAGAAGTCTCTGCTTCTATACATACTCATTCTGTACCTCAAACAGAAAATCTGAGGGGACTGCTAAGTCAAAAAAACTTTGGAAGTTAGATTGTAAGCATATGTTCCTAGATATCTAGTGCAGAGGCAGAGTGCTAAAAAAAACCTGTCCCTCAATCAATCGGCAGCACCAGTAATGGCTGGTATACAGAAAAATCTGAAAAGAGGTACTATATGAAATTTCATTTTCTCTCAACTGTAAAAAAAGGCAAATGACACCATCTCTCTGAACTGCTGTGGCTGATCAACAATCAGGCAATAAACAAACTTCAACACTGTTTTCAATCCAGACAAAATCTACCCACCCTCTTTCCCTGCCAGCAGGTCTATGAAAGAGTACCTGAATTTGGCCAGCCCATCACCACTTTAAGAAGCGCAAAGTGAGAGTGCTTAGAACAGTCACACTGGAAAATGGGTTCGTGTTGCCTCTGACCCCGCAGCAGCCATGGTACCAAACCAGTTTTGAAGCAATGGATCTGCAGAAGTGCACTACTGCTAGCAGCAAAAATCTGAGGCAAAGAATAGCCAAGAAGCGGTCTGATATTTTCAAACCTCGTGATCTTCACCAGCTGCATGAGATCTGTGTTAATGACTTTCTGCACTGAAGGGATTCTTTCCAGTGTGAATCTGCTCCACCTTGTGTAGAAGTCACATAGTGGGATACTACCTTGAGTGCCCGATTTGCAGTGCGAGCAGAGGGTCCTGCAGCAATCAGCTCTCTACAAATGCTTTACATACTACCAACTGGGTTGGATGCCATGGTTGCTCAAGATGTAGTATGGACACACACGTGAGCAACCATAATAGGCTGCACCAAAAGGTGTTCTATCCCGTCATTTTTGCACAAACTAATCAGTAATGCAGACATACTGCAAGTGGAGAACAAGACTGGTAATTAAAATACTAGTAGCCAAACTGAGCAACCATGACAGCTTTTATTGTACATGCCAGTTCACAGGATGTAAAATCCTCACCAAGTGGATAAAAAAAATGGTGTTATATTACTAATTATGACATTGTAATACATGGATGTATGAAGACTGTTGTGATGTCTTATTACTACAGAAACAGAAGAAGCTCTGTCTGGATCTTTGATTCAGGTACATATGGTGGGAAACTAGTATAAGACAAAATAAGATAAATAGAGTTTGATTATTAAGTAGACTAGGGACTGACTTGCTATTTTTGTGCTCAGAATTTGTTTTTTCGTTTTCTACGAATTTCAACCAAACAGATCCAGCCAAACAGATACAACTCTGCCGACAAAGGAGACAGAAATAGAAAAGCAGTAGGATTGTCTGTAACACTGGTGGAAGAACAAAATTAATGTTAAATAGTTACAGTACTTCATTTTAAATGCAGTTTGAGTATTCACATTATCAGTGTGAGCTATACCGTTGTATGTAGGTTCTTGTCACTTTGCATAACTTTCCTGTGATGTTTAAGGTTGAGAAGGTGGAACACATTATTGTTAGATGGCTTTTGTGTTATGGTTTTGGCCTTTATGCCTTGCAATGCATTTCTGATTTAGTTCTAATCTGCTGCCTGTCTTTCATTTGCTGACATTTCACCTGTTAGCTAAAAGAATCTCCCAGCAAATCCACAAATAAGGCTTTGCCAAAATGATATTTGCCTTGGCATCTAACTGTTTTTCCAATAACTTAATTATGAGTTTGCATTTCTGTTAAAACATACTGTAATAGTTCAGGGACTTACGATACTACACAGAGAAACATTAATGCCTTCACACTGTGGTCTGTCTTCAATAATATTTTGTCTCACCAAAATCTGGCCTTATTACCACAAAGTGTTTTAAATTACTCTTTAGACTAAAATATTCAAGTGGTGACTTTTGTTGTCTTTTGCTCCGAAGTGTGACAGACACTCAAGAACAGAAACCAACAGACCAGTCACCAATTTCTGGCCAAAATCACTTGACATGGATTAAGATAGCCAAAGATTTAATATTGAAACATTCAATGGCTTCAATATTCTCCAAGACACACCTCTGTGGACTTAACTAATCCTTCAAGAGGAAGGCATGTCAAAAATAAACTAGATCTACCTGTTAACCATTTTTGGGTATGTTCCCCATTTTTGCATACTTACAAACAGCCCATTTCATAACACCACAGCAGAAACATAACACTTAAATTTTAGTAAAATAGCAATAAACATGGCCATGACAATTTTTATTCTTCTCTTCATCCCCAAAATGTGCTCATTACTAAGCAAGCAGGAAAACACAAAACATTTATCAAACACAAAACTTCAGTCCCTGGAGAGATCACAAGTGTAAAATGCTATTTAGCTGCCACTTTTACCTTAGGCCAGAAAACAGACTATAAATTCACTTTACAGTTCTGCACGAATGGTCAGAGGCAATAACTTTGATGTAGCTTGCCTTAAACGCAATGTGAATGACTTGTCTTTCAGTTATTCCTTGAATGTATATCGAAATGGTTTGAAGCAATCTATGTGTTGAAAGTGCCAATAAACTGTTTTCTCAAGATGTTAAACTTGCTAAGGGTGCACTCGATGCCTTCATCGAGATCACTGATAAAGATGTTAAACAGGACTGGACCAAGCCCTGAACCCTGGGGAACACCGCTCATGACTGATTTCCAACTGGATTTACTTCCATTTACCACAACACTTTGGGCCCGGCCATCCAGCCAGTTTTTAACCCAGCAGAGGGTGTGCCTGTCCAGGCCAATGGCAGCCAGTTTCTCCAGCAGGATACCGTGAGAAACCGTGTCAAAGGCTTTACCGAAGTCCAAGTACACCACAGCCACAGCCTTTCCCGCATCCATTAAATGGGTAACCTTGTCATAGAAGGAGATCAGATTCGTCTGGCAGGACCTGCCTTTGGTGAACCCATGTTGGCTGGGCTGGTTGTCCCACGTGTACTGTATGATAGCACTCAAGATGATCTGCTCCATGACCTTCCCCGGTACTGAGGTCAGACTAACAGGCCTGTAGTTCCCCAGATGCTCTCTCCAACCCTTCTTGTAAATGGGTGTAACATTCGGCAGTTTCCAGTCTAGCAGCACTTCCCCAGTCAGCCAGGACTGCTGGTAGATGAGGGAAAGGGATTTGGGGGTTACTGGGGGTTACTGTCTACAACTGCCTGAAAGGAGGTTGTGACGGGGTGGGTGCTGGGCTCTTCTCACAAGTGACAAGTGATAAGACAAGAGGAAACGGCCACAGGTTGCACCAGGGGAGGTTTAGACTGGACGTTAGGAAGAATTTCTTTACTGGAAGAGTGGTCAGAGATTGGAACAGGCTGCCCAGGGAAGTGGTGGAGTCACCATCTCTGGAGGTGTTTAAAAAATGGGTGGATAAATTTCTTAGGGACATGGTTTAGTAAGGAGACAGGCACGGTTGAACTCGGTGATCTCAGAGGTCTCTTCCAACCTAGGGATTCTAGGATTCTATGATTCTAAGATAGTGGCCAAATGATAGTGGGGGTCACCTCGGAAAGTAAGAGCTAGTTACCCCAAAGTTGTCTTCATGCAAGAATCATTTAGGGACTCTCTCATGAGAAGGTCTCACAAAAACACTAACCCCAAAAGCACCAATATCTTAAAACTTTCCCACTGGCCATCTTTAATTAACTCTGTTGAAGGTAGTCCATCCAAAAAAAAAAAAAGGAATTGTGGAAGAAAAAAAAAAATCCAAGCCACTTTTTTTCTTCACAGATATTGAGAAGACAAATTCATCTGTTAGTTGTTTTTAAATACCACAGGAAGTATTCAAAATATGGACGTCTCTGGTAGACCTTTGTGTTGGTACACCCTGCGGAGTTACTTGCCCACATGTAAGCAATACGATTTTCGGACAATATTACACCTGAAAGTGGCAAGTCATTTTGCCAAAAAGATAACACCACTTCTCAGCCATCTGCTACATACAACAGACATACGATGCTGAACCACACAGGCAGGTTTTGCCCAATAAAATTGAAGAGATTGACTTTCAATTCATTACATCTTCAGAGAAAAATATGACCTTTCAGCACTGTCGCTAGATTTCACATAAACTAAATTAGCAGAGAGGTACAGCAAAAGCTGTTGGTGGCATATCTCTGCCTTATCACTTCAAGGAATGTATGTGAAACAGAGAGGTTTCAAACACCACTAAATCACCATGTCCTTTATAAAATAAATACAGAGCTACAGTAAGCAGAAAAAATTCAAATGATTGGATTCTGTTAATCTGTGGGGACATGGACTTAATACTGCATTTAATTTTGCTAAGTGGGAGGAAGATTATTGAGGGCAAGATACAAAGAATAGTCTCTGCTCAAATCGTATCATATTTACAAGCTTAAATACACTAAGACAGTTATTAATAACTATATCAGAACATTTCCATGTATTCAATTGACAGTTATAAAAGAAACTAAACATACAGGCCTCCTCCCAATGCAGACAATAACAATAATAATAATAATATTTACATTCCTCTATTCACTGGCTTCCAATAGCCTGTAATAAAAAATATCTGCGAATTTGCTGGATAACAAGTGCCATTCTCTTATGAAACACTGCAGAAAGCACAATTCTTAGGCATTTTACTTCAATTTTGAAAGAGACTAGCCACTCACTAAGACAAAGTAATTATTTTTCCAGAGTTTTTGAAACAAAAGCTGAAATTCATTCTCATCAAGTCTGTCATTGTCACAGTGGAGGACCTGCACTTGGGAACTGCACTTGTTTACAGCCTACGGTTCCTGTGGGAAGAAGCAGTTTAACTAATACCAGAATATAAGCTTTTCACATGAAGTACTTTCATGTCTTAACTTGCTGTTTTGAAACTCAGCTTCTTCCACATTGTTATTTCAATATTGTCTTTTTTTCCTGAAATGTGAAATCAGAGTGAATAGCAATACCTGTTTGGTATTTACAAAAACTCTTCTAAAATCTGAGGGAGATCAAACCACTTTTCTTTAAAAGTAGAAACTCCTCTTAAAATCATTTCATATCTGCAACATACTTGATTTGATCCCATATTCCCAGAGTATCAACTGATTCATGCATTATGCAGTTTGTTAATATTAAGCAATGTACTGCACTTATAAAAGAATTTGCTTTGAAGCAAATATCCTTCTTAAGGAAAAAATATACTAATATATTAATATAATAGAATATACTAATATATTAATGGAAAAGATTAAAAAATGCATTCTGTCATTGCAACCATTTTCCAAGCCCGTAATACTTTAATATTGCAGTAAATCTTGTGAAGGCATTTGCCGTCTTCCTCAAAACAGTGTTAGGGTTCCTGTAATACTTTAATGTCTCCTCATCATGGATTATTGGAAAGGCATAACAGCACTAGTACTGTTTAAATGTGAAATCATTCAGCTGCTGGGCTTGTTGGGGTATAGATACCCAACCCTAAACACATCTGTTTTAACCAAAATAATGTCTCCTGTATAAGGAAGTACACTTCCAACACTCTCCCTACTGAACTCTGCACCTGAGAAGCAAAATTCTTACCTAGTACCACTTGAAAAGCAATCCTTAAACAATTCAAACTAAACTTAAAAGGCTCTGCAAACTAAGGAAAATGAAGTCTGTTTGTTCTGCATGAACTCTCCAGTTATGTAACTTAAAGAAAACGTGTTGCTTTAAAAAAAAAAAATCAGTCAAAGGATGCTGATAAAGCTCTCTCATGTGAATAATTCTTCTTCCTCTCTCTCCCTCATCTGTGTAATTCTATAGCACCTATCACTCTAATTAGTCTCAATTACGTAGGCAAATAAACCCCAAACTAACAGAGATTATTTTTTTATTTTCTCTCTTTTGGAAAAGAGACATCTGATTCTTCAAAAACTGGCAGAGAGCTTGTCAATTTTTTTTCATTCTGATAATATGTTTGTGTGGTGAAACCAAACCAAATTTAATCCAGGCAGTATTTTTATACTGCCAGAAGTTAACATGTACAACACTTGAGTTTTCATTACCCTCTCATTAAGGTAACTTTGCCTTCCTCTGTTAATAGAATGAAGTGTCACAGTTTATTATTTTACACCTATAAGAATATGAGTACATATTCTGAATGAGAAAAAAATCTTTAATCTTCAAATATTTCTCTTTTTGCTTGCGAGTGATCAGTTTTGGTCATTAAGGAAGTTTCCTATACACCTTAGCAAAGGTTTGTGTCTATATAAATATATAAACAAGGGTGCACTTCAATGAATAAACATCTGTAAAAAATACTAGCACTCAAAAGCTTTATTCTACGTCAAGCCAAAGTTGAACGGGAAAAAGATACTTTCTGATGGTCTGCCTAAAAATTGAAACTAGGATCCCAAGAAAAAAAATGAAGTGCTCTTCTGCCTCTTTAATTGCAGTCTGCTGTTCTTAAAAATGTGAACATACTTGATATTTAAAGCAAAGAAAAATTCAGTTCCATGCCTTATTTTGTCTCTGCACCACTAAGTAATTACAAACAACTCAGACATTCATCATTATAAAAGCGCAACTTAAGATTTCCGTAGAACTGATACGGAAAGGCATTGTTTTCACACAGTTCTCTTAGTCAAGTCACAGTGTAACAACACCTCCAATAAACAAGTGTACTAAGCCAATGTAAAGTAGACAGGGAACTATTCCTATTTAATTTCATCTAGGGCATCTTCCAGTATTTCATTTATCAATTCTTACAAAAATATGCCTCAAAGCAACAAGTCAGAATGTGATGGACGAATATGACATAACTACAACAATGCCAACTTCCCTAAGTTCACTTGCTTAACTGTGCACCATCTCAAAGGCTGCTTAAGCACACAAGTATTCATTCTAAACGGGGAAAAAAAGGACAAATGCAAGAAGGTTCAGAGCTCTCCTCACAAAATTACACTAGCACAGAGCATGTATGTGCTTAGGTCTGTGTCCCTTCTCAAAATCAGGGAACACGTGCAACCACCTTCCTTACAGTTACCCAAACTTTTCCAAACCAGTTTGACACCTGACTGGTTTCTCCTCTTCAGGGAGAAAAGCACTAGGGCAAGCCAGATGCAGATTCAAACAAATTTCAAGCAGTCAGCAAACAAGATCAAGAATTTACATGAGGCAATAGGAGGTGTGTGGTTAGGAGAGCCGATCTTTATCTGTGCCCTTTTCTTCAGAGTTATGTAATACACAGATCGTATTTAACCACTTGCTTGTTTGACACATACATGTCAAGCTGATCAGCTTTCTGGGGGGTGGAACTTAGCAGTTCACGCACTACGCACCATTACCCCTACTGGGAGTGAAACCCACCAAAGCCTTTGGTGTTCTTCGACCGATGAAAAGCACACAAGATCTGGCTCAAGCATTGCACCATCATTTCTGTCGCAAGCATGATTGCCTTCACAACACCTGCCTGGCAAAGAACCTGCCGACTTCTGCTGAATGGCACAGGCCGTAAATAGGGGCACATGCTCGCCCTCGTCTCCCTGTCTCCTCATCTCTTGGAGGGGTGCCCAAGGGACAGCTGAGAGCCTGTTACCCCTCACAGCATCGCTGAAAGACATAGCAGCCCCACAGCTGCCCAGGGATGAGCTCTGTGACGCCTTGGAGTTCACCTGCTGGTACTTTGGCCCCTCGCTCACTCTATTATTTGCTGAGTTTGATTGGAAAAGCGTAGCTGCATCGCAGAACTGTCAATATCAAAATGACCAAACACCTAGTTTGTGAGATGCTGCTTTCTGGGCTCTTTCCTTAAATCAGGCGTGCAGACACTAGGGGGGCGAAGAATCAGGGAGGAAGGAAGAGTCGTTAGATGGGATGGGAAAGCCACCGGCCCTGCCACTTTATGAGCGGCTGCCGCTCTTTCGAGCGCTCCAGGAGCGGCGGGGACTTTCCCGCCGAGGGCTGGGACCTGGGGAGCTGGGGGTGCCCCGTCACCGTCCCGGTGGGGATCCCCGTCCCCTTCCCGAGGGGGGCGGGGAACCAACACTGGGGGTCTGGTAGCGACCCGCTCTCCCCTGGCACGGCCGGACCGCCGCGCCGGGGCCCTCCCTCCGGTCCCGCACCCCTCTCTCCCTGTCCCGCATCCCTCCCTCCTTGCGCTCCCTCCCTCCCGCACTGCCGCCCATGCCGGGGCAGACGCTCCGAGGGGCGCGGGGCGGCACTACCTGCTTGTCCAGCGCGGCATCCTTGGCGCTGCCGGCGGCGGAGCCCTTGGGCGCCGGCACCCTCTCGCAGTTGCAGCCCTCCAGCATGTACATGCCGGCGGGCCGGGCGCTCTGCTCGCCCTCGAAGTAGAAGAGGACGTTCTGGTAGAGGGCGAACCACTTCTCGTGCCAGCGGTTCGTCTCCGCCGTCTTCTTGCTCAGGTAGCCCCGCTTGGTGCCCTCCTTGCGGGCCAGCAGCGCCAGGTACAGGGCGTGCCCCTCGTTGTACCGCACGCTCTTCTGCATGGCTGCGGGCGCCGAGCTCCGCGGGCGCGGGGCAGCCTCGGCGGCCGCTCAGCGCGCCGACACCGGCCGCGCCCCCCCGCGACCGCGCCTCATGGGCGCCCCCCGCCCCGCGCTCCGCCCGCCCCGCCGGCCGCGGCTCCGCCGGGTCCCCTCCCCCCGCTTCTCCTGGTGCCTGTCCTCCCCCTCCGCCTCCCGCTTCTCCCGGTGCGGGTCCCCTCCTGCCTAGCACGGCCGCGTACCCCCCCTCCGCCCCCCCTCTCCCGGTGCGGGTCCCCTCCCGCCCAGGACCGCCTCCCCGCGGGAGGAGAGCGGCGGGCGGGCGGGCGGGGAGCTGCCCCCCGGGGCAACTCTGGCGTGACGTGGAGGGATCAGCCGTAATCCGCTTTGGAGAGCGATTTAAAGAGCAAAATCGCCGCTGCGGCGCCCTGGTCCCTCCCTCCGCCCGGTGGTGGTGGGGCCCGACGGGTGGCGGGGTGGGAGGGGTGCGGGGGTCACCGCGCGGCCCCGGGGATTCGGGTGGGGATTCGGATTGGAATAGGGATGGGGATGGGGATGAGGATGGGGTTGGGGGTGAGGATGGGGATGAGGTTGGGGGTGAGGATGGGGATGGGGATGGGGATAGGGATGGGGATGGGGATAGGGGTGGGGATAGGGATGGGGTTGAGGATGGAGATGGGGATGGGGATGGGGATAGGGAAGGGGTTGGGGGGTGAGGATGGGACGCCCGGAGCAGCGACTGAGCCGAGCGGGCCGGGCCGGACGCGGCTGGGTGGGTTGGGGCTCGCTGTTGGTTCCCCGATAGTTTTTCGCCTTTCGGGTTCTTTCGGGTGAAAAATCTTGGAAAGCGGCAGGGCTAGGCGAGAGGCGGTAACTTCGCTTTCGGGCTGCGCGGCGAATTAAAAAGCAAAACCAAGAAGTGAGAACCCCTCGAGAGAAACAGCAGAAACCCTGTCGGTGCTGACGCCTGTTAAAGGCGAGGAGGGGGAGGTGAGAGCTGCAGGAGAGCTTCCCCCGGGGAACCCCCTCCCCGCATCTCCCCGGGCACCCGCGTTGTGAGCGAGTCACCCGGCGAGGGGTCCGAGTCACAGAGCCCCGCTCGCGCCCCGGCTGCACCGCGCGGCACTGCGGCCGCGGCCAAGCTCCAGCTCCCGAGGAGCGTGCGGGGACAGCTGGGAGAAGAGGGTGGCTCGTCGCCTCCCCAGCAGCAAATCCGTGCGCGCTCTGCTTGGAGACGAGTTACTCGGGTTTATTTTTGCACTGAGTTTAGTAGGGCGAGCAGCACGCACGGCTTTGTTTCTGCGAGGCAGGACAGCGGAACGAGGTACGAGCAGACTTTGCGTGTAAAATATAAGCTCTGGCAAAGGAGCTGGCATCAATATGTTACTTAAAACATAAGTGGTGTGGAAGTTGCTACCTACTAGAGGACCTTTAAATTTACTAAATTATTTAAGCATCTTTTTAAGGTTCTTGCACAAAGAGGCATTTGAAACTCTTCCATTTTAAAACATATTTTGCTTAGGTAGCATTACATCTCTTCTGCTTTACCAAGTCTTATGAGTAAGAAAGAAAATTGATTCTCTTACTGACTTTCCAAATAAAAATGGGAAAATTACAATACTCAATGTGCTGTATAACACACAGAACGAGTCAGAAAATATTCCCTGTTTGATCTCTTGTCAGTGATTATGATTTTGAGTGTTATTTGCAGGAACCGTGGACCCATGCGGAGTTTTAAAGATCTCATTCTGTGAACAGACAACTTTTTATAACCAGAAATAGACAGGTGTGCAAATCCTGTTGGAACTGACTAGTTTCCCTTGTGGCTTCACATTATGAAGTTTGAGCTTACTAGGGAATGTCCAGGGAGGTTCAGGTTTTGGACAGCGATTGATGATCATTTGGTTGATGTGCACGTGTGAAATAATTCTGTTTATGCACGTCAGTGACTGGGTTTTTACTTTCACAGTGCATCTTTAATTCAGTTTCACTCTTCTTGTGCTATCCAGTCAGTATTAATTTGGTGTGTGACATTTTATGGGATCTATTGATGCAAGTTGATGGCAAGGCAGTGACACTGCGGGAAAGAAGGAGACTGCAACTCAAAATTGAGTTTTTGAATACTTGACACTAAGTGAGTAGTCAGTGCTTTCCAAAGATATGCATCATATATCATAAGCAAATGCTATAGTGAGAACCCATGTTCACCAAGAAAAGTCTGCAAATTTTTGTCCCAACTTATTTAATTTGTATGTTAATAAAACCTCTACATAGATCAGGAATTCTTATGCACCATCTATTCTGCCACAACACCTGAGACATACAGTAAAAATAAATGACTGGAGTTAAATTTTAACTACTAAATAAAAAAAAAAAAAAGAAGGGGTTTTCTTTTACTACATCATTTTCTGCTAGACGTGCAAGCATTTCTGTTAAGCTGAAAATGTAGGATATGTTATTGCCCAGCAACTCATAGGAATTATGAGGCCTCTAATGTTGCTCTTCATTACAGTGAACACTGATTGTGTAACCATGAATTCCTGTGCTTTACTGTTCAAAGTATTATTTAGTCCTCTCGATATTTTATTCCTTGATCATTCTTGTAAGTGCACAACCTAGTTTTTATTGCTTTGAATATCTGCTGCATATCTATGCATCTATATACTGTCTAAGACATCTAAAATCACATAAGTAAATATGGTTTGGGGTTTTTTTTATTTATTTATTCATTACCAACAATAAAGAAGGAGTTGTTTACATTTTTGAAAAAAGAAATTGTGGGTCAAATTCATATATATGAAAATGATAGTTACATGTGCAAACAGATGTAAAGGAATCTGTTGATGTAATTTATTCCATGGGGCTCTGAAGAAAAGAGCATACAGATAAGCACACTGTTTTTCTTTATTTTCTGTCTTCCTTAACGAACCCTTCATTTTTGTGTATTTTCATTTCAGAGGATTCATTTATAAAACCATATTCCTGAGTGTTGTGTCATTATAGGCCCCAAGGAGCTTTCTGTAAACCTGTGATGTTAAGTTGTGGTCACATGTCAGCTGAGATAATCTAACACATTTAGCCTACACTTACCTTGAAATTTCAATTTGGAACTAATTCATTACATGTTGTTCAAAGCTGTCATAAAGAAAGAAATACACGGCACCTTATGACAGTGCAATTGTTGATGCAATTCTACCCAGAACTGACCGTGAGATCTCGGGGGGCAAAGTCAGTGAGTTGTCACTTTTCTGAGTGACAGGTGACAGGAAAATCTATTTCAGAAACTATGTAAAATTTAGGCCTATATTCTGAAAATGCCTGGGAAAAATACTATTAATGTATTGGTAAAGAAGTTGTTTAAAACAATGGAGAAGGGTTGTTGTGCTATCATTTTTGCATCAGAGTTTCTATATATTTGCTATATGTTATTATACATTTGGAACATTTATTTGTCACTAAGTTGTGATAGTAAATCATTGTTCATTATTTCATGCCAAGGGAACGTATCAAATACAGAGTAATTTTGTAAAGCTGTTGAACAGCTGCAACAATATCTTACAGGAAACAAACTAGATTTCACTACTTATAAATCTCTTTTTCTATATTATCTGAAAAGTGGAACAACAAATACCTTCTTTGTGATTTTGTTTATGCAGATTTGCTGACATAATTGTTTACTTTTTAAGGCATAGAGCATAATTTGGCTATTTGAAGAGCATTTATAATATTCAGCTAAGATTTATTTATCCGATGAAGTAGGAAAATGTTTCAAACACATTATATCATACATAACTGGTATAATAAGTCCTGAGTATCTTGAAAATAACAGAATATTCTGATCAGTATGGAAATGTCATTTACCAACTATCATTCTCATTTAAATGACTTCAAACAAATTTGTGTGTTCTTAATTCAGCTCTTGATGTAATTTGAAAATATTTGCTTTTCCTGTTTTATCTAGACATTTTCTGAGTGGAACTGCCTTGGCTAAACAGTTTTAAATCTTTGTGCATACCAGGTCATATGAATATCTCCCTCGTGGTTACTTGGTTTTTAGCAACTGGAAGCAAATGCTTGGGATCAGCCTTCCTGTGGCAGAGGTGTAACTACACATAGACCTCAGCCTGGTGAAAAAGGTGGTGGAACAAGTGTTCATGAAATTCCTTCCTTCAGGAATCCCAGGGCGAGGATAATTTCATAGTGATTCTTCGCAGAGGGTGAGTAGCACCTCTGATACCATTCGCACATCGTTCCAGGGAAGAGCACTTGGGCTCTTTAAGAAAAGAGAGTGTGTTAGTTCTGTGCATAGCAGAGACATCTCGTCACAACGTACACAAGTGCGGTCTAGCTATTGTGCAGCTCCACACACACTGATTCACAGGACTTGAGAGCTCGGAGGAAAGAAAAGAGTTTTTGCTGCCACAGTGAAGGGTAACAAAGGGACCACTCAATCCTTTCAGTGGGAGATTTCAGCAGAAAGCAGATAACTGCAGAACATTTACCTATTACACAGGTGGGGGTATGATCATGCAGGTTTAATGGCTTAGTCTCTGTGCTAAATTCTTCATACACACAAGGAAAGGATCCATGCTAGGAACAACTTCGTCTATGCATAAATTTGAATTGCTAGGGTCAGTCAAAAGTGAATGCACTTCCTGTTGTAATACACAGCATCCTCGGTACACAACTGACATGTTTATGGTTGAGATTTTGAGAGAAGAATAGCAGGGGAAAGTTTTAGAGGAAGTTTTGAAAGAAACAGTTTGGTGTGGCTATAGAGGTCATTGGGGAGTTCTTGTCTGTGGTCAGGGACAGCAGGGAGAAATGTGAAGGACAATTGAAAAAATGAGAAAGAAATGCACAGCAGAAGCTGTCTCACAGTCAGGCTGGAGAAAATGAAAAGCAGGAAACAAAAGAAAAAAAAAAGACAATCTGTAATCAAGGGAGTCAATTAAACGGAAGAAATAACACTATTTAGGCAGGAGGCAAAAGCAAGTGGGTAGTGGAAGAATTCGGCCTGATTGGCAGACTACTAATAATGAGAGCACAGGAGGTAAAGAGCAGAGGAAGCCAGTGTGAGTAAGCAAGGGCTAAGAATGGCTGGGGAAGTGGAGAAGACAGCATGAGGATCCTAACAGCAAGGAACAGAGGAAGGAGTTACTGGGAGGTGGTGACAGAGAGGACTGTGGAGAAGGTACAGTTGGGAGAGACAGAGAATGAGAGTTGTGGCTGCTGGGGAAGGGTGGAAGAAGAGGTTGTGGGTAAAGTGGTGGAAATCATCCACAGAGATCTTGGGGGTTAGAGTAACACTGAAATGGGAAGAAAAGAGATGAATGCGTGGGGAGCAGATTGAGGAGGCTGGTGGGTAATAATGTGGGAGAGAAAGTCGGGTAGGATCAGTTCAATACAGCACACAAAGTGAAAGGATTAGGTCAAGGGTAATGCTGAAAAAGAAAGCAACAACAGACATACACTAAGCTCCAGATTTATGATGCTAAGTTAGCAAAAATAGTATTTTAAAACTTTTTTCGTGTGGCTAGAATTTTCATATTGGGAAACACTGGGAATATCACTTGCAGAGCTAAGTGTGATTTTTAAAGTCAGTCAAGATTACTCCCTTTTTACCTGTTCTGAGAGCTGTGTAATGAGAATTTCACAGGCCTTGTGATTAGTGCAGTATCCTTAACAAGGGCATTGTCCTCCAGCTCACAAATAGCCAAAGCACGAAACTATCCCAGCCTTCTTGGGAGATAGCTTAAATTGGCACTTTAAATGTTTCAAAGACATTGGCGTGTCATAACATAGGTTTCGTAATGTTCTCCAAATGTGAGTCAAGAGAGAGAGACAGCCTGATGACTGAGCTCTTGCAAGTTCAGCAAGCACTAGGCTGCGATTACTCTTAAGTTTCAGAAAGGCCTTGGTAACTGGGAAAATGACTTTAGAATTAAAAAAGCACAGTAGGATAAAATTGCCCTGTTTTTCTTATTTAATGTAAACTGAGCATAAATGCAAATCACTTTTTGCTTGTTCTGTCAGGATACACTCACATATTGGCATAAAAATAAGAAAAATGCATGAAATATTAAAGCATTCTTATTTCTTGTGAAAAAGCAAGCCCCACAGATTTGACAAAAGATGCAGAGAGTGCAGTAGGTGCCATCAGAATAAGTAAGTAACCCCGGGAAGAATTTCTGATGTTTACAAGGGTTGATACTGATACAGGGAATTCTATCCATCTGGCATGAAGCCTGCAAATAATCTGCCACAGGGGTGCATAATTCAATAGAAACAGGTTGATAAACTGCAAGTAACATTCCCCACAGTCACCTTGAAAGAGACTTTTCACGTATTATGCAGCTGAGCAACTTTCAGAACTGTACTTTCTAGGTAGGCAGACCCATATGCCATAAAGATCAGTTTTATGGGAAACGGAATCCACTGTTCTCTTAATAGAAATAAAACGTTGCAGGGTACTCACATCATCTCAAGATCATGTGAAATTTCTGAGACGATGACCTTTTATTAGAACGTTGCATTTATATTTGATACAGATGCAATATATTTGAAACCATTTTAGGGAACACATTCAGATGCATCTGGGACTGCACAAATGCCTGGAGAAAATGTGTGGAACAGCAGAAAAAAAAATCCTAAAAGGCTGTAGACAGAGCAGCAACAGTGATATGAGCCTATGTTATCACCCCACACATGCAAGCAGACACCAAACAACTGTCTTGCTTAACAAGAGTAAGTGAATTAAGCTTAACAGCAGTCACTTTGCTTTGGAGATTTCTGCTGAGGTGGGAAATGGATAGTAGGCATCTGTTTGTAATTTCTGACCTGCTGTGGCTAATGCATAGTCCTCCTGGTCCAGATTTATGTTGTTCAGATTCTCAGCTCATAACCTTTGTAGCTGCTTAGGAACTCTGGAGCAGACTTGTCTGGCCATGAAAAAAAAAAAGGGGGGAGGGGGAGGGGGAGGGGGAGGGGAGAGGAGAGGAGAGGAGAGGAGAGGAGAGGAGAGGAGAGGAGAGGAGAGGAGAGGAGAGGAGAGGAGAGGAGAGGAGAGGAGAGGAGAGGAGAGGAGAGGAGAGGGGAAGGGGAAAGGGAAAGGGAAAGGGAAAGGGAAAGGGGAAAGGAAGAAAACATTGCTCAGGGAAATATAACAATTTTTCGAAACAATATCCAGCTACAATTACATTCAACAGCATACAAAGTGTAATTCCACACAATGCTTTCCAAGGCAGAAGTATATTAATTGCACTTCATATTTTATGCATATATGTTCTTAAACAGAATACAAAAATGACATCTATTGTGTTTGTCACAAAGCCACCACTGCTACATGCTAAAGTGAGTAAAGGCCTGAATCCATATAAAAATACACTTGATGTTTTTTGTGCAGAAATAAGTTGTGACTTCTTTCATGAGTAGATTCCTCTTGAATGCATAGTCAGAAAGGAAAAGAAAAATAATTTTACCATTAAAAAAGCAAAATCTGTGTTTGCTTATTTGTGTTACTGTTATTGTTAGATTTGTTTGTGGGTTTGCGTCAGTTGTTTTGTTTTGCGTAGTTTGTATTGTTTTGAGTATTGACACACCCTTTTTTGTTAAATACTAGTGATGGTGAGGAGAGCTGAAAGGTATATTTATTCCAATTTGACATCCTATTTTCTTGTACCAATAATAAAGTTAGATTCATTATATTAGAGAACTTTGAGTAAGATTAGTTGTTGTTTGAGTCATGTTTTTTTTACCAAAATTCTGGCATTTTAGTTATAGTTTTGCAAAAATCAAATAGTTTTATATATTTGAAACTTCTTCAGACTTGCTCCAAGTCTGAGATCAAATATGTCAAATACTATCTTTTCCTCAAAATGTTTACTGCTAGTTGAACAATATTATTTCTTTTTAATGAGCCACACCTGTAGAAAATTCACCACCAATTCCAGCATAAAGAACACCATGGTGTTCCCCTAAAATGAAAGTCACTGGCTTTAGAGATGTTATAGCATTTCCTTGCACCTTTGTTTCAATTCAGCGGAAATAAATACACATGAATTAATTTGAAAAGCACTTTGAAGTAAGTCAGTGAGAATTCACTGGAAGAGCTTCAGATGACAAGTTGTCTCATTCTGCTGTATTATGGAAGGAAAATTCTCCTAAGTACTTCTCTATGATGTCTACAGTGTTCTCAATTCTGATGAAGTTTACCTTGTATCCCAAAGAATCAGCTTTTGAGATTTTTGACGGAAATCTTTCTGTTAGGTCTAGGTATTATATACACGTTCTCATTATGGATTGTAGTTAACTTTATTAATTGTCCATGTATATATTTCTCTTTTAAATGTTACTTTCATTGTATTTAAGGAACATTCTAGGGTAGTACGGTTGTTAACACTTGCTGTTGTTAACATACTTACTAAGTATGATTAAGCTTTTTCATCCTATAAAACTAAGGGTTTTTTTCCTGAGGATATGTCTTTATGTTTCTGTGTTATGCACCTGTAATATGAGCTGACAAGCATTGTAAAAGAAAAAGAGGAAAAAGAAAGGTCTAGAGTTTAGGATGCTTTCTTGGCTGTTATTGAAACTGTTTTGATAACAGTTTTGCCATGTTTCTCAGGTACCACCAAAGAAGGCAGCCAGCTCAGCTGCATAGGGTTTGGGCTCTGCAGAGGGAAGAATAACTCCAAGTTATTCCTCTCAGTCTCCCCGATAGCCATGTACTGAAAGTTTTTCAGTGTCTTTTTCAGAAAAGTTTTCAAACGCTCTAAGTGAGGTAAGCGAATGGCTTGCAGAATTAGTAATAGGATGCAGAGGTTTATGCCCTCAGGCCACTAGTTCGTATTCAGTAAAAGACAGCAATTTGGACAAATCCTGCTCTGAGTTATAAGATTTCCAATAAAGTAAACAATTCCTCATTTATCTCTGAATTATTACCTGGTATCTGGTCAGTAGGTAATGTAAATGCATCAGCTGCAGCGTGACAGTTTTCAGTCAGCCTGGTAACACATACAACTAAAGGAAGGAAGGAAAATAACATGAAAGGGGTCAGCATGGCCCATACGTCTGGTGAGTCACCCTCCCATTTACAGCCATCTTCTCTGGTGTAGATCTGCAAGAGAAACGAAGGGAAAGGAGGGAGGCAGGAGAGGGAAGGGAAGGGAAGGGAAGGGAAGGGAAGGGAAGGGAAGGGAAGGGAAGGGAAGGGAAGGGAAGGGAAGGGAAGGGAAGGGAAGGGAAGGGAAGGGAAGGGAAGGGAAGGGAAGGGAAGGGAAGGGAAGGGAAGGGAAGGGAAGGGAAGGGAAGGGAAGGGAAGGGAAGGGAAGGGAAGGGAAGGGAAGGGAAGGTGCAAATGGGCTTAGGCTGGTGCATTTAGCATCTCCTTGCCCCTGCTCCAGCCCATCTACGGTGCTAGTGACAATACTTAAATGATCATAAGACAGCATTTTCAAAAACTACATGTGCTAAGAGTTTTACTGGGGATTTTTGCTCCTTACTCTTTAGATAAGAATAAAATGAATCCTAGATGATTAATCCTATCTATATGCTTGCAGAAGCTTTAGATAACCATCACATTTGGACTAATTTTTATCATGTTTCAACTGCTTGTTCATCTGTGGCTGTGAGAATGCTTTGTGATAAATGATTGACTTGCATTTGGATATATCACACACATATATATATATATACAGATAGTTTTATATAAAGATGGTGGCTTTATTATTCTGTGCCACTCTGGCTTTTTTCATAAAAATTCTCTTCTTCCTTATCAGTTAAAAGATATTGATTGCCTAAAATTAGAGCCATCAGATATGACTAAATTTGAGTAATTACATACAAATGGATATGAAATATAGATAAAATGTATGTAATTTATATAAAAAGTATTGTTCTGATTTCGTTCCTCTTTGCACCACTTCTGTGCTGTGCTTTCTTGAATTATTTCTGTAGCATTGAGCTGTGACCTGTACATTGTCAGCCTTACTGGGATGTACTGCATAAATTATGTAAGTCTATTAACATATATGCACCAGAATAGCTGTTAAAATTAGAAGTACTAGCATAACTGAGGAACAGACAAGAAAAGGAGTTAGGTAAAGGAGTTTGATAGGCAAGGATGAAACAGAAGTATGAAGTAACAGCATGCTGGTTTCATTTGGATTCTTAGTAATATTTGCTGCAGTTGCGCTCTCTGCTATTTTCTTCCCAGCAAAACACTTCATAAAGAAAATATTCCATAGATAATAAAGTCTCAATGTGTCCTTTCATGCTACATCTAAAACACCCTTTTCTGAGCTAATCTTCTTAATTAATCAAACAAAAATACGGCTATGCACTGATTTCCTGCAGTGCTCATCTGCTTAGAAAAATTGAGCAGAAATACGGATCTATTTGCATTAGAACAAAAATTTTTTCCCCAAACACATTTTTCATTACAATCAATTATATTGAAAGTTTTGGCTAAACACAGTTTGTGGTAAAGACAATCATGAAATAAGAACAATTTTTAAAACAATGGAGTCAGTGGAGATGTAGTGTCATAATGCAGCAAAGCATGTCCCATATGGATAGAAGCCATACAAGGGCATCCTGCCTTCCTCCAAACTTCTTTTTTTTTTAAAAAAGGAGACTGTGAAGACTCAAAGGCCATGGAAAACAAAATTCTCTCTTTGATACATCCTATTTATAGAGTTGCAGAGAAAAGCCAGACTGTAGTCATCCTTGGGTTGAAAACAGTGTTGTTTCTTCATCCATATCTGACCCAGCTGACAGCCTTACTCACTGCAAGTGGCAGCTCTGCCATCCCTCCTTTACTAAAACAGCATCTTCTGCAGCATCTCCTTTGGTTCTGCACGTTAGAAACTTGCACGAGTTTCTGCAGGCATGACCCTGCCATGGCTTATGCTGCTTGGCCGTAAATACTCTGTACATGCAAACCTGAACAGACCTATTCACCGGCTTTGCAAAAAGGCCTGACTGATGCCATGTCCACTCTGAACTGTATTTGCCAACTGCCTTCAATGTGAACTCGCTGTTGCTGTACCCTCGCAAGGCTGATCGCGTATTAATGATGTGATGCTTGTTGAGACGAAGCAAAATCACGTTTACTTTCCAGCCTTGGAGAAGGAGTTTTGCAAGTAATTAGTCTTCCTTGACTACTGAAACTGTAGGACTTGTTACAATAATTGCTAAAACACAGATACTGGTACATGAAGGGAGATCTCATCACTGTCTACAACTGCCTGAAAGGAGGTTGTGACAGGGTGGATGCTGGTCTCTTCTCACAAGTGACAAGTGATAGGATGAGAGGAAATGGCCACAAGTTGCACCAGAGGAGGTCTAGACTGGACATTAGGAAGAATTTCTTTACTGAGAGGGAGGTCAGGTGTTGGAACAGGCTGCCCAGGGAGGTGGTGGAGTCACCATCCCTGGAGGTGTTTAAAAGACGGGTGGATGAGTTTCTCAAGGACATGGTTTAGTAAGGGGACAGGCATGGTTGTAGTCGATGATCTCAGAGGTCTCTTCCAACCTATGATGTAGGAATATATTGTTCATTGATATGTGTATAAAAACCTATATGTACACACTAGCTAGGATAGTATTAACATAAAGCTTGGAAGGACTTAAAAAGCTAATCCCATCCCTTCCCTAGGCAGACTCAGTAAAACCAGCATCATCCCAGACTGGTGTTTATTTCCCCAGCTTCCCAGGTCTACAAGACTTTATATTTTTTTCCTAGATGCTCCACACCATTTATTGAAGTGATTAACTAACCTTACCTTTAGGAGTTTTCCCTTGATGTATAACAATTCTTCTTTCCTGACATGTTAAGTCTGTGTCTGTCCATACCCCCATGGGATATGGAACAAGCTGGTCCTTGTTTGCAGATGCCTTTTACCTTTCAGAAGACTGTCACCATATCTTCTTCTCTCCATTTTAAACCAGTGCGCAGTCTTTCCTTGGCCCTGCTCCCAGATACCTCATTGTTACCATGTCCCTTTCTGGGTCTCGCTCTGCTAGGTCCATGTCTCTCCTGATGTGGTGCCCACAGCTGGATCAGGTGTCTGCTCTGAGTCCTCACCAGCAGGAGGCTGACGTCACCTGTCTTGCAGGATACACTCCTGCTTACAGAGCTTTATCTAATGTCTGCCTTGTTCACAACTGCATGGTAATATTGACTCATATTCAGTTTATGATTGATGACTAGCTCTGGAACTCTTTTCTGCAAACTGGCATCTAAACCAGATTATAGGATAAACTGCTGCTGTAATGTTAGAAGGAAATAAAAACTTCCAAACTGTTCAGTTTGGGGCACATGCAACTCATGTTGCCAAAATTCAAACAAATTTTGGCCATTGCAAAGGAGGGAATGGAACAGAGGAGAGTAGGACCAGTTTTCTTGGCAGCACAGATATTTTTCTGAGAAAATGTGCTTTGTGGAGCTGGAGTGTGAAGTCACCCAGGTCTGAAGACTTCATTCAGCATAACTTGAGATAATACTGCATCATCTTTTAAAACAGTGGGGGTTTCCCTTGTTTTAGCACGTTTCCTCTCCCCTACCCCAGCTACACATTTTTACTAATTTCTTTATTTAGGCAATAGCAGTCCTGTGGTTGAATGGTAAACTGGTCCAGTTTGCTCATCTGCATGAAAATTAAAAAAGCAATTAATTTATGGGTAGTTCTTTCCTTGCAGTCACTTAGTTGCTGGCACTGATGCAAAAAAAGGTGTGCTCCAGGCCTTGGAGTGGGAAGATGACACTGCCTTCCATGAGCATGTCTTAGAACATTTAAACCAACTGTGATAATGTACCTTTGCTGAAGTGGGAGCAGAAGGTTTCTAGAGGCAACACAATTGCATATAGTGAAATGAAACCTGTATCTGCATAGATTGCCAACAAAGCCTTACTGCCAAATTTAAATTTTCAAAACATTGGCAGACTCTACGCGCTCTGGCTGCAGAGCATGTACAGGACTGAATGACTTCTCCTGCAGTTCCAGAGCTGACCTTATTGTCTGACTTCCTTCTTGTCTTAATGTTGTTTAAACACGATTAGCTGCATCGCTTCAGTCTTCGAATGTAAGCTTTTATCCAGAAACTTCAAATTTCAGAGAATTCAGCTCATAAGACATATCTTAGACTTAATTAATAACTCTTTCCCAGAGGAAAGTTGGTGTAAGTTTCTGTAACATTATTTTAGTGCTTTCTCGTGTAGGTCTGAGAGCATAAAATAGTCAAATTACAGCTGGAGAGAGACCTTCTTTAGCCAATAACTTTAAAGATGATTTTGAATAGCAAGAATAATCTGTGCATAGGTGTTTCATATAGTAACTATTACTTAAGGAATTGTATTTTTTTATTTACTGATTAAATGCTTTCATGGAACTACAGGGCAAGGACTACGACCAGGTAATGATACATACAATTCTGCAGTAGCTTTGGTAAATACCTGCAAAAGAAAACATTGCACCAACGTGTTTCTTGTAGTAGATGGGAGACAGACACAGAAAGGAGTGAAATAACCAATAACCAGTTCAAGGAACCGGAGTAACTATGTTTTTCTCTTCCTGGCAGCCTGTAGCAGTGCCAAGACACTCCTGACACTCATGCTAGCTGGAAACCTGATGGTGAGAGGGGACAGGCAGAGGGAAATACACTCTCCAACAGCCTCTCTTCCTCATTCTCTGTGGGAAATCCCCTAAAAGCACCAGCGGGTTCTGAATAACTGATCCAGAAAATGAAACAGTCCCTTGTGGATGGACGCTTTCTACAGTCATATCACTCCAGGCAGTCATCTGACACTTCTATATATTGGATGTTCATTAGAAATTCTATTCTATCCAGTCTGTGCAAAACTCTTTGCTTTCTGTTACTTCTGTTGTACTGTCTTATCTGAACAGGGAGAAAGGAGAACCTAATTAGTGATATGCTTTATTCATAAAATAAGAAAAAACCTTGTGCTACCGTGATAATTATTTGCTTTCACATTAGTAAATGCAGAGAAGAGGTTTGCAGAGTCTAGAGATACTGTCAGCCAGAGGGTCCCTCCCCACAGGGAAACCAGAAGGCAATGCAACCAACAAGCACAGTGTTGCTGGTTTATGCTTATGTGCTCTTAGCCACAACAGCCTAATCAGAATACTTTTTCAGTTGTGCAGCTGACACTATTTCCATGGCTGTTCCTCAGCCAAAAGCCACACAGAAAACCCAATCCAAGTCCTTTGTGCAACTGAAGTGAGGCTAATAGGTGCTCTGTCAAGGCTTTGGTGGGCAAAACCCTCTTGGGAGGTCTGCAGTTATGAGACAGTGTAGAGGAGATGATGTTGTATAACCTTCGCTATAATTGCTTCCATGCAGACACCTTGTCTGAAGAACAGCAAAGAACCACGGGTAGCATCACTAAAAACAATGACTGATTTCCTGCAGGAACGGCTCCGGACAAAAGTGAGCAGGGAACATTTGTGGGCTTGGTCTGCATGAGGGCAGTGTTACACCCTTTGAGACCCCAAGGAAATGAGCCAGAACAGAATCTCCCATTGCTTTGGGAGCTCATGGTACACTTTGTCCCCAGGCCAAAATCTGCAATTTCAGTTTGGAAAAATCTAAGAGAGGAAGTGTTATTTGTACAACTTATCTGAACCTATTTCCCGACAATAACTATTGTTCACTCTAGCAACTTCACATAATATGATTTATTTTGTGAAAAATAAATTTAATTTGCAGCCCATAACTGTAGCGAGGCATACTGTGGTTTTATTAGTGAAAGTAGATGGATTTTTTTCTTCATTGTTTCTGAAAGAAATCAACGTGATTCTATTTGCAGAATGCATTAAAAACTCATCTTGAAACCCTTGAGATGATATTGCATCAGGTGATTTCAATTCTTAACAACTTTAGCTGAGTTGTAAGATGCTGTGTCTTCCATATGCTGAAAAACAGGTATTATCTCTTTATTTGCTGTGAAAATTCCTCCCATTATTCAGTAATATCAAGAAAACTTGATGTGCCCTGCTAACTGATGTAGTAAGATCCTACTTTGACACCAGGAGAAACAGTAATTTTGTTCATTTCTGACCGTTATAATTAGTCCCTTTATTGTGTTTTTTTGTTGAAATAATCTGTCTGGGGATCTTCTGAGCAACTTAAACAAGTTGATTTGTTAATTGGGGGAAATGTGGTTTTGGTGTCTGACAATTTGAGAACTAAAGCTGTGCCAAAGGAAAAATCCAGAAAAGTGAAAAAACAAATGTCAATACATACTCTTGCAGCAGAGCTTACATTGCACTGTGAATGTTTATTTCCATGCTTCAGTTGCTACAGAAATTATCCTCCATGAGTGCTGTGGACTGTTTAAACTTAACCTCACCTACTTTCGTCCATATGTAGCTTCCAGCCCACCCCTTCTTTATACATTGTATGTTTTACTTATTACTGATTTTATCTGTATTTTTGAATCACAATTACAGTTCTACAGAAAAAAGTGTACTTTTTAAAATATCACAATCCAGAACACTACCTTGAATCAATTTCTATCTCTCCTACAAAAAAAAAATCCATGCACATGTAAAAAATACCGAGGAACAGAGAAACCCCTGGGACCTTTAATAACTCATGTTACTTCTCATCCACGTTGACTGGGAAGATGCAGCTGGTATCAGCCCTTACTGTTTAACTTCCAGAGACTGATCTTACCTTTGTCTCTTATACAAGCCTAGACACATGGTGGTGAGTTTTGGTCTGCACTTGGCATTCATAAGCACTGTCTATGCAGTACAAGCATCAAAGGAGGTAACACTGCACAAGAAAGTCAGATCTCCTGAAATTATCAACAAAGACAATACCTGCTCCTCTAAATGTGTGACAAGAGGAGACAGAGGCAAGGAGAAAAGAAATGTTACAAGTTTTCTTTTCAAGTACTGCTTTGATAACGTGGCTTAGCATTAGTGCTGGGAAGAAGGGGACTGTTCTGCCTAGCCCATCCCTGACAAATCCTTCCCATCATATTCCTTGGTGGTTGTCCCAAGCCGTAGAGAAAGCTGATTGTCCACTCGTGAATACCATTTCTTCCCTTGGAAGCTTTGTCACATCAGACTTCCTGAAACAGCTTGTTTAGAAATGGTGTTTTTCACTCTGGGCTTGGGCTGGCTCAGCCTGCAGTTATTTCCTCTCCGTGATAGCAGCTGTCTATTTCCTGATTTACTTAGCACGATTCATGACTGAGGAGTGGGGAGAAGTAAGGTATTATTAGCTATTGCCTTGAAAAGCTGCTGCTTTATGTCCTGTCCAGTCAACCAATCCAGAGAAGGAACTTCATTCGCAAGATGCAAAAATGACATTTTTTTAAGACATGAGAGCAAACACAGACTTTCTTTCATTCATACATATAACAGCATAAATAAGAGCAAGGCTCTCGAGATTACTAAGGACAAAACAGATCATACCTGTAATTATGAAAATTAGAAACCAAACAAAATACCTCTTATCTGTAAACGTGATTTTTTTTTTCCTCAGGTAAAGCAATGAGATAATGAGTTTTACATTAGCTTCTCTCCAGCAGTACAGAGCTGCTGTACAGCAAACGTGGATGTCAGCAGGACTCCCTGAGCAGTATTTTTGATTCCTTCTTTCTCCATCACTGCATGATTCAGGCCTGCTCAGATCCACCTCCCAGAGAAAGCAGGGCTTTGCCTTGGATCTTTCTTAAGCACCATTTCTCCAGATGTGACAGGAGCAAAACATTTATCATGCCACTTGGGAGCTCTTAGATATGAATAAGGATTAAATCTTGACTTTCATTACAAGTAGATAAGCTAGAATATGGCTTAGCAGTAAAGGAAACAAGCTATGTTCAGGTGGGCTGATACTATGGAAGATGCTTCAGCAGAACAGTGACATCCACCAGTCCCACCTCACCTTCTCAGTGGGACCAAACTGAGCCTACAAGTGCATTCCAACGGGACACCTGGTTTCAAACCTCACTCAGTCCAGGTTTTCCTCCTATATTTCTTTGTCTATGTTCACGCATTTTTACTGGCACAAAAATAATTCAGCACAAAAATTACTTGCTGCATAATAACCCCTCTTGTCAAAAGTGCTGCACTGTAAAGACAATCTTGACCCACTGCCAGAACCAGCCTGAAGGAAGAACATGGGACCCCCTCTGCAAGTCATGCCTAGTCCCCTCCCCCCTACCCTGAACGCCTCTTCTTGGGGAAGAACAATGTTTTGGAGAAGACTGCTGGTCCTCTTGACTCTTATACTGGGCAAAGCATACTGCACTGCTGCCCTTGCTGGCAGAAGAAAAAGGTTAACACAGGAAAAGATGACTTAAATGCAGGAAAGAACAGACACCAAAGGAACACGCTTGGATATTTTCTTCTCCCACATCCTGGCCTTCATGCAAAGAGGGCCTCTTTGGCTTAAACCTGTGCTTTGGTATGCGTTTTTTTATCATTCAGTACATGAAAAATTATGTGGAAAAATTAAACAAAATATAAAGATGCAAAGTATCCTTTGGTACAACATGCCCTTTATGTAAGCTAGCTCTCAGCTGAAAATCATTACCTGATTAACACCTATCCATGCACAGTACTGTCTTTAGAAGTTGCTTCTTTCCACTTCACAAGGCATGTCACGAGAAAGCATATAGTAAAAATTCATTGCATTGCCTCCCTGAATTAGACCTGCAATGTCTCCCTTTCTGTAGACGGAGGAGATGAAGCCAAGATGAATGAGCAGTGTAGAGCAATCCCGAGAAGACAATCAAGATTTCTGATGGCAAACTCCAGCTCTGGGCTATAAACAGTCAATAATGCTGTTGCTTACATGAATGCTTAAAATACTCATTCTGTGCACCTAGGAAAGATTTGCACTGACAAGTTTGCACAAATATGAAATTGCTGCCAATGCTATCCAAACAATGTATACTCTTAAAGCAGATGACTGACAGACTGTTACCTACTATTTATGGGCAACGTGAAGGCTTCTGCCAATAGTTAACTGCCAGTACATAAACAATCCTCAGCTGAGAGTTAGATACATTAGTTTTGTATTTTCTTTGAAGGTCAAAATAAAGTGCCCTCTTAAAAGCTTTCAGCTTTCACTTTGTACATAGCAACAGACTGCTTACCATTCAGAATAAAAAAAAACAACCTTGAACTATATTTTGTTTACAGTGAAATATGAATTCTTGGTCAATGAGGAGAAAAAAAAAGCAGACTTGGTAACAATCAAAATAGACAAGCCATCTCTCCATGGGAATTATTGTTGGTCTTGTTTGAGAAGCAGTAGTGATCTTGGGCCTCTAAAGCCAAGGAGTGGATACGGTCCAGGACACAGCTTAAAGCAAGCAGAAGTGTTCAAAAATGTTGTACGCTGATGTGCCACATACTGAAGCTATTTAGCAGCTTAGGGAGGCACAGACAAGCTTAATGCGATAGAAAGCATATGTATGTGGAGATCCATTGAGAATAAAGGGACCCTTCAGCCTCATGCTTTTCCTGGATTGGACTTGAGAAGCACAGACAACTAAATCATTGCCACCTCTGGCTCCTGTGACTTGGCATAACACTGAAACAAAACTTGCAGTTCTTGGTGACTGAGTATGAATTCTACTGCATAAGTAAATCCATTGGTGCAGTATGATCTAGTTCAACACTTTTTTACACAAATGTCTACTTTTTGAAAACACCAGTGAACCACGGTAGTGAAGGTATTAGAAGTTAACCTTGTAAAAAACTTTTTGTGAGCAGTCCTTTGAATATGAGTAGTTGTGGCCCTATGTAGTGATACTGTGGTGCCGTCAGCGGAGGTGGGTTAGAGCGAGATGGTCACAGGTGAATAAAAGGAGACTTGACAGGTCAACACTGCAGCAATGTGCCTACGCAGTGATCAGCTGCTCAATGAAACAAGCTGCAGACACAGCCAGGGAAATACATAGGCAGTCTAGCATCAAGTAGGAAATTTGCTGCTTTCTCTTTGGGCTGGACTCATCCAAACACATGCAACCATAGTGCTACCAATCTTCCTGAAGTGCCCCAGGCCAAGAACCACACCAGAGGAGCTTGTGTTCTCCCTGTGTGTTTTGTCATATCTGGCCGTCTCATGAGGATGTCACAGCTATCCCAGGGCATTTCAAAATGGTACTCGCTGTCTGTTTGCAGGTAGCTGACTTGTGCCCTTTACACCTGCCAATAATGTGGCATGACATTTATCATTAAAAAAAAATGGACTGAAGTCACACATGCTATAGTATTTGCAGTCCTGGGAATTCTTAAATGGTTGCATACAGAAAGAATATAACTTAATTAGAACAATATAATTTTAAAATAATTGCTTCTAACAGATGAGAACATGGCTTTCAGAATATATACATTTATGCACACACAGTACATTGAATTTGCCTAAATAAACTTTTATCTGAGAGAACAGTTGTGCCTCACAGAAAGATTTCTAATGTGTCATCCCATCATCAACAATGGAAAAAGCCGAGCCTTCCTTTCTCCAGCCTCTTGACTCTGTTCCTAAATGCCCTCCCCACAGCAGCCGTCTCCCTTTGGCTTGGTGGTGGCATTTGCATGCACAAGTAGGCTGGCTGCACAAAGGCAACACCTCCATGTGCTGCTGGGCTCACTGACTGTGGCCTCAACAAGTGGAGAATGACTCAGTGCCTGCCTGCTCCTCTCCAGCAAGTCTTTTGGACTCATTTGGGTCTTCTCTCCCCAACTACCAAGTTCCCTTATGCACAGTTGACAAGCGTGTCTTCGAGATGTGGATTGAAACTGTCCAATAAGTTAAAAAAAGTACTCAGAGCTTGAAAGAGGAAGATGTAGCAGAGACATGAGAGATATGTGTCCATTTCTTGTCCACAGTACATCCAGAGTAAAAGTAGGCTCACACATAGTTCTGTAGTGGTGGGAGACCATCACAGAGCCCGTAACTTACAACAGCTTGTCCACAATGCACGAATGAGTGTCAGACCTAGGCTGAAATTGCCTGATCTGTAAGGTAGAGGCTTAAGAGTCTAACAGAGATACAACACAAATATTCTGTCTTCATGGCTTTTTGGTGGCACTTGTAGAAAATGCTGTATCTTCCTTAGGGGCAATTCTATCCCCTGTCCATTTATAATCCCATTTATTTCAGGAGAATCACTTCCAGTCACAAAACTGTGATCAAATTCCAAAGCAGTATGAACTCAGGTAAGTATCACTTTCTTCGTAAGTGTAACACAGACCAAAGTTGCAGCCAGTAACAGTTCCTGTCTTGGGACAGTAAAAAGGCACATACAAAATGTATAGCCCTCAGTTTCTAAAAGAAGAAAGGAGTCTTGCAACAAAAAGTGCACTTTTCCACACAGCTTAAATATGTCAGTAGCTTTCTTTGCCATAGCTTGTAAAACCTTTAAGGCAAGTGCTCACCACTGCATTCACCGTTTAAGTCATAACCTGCAACAAGACAACTTTGACGCTGGTGCAGGACTAGTATTTGTTCTTACAAATAATTAATCTCCTCTCCCTGTTTGGAACATCATGAATTGTTCTGACACTTTTGCCTGGTGCTGCCAGCAAAGAAAACGTTATATCACCTTGAGTGCATTAATAAGCAATCATTTCCTCACTTTCAAACCCAGTCCACATACAATGCATAAATCTTTCATCAAGATAGGGGGAACACATCTTCTACAGGCAGTGAATTACACATTAAGCCACTGTAAGTCTCCTAAAGGAAAGATGGGGTTTTAGCACCCTCACAAATATGCATTACACGTTTCTACCACAGCCACCTTCTCCTCTCCTCCAAGATTGTGGCTGTGTTTTAGCCTAGTGCAGCGCCCACCTGCTCGGCACTAAACAGAGGGCTCTGCAGGAGCAGCATTACCTGTTCACTAAAGCACAATATCAGTGCGCTCAGTCACATTCAGTTTGTTTGCTCCTTTTTCACTCAAAAATGTGCTTCCCCTTGTCTGGACAGTTCCCTCTGTAACATTTGTTAATACACAGCTTCCCTGTGAGTTCTGTTATATAAATCTAGTGAGGTTTTAAACACAGTAACAATTTAAAAAACATGAATCCACTTTCAGTGAGGACTTGACAATGCAGCTGCCTATGATGCAAAAAGATATCAAGACAGAAAATGAAAGGGGAAATTTTTAAATGCTTAATAGCGATCATGGGCATCTGTCAAGCAAGCTACAGGAAACTTACGTACTGTGCTGGGCCACTTGTTATCAACTTGCCTCAAAGCCTAATGCATCTAAAGCTGAGAAGAAACTAAATGAGTTTGAGACTTGCAAATATAATTTCAGACATTCCTTTACTCCAATAACATGGTGATAACCAAAGTATTAAAGCATTACTGTACAAAGGTGGAGAAGAGTGAAAGTGCCTCTCTATCGTTCCCTTACCTATGTTTCAACAACATTGACAGAAGAAACTATTAAATGTGTAAGTTAAAAATTCAGCTACATGGACAATGCCAGCTGAGATTTTATGAAATGCAAGGGAAATAACAAACCAATTTCTAACCTAGAATCTAAATCAACTCTTGTTGAAGTCCCTGGGAACCTTTTTAAGGGCCCCTGAAGATTAATTTTTTAGAATCGAGAATCTGCTAAGAAACTGCAGATAAGCAGTAAGCTCGCTCACCTTGGCAAGAGGTGGTCCAGCATTTGCCAGTCTGCTGGGAAGAGACCTGTGCAGCTGAACAGCTTGTTTACCGTGTGACCAGTCTCATCAGTCCTCCATCTAATTATGAGGCATGTGGACAGGTCTTTACGGAAATTAGGGAAGAGAGAGTGCAGAACACACTGGCCTAAAGAACAGCACAACAAAGGAATGTATTGAAGCATTTTTACACTAAAGCATTTGGAATATAAAATCCAGAGCACTGTTGTAGCCTCCCCTGAAATGTCTGCCGTTGGTTACTGGCAGGAGAATGAATTAATTGCAAGGTGCTGCTGTATAAAGGAAATTTACCTTTAGGCTTTTTCTATTTTTTGTTGAACACCCTTCACCTTTATCAGGAGGAAGCAAAATTATAGGCAATGATATATCAGATGGTAGTAGCACATACTGGCTGAAAAAGAACCAGTGGGATTGGGAACAGACTACAGAGCCTGTTAGGACCATTAAAGGCAGTAAAGCTACCCCCTAAGGAAATCAGGCAGTGGTAGCAGAGAGGATGTTACAATGCAGTGCAAAGGTGCCTTGGAGATATCCAAAGGGGAATTAAGACACTGTGGGAATGAATAAAATCTGTATGCCATGTATAAAGCTGCATACATGATGTCTGCATGCTCCACACCACTTGGGAAACAGGTGGAGGGGTATTTTTTCCCCTAGTTGCAGGAGACCAAAGGAAAAGGAAAGATAACAGCTTCTCAGCCTCCTGGCTTGTTGGACGTAACACAATGTCAGACTGCACGCACCTGTGACACACACCTCTGGCTGTGGGCTTGAGCTTTCTTTCAAGACTTAATTACTTCTCAAAAAGTAAGTGTCAAAGGCTTACACAGCTTTAGTTTGGAAATTTAATTAAAGGATTAGTAAAGTTTTCTTCTCCTATGTGGAAGCTATTAAGAACTTGTATAGGAGATCAGCTAATTTAATACAGCTACTTACTGCATTAATATAGTTCTTCCTTAAGTACTGCAAATAGAGCACAGTATTTACCTTTATACAGAAATACTTTCACAGTGAACCACAATGAAATGAAATTTACTTGAAGTGTGCATAAAACATAACCAAGGAGGATATAAACACCACAGATATCAACCAGCTGGGAAGTGGGTGGTCTCACTGGACAACATGCTGCTTGCAGTGTCACAGTCTAATAGCTGAGAATATTCTTGGACTGTACAGAATAGCTGGCTCAGTACACCTTGGTGTTGTATGCTTGGTGTTATTAAAACTTACTCACTTGGACACCAGTTTTGAAAAAACTCCAAATGCAAGTCTTATCACTTCCTGGTGGCGCGCTTACCCAGTAGGCTGACTTAAACTTAGGCCTTCTCCTTAGGTATCTCCCCCCCGCCCTCCCCACTCCTCTTTTATTATTCTCACTGAAGCACTTGTTTTTCCAGTGACTGTGAGTGAGGATGTTTCAAGGCACACACGGGGGGCTGACAAGCTGCTTAAGTTAGCACATCTAAATCGACATCTAAGGAACAATCTTTAACCTCCTCACTGCAAAACAAATATTTGCACTGTGCATCCCATCTGGGGTTTTGTCCCCTGTGGTGGATCAACTCAGTCTAACCAGAGCACAGACACTTCCCATCTCCTTTCCTCCGCAGCACTGGGAATCTCAGCTGACAAAACAACCCAGCCCTCCAAGGGTGCAAGCCTGGGCCCTCTGCCCTGTTGGATCCTGCAGGCTCACCACGCTCATGGCTGGAGAGGGAAAACTTTCCCCTGGTTCTCACTCTCCTTCTATGAGTGACGTGGTGCAGTCAGAGGACCATGGCCCTGGGGGAGGTTCAGGGATACTGTCCTGCGCAGCCAGGCAAAGGCAACCACCAGTCCACCACCCTGACAGACCTTTCAACAAGCAGAGGTCCCAAATGATAAATTCAGTGATACTTGCCCCTAGTCATTAGCACCATCATGCTGTGATTTTTTTTCCCCCTTCTGAAGGAGAAGGGCTATAAATATGTGCTCATACAATACATAAGATATTCTGAAATGCTCTAAGATGATAGTCAATTTCTAATGCTTTATGCGGAGAGGAATATGCAAAGAGAAATATTTCAATATGTAGGCAGAAGGAAAAGCGCAGTACATGACTGAAACTTTTATTCTGTGTTACATAAGAATAAGATAATTATATCTAGCAATCTTCCCAGTATTCAGGACACAGTTTTAATTCACCCTACATATTTGGATTATTAAAAGTAAAAATCAACACTGATTTCTTCTTTATTGCAGACTGTGTATTTAAAATTTGCTGTGCACTGTTTCCCTTCTGTCCCAGGAATCACTCTTTTTCTTATAGCATACTGTAATGTCATAAAAAAACTGCTTAAAAAACCTCCACAACCAAAAAACCAAACAAAACCACCACCACCAAAATCCCAAAAAGAAGAAAAAATGTTGAAAATCCACAAAAATCAGAAGTATTTTTCATGATTATTATTAGGTACAGCTACCAGCATTTTAAATAAAATCACCCTATTTTATAATACTCGAAGAAAATTTTACTTACAAGCAAACATTTAGGAGGGCAGTCAAAATGTTATTACAGATTATTTGGAAGTTCAAAAGTACATAAATATTTGAAAACTATCTCTCTTAATGAATATTACTTTACACATACATATTCAAAAGACTGTTTAACTTCTATATTTCAGGGCTAAATGTCGTTATTTGCTGACTATACGTAGGGCTGGGGATGGGGCAAGAATTCCTTCTTCCTGAGCGATGAAAACACCAGTTGTGTTACACGGACAAAGTGGAGCAGGGCCATCAAACTCACATCTCTGTCCTTCCTCACAGCACAGTGAGCAAGTTAGGCAACAAATAGGATTCCTATGCTGGTAGCAAGTAGCAATGGATGAAAGGCCACTGTTTGAAGAAAGCAGCAGAGCTTCCTGCCCTATACTTAGTTGGCCTCCACAAGCTGCGGTTGCAACACAACTCCCATGATCAGGCACCACTCCCACCTCCCTAGGACTACTCTGAGCAAGATGCTCTTGGTCCTACTTCCAAAGGGAAGATACTGTATGCAAACTGGGTACCCAATATCCAGGGCAACAGCACGAGGGCTCACTGCAGAATTCAGCCTCAGGCAAACTCTCTTAATCCCAAACGCTATACCTGCTGGCTAGCAAGACTGTAGCCAAAATACCAATCAAACTGGTGCCTGCCTGCTCTTTAACAAATCCTGACACCATCTATGAGGAAACCATCCTGTCTCCTAATGCCATTATTCTTAGAACAGCTAATTATTATTAGATTTCTATATCTGGCTTTATCTTGTTCACCCTTCACTTTGCCTGAATAGTATTGTAGGCACTGTGATCCTTTTCCCTGTGGTTCGCTTTGGAATTAGACCAGTTTAGTCTCAGACATATACACCATTTCACAGGGTTAACAGCATGGCCTGCAAGGAGTCATATCTGACAAAATAACTGTTTCAGATATGCTTTTTTAAGTTTTTTTAAGAAATTAGTAAAAAAACCTTTGCTTTCTACCTGTCTCTCTGCTTAGGCAAGGAAAAAATGGTAATGTTATTAAGGAAGTCATTGAGTTTGTGCATCTGTAGATGAGAAAGAAGAAAATTATCTACAATTTCAAGCAAGGGGCGGATTTTTCACACCACGTGCTCAGCTTTGTACAATGACAAAGGTGGCACTGTTAAGGTAAGAAGAGATCTATAATTTTTGCAAGCTTCCCTTATACACAGCTATGAAACAAGAACAGTCAACAGCACCAGACTAAAACAGGTTGAAGACCCAATTAAGTGGTCTCAGAACTGAATACTGCATTTACCTATCAGATGGATTTCAATGCTGAATTCATCCTTGTTCAGCCATAAATCCCTTCCTGGGCTCTGATCATATGCTTGTTTAGTGTTCCTGATTCAGATCAGCAGACTGAAAATTTGTTCCCCAGAACCGAATTTAAATTTGATCTGGATTTGATTGTCGGAGATTCTGCAGGGAGATGGAGGAAAATTCCAAAAACACATGGGAAAATTATGCTGAGATGGTCAATTTCAGCTTGCTATGGCCTTCATATTTAGGAACAATGAAAAGGTGATGAAAACCATCCACTCCGTCCATTTGGTCTAAAATCTGAAAGGGGAAAAAAAAAAAAGACACAGGCAGTTCAAATTTACCTTTCAGATTGCTGCCCAAGACTTACACCATTGGTGCCAGGAGGAGACTGCAAAGCCACCAGGGGCAAAACTGGGGGAGGAGGTCCTCCAGTAATCATTCTGAAGTACAATCCATGTTCTGGGACAGTCTACTTCTCCCAGTTCAATCTACCAAAGCTTTATTTCCCTATGAAACATGCATTTACATCAGAACTACTAAGAAGTTAAAATAATTAAATTATAGTAGAAATATTTGCATAATTTCCTTTCCAATAGATTTCAGTAAATAAACATTACTTTCATTGCAGTGAACAGAGTTATTGCAATACCTGACTCAGCTGACATTTCAGTGATCTTTAAATTAATTTATACATGTTGTAAGCTTATGTATATGGATAAACTCACGTCATTCCTATCAATGGAAATTTTGCAATACAAAGAAATATTCTCTTGAGAATGACTTCAGTGAAAGATGTTGTACACCAATAAGAAAGGTAATTGCTACTGGTGATATATTTTACTTTGCATATTCTATAATAACATTCTTAAGTCAGTGACAGCGTATCCAGACCTCTCTCTCATTCTCTTAAATCAAAATGGTCTACCAGTTTTTGTTGCTAACCCATGCCGCTATGATTTCTAAAAGCAATACTTACAAGAAAAAATGCACAAAGGCATTAAAATTTATATGTTAAGAGCAGGGAAGAGAGAGCAATGAAAAAGCTTAAGCAAGTGATAAATACTGTCTATAAAAAAAATGGATAAAAGCCATAAAATGCAAAAGTCTTTCAGTGAGACTGTGCCTTTATGTATAGCACAAAGCTGCATTTTTCCCATCAATATAAAATTTTACCAATGTGAATAGCATGCTAGCAGAGGCAGTAGGAGCCAACACTATGCAGGTTTTAGAAAATATTAATATTTAAACCTAGATATTTAGACATTTCTTAATTGAAGGCAAACTCAAGACTAGCATGAATTCCCACAACAAACACGGACCATCTCAGCATGGGTCACTCTTCTTTATCCTTACTTTTTACCTGAGAGCTCTCAGTACACAGGATTAAACTTGTTGATTCAGCATACTGCCAAAATTTTATTACACTGATTTAAAAATAGGGCACATCTCTAAGATCATACCACCACCAAAACTGTACTTCAAATCTTATGTTTAAGACAAAGCTTATTGTGCTGTAATTTAAAAGAAAATAAGGGAAACAAAAAAATAAACCCCAAACAAACACAAGAGCAGCTTCTTATTTTTTGTCTCTTAGTAGGAGTCCTGCTATGACAGACACAGAAGGCCCAGCAAAAGGAATGAAAAAAAGCTCCTACAAAATTAATGTCTTTCCCTGTTTTCCATCAAGTCTTTCTTTCTTTATATCCTTTTTGCTCTCTATTCTACAAAAAGCCAAGGTATGTCTGTCTGGTTGCCCATCTAGACTGTGTGCCTGATCTCATGCTCTGCAAATGCACCCAAGTGAGCTCTGAACTCATCACACCCTCACACAGCGCTCACTCTGCTCACAGATGTCACTGCTCCGTGTCAGCAGAGCAAGGCTTAGATAAATCTGCACTGTATGCTGTGTGGTTCATCACAAATTTATCCCAACACCAGCAGTAAAAACCCTAATATTAATATGCACCCCCTTACACTGCCCCCATTCTCAAATGGTCATCACTTTCACGTATCTAATAGGAATTGTTACAATTAGCAGCAAAACCCCAGTACCTTTTAATAATTAGCTCGTGTATCTAGAAGAAATCTTATTGGGATAGCAAGATAACCTCTATTGTTGAACTAAGTAGGGATAAAATCAAGAGTTATTTGCAACATGATCATAGGCATTAAGAGAAAAGCCCACTGCAATTGCTTTGTACTTGATAGTATGAGCAGGCCAGCAATACTGTATCCATTTCCCCATTTCTTCATTTTTTTTCAGATTGCATCCAGGTGTTTTTTTCTTGTCAGAGCATAGTCTGAAGGCTCCCCCCGAGGGCAAGGAGAGTCTTACTAAAAGCACATTTAGCACATATGGGAATTTAGTAATGGCTTATTAATTCTCTTTAAAGACTTTGGTCAGAGGTCCTTAGATCCAATGCACTGCATCTGGGTACATTAATAATAGAGTATGACCTTCATTGTGCCTCACAATGGGTGGCAGAGATAAACATACATGAGTAACCACACCTTAACAGACTATTCTCTTTTCTTCATCTCTTCCAGTTTAGATACATATACTACACACACTGGAAGGAGATGCTTATACTGATTGCTGCCATTTGAGTAGCAGACGAACTATTTGTTTAAAAAGAAGCTTTGCCACCTCAAGAACTTGGAGAAAAAGTCTTTGGTGAAGATTAGCAACTGTTTATCACAGGTAAAAAAATTACACCCCTGTCTGCAAAACATCTATATTGGAAAGGCTAATTCAATCACCTGCAATGACATTATTTCACATTCATCTGATGTGCATCATTTTGCAAAAAAGCCCCTTGTTTACTGAAAAAAATAGAAACGTTCAGCTGTCTCAAAGACTACAAAACCTCATTTTATTTTTCTCCTTATAGCAAAATCAAAACGATATTTTATTTCACTTCTTTCCACATAATAAAATATTTTTTTAATACAGCAAAACTATTTGCCATGGTTTAAGTATGTGAACACCATTGTCCATTTTCACAGCAACGTATTTCACCTGGTTATGTCTGTAAAGGAAAACCAATTTGGAAATCACACTCCCATTTGAAATTTGTATTTGATAACTGCGACTAAAAAAAATGGCGATGCCAGCTGCATAGTTCGAATAGCCTCTTTCACCTCCTCTTAACAATATTCCAACATTATTTACAGTAAGTCTTCCTCCACACCGTGCCAGAGACAGCCAAGCTCAGGAGAGAAGCTAAAATTGAAAAGGAAGCAAGTGTGTGTGAGAACAAAGCAGGAAACAAAACACAGTCAATCCACATTTTGTTCTCCTGCTTTCAAAACTAACAGTTGCACTATCGATTTCATCAGTGGACATGAAACTCTCCTGTTCAGCCACATAACACACCTTCTTAAATTCCTTGAGCACATAAAGTTTAGGGGCTACCCTACAAAACCAGTGAATTTTAAATGCATTAATACCAGAACAACAAAAAAAGTCTCTTTATGACATTCTTACAGAAATAAAGCATAGACAAGACACAGCTACATTTTCCCAATGCAGAGAAGTATTTTGTTAGAAATTGAAGTACAATAAAGTTAAAAACCCATTATTTTATTGATAAAAGATTTATCCAATAATTTACATTCTCTAAACATTTTAGAAACTAAATCCAATGCCAGTAGATATTTTGCAGTTAATGGAAAGGGTGGAAAATGCGTTAGGGAGCCAAGGTGGAGTGAGAAATTTACACACTACCGGGAAGTGGATGTGGGGCATCATATCACAACGCAGCACCTCTTATCTCTCAAAAGGCAGAAAAGTCAATCTAATGCAACTAGAACTACACTCTGACAGAATCTAGACCTATATTTTGCATCTCCAATTTTTCCATCCTTAAGCATGATTTGAGGATTAAAACCCGTCCTTTCTTTCATCTTCAGGTTCACAAATACTTTTCCACTTCTGTAGTTCCTGAGAATCATTTATCTTCCATACTTCAGCAAAAGACTTTTGCTTTTTTCTGGAGGGGGGGAAAGAAAATTCAGTCAAAGTAAGTACATGATTTTAAATTATGCACATCAAATCTACAGTCATCTGCAAATTTTATACACCAAAAATGGGAATTTGCAGAGCTCAAAATGCTATGTGATCCTTAAACAAACACTTAACATTTTCCAATATATGTATAACAGCTCTAGGACAGTCAACAATTTAATTTTATAACTAACTTACAGTACCAGAAGAACTGACAAGATGAAATAAAAACCAGAGCTAGAGTAAACCACTAAAGGAAATGAATAGTATTGTAGTTTGCACCATGTAACTTTCAGCATTCAGTTACTACAAATTTACACTTGTAGAATCATAAAGAGATGACGCATTTTCAAAATAAATGCGCACACACATCTTTCCTATTCTTTTTAACATTTTTTGATTTAAGAAGAACTCCTCAGAGCTATAACAAATAACAAGATATTTAAAATGGGCTAACATACATTGCTCACAAAAAAGATGGCAAGACTGGATAGAATTACCCAGTGGATTTTCTTAAATAATACAAAAATTATTTAAAAAAATACGACAAGACAGCTGGCCTGTGGGCATTGTGACAGCACAAGTACCCAGCTATGAACAGGTCTGGGTTTGATTCCCAAGATCTTTACAATTTTTATTTCCTACAACAGATACACCACATCCATCTTCAAATTTCTTAATGTCTTTCTGGGGAGAAGGTATAGAAGAAAACTTTGACATTTAAATGATAAACACGAATATACAAAATAACATATTTCTATAATGACACAGAAGAACTGGAAAAATTAAGAACTACCTAATACAATAATTTATGCACTATGAAATCATCACACATTTCATTTTTTTTCTTGATTTTTCACTGACTTGAGCTCCAGATGCATGGAGGTCCCTCCAACGAGCACGCAAGAGGGCTACAATGAAGGAATAATCTGATACAGGTCAAACCTGATGCATCACCAGCTGCCGTGTGTGATGCATATCTCTTGTCCTTGACCCTCTACACAGCACTGTCTCTCATGAAAGGGGAAGGCAAACGTGCCGAATTTCACTTACCTTTGCTATACCAACTGCTGCCAGAACCAAGCGCCTCCTCCTTGTCTCACTCCCACCCTTTCCTTCTTTAGGCAGTAATGCTGTTCATCAAATCATTAAGGTTGGAAAAGACCTCTAAGATCATCAAGTCCAAACATCAGCCCACTATCACTATGCCTACTGAACCACGTCCCGAAGTGTCATGTCTTCACGTTTTTCAAACACCTCCAGGGATGGTGACTCAACCACTTCCATGGGCAGTCTGTTCCACTGCTTCATCTCTCTTGTGGTGAAGAAATTTTTCCTAATATCCAATCTGAACCTCCCCTGGTGCAACTTGAGGCCATTTACTCACACCCTATCCCTTGTTACTTGGGAAAAGAGACTAACGGCCACCTCACTACAACCTCCTTTCAGGCAGTTGTAGAGACCAATAAGGTCTGCCCTCAGCCTCCTTTTCTCCAGGCTAAACAACCCCAGTTCCCTCACCCGCTCCTCATGTAACTTGTGCTCCAGACCCCTCCCAGCTCGGTCACCCTGTAACATCAGGAAGCTGAACCTGAATTGTATCAATTGGAGAACTTTTCAGCTGGATTAGATCCCTAACCTGGCCCGTTTTGTGATAATGCACAAACCAGCCCTGGCGCCAAGGAGATGAGGGCAGGGAGCAGCCCCTCCAGCAGCAGCCTGCATGAGACTGGCTGGGTAGCTTGTTCCAACTGGTGCCCCCCAGGTACATGCACTGGGGCAGCCCAGGTGGCAGCAGTCTGCAGCGAAGTGTGGGGTGCAGGGGCTTCCACCAGCCTTAGTAACCAGTCAGGATACATGACTCATCACTGCCTTAGATTAGATATTTATTCTTTTTCACTTTAAGAATACCAGCAAATTACATATCGAAAGCTAAGATACAGATGGTAGCTTACATATTCAAAAGCTGGTAAATGGGATCAGTTAAGTCTCACAATTCATATTGCCCAGTCAGCCCTCACTCTACCGCTCTATGGGCACTATAAGCCAGTCCAATGACATCATCCCATACTATTTTTACTGCTCATTTGTTTTGTATGCAATTATCTCTCTTTTAGCAATGAAGACGTGCTAGAGCTCTGTTTCCTGTTGCAGTAATAAGCTAGCATGATTTTCATAGAAAAAATGAAGCTAAACCAAAGGAACATATTCTATTATTTCACACATCCTAATTATATTACACAGTAACTCTGGCCTTCTAGCTCATACTCTCACCTTTCCAAACAACTTTATCTTCATTTTAGAACCCCACATAACCTGTAACAACAGAGTTACTATACCAGATTACTGTTGGTAATTTGTTGGTTTACTTTTGTCAATTATGGACTATTATTTCCAATTAACATTAGCTACTGCATTTTTATTTTTTATTTTGCATTCCTAAAAGGAGACAGAAACTAGTGTTAAGCATTAAGTACTATTAAGTTTCAAAATAACTGCTTGCACCTACAAATAATTAGTACTTAAATTTTTTTCATATGCAGTTATTATGTCACAATTAGTTACAGTCATCAGACACAAAGATCTTTATTTATTATATTCCTAAGAGCTATTTGAATTTGCCAATAGGACTGTCACTGAAAAAAATTACAACAAAAAAAAATCAGTGGAAATGAATATCAATACTAGCACATACTTACATCTGTACTGCATAAATAATATTACAGGTTTTATAAAGATGGTGCTATTTGATATATATGGGAATTTTTATGACTAGTCTAATATATAACGTACATAAGCCCCTAAATGAAAACTGTTTATCTGAAAAGGCTTAAAATCCCTGGATGTTCAGTAAAAGTTTGTGTCTGGAGGGCAATCAAAACCTATTATAAAAATTTCTTTTTAAGTTAAACCAGAAGAATAATATCCACATTCTCTTCTAGATTACAGTATACAAATAATATTTTAAATTCCAAAGTGAATAATATACTTTCTAAATTGAATCCATCAGTATTTTCACTATTACTACTGAGAACAGAAACAGGTATTAGAGGATTAGTTATATTTCAAACTCATCTTCCTGAAAACAGTGGAAATACATACCCAAAAGAATAAATTTGCTAGTATTTGCCATAATAAAAAATAGTTTATTCCTAATGTTAGCTCAATATGCTTTTAGTTTTTTCCAATCTTATGTCAGAAGGCAGCAATTAACCTCTGCCATAATAGCTAACTATAAAATCTAAGGCTTTGATTGAAATGGATGGCACAATTTCCTCAACATTTTTTTCCAAGTTTTGTTTCACTGTCTCTTCACTGAAGAGCAGGAGGATACCTGAAGTTGGTCTTACTGTTCATTTCAATGTACATTGTGTGAAATACTCCTTGCTTCATAGCGGAAGTTTCAATGGGAAAAAAGAATGAAATCACAATTCTGACCTTTTAATATTCACTATTGTCTCCAACTCCTTTGATTTGTGAGCTGCCTTCTTCAAGATTTCTTCAGGAATATTTGCCAGCTTGGCAACATTTAACCCATAACTCCTTGCAGAGACTCCTTTAGTTATTTGATAAAGAAAAGTGATAAATTCAGGATTCTCTTCATCTTCAGATCCTAAAAAAATAAATCGAAAATCAAAACCTCCTCTGTTAAGTTAATAAAACGTAGTAGACTAAGGACCAAAAGGTCAAATATTGTGGTCTCACTATCATTCATGCTTCCTGCATGACTTATTCCATTGCCTTGAGATCACACATTTTACCTTCCCATTATGAGACTGAAAAAACTCTTTACTATAATTTCACCTGGTGTTTTATTAAGCAGACTTGTGTCTGTGAAACTTATAATCTTTATAAGTCAAATTGATTAGTTATGCTGTAACTAGGATATTGCATCTCACATTTGCTGAGCAATGACAGAATAAAGGAAGTGTCAGTAATCTCACAATTAAGAAGTTCACAAAGACAACACAACAAAAAGTTTGCTGCCTGCTAGGAAGCTAGAAACCACAGAAAATGCTTTGGAAAAACCCAAGGTTAGGACGGTAGATCTTCTGCTAGGGATTCTTTCTATTCCATGACAATAAGATAGAAACATAAGAGCCATCATTATAAATTTGATGACTCCTTTTAAGACTCTGTCTTAAAAATATAGGGTTTTGGAAACAATGGATATTTCCATAAATACTGATGACTGACGATGATTTAACCCAAGTGATCCAAGACAAACACTGGAAAAAAGCATGCCCTAAAACATTAAGACATAAGGAGCTAAAGATACAGGCAGAGCAAGAGGCATGTTGCTGCTTGCAGCTGTGGTACTATACCTATTATACTTTCTGTAGCAAAACAATGACGACTGTATATGGCCTGAAGGTTCAGGTCGACTAACATTGAAAGTAAAAATGCTGAAGCAGCACACTGAAACAAAAAGTGTAGGGTTTCATGGACATAATAGTAAAGGAATAGTAAGTATTGAATGTTGATAACATCTCAGCTGCCTGAGAGTATCAGAAACCAACAGTTAAATTAGTGAAGTCCATGAGAAAAGGATATGCTGATACTCAGGAGTGATGCTCTTAGTGGGGAACATCAGCATGGCTGAACAGTGATAAACTAAACACAACATTATTTTGAAATACATACTCTCAAAGTTAACACATGCTTCAGGAATCCCTGCTTCTAACATCAAATAAAATACAAAAGTCGAAATCTCCCTCTAGCCAAACCCTAAATTTTTAAACTAACTAACTCTCCGAAAAACATTTTAAAAGGGAGCGATTATATCTTAAGCCACATTACTTAGTGGCAAATACTAAAGTGCCTATCCCAATTAGTTTACCATGTCCGCAGATAATTAGGAAGGTTAATGACAAATACCATGCCATTACTAGGCAAATCAAAAACCCAGAATAGAAGAATTGTCAAGCACCTTATCAAATCTGATACTCAAAAAAAAAAAAAAAAAAAAATCAAAGCAGTTTGTATGGCTGGAAATCCTGTATCACAAATCTGTTTTGTATTGTGAAACCTTGTGAATAAGAGATCCAGTGGACGAAGCTTATGTGGATTTTCAAAAGTGTTTTGACAAGAGTCCTGCATCAAATGCTCCCCTGAAAACTCAGCAGCCATAATCTAAAAGGCCTTTGTATTTTTAAATAACTGGTTAAAAGACAGGAAGCAGACGGTGACAGACAGTTATAACCATGAAGGGGGATCACCACTGCAGTTAGAGCTGCTAAACATACCCATTATCAAAAAAGAAAAAGATGTAAGCAGTAAGGTGACAAACTTTACTGAAAATATTCACTATTTCAGAACAACAGTGACAGGAAGAAGAAGAAAAGCTGTAACTCTTCTGCTTGGTAAGACCAGAACTGAACAGGATTATGATAAGCAATGTACAAAACTATGCATGGCATAGAAAGATGAACAGAGTATTCCTCTGCCTATTCTAATTCTTGAACTGGGACCATCAAGTGAAGTTTCAAAAGAATTTCAAAACAAACAAGAGCATGTAGTTCTTCATACAATACAGTATTAAATTTAGGAGCACATTGACAGAGTAAGATGAAAATGCTAAATGTACACAAGGACACTCAGGGAAACTAGACAACCTTGTTGAAATGAAATCTACCAAAGATACTTAAAACAGGAAACACGTCTAGCTCTTGAAGCCCCCTAAATAGCAAATGTTTCCGGGCAGTGAGATCTTTTAGAGAAAGAGTTGCCATATCTTTGATTCCTAATCTCTCTTCCTTAATCCTTTGTATTTGACTGCTGTGAAAAGCAGGATACCAGGCTGGATGAATCTTTTACCTGACTTAGGTCAGTCATCCTTATATCAAACATTAAAGGGAAATGGTTGTTAAGCTTTCAAGACCCCTAAAATGTGTGTATAGGCTGATACTCTAGTTTGGATGCAAAACTTTCGTGTTGAGGTTTAAATTACCATAATAATTATACAGTTTCTGCCTATATCTACAATGCCAGAATCTCAGATGGATTCATACTGTACCTTTTTGTTCAGTACTTTCCTCCTCATTCACCAAGAAAGCCATGTGGTAATTACCAACCGTTTCTGGATACATCTTCTCTAGCTCACAGACTGAGGGATAGTGAGTGACAAACAGTGTCAGTGACTCCACCTACAACAATAAACCAGACACATAACAAGATTTGACTGGTTTTTTAAACATGACAACACAGAACTGGTATCCTTCATCCATATCACTTTGCCGCAAGTTTAGACATACCACATTTCTACAAGGAAATACACAACAAGTCAACGCTAGCCTATCATAGTGCAGGCTAAAAAAGCATTCACAAGTGTCTGTCAGACTGAACACTTACATCTCTAATAAAATGTTCAAGCGTAGCATAAGCAATAGCGATTCCATCATGAGTGCTAGTTCCTCTTCCTAATTCATCCAAAATTACTAGTGATCTTGAAGTTGCTTTTCTTATTATCTCAGCAGTATCTGTTAGTTCTTCCATAAAGGTACTTCGGCCTTTGTAAATGTTGTCTGCTGCACCCATTCTGCATTGGGATACAAACCAGATAAATTTATTAAGTTCAAGTAAATGCCACATAATACTGATAAAAAACCCCATGATAATGAAACAATTTTACTATAAATCTCTTGTTGCTAATCCAAGCAGAGCAGAAAAACCCAGAAGGAACATTCACCTTCCAGAAGCAGCTACTGCTTAGGAAGAAAACTCAGCAATAGCACATGACACAGATGTAAGGGTACTGTAAAAGACTGAAAGGTTCAGAGGGAGTTACTCATGAACCACCAAATAAGGGCTTGCATGCATTCCCCAAGACAACATGGTATCCTGACCCTATGGACATCTGCCGGAGGTTAGGCTGTAGGGACAGCACAGAATTTTTCTGGGCCATCAGTAATCTAGTCCCATTGTAAATCCACAGACAGAAATTTCAGCATCCCATGTCAACTACAGGAACGAGGGGAAGAAGATGAGGCAGACAAGTGAGTATTTCTTAGCATGCAATTCTTTCACCTTGACAAACTATATAAGATAGCCTGATCTTCCCTTAAAAAGGACCCTGGGAAATTATATCAGTCAGATCACAAGGATTCCAGCAAACAGAGCTATGACAATGAACTTAGCTTTTTTTTGTTGTTGTTGTTTAGTTTGACTAATTTGTATGCTTTTTAAATGCTAACAACACCTGAAAGTATCAGATTCCAACATTTCCACGTAGAGATAGAGCAGACACTCATGTATCCACATACTTGAGCATCCAAACAGATACAGCAGTTAGTTTCTTCCAGTAGTAACAAAATGACGATTATTTCCCCTATTTACACAGGTACACAACTTTACTACCATGCTTCAGTGGAATTTTAAAAGAAAGATTTCTCTCATCGTCCTTTTACACAACTGTTCAACCGTCTCCATGAAGGTGGGTTTCTCCTCTGCTCCACCCACATATGCACACACAAATTCCTTCATGTCTCATACAAATCTTCTATAGCAACGTTTCACTTTCAGTCCTCAAATTGCATCTCAGACTGTGAAACTGCAGTTTTTATCTCAGAAATCTGTTGGTCTTTCACCCTGGTTTTCTCTCCTTCTGCAGCTTTCCTTACTTATTCGATTAATACCTTTCTACCTGGAAAAAGGAACATTCTCTTTTTCCATACATGCTTTTCACTTACACTAATGACATTACAATACCACTTCTGAGATAGGTTATCATTAGCAAGACACTGAATAGGGCAGTAAAAATGGATTTGTTCACTCTCATCAGCCAATAATATAGTTACATACAAACTACATCGATCTAAGGAGAACTGACTCATGAGCTTAGCATATTACATTTTCAGATATAACAGCTGGCCACAACAGTATTTAAAGTCAATGAAAACCTGTAAAGAAAATCCCAATATAGCATTTTTCTATCACTCTTCTGCTGCATCTCTCTCCAATATAATTGCTTTTGTTGCCACAGAAGCACTAGCAATTTTATGAGGAACTTATGATTGTCAAGAGTAATCGACTACCAATACCAAAACCTAGCAGGCTGGACACAGTGCTATTATGATTTTTACATATTCTCTGATTCCTGCCTGGGAAATTTTGGCTGGAGATGGGTATTATGATACAATCAGCAAACTGATTGCTTTTAGTTCATTGAGTATGTGCTTACATACACACATGGTAGCATACTCTGGAAGAATGGTGTTTTACACATAAGCTAATTAACTTCACATTAATTCCACTGAATTAAATACATAAATGAGGATACTGAGGCATTGTGAAATTGCATTTTATTAATCCATTTACTCCTGTAATCCTTTCAAATGCTGGGTTAAGAACTATGAACCTATTACTGAATTTCTCACAGTGGCCCCAACACCCCCAGACCTTTTCCTAGTTTGGTTCAGCCATCATGTACTGCTGTAAAATCAAATAATCCCCCCCTTTATTGCAATATTGCACAGATCTAAACAGAACAATATAAATCAGATCTGCTTTTACCACTATTAACTACAAATAAGATCATGAAAATGACAAATATTTTTTTGGCCCAAACAATCTCTGGCTCCATAATGGGCAACTTTAACCTTAGTTTCCAAGCCTAGGGTTAGTAGTATTATTATTTTATAATTTTTAATTGGGGTTTCATTACAGAGACAGTATCTATATAACCAGGCTGTCTATTCTGCACCTATAATGATTATCACAGTATCACAGTATTACAAGGTTGGAAAGGACTTGCATTCTATTTTTCTTTTGGATTGCATTATTTCCATAGAGCCCTCAAAATCGTTTTAGTCATTTAGTATCCAGTTTGCATTCACTAAAATAATTTTCAGAACTTCCTCACTCAAGATACAAAGAGAAATGAAAATTATCTTTCTCCTGTTGTTAACAGCTGCAAAAGAAGTCTTCCCTTTCAGCATCTTAAAACATCTAGATCAGACTCAGACTTATGTACAAATTTTAAAGAAAACGTGTATTTTTAAATTACTTAGATGTCATCCTTTCAAAATGGGTAGAATTGTTCTTTGTGCCTCTGCCCTAGACACCAGAGTTATCATACTTGATTTTTAAATTTATGTGATAAGCAATATTAGCCCAGAAACAAGCAAGAATAACTATTTCAATGTGGGTGATGGCATCTATAACGCCAACAGTTGATATAAAGCATGGCATTGCTCCCTAATGTATGCTTTATTATTCTTAATACAGTAGAGTATGAGTACAAATACCTATTCCTTAAACACTTCTTCAAGTTTAAATCAGTTGCAATAAATCCCACTAAAGTTCTACAAGATCTAGATGCTTTGAATTCACATTTTAATGTACCTTGCCTCCTAAATATTTTTATACATCAAAATATCAAACTTTTTCCTAAAATAATCAATAGATTTACCAGATGATTTACCATTGTTAGCAGGTACTCTATAGGTAATATCTGTGATGCTATCCCTGTACACTGTTAGAGTAAAAACGGTTAAAGGAAATGTTACAGCTACTCAATTTTAGCCTTAATGCCACCAGCTCTTAAACCACTTATTTCCTCATTTGATTTGTATTGTTTTTACACATGATTCTAATAACTCCAAGACACACTTTCCCTGGAAAGCTGCCTACAATGGGATCAGATATTTTTCTAACATTTATAAGTAAGGAAAAATGACTTTCATTACATTTTAATGGTGCCTTTATCACAAAAGTTGATAATAGGGTGAAATATGTGAAGAGGCATGAGTTCTCCCTGAATGATGCAGACATTATGCACTACTCACATTTCCTGTTCTTCCCTCTCTTAAATTAAAGGGAAAAAAAAAAAAGGAAAAAACATGCCAGAAGAAAGGTTACTACAGAATAAGGAAAAAAAAAAAAAAAGGCAAATCATTAGAGCAAGAGCAATGCTTCCCAACTTCAACAGCTCTATTTCTCTATTTATTAAAACACCAGCCACTGGAAGAAGTGACACAATTAATATAAAAACTTCTATTTCTGCTGTGGAATTTCTAACGTCTACGTTCAGAACATTGACAGCATTCTGCCCACAAGGAGCATGCAGACATCCAATGTGAAGAGTGCCTCTTCAGTGCTGGCAGGAGATCCATCACTCCTCAGCAAATGCAATTTGGCTGGAAACGACTTGTTATAATGCCTCTTTGACAGCCAACTGAATTTCATAAAATTAAAAGCTCTTCATCGTATAATGTCCAACACATTTATCATGTAAAGAAAAAAAAAAAAAGGAGGCATTATCTCTTTTCAGTGCTAGGTTTCAAGTAGTGATGAGTACTGTTACAGCCTCAGAAAAAACAACAGCGTGGCAAAGTTTTCATAACTCAATTTTTGGACGATAAATTAGATAACATGCAGCAGTATCTAGCTTTATATAAACCAGCTAGCACTATATTCTTAACCTGTAAATGACCCCTTAGACAAAACGACAGTTTTCCTATTCCACAGTAGCAGCATTCAAATGGTTGCTTTTTAAACCTGCTCTCCTGAGACAACACATGCACACAGTACCGACCTTTTCCAACACAAATCCTCATCATCCTATAATATTGTCTTATGAGGCTCTATAAATTTTTAGAATTTTTTTAATGATGCAAGCTATGATACCATTCAGAAACCCCTAGAATTAAAAAGCATACCTTTTTTCCTTCCATCTCAAGAATTTTTATGTAGTCAGTATCCATTTAAGCTCGCATTCAACAAGCACAAACTAACATTGCTAAACCATGTGGTTCTGAAAGTTATCTCGAAGTCTGGTGCTTTCAAGCATTTGATCAGCTAGACACATCTGAGATGTTTGACATGAAAAATTTATATGGAAGGAGGAAATTTAAATTGAGGCCACTGAGGTTTTCTTGGAGGTCCTTCTCTCAGTATCCTGTTATTACTGCTCTCAAAAAACCAAACTGTCCCAGAGAAGGGGACAAACTTGCAGACTTGATGACTAACAGTGGCACAAAAACAACAAAACAATCCAATACATTGTTTTGGAGCAGAGCAGAGAGGCCCTCAGAGAACTGCAGTTGCTCTGTGCTAGCAATCCAAGGGTGAACGTGATGATGTAGGTTAAAGCACAAATTGCTCTAGTATGACAGAGGTAGTGAAAAAAAAAATTCCCAAGCAGAAAAATTAATCAAAGATCCAGAAGCTTCTAGGTTAAGGCTTTTTCTATGCTACCTTTCATAAGAAGGTATCTAACATGATTTTAGTTCAAGCACTGTGTAGACTCCAGGTATCTAATAAGATGTTATGTTACTGTGAATCTCTTGCACTGCTTCTGAAAGTGACCAAGTAGCCCAAGAGCTCCTACTGGTAACAAAAACCGACTGCATAGTACAGAATGAATCTTGGAAAACAAGACTGCAACACCATTCCCTAAAGCCTTGTTTTCATACAGTTGTCAATATCTCAATGCTATTTATTAATCCCTAGTTTAAAAAACAATGCTGAAAAAAAATTAAATTTAATTTAAGATTTTTCACCCTGATTTTAGAAACATGCACTTGTCTTTAAAAGTTCATCTACAATACTTACTGGTGAAATGAAACTTACTGCCTGTTACATTAAAAGAAACCTGATTTGTATAGTCTCTACACACTTCCTTTACAGTTTTCAAGAGAATGCATTCAGGTTTCCAGGTATGGCCTGTCCTCCCAGGGATCAGAATTGAAGCCAGACTTCACCTCCGAATGTACTCATAGTCAAATTATATATTCATCAAGAACAATCAACATTAAAAGAAAATTACTCTTATCCCTGAAAATACCGTAAAGGTATGAATGCCATGCTTTCAACACCAACATGACATTCCTTCTGTGATTCAAAGAGAACACTGAGAGAAACAAATAAAATAAATACATAATGTGATTTTACAATTCTACTCGCTCCCTCTCACACAAAACTCTTTAAAATGTCCTTTTAAAGATCACAGTATTGAAGAGAAGATATTTAAATTAAAATAACTAGTCTATAGAAAGAAAGGATTAGATGGGGTCTTGCCTTACAGTTTATTCCTTTTCTTGCATGACACCGTTCTCATGTTTTTGATTAACAGTGTATAGTTAATATTTTTTAAAAAGATCTCATAACAGCTGTTTCATAACCTTTCATTTTTTTTGTGGAAAACACTCTTCGCAGCTGAAATGTCATGTGGTTCCTGCAGAAAAAAAGGGTCGCTAAGGTGTTTTAATTGACAATAATGTTCTTGAGAACAGAAAAACTTGATATTGATCCCGACATGAGTGGAAGAAGGCAAGTACAACTTCGTTTCAGTACTTAGGTAGAACTTCTCCCATTGAATCAGATTATTGACTATTAGGCACCTGGCAAAAAACACTTTTTGAGACTTCACAGGTTGAATCTCTAAAGTGGTTTGCAAATTGGTCTGCCAAGAAAATAAAGATGAGCATCCTAAATGGAGGACTAGCAGGCTGACTACTGCACGCCCTTTCCTTCTGCTGTCCCCAAAATCCCAACACTTCTATCAGGATAATCATTCGGTTTTGCCTACAAAAGTGATTTGAAACCCTGCATATTTTAGAAACACTCAGACAGTTAATAAGAATTTCTCAGCAGTTAGTATAAAAGTAGCCCAACTTGGATATTGCAACTTCTGGCTACTTTCCACATACAATTGAAATTTATAGAGTAATTCTTTAGAAGATAGCATCTGCAAATTTGTAACAGTTCACTGACAAGAAACTAATGCTTCACACTCCCACACAGAGTACTGGTAAATCAGTTAACTTCATTTCCGTCAAGCTCTTACTGATTCAAACCAAAAACTGACAATAAGAAAAATAATATACAGAAAGTGCAATTGCAGAATTTCAAAAATAACTCCTATCCTAAGTATGACAGAAAGCATTGTCATCAGGGTAGTTATTTTTGCATTATGCTTGGGCAACTTCTAAGAAGTAAATGTGTGCAAAGTTATGTGGATGACAACATTAGGAAATCAGAAGATACTCATGACACTAACCTATATAGAGCTGACATGCACACATGTGCTCCACCATTTCTAGTACTGCTTATTTGCAAATTTTAAATTAAGAAATACCTATAGTATGCAACCCATTTCAGAAGAACAGCCATTGGAAAGCCTGACAGAATGCATTACATAGTTAATGTAAAATAAATTTTTATTTTGTAAATTACTGTAGACATATGATATTCTCAGTCACTGAGAATAATCACTAGGAGAATAGAATAGAGACTAAGACTACTAGGGATACATACTTTACATTATCCTGGAAAGAAAAGCAAATCCAAAATTATTTTAATACTCAGTTTCATCCTGTATTTTACCTTTTTTCCTTTTCCATATCACTAGGTAATTGAAACAGTGAGAACAAGTAATCACTTAAATCCTCATTACCTTATAGACGTGGCCAACAGAGGCATGCTACACACAGGAGTACCCCAGTATATTAAAAGAAATTTATATAACAGAATTAGGTTTCAAGATGTGAGCTGTATTGATTTTTTGCTGAAAGCCAGAGGATAGGAAAATATCCATGGATTGCAGTGAACATTCAATATTTTAAAAGCTTCACTTCAATTAATAGAACAGGTAGGACTGAGTTCAGAAGTAAAAAATACCGGTCTAGTCAATACAGTCACTGAGTGAAAAGAAGCTACTAATATCCTTTCATTTTTTGCTTTATAAGGCAACAGAAATTCATTAAAATACTAAAAATACTAAAATCTTATGTTATATTAACTCATGAAGAACACCTGAGAAAGTTCTTTTCTGAAATTCAGCAACGATACCCTCAATAATAGGAGAACTCCTTAAAAATACTTGTTATATTCACTAGGCCGAATACATCAGTCACTGTTAAAATAATCCAGCAATTTCTGGTGAATTAAAAAATTTCCACTGAATTTTATAACTGGATTAGCTTGAGTCTAAGTTCTACCTTCTCCATCCCACGATATTCACAGCCCTACCACCGCAGTTGGCTGTCAGGGCATCAGGGCCAAGCCCTTGGAGGAATGGGGTATCCAGTAGTAGAACACGGACACAACAGCAATAGCTTAAGTTCTATGTTCAAACATGCAAAGGCGTTTATACCTGAGGTATCAACAGATTGCTTTCCACAGGTGCACAAACTTTCACATTTACCTAAGAACCAAGCATTTTTTTTTTCTTTTCAGTGAGAAAGCTGGCGTGTTCCTGTGCAGTTACCAAACTGAGGTTTCTATTGCAGCCTCTCCTTCTGACTGAGCTCTGCCAGTGCAGGCAGGGCACATCAGAAGACAAATACTAGTTAACGAATTCTCCATTAAACAACTAAATCTCCAAACATATGCTTTTACCCTTATTTCTCTGCAGGAAACACTGTACAAATGTTATTGACGGTCAACAGAAAGAACAGATAAAGAGTACAATCTTTTTGCTGGAGCATAATTATAAGCATATGTATTCAAATTAGGGTGTTTATTTGCAAGCCATCAATATCAGCCTGAAGAAGCTGAAAAAATGAAGGCAAAGAAAAACACAACCCTAAAATATGCACAGGTTTACACTTACTACTCTGGGATTCCAGTGCAGGAACTTGAGGTAATTAAGTTAATGTGCACATGTAGCTGAAGGATTGAGGCCAAGGGGAGATTAAAAAGCAGAAACTATAGCAACAGACAAGGGACAATAGCTGAAGTATTCAGCACAAGTGAACTTTTCCCCTTTAAACCGGTGGACGCTACGGAAAATCCAATTCAAATTGTGACTACGTTAAATCACAGCATGGAAGAGTTTTAGAAAGGTAAATACCACCATTCAGTGTAAGAGTTTCAACTTCACTGTAAGACAGCTGGTCAGCTTCACAGGCAAATTCACCTCCCTCACCATCCCCCCACACCGTTATAGGGAAAGCCTTTCAAATCCTTGCAGAAACACTGCAATATGTAGCACAAATTGTTTTATAAATCTCACTGTATATATAAACAACTGTCTTTTATTAACTAAAATTAATTTTCAAGTCTGATTTAAACCTCTGTAAACAAAACAGATTTTATCAAATGCTATGCATGTACACCAAACTGCTTTGTTAAATATTGTATCATTACACGTATATAAGACATAAAACTAACACTGCAGATGCATGTTACTATGAAACAAAGATATGGAACTAAATTAGCTACAAATATATGCATAGCATAGCTTAATTTATTTCTACAGAGCTACAGAACGCTGTCAGAAATAGTTAGTCCAAATGTACTGTAATACATCTAAGGCACAACTTCCCTAGAAAAACAGAACAAAATAAGTTTCAGTTTAACAACTAGAACTCTTACTTATTCTCTTCTATTTCCAAAAGAATATCTGCACATGGCAGAAAATACATCACTCTGTTTTTCCCCCTGAAAACTGGGAATAATTTACCCCACAGGCGTAATTATATGACTATAAGCATAAATGAAAGGCTTAGTAGTATCTGTTATAGTGGCAATAAGCACAAATACAATTAAGCAAGAACAAAATGAAACAAATTATTGTGCCATAAAGAAGCAACTTTCCTGTAAATTACTTCTGGGTTCTTGAGAACTAACAATTCGGTTTATCTGAGTGTCATTGTTACTTTCTAGAGTAATACAAAAAATACTTTTTCAGCATATTATATATAAAATTCTCATGTGGATTTGCTACTCTCTTGGGATTGCTTTGTATGAATGGTTCCCTACTTATCTGCACAATAAATTAATTTGTATAGCAAACCCAATAAGCACTACTACATATATATATAGAATAAACGCAGACATGAAAAAGTACCTTTGCTTTTAAATTTTCTAACCCTTATCTTTCAGGGTCTACCTGCACAGGCAAATTGAGATAATTAATTTTTTTTCCAAAGGAAATCTGAATAACTTAAAATATAAATATTTATTTTGAGGTGTAAAACCAAAACAAAACACAAACACACACACCAACAAAAAAACAACCACACCCACCAAAACAAAAAATCTAACAAAGTTTTGGCCAAAACAAGATAACATACAGAAAAGTTGCTCTGCTGAGATAAACTCTTCCACAGTTCCTATTTAGCACTCTATTGTGATTTTTGCATTGCACAGGATACCTGCAGACTGCCCTTGCAAACACTGCTGTCACCTCCAGGCTAGAATTTCATAGCCTAGATTTTTATGACAAAGGCATAAAGAAACTGACTAGCTGAATCTTCATGCCAGGTTTTATGATTTAACTGATATTTCTAGGACGGGCAGAAAGACTAATCTTCATAATCCTACACTGTAAGCCTCGAAGAAATCAATAAAGCTTAATAAAGCAGTAAATGGAAGCAAGGACTTTTTAGTTTGGTAACTGGTCTTTTAAGAACAACAAAGTCTGCATGTGATAAGAAATGAGAGGCTGCGTGCTATACTGGCAAAATACTGAAATTCTTGTCCTTTATGACAAACTCTTATTATTGCTAAGTTTGTGAATGCACAAAACCTATGCTAGTCCAGCCCAATGATCTGACTCTTTTTAGAGGCTGTGGTCAGCACAAGAATTCTCAAAAAAGACACAGGAATCCTGAAAAAGTAATGATGCACAGCCTTCAGAGAAAGATTCTTCCACAGATTTAAAAAAACATGATTATGTAATCTCATGTATAATTCTAAGTATAGTATATTTTGTTATATTACAAAACAAAATCAATGCAGACCCCCTTCAAGGGGTGAAAAGCAATAAGATGAGACAGGCCCATTTAAGACAGTAAAGCTCCCCAAGTCTTTCCTGCACACTAGTAACCATTTTAAAAGATCATCAGCACAATCCTCCCTCAGCAATCAAGATTAAGTACACAGAACATCTTTGGATGGATGATGTCCATTCCTTTGTAGTGTTCAGTGAAATCACTATGTAGGAAAAGACTTCTAATGACGAATGCTTCTACAGTATTTTCAAGCAAGTGAGTTCCTGGACAGTCTCTTTGCAAATACAGTATTGGTGAAAAAAGCAATTCACAAACAGTAAAGAATATAACAAGCTGCATTCTGGTCATAAACTGATCTCTTTTCCAACCTCAGATTTTGCCTATTGCTGTGCAAGCAGCACCATTTCTGCAGTGAAGCTCTGAAATAATGCAGCTTGTTACTTATTATTTTAAATACAGACTTTCCGCCCTCTGTCCTGCTCCTGTGCAGCTACCTCCTACTGATCAACTACTAAAATGGGAATGAAACTAAGTGCAACATTATTTGCCTAGTTACAAAAAACTGGGAAACTTGTTAACCACCAGCCATTAGATCAACTGAATAGACATTTTGTTTAATATTTATGAACACTATTTTGTTTACATTCTTATGTGATTTACCTCAGATTTCAATTTATGGTGAAAAGCATTTGGAAAACATCTTCTGCTCAATTTCCATTCTGATAAAATCATTCTTTTCCTGCTTCACACATCACTCTATCCTGTGCTTTCTGATTTTATCAAGATTTCTTATAAAATGTACCCTTATCATTTTCACCTGTCCAAGTAAATAATGCAATTTTAAATATACTTAAAATTTTAATAATGATGACATTTCAATGAAGCAAAGGAAAAATAAATACCATTATAGCTTGAGTTAAATCAGTGTTAGTTTCCTGACTCTGGCTCCGCCTAGCCTAAGTAACTCCATTTTCTGAAAGCTTTTTTTGTTTTTCTGACAGTTTCTCTCTAGAAGTGATAACATGGAACACTGGTATGCAGAAAGGCCAGTGCTGTTCCTCTAGTAACCAAGGCCATCCTCAAGCTGGTGAAAAAGGCTGCACTGGCAGGGAGCAGCAGACAGGACAGGTGACCCCAAACTGACCAGAGTATTCCCTCCCATATACGTCATACTCAGTATAAAACTGAGAAATCGTGAGGGTCTCGCTGTCTTCTGTGATGGCTGACTTCCAGTGAGGACCTTGTCTGTTTGAATGCTTGTGATTCTCTCCTAGCTGTGGACCCATTCCCTCGTGTCTGCTCTACAGTATTTGTCGTCATCGAGGGGTGAGGGCGTGATCTCAGGTATCTGTACACATTTCATTACATTTATTAGTAGTAGTATTATTAGTATTTCAATAAAGCTGTAGTTCTAGTTTCCAATCTGCAAGCCTTTTTCCTCTCATTTTCTTTTACCCTTTCCCTAGGGGTGGGGAGAAGTGAATTTGGGATCCCCCCCAAAAATAGAAACATCTAAAATTGATTGCCCCAATGTTTGCCAGTGTTACCACAATATTTGCTTTCCACCATGATTTTTCATCATACTAAAATCTGTAATGATGCCATAAATATGTACATTTTATCCAGTTAAAAATAAGTATTTCTCTGGAGAGAAAATATTGAGCTTTGCCTACTAGTTTCTTTCAGCTCCACACACTCTTGACAGAACAATAATATGAGTTTGTCAAGCTGTCAGAATTAAATAGCTGATAAAGTATTTAGGGAGATAAAATCCAAAATGCACCTGTTCTAAGACCCGACCTTTTTGGAAGTTGATTCCACAATTTAGAGATCAGATAAACACAGATTCTGAGTAAAACATACAGAAGAAAGCATTATGGCATGTTTGATGCACAGCCTCTGAAGAAACATCAGTTAACAGAGGCTGAGTTTTCTTACAGTTCTCAGTTTACTTTGAAGAAATCCTTCATCCCTAAACTGTCCTATAAGCTTTCTTTCCAGATTATCATCTCTTATCTTCTAGATCATGTCAAAACCAGGTAAGTATTTAAGCCCACAGACATCTTCAGGTGTTCCTAAAGGTCCCTTGTATCAAATGTAAGAATTTTCTCCACCTGGTCATAGTTCTGCCTGTGCAATATACACTTGTAGGTGGAATAAACTTTTACTTCTACAAAGGAGAACAATATGCCAGTCAGAAGCCAGCTTCAGCTTGTTTTTTCACCTTGGCAGAGCAATAGCCACATTCTTCTGGTTTGAGTTAATTGGGGTGACTCTGGCTCGGCCTTAGTCTAAAGTAACAATTTCTGAAAGCTCACTGCATGTTTTTCAGACAGTTTCTCTCTAGAAGTGATAACGTGGAACACTAGTATGCAGAAAGGGGAGTGGGGGGCTGGAATTTGGGAGCCCAATCGCACGGTTCTTAGCTGTCAAATTTAGCTCCGTGTCAGAGCTAAACTGTGACAGTTCTTTGGTGCCCAACATGGGGCAGAAGTACTGTCACGGTTTAGCCCTATCTGGCAAAATTTGGCAGCTAAGAGCACTGCAGTTGCACTCCCAAATTCTGCCCCCCACCCCCCTACTTCTAAAGAGAAACTGTCTGAAAAAACATGCAGTTAGCTTTCAAAAAATTGTTACTTCAGACTAAGGCTAAGCCAGATTCAGAGTCACCCCAATTAAATCAAACCATAACAACCATAAGAGGATCTGACACAAAGACCCTATTATGTACACTCTCTTGAGTCCTCTGCCTCTCGAGTCTGTGTTCTTCAGCTGATGATCATGCCATTGACAATACATGAAATCTTTCTGGCACAAGGAAAGAAAAAAAAAAAAGACAAAGCCGCATACACCAATGGGAAGAGACCTCTTGCACTCACTCTGCAGAAACAGGTATCTGCACCCCTTTTCCTACGAGTAACAGACCAAAGTCTCCATGCATTCTGCATTCTTGCACAAGCCTACAGAGGTGCAGCCACAAACATTTCTCTATTATTTCTCAATTATTATTATTCTCTTTTAGGTGCCAACAATCAAGGCAGAGAAATAATATGAGTGAAAGGATCCATGATGGCTATAGTAACTCACACAAGAAATCTCTTTGGGATACATAATGCGTCTTCTTCTTCCATCTTCATGGATCCAATTGCATGTGACTGACATAGGTTTTTCTGCTCACAGGATGATGGATGCAGGCACTCAATCACTAAGCTTTCCAACACTGGGATTTTTTTTTGATATAACATCAAACTCTGTTCTATATGAGTATGCAACACCCACAAATTTAAGTGCAATGAGCCACATCTCAGCTTTGTGGACTTCAGGATCAATTGAAGATACCACCTGAGCAGTAGCAGAGCCAGCACTGACAGTCAGCAAGGGAAGTGCGGCCACCAGCTGGCAGAATAGCACAATACATTGAGTTGCCCACTTAGAGGGACTCTGTGATGAAATGTCTTGTCCTACTGACAAAAAGAGGCCTAATCATCAGTTATCACCATGTTAAGCCACGCATAGGTATAAATAATGCCATTTCTTCTTTAAACCTGAACATATATGTTGACTAGTTAATTGTACAAAAAGTTGAAAACATGCATGCTCACTTTATCCAAAGAACTGAGAAGACAGAAGGAGCTTGCTTTCCTTGCACGTATATAGAAGAGAAAGAAGGATTATCTGGTGGGCATTACTAGGGTGCCTCTACAGGATACAACTGGGATAAAAAGGCAGGCTGGAGTGATGTGCTGGTCTGGAACTGACTTGCTCCCTGACTGCTATGGCAAACTGAGTAATGCATGCACTTGGGATGTCTTTTTAAGAATAGATATTTTGCTAGACTCAAAAAAGACTGGGCAGAGACAGGGGGTAAGAAGGCTCTGCTGAACTGTGTCACTACATGCAACAGCTGTAGGGACATAGCTGATACTCACATGGGCACATCCTCAAATGCCACCTTCAATAGCAGGACTGATGTTCAGTTCACATATCCCTAAGTAGCAGTGTTATCCCCTACAGCCACCAAAATTCCTTCCCTCTATTGAACTCATTGATCAACTCAGAATTGCCACTCCTTGGCAAGGTATGTGGCTAGAACTGGATCTTGGCTGTGCTCTGGAAATAAAATGACCCTACTATGGCCACTAGCGAGGGGGATGCAACTCCCTCGTTATTTCGGTGTTGGATAAGGCCAGCAGTTATCAACCAATGTATAAAACATCCTTTTCTATCTTTTGCCTCATCCCTCTCCTTATAGTCTCAAAGGTCACAAAAGCTGAGAGCAGTTTTCCATGTATGAAGGACAAGGTCAGTTTCTGCACAAAGGCATTCCAAAGCACACAGCCTGAGTCTGATGCTCTCTTTCTTGGTTTCCGTATCTGGGAATGCAAGCCAGAGGCACATGTAAGTACCTCAGCAGGACACAGCTTCTGCTGAACCAATCAGAAGCACCAAGTCACTGTGTGGTGGCAATAGCTTAAAGTCAGGGGGTCTAGTATATATGTCTCTGCAACTGTCACATCAAATGGACATGTACGGATCAGCAGCTTGAAGATTTCTGCACACTAGTTTTAGTTTTATGAGAAACTATTTCACATGTTCAAAATCATCATACAAGGAAGAAATACAACCAAGGAAATACAAAAATGGCTATGTAACTTTAACTCTAGAAGAGACAGATTCAGGATTCCACTCGTGGTCGTGTCCACCTGAAAGACTCCGTATATAGACACATAATACAAGCTAGAAGAACAAAACCGTCCTTTGCTAGCTGAGGTGAGCCACCACCATCTGTGTTCACAACATTTTCAGATATACAGCACAATTTGAGTTTAGTATCTCCTAGCTGTAGAAAACAATAAGGAGTGCCCTCTGTGTTAAAAATATATTTAAATCACCTGCTACAAGGCAAGAATGTAGGACAAAGTTCTATACACCTAAATACAGATCACATCATGTACAAAGCCTATATACTAAGACAATTGCATTGAACTGCAGGCAACCACATGCCTTACGTAAGGCAAAAGAATTCAACTGCTGCTTACTCAGGCAACCTACCTCTACCACCTGCTAACCTGTATTGCCAAGGTCCTCCACCTCTACATTTTCTTAATATACCTTCTTAGACAATTTAAACTCTATTTCTTTGCCATCATGAGGATTAAGTCTATACTGATAATCAGTAAACAGCAAGATAACTCTTTTGAGAGAAATGAAGTGCATGAGAGGATAATTTACATGCATCTTACTGATGCTTCTATTTATTCCTTTAACCTGTAAGCATGTGGCATATAACCTGCAAGAGGCAGCTTTTGAATGCAACTGAAGGACAGTGCAACCTATTAGTTCAGACAACTGAAGCTGCAGCTTTAACCGTCTGCTTGGTTTGGTTGATGGTATAAAACCTCACTGGAAGATGTACGTCACCATAGTGTGACTGTGCATACTTATATCTCATCACTGAAGTAAGTGAAACAGCTTTTATTTTAACATAAGAAAAGAAAGCCAGACAGGTAAACGCTCTAGCAAGGAAATTCTTCTCTGTCCCTTTTCCAGAATCTAGAGCTGGTAGAAGGTAATGTCATTCACAGTATTGTCTCTAACAGTAGCTTGTAAGTTCAATACGTTGGTTCTTTAAATCTTGAATACAAGGCATTCGGTAATATGAATTAGCTTGTTTGTTTGAACATACTTTACCTTCAAATTGTTAGAACACTCTCTTGATTCTGAAAACTGACTCAGGAAGAGCTACTGGTGACCTACAGGAAGCAGACTGAAGTCTTCTAACTCTATAGAAATTATATCAATAACTGTAAGTGGGGCCTCTTTAAATGTCAGCGTTCTTCAACAGCTCAACATCATCTCTTCTGAAAGCATGATTAGGTCAATAGAATTTTTTTCATTAGTTCCTCCATCTGTGTGTGTCCACATTCACTTTGTTTTTGTACACATGTAGAGAAACATATTAATTTCAATGTCTGAATAACTATATTAAAAGAACTAACAAAAATTTAAGGTTAAGTTAAAGCAAAAACTGAACACATACACTACAAGAAGAAACTTGGATGGGAATTTTCAAACATCAGAGAATTAAATACTCAAATACTATTAAAAGTAAAAATAGATTGGATGCTCATTTTTCCAAAACTCTTCTAAAATTCTTAACTATATGGCAAAGCATCCTCAAAATATTGTGTACTTCCTCCATATCACATGGTTCTTTAAATAATTGGCATGGTATGTGGTTTTAAAAGTAGTAACTTTTTTGTACAAAAATAGTTTATACATGCATTATTTTTTTTATGAGTCAATGTAAATATGGAATTTCAAGTGAGTAATTTATACAAATGCTTTAAAAACACAATATAAAATCTATTCTAAAACCAGCTTTAATTAAAAATACAGAAATATTGAGAAGGATTTAGTGACTTTTTAGTCTGATGTTATGAAGCTGGAGCCACCTAAAAATAAATCAAACTTTTTACTTATTTCAGAATCTCCAACACTCCTTTTCCAGGATAAGGAACAAAGTACAGCAATGGAAATAGCAAGATTGTTTTTAGGTATAAATGGTGAGATTTGGGAGTCCATAGGACCACTCACAGTTTCTTAAGAAGTCAACACCACAAACAGGGTACTGTAGGAAAGGACTCTCCCCCCACTCCACCGCTTCAATTTACAGCCTTATAACAGCATATCATCTGAGCTTAGGGGCATTGTGTAGTGGAAGAATCTCTCCGTTTCCCCTCTTCTAGGATGAAATTATCAACACTACTCTGAAATATTTGTATTAGCCTTAGCATTGTATTGTGCCTACACACACCCAGTAATGAAGATGAATGTTTCCTGTTTTCACTGTACCTGTAAGCAAGCCAATTCCTTTTGCATCTTTAAGCCTGTTTAATACAATGCAGTATTTAAAATCAATTTAGAGAAGCTACAATACATAAATACTAAATATATCCAAAGGAATAACCATAGTAGCAACCTTTCAATTTCCATGGAAACCCTACTTAGAACACAAGATACAAATTGTAGATGAATGTTAATCTTTTACACCTATATCAATTCACACTTTTAAGGTGCAGTCTACAAACATAAAAGAGACTGCAGTATAGAGCACCAATATTCCCTCAAAAATTAGGAAGCTGCAGAACTGTTGTTGCTCCTGATGCACAGAACATGGAGTCAGCCTGTAATGCATGCTTCATAGCCAGGGTGCTATGCTAATGGCAACATACAGAAAACAACGCACCATGGCAGTGCTGAAAATAACTTGGAAACTGACATCTTCCCCTGCAATGTTTCTAAAAGATTAAAAATATACCAAAGTTATCAAAAAACCCCCAAAACACAAAACATTCTCCAGCAAGACACTTGAGGCTTGAGGCAGTGCAGAAGGGAGGTCTGCAGAGACGTATTCAATTCAAATAAACACAAACAACTCCCCAAACAAAAACAGGCAACCCCCCCCCCAAAAAGTCAAAACTGGGGGCAAAATAACAGGAAATCCCTGATCTCTTTAAGCTCATTCCCTACCAAAGGCAAGTTCTTGGCTGAGAAAGTATGTTCTGTCAGACAGAGCATTAAAGGAGCCATGTAGGACCTTCCACGTGGCAGCTGAGTTTATTGTTTCTCTCCTTTAAGCAGACATTAAAAACTATTACAAGGATAACTTCCTCGGGCTAAGAAATACCTGTAATATAACACCACATTAACCTGATCTGAAAGACTTACACACTTTAAGACCTTTCCCAGAACGCTGAACAAAAAAAAATGAACCCAAAAAACCTACACGAACCAAAATAGAGATGCCTGCTTCTGGACAGTCTCTGTCCATCTCGGACTCTGATCACAGAACCTGGTAAATTACTGCTTTTTTGTTGCAGAAGGTGAAGTTCATGACTTGGAATTGTGAAAGTGAAACAGGGCTTAGGCAAAGACCAGACCGGGCACTAAAACCGTTTTGTGGCTACTGACAATCAAATATAGCAGGACAGAAAAGAGCACTGACAACTTTACTTGGGCATCATGGATGTGATCACTTTGATCTGCAGAACAGGGAAAGTCCCCATACTCCACAGGCTGAAGTAATATCATGATGCAACTATTCTCCAAAATATTTGTACTGTAAGGAAAGCTACAACTGGGTCAGGATCTAATATGCTGTATGTACATGGCAAATGGCTAGTGCCTGTCCCAACAGTACAATCAATCCCCTATAATTACACTATACAGAAATTTCAAGAGATGCACAGACAAGCAGTTCCATTGATAATCTTTTACAAATTGCAGTGACCATCCTGGATTTCTGAAGGAATGCAATACATAACCTCAGCTTTTTCACTTCCTGCTAACCTTCTGTAAACCCATCACTATTTCTGTCTCAATAATATATTTCGATTTCTTCTTGATTAATACTAAGCCAATTAGTTTACTCTTAATTGTCAGTGCAATGACAAGAATTTAAGTCATTCTTTAGTATATTCATCTAGGGTTTGACACATTTCATGTTAAATGAAGAATGGCATATCCAGCTGAGCTTCCGGAGCTAATTTAGACTGGGGGGAGGGGGGGCGGAGAAATCAATTCCCTGTGTTAGAATCTGACTGGGCTTCAAACTAAATGGTCTGAAACCTTAGAGCCAGTGAGCCATTCTAGGTCTGCTTGGCTTGAAATCTAAAAGCGTAAGTTTTACCTTCAACCACACTAATTAACCCAAACAGATGTGAAAAATACCTAACATAGAGAAATATACTGGGGAACAGGTGGAACTCAGATATATTCATGCCAACGTTTCCACACTGTAGAGAACAAGACTCAATTTTTTCACTTTCAAGTGAGAGTAAAACAAAATGGCACTCCCAGGGACTATGTCACATTACTTAATTTTTCTGCAGAAATAATCCTGTTGCAATGACAGTTAAAGGAAAAGGGATACTAAACTTAGGAGTAACAGACTTAGATGCATATTGATGGAAGACAGTATTAACATAAACAAAGTATTTTAAGTTCACCTACAAAACACAGAGGAAGAAAAACCAATCTTCAAATTGTTAGTAACATTACAATGTTTTTTTCTGTAAAGTAAATCAGATCTTGTATATCTCCATGTCCCCTCAAGAAACGCTCAGCCAATCAACCTGTCAACTACTTTCAGAACAGGGTAGGAAAAAAGGTTAAACATTTGGAATTTTCAGTTCCAATTATTTCTTTTGAATGAAAATACAAATGGTTTTCTAATTTGTTCAACTGCTTAGCACTGAAGTGCATCCAAGCACAATTTCATTTATTTCTGTCATGACACAGTGAGGCATAAGAACACACTATCCTCATAAGATGAAGCAATCCCTGATGAGTAGTCTTTCAGATTCTCTGTTAAAAGTTAACTCTGAAATGCATGCTGCCATTGCAGAACTAGTACTTCAGGAAGGATAATTGATTTTTGTTAAACTTACAACTTTAAAAAAATAACTAATTCAAATGCCATCAGTAACACAGAACATTTGCTGATTAAAGAAAAAACTGGATAATCCTTGGTACTATTAGCTTGTATAATACAAAAGTTTTGGCTTCAGTGATAATCTTTAAAAATTACTCAGTACTGTGTTAAAAATGAGACTGAGTGAAATGAACTGTCACTATTCATTTTTAAAAGACATCACATAAAGTGTGTTTGAGACTGGTAGTACAGGAAAGACAGTAAGCATAGAATATATATAGCCCCAAATTCTCAGTCTCAAACATTGCATGTATAACTACACTGCAACATGATTTTTAGAGGTGACAATATTAATTTTAGGGGAAACATCATTTGGCTGTCACCCAACAGTATAAATTTGGCTGAGATGTCCGTTCAGGCAGATGAAGTTAGATATCTAGATCTTGACCAACACAGACTCAAGAACATTCTTATCTTTTAAAGATTCAAAGATTCCAAAACAAGTACTATAGCTTACCAGAAAGCTATAATCAAAATCTAACAACCAAAGCATGTATTTAAAGTGAAAAAGGAAACTTCAAATATAAATTGTGAAGTTTTAAATGAAATATTAAATTATTCTTTGATACACACACACACACACCTCTTGCCACAATAATGTTTTCACAAACATACAGCAAGTTTTGAAAGATTACCTGGTAAAAATACCATCCACAACACCAATCGTTGACTCCTCTGCAGGAACATAAGAACCGATTTGTGCCATGACTGTGATCAATGCAACTTGCTTTATATAGGAGCTCTTTCCTCCCATGTTGGGTCCAGTTATTATCATGACCCTTTCACCATCTCCCTGGAAACATAAACCAGTGGTCAAATATATTGTCCTGCATATGCTGCTTTTACAAGAAAGTCTGACGTGTATGTGTTTAGAAGAAAAAATTATTAGGATTGAACATTCTGTTTCTAGGTCAACAGTTTCCTCATTCTTCAAGTTCATCTCATTCACTTTTCAAGATATTATGAAGTTTCAGATCAATAAATATTCCTAAGACCTCTCCAGGCTGTTGAGAGAGGAGGATCACAATCAACTTTCATTACTCTCAAATAAAATAGACAGAGGAATCTTCCATTTTTCCACCAGGGAGCAAAGAAAGCACTCCAATCTGTGCAATCTTCTCTGAAGAAAGAAAGAAACTCACCAGCGTTCAGCACAGGCAGTGAGTGCCGCCCTAATTTAGATGTGAAATGGATTCCTCCCCAGTTAGAGTTCTCATTGCCAAATGTGGAGAAGGCCTGACAGAAACCTGCTCTAGATTTTATACCCATTCAGAATTGCTTGCCTTTGTACAACATACGTACCTTTCAACAAACTGGCTACATCAAGAAATCAAGACATTGCAGAGTCTGGCAATACTTAACTGCAACACAGATATCGTGAGCAGACTGTACCAAATCTCTGACCGATCAGTGTATCTAACTCCTGAAATCCTATGGAAAATTAAATTAGATGAGAAAGCTCGTCTTAGCTGCAAGACTCTCTACAGTGCTTCTACGTGTCTATGGCTCCAGAACAAAGCTGTCTTTCTCTAGTGTAGGACAACGGCTAATGTAAAATTAAAACTCATCGATGAATCTTCTCATAGCCTTCTCATAGCATGAATCAAGTCTAGAAATTAAACTATGCATGGAATTCAGACAACTACACTTTTCCTTTCTACTGGGTGCATACAATGAAATCCAACAACTGAAGAACTAATCAAAAGTCAGCATATTCCCTTGCCCCGTGGGAGGGGTGAGCAAGAGAGGGTAAGCCGTGCATAATGAACATCAGCCATGCTACTTCAGATAATGTGCATACTGAACATTAGCCATGCTAGTTCTGGTGACAAGAAAAACAATCTTCATAGAATAAATCTCACTATCTTTATGGATTTGTTTTTTGATCAGGCTTTCATTCAGTTAGTAGAGAGGCAAATGAAATTCATATAGGACTGTCACTTCTATATCATAATGCAGATCATACAGAAGATACATGCAATCAGTATTTAGTATACGCTAAAAGCAGTTTAGCTTTTGCTAAGAAAACTCCATCCATAAGGAAGTCGCAATAAAGCCAAAGCCCAGAAAATGCCATTATCAGGAATAAAGGATTGATGTAATAAAATGTGTGTGATTATATGGGAATAAAATCCATAACATTCTAGACTCCAAGGTAGAATTTCAATACTGCTACTAAAACTGTGTTGAGCCAAACTGTGGCCCTGACACAATAGAATTTATAGATACTTTAAACCACGAGTTCATCTGTTAAGATCCACAAATTTCTTGTGTAACTTTGGTATTACTCCAGGGTCCCTTCAACTATGTTCTGAGACTGGTATCTGGTTTGCAAAGCCACTTTTCTGGAAGAACATAAGCTGTAACATCCCACCAAAGAATACATCTACTCTCACAATTGCATGCAACCACAAGCTAACATCTTTTTGGAATTTATGGCTGAAGTGAAAAGTACTGAAAAAATTCATGAATATTTGGGGAGGAGACAGGGAACGGAAGAATAATATGTTTATTACAGGGCAATACAAGAAAGCTTTTCCTAAAGTTAGATATTTGACAACATTTCAGTCAAAAACATGACAGGAGATGCATTTTCTTGCTGATTCAAACACCAATTTAAAACAAGAGGCATTTTAATAAATTGAGCTCCCACCCACCTCTCTTAAAAAAGAGAGAGCTCAAATCAACAGTACAGGCAAAAATGACAGTTACCATGACCATTTGATTTTGTAATCTTCAGTATTAGAAAGCCAATATAAGAATGGGACTAACAAGGGAAAGTGCGTGATGATTAATGAATGAAAAGTTGAATTTTTTTGTAATTGCCATCTGTCACTTGTTCGGAGTTGACAAATAATTTTGAAAACATTCTCTGAAGTACTGCGCAATATCGGTATCATTGTTCAGTACAGAACAGCATTTTAAAATATTTCCAGAGAAACACATACAAATTTGAATGATGTTTATCACAGCAATGCTCCACACTGACATCTGTTTCATAACTTTTCTATATTTACTGTATGAAAAGGCAGTCATGTATTCAGAGTTAATTTGTAAGCACTCTTTTTATATTCATTACAAACAGAAATGTAGTATTTAAAAACATACAGATAGGTAAATAGTTAATAAAAAACCATCAAAAGGATTTGTTATTTAAAAGACAGATTTTAGTTTTTTAGGAAAAAAAGGAGGAAAGAAACTAAAAGATGCTTATCAGAAATAGATATGTAGAATAAAATACAGCAATGTTTCCCACCTATGGTAATTGCATATTTATAGCAAATTTAGGTAATTTAGGTAATACAATTTAGGTAACATTGCATAGAAAATGCTAAGAAGTAGACCCCTAGTTTTTCACCTCTTGACAGCAATATCAAGCAAGTAATAGGCTTACTACTTCTCAACATCATTCTCTATTACAGAAGAAAACACCCAGAGACCTATGGGTAACATACAGCCTGCAAGCTACACATGGGGCATCTTTAACATATGTTAATATGATGGGCTTCTTACAACTCATGCGCAGTCTATAGAGGATGTACTTGATACTACATAGTGGAGAGACAGAGCTCCAAGTAGGAACTATCAGATAAAGAAAGGCTGTATCAAATTAATACTTTCAGAAAGAAACAAAAACACATACTAGAGAAAGACCTAAAAAAATATCTGAGCTATTTTAGAATTAATTTGGAAAACTAAGGCTGTAACATCTTACACAAAAACTGAACTTGTTGTTATTTTGCATATTAAAAAATTCCACAAATTTGATATAAACTTATGGCAAAACGCAGACTTTCATTTGCCTAATTTTGAGATCAATTTTCTTTATGCTATTAAGGGTAAACAAGGCTGTTAACAGAGCGTCTGCCTGTAACATAATAGAAAAAGGACAAAACAGATGTGATCACAACTAGCAATAATATCTCTCTGAAATGCAACCAAGTAGACAGTTGTATGATTAAATTATTTTTTAACTGCCTGGCCAAGAAGCATATCCCAGATTCCTTCCCTTGAATGATTTTGCAGGTGAAACAGTACTTACCAAAAGGTTAGTGGTATTTGGGACATACTGATCCTGTTCTCCCAGTAGCACATCAATCACAGGATGCCTCCCATTTTTTATAATTATTTCTCGCCGATTATCTTGCACAATTGGTCTGCAAAAAGGAAGAGATACCAATTTCAGAGTTTATTGTAACTGATTATTTAGAAGCACTATAACTAAACTCTGAAGGAGAGTCATCTATGATGTAGGTTTTTGTGAAAAAAACATAAATGACTGCTATCACTTATTTCTGAAGACTTGTTTGGTTTCATTCAGTTATAAAAAACAATAACAGACTGGAAAAAGAAACTTCAGAGTATTTTCTTAATTGTTTTTATTACCTAGGGAATGTTTACAGTCATTTATGTGTATTCCAAAGAACTATCAAGGACTACAAAATGAATAAGCAATAGCAAACTGCCCAGACTGGAGGACAGTCTGCTTTCTTCCCACCACTGCCACCTTTTGCAGACATACTTGAAATTCTCAGATTGATCCTCCTGATAAACTGGCCCAGTCTGTTACTGCACTAAGTCCTAACTGAGGTGTGTTGAGTAAAGAAAATTGTCCAACTATGTATATTGTGACTGATAACATTAAACAACACAAATCAAAGACTACAGTATGAGAGCTGTAACTCTTATATACATTAGCAGCTCTCATAACCTGACAGTAACTCCTGAACATGTACAAGAGTCAAACAATAACTGCCTATAGAAAGAGCTTACTATCCAAGTCCAAACACTGAAATAACAGTACTTTTCCAGAAATTAATATGCCAACCAGATCAATACTACTTTCTTCTCTCATCTCCAAACCATGTAAAAAGAATTTTTGTCTGAAACGCTTCCACCTTAGCTACAAATATAAGATGTATAATTCCACATTACGTATCTCCATGTCTGAAAAGCTCCATCTCCCAGAGCTGCATGTTCTTCATAGAACAAAAAAATGCAGAAGCATGTCCCACTGAATTACAACCATGATTTCTTTTTGTTCTCTGCAACCTAGGTTTACTTTTTCATTGTGAACTGAAGTGCAGCATTCATTAGAAAGGTAAATGTGGTTTAATGTCTCAGTAACATTTCCCTGCATTTGAAGCAGAATCACTCTGAAACAAGAGCAGTAACAGGAAAGTGGCAGTAGAGAGAAAAAGAGAATACTGGAATAAAACCATAGAATTTTTTTCCTGGAAATTAATTAACAATCTGGGTGGACTTTAGAGGTAAGACAAGATGTGGGGAGTGTGATTTTTGTTGGTTTCAAGAATAAAGATGTGATTTGAAAGGAAAATAGACATATGAATCATACGTGACATATTAGGAACACAAAGCATGGGGAAGGAGGTGCAAGCTGATAGTGGTGTGCTTTTTTTCAGCATAAAGATATTTCTAGCATTTATATAGCCGAGATGAAACCAATACAGACAGAGTCTTAGGCTTTGGGGTGGAGAAAGGAAATTTCACTCTCCATTTCTGCTGGATAGGTAAGTTGTTTGGAGCTGTAATGTAGTGGTCTGAAAAAGGAGAAGCACTTCCTCCTGCACCTCTTCACTTTGCATTGAAGAGAGGGAGATGACGGTTAAACAATCCACTTGCCGTGTTACAGTTCTGCATTTGTCTTTGTAAACAACCCCCTTCTTTTCACTGCTCAAGCCTCCTTCCACATAACTATGAGACAGGATGCCAATAAGCCTTGCTGACTGACTGTTCTGGTTTCAGACAATGGGCCTCACAAACGTATGGTCTCCGTCACAATCATTCAAATGGTCTTTTCCTGCCCTGTGTTCCCACAATCAGACAGTCACATGCCATGTAGTGAGGGGCCAAAAAAAAAAAATGGCTCTGGAATGCATAACATCCTTTATTCCTCTACTACCTCGTTATTCCTTAAAGTTAAATAAATTCACAATTTGCAAAGTGGATACTCGAACATCAGATGACTCTGGACTACCTACACTGTAATCTTTAGGAACTTAGTTTTGCTGCCTGAGAGTCCTGATGTTGTACATTGTATAAAAAAGCATGAGTCTCCCAATACACAGGTCCTAAGACACTTGGAAACTGGAAGAGATGCTTACCTCTCTCCTAGTAACCACGTGGCGCACCTATGCTCCTTGACTTCATGATTCATTCATGCGCCTCAGTTACAAAACAATCTTCACTTAATCAAAAAATAATTCATTTGAAATACTTAAAGTAGATAATACAAAGTCTCATCTTTCCTATAGTTGCCCTCCAAAATTAATTATTGACACCTTCCCTGTAGCTGAAATTTTGCTGAGAAGTCCCCTTCAGGACAGTTTAAAAGTTCAAAGCCAGTTTTAAAAATTCAGTGAATTATTTAAAGTCCGCACAGTGAACAAATCAGATTTCAGTTTTGTTTTCTCTTCTGAGTATACAGAAATAAACAAGCAATTATTATCAAAGAGATTTTGATAGAGGTACACGAGTTCCCAAGAATCCATAAGTGATCAATATTATCTTTAATGCAGTATAAAAGCAGAAGCATGTGTAAGTTGACTTCCTTTCATCAACATACATTTAATACATGATTTGCTGTATTTCCACAGGTCTCAAATTTAACTAATTCATATGGCTGTTCCTAAGCAATTGTCTGATCACTTGCAGCACAGCCCCACATTGACAACATGTAAAAAGTTACACATAGTATGTTTCAAAAGACAGTATGTGGACCGTCTGGCAGAGTGAATGGCTGAGGAGTGGAAACCAACAGTGCTTGCAGAAGTGTCTATGTAAACCTCAGAAACAGTAAGCGCTAGCCCCTAGGACAGCACTCAGCAAGCTGAAGCAGTGACTCAGTGCCCAGCACCTCTGGGCACAGAAATCTCACCATATGGACAAAGGTACCCCAGTGAGATTGACCGTTTCTGCGTAAGTGCAAGAGATGTGGGCTCATGACAGAGAGGAAGACCCGAGTTGCAGGTGTACATGCCCAGGAGCCAGCTCTGGACCAACCTTCAGCAAAGCAGGACTGACCATTCATGTCTCCAGCACCACAGAGAAGAAGGGACAGCGTCAGCACCACCACAGTCCAAGGCCGTGGTGCCCTATGTGCATGTATGGGTCTTGAGTAGAGGCAGACACATAGCTCATCAGATCTAACAAAGTGAAGCATCATCACTGCTATGGAAGCTGATGGTAATATTTACCTATTATTTACCTGAACTACTACTTCGAAATATACCGTATACACCTTAGAATCTTTGCTACTAGAAAGATGTATAAATTCAGACTTGCTGAGAAAAAAAAATAGGAGAAAAATATTTCCATGCAAACTCCAACATATATTTAAATATATATATGTGAGATATCATCTACTAGACCGAGGTCAAACAACAGACAAATGTATTTATAGATGTGCATTAAACCCAGAAGTGTCACTTTGCATAATCAGAGGAAGCGGAAACCACCCTAAAATTTTTTAATAATGCATTTTATAATAGTACACATTAAAATATATTTTTTAAAAACACTCTTATATGGCTCCATATAAAATCCTGAACAAAAATTAAAAATTGATTACCTGCAGTAGTCTCCTTGTTTAGCCACCTGGGCCAATGAGATCAGACAGTCAATAGTTGCTAGGTGACCAATCGCTTTAGACACAGGGTGATAATGTTCACTAAAATGGCTATACCAAAAGAGGGAAAAATAACGGGAGGAAAAGAAACAGAAAAAATTAATTTAATACAGATACAAATGTACTGTCAAAATATACCCCATGCACGCTTCTCACAGGGCTCCTATTGTCTTTAAATTACTCTGAATTCAAATCTCCCAGCAGCATATTAAGTCACACTATGAGGACACAATCTTAATCAAGATGACTTCATGTTCCCGTTGTAACAGTGAACTATTTTTATGCACAAAAAGCAGGCAAAATGAAATTCATTAGATTCCATATAAAGGGTCTGCAGTTGATCCCTGCTGCTTAAATGAGGTCTATAAAAATGCCACCATTTTTATCACAGTGGCAACTGAATCTCAACTGCCAATTCACTTCAACCATAAGTTACAGTGGAAAAAAAAAATAATATAAGTGCCTGAACACAAGAGTTGTCTACAATTTCAAGAAAATATCGTATCTACAAAAGAAAAGTCAATAAATCCTTTTCCATTGACGGTACTGTTTCTCCCAGTACAATAATGACATTACCAAGAGAACACAGTTTTCAGCAGGATTTTCTTTGCTCAGGAATTTCGGTTTTCCTCTCCTAGTCTCAAAGAATAACATGGAATATAAAACCAGCAGTGGGGCAAAATTTAATAAATAACCAAAGGGAGTGTAGAAGAACACCACTTTCCTAGACACAGTTCTTTTCCCATGGTATTCTGCTATCGTGCAACACTACTGCAAACAGAAAAGTGAACATGAAAAGCTGAAGAAAGGTTAAAATAGGTCTACTCAAACTTACGTGGCTAATACAATGACAAAAATTATTTAACAGAACTATTTTTATAGCATTGCAAAGGCCACATATCTGCAAAGGCCAAATATCTGCAGAAGAGCGAACTGGAATGTTTATCTAGTTCCTCCAAAATTTATAGAATTACTGGGTTCCTGCTAGGAGGCAAATCTTGGCATCAGTTATATCCAGTGAGACAACATTAGAGGGAGCTTCCTAAGTTAGTGCAGCAGGGAAAAAACTGTAACCCAAAGACAGCCAATTGTTATAGCACAACATGAGGAACAATTTCAGTGGTACTGTAATTCATGGCAGTAAAAAATAATTGATAATCAGACACCTAAAAAATCAAAGGTATTCATATGTTTGAGAAATCAAAATGCTGTTTTCAAGATGCTTTGGCTAAATAGCCAAATGACTTAATTAAAACTCTGATCTGAGACAAACAGATCTTCTATACCAGTTGTGAGGGCCACTAACACTCCTGCTACTTTCTTACAGTCACAGGGTTAGCGTACCAAGGCTATGGAGAATCACACTCACCCAAGAGACTGCCCAAATGCCCTGAACACTCCCAACTCAAAAACTGTAAGTAACACTACAATTGTATTTAATTTATTAGTAGTAGTAACGGCATACTTACCCGTAAAATTCTAGTTCAATTAACACTAAATGTTAATTTGGTTAGCTTGTATAATAAATTTTTTTTCATCACATACACATTGTATTTCAGTAACGAAACTACTAGATTCAGTTTCATTCACAGTCAGTCATACTTTCGGGTTCTGTGATAGCAGTTTTCAAATTCTGGGAGCTACTTTATATACTTAATAACTTATTTTCATCACAATTTTAAAATTTAGAGACATCACTGCTGGTCTCGGGACTCAGGTCTTGCCTTCAAATGCACTAAAGTAAAGAACAATATTTTTCTTGACACCCTTAAAGTTTTTGTCGCCAACACAACTATATTAGTAACTTTTCTTTGAGGTAAAACTCTTATCAGTTTTTATAGCAAAAATAAAAGAAAACAAAACAAAATAAAAAATAATATAAAACAATAAAACGCAATCCTGTTTTGTAAACTCACTCTAAAAACTTTAGCCATTCAGCACTGCAGTCAAGGACTAGCTGCTCCCGAAGCTGATTCAGATGTCTGTAATTTTCTATAATAAAAGGAGAGTGGAAACGGCTGACAGCTTTTGTACTGGAAGGGAGAAAAGACAAGTAGGAAATCAAGGTTACTAAGCAATCAGTTACATCGTCTACATGCAAAATTGGACTAGCTTTCTTACTCTTTGTAAGCCTTGCAAATGGATGTTAAAAAGAATGTTCTTTTATTGTGGTACCAAATTCTACTGATTCCAATAATCTTTACTGTGAATAAAGTGATCAGTTACTGCACCACTGCCCATTCAGAAGGCTTTTAAATTGTTTTTCACAATGTAGCATATGACACTTAAGTTTATATATTTCACAAAACTGTTCGGCAATAAGCTGCACAAATGGACTTTCCTGTGACTGACTGCATATATAATGAACTCCAGGAAAAAAATCCCTTCAAACAGGAAAACTTCATGATGAGCCTAACAAACTTAGCAAATACAGAGTGTCTTGCATGGATACTAGTTTCCATTTGGGGCACTTGCTATTTATTTATCTATTTTCATTATGGACTGACTTTGGCTTTCCCAGGAATTATTTTAGAAATTCCACGTTAGATGTAATTTCTTCTACATCATCTTAATTCTGTCTTATCTGTGCACTTTTAATACTGAATTCATGCATAAGTGAATAGAACATCCCTTGAGAGTTCACCTGTATTATGCCTGTTTCTACTGTGAGATATCTGTGCTCATACATTATAACATTAAAGTGTAAGTATTTAACCTGTTTAAATAATAAAACAAATTACTGAAAATAAAAAACCCAATGAAATAATTTGATCCATCTGTTTGACTTACTCAAAATGTATCCAGAAGTACCTACAATCATGCTTATATGACACTAAGCAAAGCTTGTCTGTATAACTGAGTAAAATGACATTTTAAATACACTGAAAATATCTGTTTGTGCATCTCAATAAACTCATGGTTACCTTTACATTTCTGAATAAAATAAGAACAATTGAAATTTTATGAAAGATTTGTACCTGCAAACTACTTGCAAAACTAAATCATGACCATAGTTTTGACACCAGTACATGCACTTTGTAAGATTAAGTAAGTAATGCCATGTACTAAGGATCCACCCTCTAAAAACAAATATTTAAGGAACTCCAGCTTTTCAATTTGGTTTTGTTTGTTTTTAAGCATAACTAATTCTTGCAAAAAATTAACGTAACAATTTTGGTTAGTTGATTTTCAGTTTAAAAAACCCCCACAAACACACACAGAGCTATGAGTGTGTACACAATTAATTGTAATACCAAAACACCACTTTTTTTTTTCTTATTTATTAAAATAGATCAAATTTCAAAGACATTTTACATACCTACTAACCATAACCCAGTCAGATGGCACAGATGATTTAAGGGAATTCTTGACTTCTATCATAAACTAAAATAAACAGAAATGTGATATTACACATCATGCGAAGTTAGGAAGTCTATAGAACCATAATCATCATCTATCAATAAGTCTCCATGTATGAGAGCAAAACCATGTTCAGCCTGAAGACACTGAGAAAAACAGAAGCTAATGTTCTTTTTCCCCTTGAAATGAGGGTTATGACTTGCATATTTTCAGCCCAAAGTGCAACTCCTATCCTGAGCTGGTTTTGTGTGCTACCATGTTGTTGCCCATCTCTCCCCTTCTATTCCTCCAGCCAACAACGAACTCTTCTCGCCTTCCTCTTATCAAGACAAAACCAGACTAAAGCTACTAAGTCTTGCTCACCTGGTCCTGACCAGGCCTTGTGGAGAATTTAGCATTTACAGGGACTCTGCACTGATTACCAGCTGCACTGAGGCTACTCCTTATCAGTGACATGTGCCTTCCTTCCCAAGGATCAGGGATTCATACTGATCCACAGTTACCTACTAAATTCCACAGCCAAGAGCTCAAAATCTCAAATGCTAGCACTGTATCTATAGTTCCTTGTTTCAAGTTTGGATCATCTTGGGGTCAGATGGGGAAGGAATAGGGAAAACCAGCAGTAACAGCAAGAGGCTCAGTGCAGTGGAATTTACACAATGTGTTTATTGCACTATTTTATGTGATTCATATTGGTTATCTTTATATAACACCAGCCTGAGGTCCTCGACCTCAAAGAATTGAGGCACTCTCAAATAAAAGAATTCAGCTGGAAAACGAATTTCTCTCAGACATTAGATTAACCCAAAATCTGATCACCTTTACAGAAAACCACAAGACTCTCAACTGGCAAAGCTTTTCCATTACAGTTAGTCTGATTTAGATAAAACCTTCAACACCTCACTGGAATAGCAGCAATCACCCTGAAGTACAAACAACAAGAATAATCCTAATGTGAGCAAAAGGCTCCAGCAAGGACACAGTACACCAGTTCTTAATCTATTTAAGACACCTTGAAAGTACTTGGTACTATAGAAACCCTGAAACTGCATAATACAGAAGACAAAAAGACTGAAAATGGGTAGAAGCAGAGATTTGCAAAAATGTGAAAATGAACCAACTGCTGCTTGCACCAGTGGTGTTATTTATATGCTGTCATTAAAGTTTTTTTCTGAATTTCATCTCAAAACAACTAAATATGCTGTATTTACAAAAGGAAGACAGAAATTAATACCACATTTTTGTGTATGTTAGATGACTAACTGAACTCAAAATAGACTATATTAACACAGCCCATTCAATTGTCTGGTTAATTGGGTGACTAGAGAGAAACATGCAGAGAGGTTGTAGTCTTCTTCAAAACAACAAAAGCATTTGCTTTTCCATCATTTAATTCTTAAGCCTATTAGATAAATAATAATTGCAGTATTAAATAAACTGGGCCCAAAGCACTGCTTACGGTATGCAGCACGCAAATATTCACCAAATGTAGCAATTTCTTTCTAAATTCTGCCTGAAATGAATAGCAATGCTATCTCTATCTGACAGCTTTCTGTCCTGCTTAGTGCACACTATGAACTGCATTAGAGGTCTGGAAACAAAAGATAGGACAGATAAGAGTGTAACCTCATATTTTGGAAAAGGTATGTGTCAACTGGATCTTCATCAGAGCTTTAACACGAACTTAACAAATTTAAGTTAATAAACTGTGGGCTGACTGAAAATCTAATGATGTATTCATAATCATGGCTTTGGGAGCACACATGAAGGAGCAAACAGAACATTCTTTATTTGGTTTGTTTGTTTGTTTCTCCAAGAAGGCCTGTTCCCTGAACAGATGTTCAGAGCGGGTAAGTACATAAGAAAAAAGTTTCCTGGCAGCTTCTCTCTCTTCCAGAACCAGCAAACCATAAATTCGCTTCTGCCTGGGTCTGTTGTGAATAAGTATTTGAATATTACATTTATCAGAGCACTACAACAAAATGAGAAGAACAAACCAGCATCTAAGGAAGAAAGAGCTTAACTCGAAGAGACTGAAGCCTATGCTCTGCTCCTCCCATACAACTCCTTTTCCCTTACTTGTGGCTCCTTTGGTGTCTTTCCTTTCCTCATTGACCATCTTTTCCAACCCTTCCTCTACTGCCTCTTTTGATGCCTCTGAAACACTTGTACCAGATGTAATTAAATAGTAGACACCCATAACCTCTGCAACTCCTTTCATACATTTACCAAGATAAATCTCTTTGTATGCAATGGTTTCACAGTTGCTCCTGCTACAAAAGCCTTTTCTTCTAAACGTGTACGTAGTGACTGTCGGTTTCTGAAACTCTCCTGTGCAATTCATATCTGACTTCTTTCTCAAATGCTCTCCTCTCTTTGATCAGTTCTTCTCTTCACCTTTCCTCCATCATTCACCTCTTAAGCTCACCTCTCCAGCTCACCTCTCCAAGAGAAACCCTTCAAATCCTGACTCTTCTGTTCCTCACACACTACACAAGCACGCTTGTCTGTTTCCTCTCGGACATCAGCATCCATGCTAACAGCCTACCCAAAACTTCAGCCATGATTTCTTTATTATCGCCAAAAGAAATACCCACCTGAGGTCTTTATCAGATGGCTGCTCTCTCTCATTCAACCCCTCCCACCTTCTCTCACCTTCAGTGTTGCCTGCCTGCTCCCTGCTGTCTCGCTCAGGTCATTCTCAGCTTCTCAGCTTCTGAGGTCCTCACTCGTTCACCGCTTCTACTCCAAACTCTCCTTTCTTTTCCCAATTTTCTGTGGAGTTTTCCTCAGCCTCCCTACTCCTGTTTCCCAAAAGACAATGCTGAACAGTGGTAACTTACTGCCACCTTTCAGTTCCCCCACAGATCTGGCAAGATCTGTTATCTCTTTTTTTTTTTTTTTGCACCAAATTTCTCAGCCTGCTGGAGCATGGTCTGCCCACTCTTTGCAAAGCACCTAGCAAACAGAAGCTTGAGTCTGCAACCACTGTTTCTAAGAATTAAAAGTTAAATAATATTTATCATTCTTTAATACTGCTCCTCTCCTGGCTTTCAAATTACAGTCTTAATCAGTACTTACAAATAATTTTACCATTCTTCAAATTAATTCTTTGCTTCCTGGTTCTCTGAAAATATTTCAGCACTTAATAGCCACATAATTTACCTTGGAAGTATGCATTTTTACATATACAGAAAAGCAAAGCATTACTGAACCAAATGTAAAACCACTAATGTGGTTTTGTTATTTAAATCACTTAAGTAATTGACTTAAATAAAAAAGTGACATTGTAACAAAACTGTTCAAACAACCCCACCAAGTAGCATACTAAATGAAGAGAGTAACACCTTATTCTTAAGGTATTTTCTAGACAAGCAAGGGTATATATTAGATACTATATTACCTCTTGACCAAAAACTGTAACATACTCTGCAGAAGGATTCTTAATCTGTTTACGAATGTCCAGCAGATGCAATTGAATTTTAGAAAGCACATCCAGGATCTCCTCCTTTTTCTTTCTGATGACAGGGAAGTCTGTAAGGTCCTTGAACAATTGGGTTTTATCTCCAGTCCTATCCAGAAGAACCAGAAGATAAAATAACAGTAAAACCAAAGACACGTTCCCTGATTCTACTGGCTGAGCCCCTGTTTTAATTTGTTAAAACAAATGAGAACAACATTAGCTTTATCCCCCTCTAAATACAGCTTTTCTGTTTCTTGCTCACAGCATAGCACATCTAATGAAAACTGCCATTCACACCACATAAATACAAAGGCACTTTGTATATGAACTGTAAGAAGCTACAACAAGATCCCCACTCAATTTCTTCAAAACCTATCTATTCCTGTTCACATTATGCTTGTTCTTCTACACCAAAGCCCTGCTGACTCAGGTTTTTTGTTGTCTCTGTATGCGCATTGCGCATCCCACAGATTTCTGTTTGTTCTCCTTCAGTTGAGCAAAGCAAGAAAAGGAAGCTCAAGAAAGATTATTCCCTTGTGTTTCAATTTGTAATTCTGGAATTACATTGCTGCCCCAACCTGGAGCATCCCAATTACCAACATCTCTGTCATGATTAAATGTGAAGATCAGGTATTTTCTCCATAACATGAAGGCAGATTTTTGACATACTTAGAATCTGACTATGTCTGGGCAGATTTTCTGAGAAATGCAAAGAACAATGCCTCCCACAAGACCTCCATCAAAGCAGAGTATCTTCAGGAGTTTCAGAGTAGCTTCCTTCTTTTTTGACGAAAAGATTAATCGGAGTATTTAATACATGCAAAGCAATGCTCTTTTCTAGTCTCAATGTCAGAAAATGACAGAAGTGTTTTGACTGTACTATCTCAGCTCAGGAATGAAACCTGAAACGGACAATGCCATTCAAATGTTTAAAATTGGGAAGCTGAACAAGCTATTAAAAATACAGTTGTCATAAAAAATAACAAAAATTTAACTTATCCTAATAAGTATCAGGTAAGCACTAAAAAGTAGCACAATGAGCCCTAATATAATTGGAATATACATGTATATTTCTGAGCAACTATGGAACTGTGCCAGGGAATTACATAATTACCCTGAAATTTAATATTTGGAGAGCAAGTAATTAGCAAACTGAAAGTAATAAATATGGAAGAAATAAAAAGTCTAGTATTCTATGTATTCCGATACCCTTTGCTTAAGAATGGAATTATTATACAACTAGAGCCAGTGACTAGACAGGTAACAAAGCTGTGCTTTGATTTTGCATTACAAGGACATAGGTACTATGTAAGTGACAGTAAAGATGCCATTTTAAAGTACAATACTAATTTTTAGAAACAATTTTGTGCTGATTAGACCTGTTTCCATGGGAATGCAAGGAAAAAAGAGCACTAGTAGCCAGCAGCTGATTGTGAAGACTGTCACTGCTATATGACACCTAACAAAAATTTAAAAGTTGACAGTTAAAAAAAACCCCACAAACCCCCCAAAATCTCCAGCTGCCCCTAAAAAAACCTGGAGTAGAGGGATACTTTTGACAACCACTACAAGATTTTATCCACATCACATAATAAAATTAATGCATAATGCAGTATATATGTGTGTGAGCATATACATGTATATGAGTAGTCATCATGATGTCAATGAAAGAAAGGTTTTTGAGTACACATAATATTGCCACGTACGTATGAGACAGACAAAGGTCAAAAGCTAAGTTATTTTAGTCATCTTGAATAAATGTAAATAAAATATATGCATTCTGCAGATCAGTGACAGTACCTACTACTTACTGTATTGTCTCATGTTTGTAAATACTGTTCTAACCACCACCAACACAGTGCTGAAGAACAACCATATTTTGAAACCTACCTACAGTAAATCTGCTAAAATTAAGATATGGTCCATTTTGTCATAACATACCACAACTACAATTAGATACCATAAATCAGTAAAATCTCATAATCCATTGGGGTACAGCAAATACTTCTACCCTTCTCAACTTCTAAATTTCTACATTTTGCACCTGTCTCTAATTCAGAAGTAGATAAAGTAACTTCTAGGCTTTAATTCTTAAATTCTCAGTTGAAGAAAGATTAAAAAAAATTTTAAAGAAACTGTTTTGAAAATAAAAGAGCAAGACTATGTAGCCCCAATATAATAACACAGCAAACTATACAGCACAAATTTCATCAAAAAATCTCTAGGTATATCACAGTCAACTATATCTCGCAATACTACATGAGAAAACGTTCAAAGTTAAATGAAGCGTTCTCATAGCACAGAAGTTTAGGATGACCTGGATATAAAGCTGGATGATACTCATTTTGTGTTTAAAACATCCTCTCAAAATGCAAAAGCTGTCTGTGTGCCTAGCATTATAAGAGAAATCTTTTTAGATTATTTTATACTGGTTTATTTCTGAAAGTCAGTGAATTTTACTGGCCAAAATGTTTTCCTCTTTAATCCTGTCCCTGAGGGTCTTTTTAATACATCTCTCCCTTACTGAACTCATGTGCTTGCTTTACTATTCTGCATCTTAAAGCTCCTGCCACATTCTTCCTGTGGCAGGAAGACTGTACTATGTGGTTAAAACTATGATCTAGGGTTAACAATGAAGGCAGCAGTTTTTTAGAATGAACAATACACAACAAGTTATTTGAAGGCATTCTCCTTTATAATGTATATGCCTTCCAATTTAACATCATCTTCCTTTGCCTACATTTGTTTTCTTGGACCAAGAACAGAATTCAGACAAAAAAGAACGAACAGCTTCCATACTTTCACATCACTTCTCCAAGTCAGCAGGAAGGCAATTGCAGGGAAAAGCCTGAGTGCACCCTGTGCCTGAGGTAGGTACTTGTTCAGTCATTCTCCAGAGGGAGCCCATGAACTAACCCCAGAAATGCTCTGAGGGGGTACAAAGCACACAGGCTATGTGGAATCTTCAGAGCTATTAAATTTCATGTTCTCTGTCATTAGTCACCATGTAAAGAGATTTTTTAAAAAGAATGGGGGACACTCAAAGCTTTGATGCATTTTCACAAAAACTGCAATGGCATATTCCTGACAGCAGACTAGCCACTTTACTAAAGGTCAAGGCTTTCTTCAAAACAAATAGCTTCTCTATTTAAAAACATAATTTAAAAGTTGTTAAACAAATTAACATGAGCAAAACACATTCTGCTCTAAATTCATTCCCCACAACAGCTGAGAAACTTTCAAAAAATTATTCAGCCTGAGGCAGACACCCACAAGAAAAAATACTTGCTCGCCTAATTTAACTTAAAAAAAGGATATGAGCTGTAGAAAACAACCACCTCTGCTTTAGCTATAAGCAACCTGTACATAAATAAATATAAAACCAAAAATACAAAATTAAGGTGTACTAAAACAAGATGCATAATTTGCATAACTGAATAAATCTAGTCAGAAAGCCTATGTGGCACATAAGATTTAGTTCTTTACTTACTTGGCTGCTTCTTCATTAAGGATCTTTAAATAATGTTTTACTGGGGAGAGAAGTTCTGGGATTTCCAACAGTGCATTTTGTAACAGAGGACTTTTCACATGAGAATGTATGACTGGAACAAGAGCTTGAATTTCCACTTCCAAACGAGACAGAGTGCTGACTATCAAGAAAAACTCTTGGGTTGAGCACTGCAAAGTGAAACAATGTCTTAATCATTACAATATTTTATATTTTCATTAAAGCCTATGGGTTATTTTGCTTTTTGAAAACGAGATATGAAACAGTAAAAATGTATGGACTTCAACACAACTGCATTCACAAGGTTAATAAAGTATACTAATTAACCATTGCTGTTAGGAACCAGAGAGCTAATCTCCATTATTCTTGTTGCTAGATGGAGATGTGTAACACACATGCAGTAGACAAACAGCAGAAAAAGTGGGATAATAACGTGTGAACAACAAAGCAGCAGATCAAGTAATTTTATGAGTACCACAACTTGTCCATATGGGCTTTTGCATCTATGTGCTGTTATCTGAATCCCCAGGCTGCTATTTTGACAAAACAGGGTTTGGAAAGACAAGGTTAAGCACAGAGAGAGTCTTGGAACAAAAACAAAGAAAAACCCCACAGAAAGAGAAAAACCAGCAGTCACTGCTTAAAGTGCTTGTAGCTGTCGCCAGCTTCACCCTCTGGCTGGTTACTGCCAGGTCTAAGTGATGAGGAGACCAAGGAGAACACACTAACCCAGTCTTTGTCTTTCATCCTCTCCTCACCACAGAGTAATGAATGAGATTTTTCTATCTCTTTCATGCAGGTAGCCAGAATATCATTGAAAGAGAACCTCCCAGATTGGAGCCAATAGTACACAGTGCTTTCAGAGTTTGCTCCATTATATCCACGGAGTAGGATGATATGGGTTCCCTTTAAGCAGCTTCTCACCAAAAGCGGTCACTTGTAAAAGAGAAACTCTCTCTTTTTTAACCATTAATATTACTTCTGATGTGGTTGAAATATTTTGCTGTTAGATCCTATACACACTTCAGCACCCAGTACAGTTTGTTATCCGCAGGTCATTTTCAAAAATCAGCAGTCAGGGTCAGGATTTTGCAAGCAGTTAACAACTCTAACAAAACACCTCAACTCCTGCCATACTGCTAATCCCACACACAGTTGTCCCATACAGCTCTCAGTTACCTACGGTATTCATGCCTCACCTATAGATTAGGTAATATGGATTCTGAAACAGTCTTTACAGAAGTCTGCGTTTGTTTGACAACACAATTTGCATACCAAATGGCAACTCCTTCTTACGAGACACTGATGCCTTAAAACCCCACTGAATGCAGTGGCACTCCAGGAAATTCCCATTTCAGAAAGTTTGGAAAAAGTTGCCCATTAATAATTATGTTGATATTTTTTCATATTTTACTAATCCATAGACTCATTACTTATTCAGTCTTCTAGAACTTTTCCCATCGGGCAACTGACAACACTGAAAAAAAATTCCTCACCTGAGGATGCAACAAATGGGGTAGGATATACTGAATGCTTCTACAATAATCCTCACTTTAGACTACATTTTTTTGCATTCTTCTCTTCCTACATTTTCCTTCTGTCCTATCCAGGCAACATACAGTCTACAATTTAATTTCTGGTCAGTATGTTCTGGTGATCATTAGAACTCCAATTATAGAACATGCAATCCTCAGTGAATCACTATTTTATAAAACACATTTATATTTTCATTTTGTCATCCCTTCTCTTTCAGTTTCTCCCTAGACATAAACTTTTGTTTCCCTTTCCGTCCCACACCTTTATGCAAGAACTAAAAAAATTCCCTCATCTATTACTCCGTAGTAATGTCTCCCAAATAACTTCTGTATCCAAAAACATAAGCAAGTATTAACAAAAATGCTAGGCTGGAAAGGAACATTTTCCCCCTTCTCACATATAAACCCTAAAATAAGTTTGCTCTGTAATGCCTACTAGCCTTTCAGAACATGAGGACTGTCTAAATGCAACCCTTTTGAAAACCATAAAAACAGTAAAGGTAAAATCCAGTAACAGCCTTGGTCCTCTTCACATTAAATACCTATCACTGTCTTCACCAGGGACAGAACACTGGCCTCCATGCTGTATAAATACAGAATAAAGATACATATAAACCTGCAGCCTTGGTAATCTACTATAGACAATGGAAGTTTTAAGTCACTGACAATAATGAAGCTAGAAAGAAAAATAATTTATAATGTTAAGTGCTTTGTTCCCTGATGTACTTCATCATAAAGGCTACATTAAAATAGAATCAAAGAAAAATCATTCCTGGTCATTTAAAATGCATTCAATCACATGAACAAGTAAATGTAACTGAAGTTACCATAAAGCCACTGTCTGTTAAATACTCTCACACCAACCCAAAGCATGGCTGTGTGCTGAAGAACTGAACCCGTCATACCAAACAGGCAAGGTTGGTAGATACTTGACTAAAGGAATATGCAATTTAACCATGACATTTCGTGACATTCAGAAAGACCAGAGAAATTATATTCCAAGTGTTTCTGGAAAATCTAAGTTCATCTTTGTTTCAGTTCTATGGAAATTTAGGGACAGAAGAGACCCATAAGGTGTTTTCATTACAACTGCTTAGGTTTTTTGCATGAATTTTCTTTTTGTCTACTTTCAGGCCTTTTTATTCCAAGATACTACGTTATTACCACTTGCTTTCAGAAACTAATTTATAAAACAGTAATTATCATCATCTAAGAGCTTTATCTGACAGCTTAAATTTCTTTTCCATTAAATTAATTCCAATATCTCTGGTTTCCATGGGAGAGCAAAGTCCAGAAAAGAAGAACAAGTAAATACAGACAGAAGAAATACATCAGTTGAATAGGTAGTGTTTGTTTGAGGTTTTTTGTTAATTTTTTCTTTAAAAGAAGAAACCAAATAGGGACCTAATTAGTCCACTAACTACATAAGGATATGAAAAAGAAAGTATTTTAGGAATACATAAGAATATCTGTCTGAGGTGTTCTTCAAAGGTGATAAGGCTGATGAAGGTAAGGCTTCAATAAGAGAAGGAAGCTAGATTTCAAGGCAATGTCACCTACAAAAGAATCAGCAGAGAAAAAAATCCAAACTTAGTCATGTACAGAAGACACCATAACAACTTTGACAGTTACCCTGAGATTTCTCAAAAGACGCTTAATGAATATGCTGAAGTTCCCACAGCAGCTCTGATAGCCTACACATCGTAACAGTCAACTAATGTGTTGAAATCTGAGTCTCCTGTGAGCTACAGTCTACCAGTATCTTTGGAGAATAAAAAAAATTCAGCATGCTTTATCGCAAACAACTTCGCTAAACACAACATTCCGAAGAAAAAGGGTGACTATACCCCTTTTATGCTTATTCAGAGTATCACTGTTTCCCCTGGCTTGATTTTAGTAACATTGCAGGACTTTGCATCTAAAAATTTCATGGCTCCACTACAGAAATTATTTACTAAGCAAACAGATAACTTGGAACAGATGCATAAAACGAACTCCAAAAAGCTGGGTTCCATTAAAGTGTGACTGATTCTGTTTAAATCCTAAGTAACTTTACAAAAGCTATATAACTACATTACAAACTAGAAGAGTTTAAAATACAGTCAAAAATGCTTTACATAATGCAGGATTAATAGTCTTGCATTCATGGAAGGCTCTCACAAACTTATTCAATACTATTTTTGAAGCCTAATTTTGAAATGCTGTCAATGACAGCTACAGCTTCTCTGGCACTAGAAAAATAACCTCAGAGTTGAGAGTGACAGCAAATAATACTTTCAACCAGCAGTTTATCAGGCTGTACTGACAATGGTACAGCTGCCGCTGAGAAGAAAGCATGAAAGATGCACAGCAGTAAGCCAGGTCTAACACCCTTTCAACAACAATACTAAAAGCAATGCAGCCTTGTTTGCATTAGTGAAATTGTTTCCAACATATCTAAAAGCGATCCACGGAGAGTTGACAGCCATTGACCACTCAAAGTTAAAAGCATTTTAAATAAAAAAACTGGGAGTTGGAATGCAGCATACGTTTATCATTCCTTTCAAACTGTAATAACTACCTTTAGGTTTTTGGTATAGCAAGCATACTATTTTTGGTTTAGGAAAAATGCTGTATTTCATTTTAAGGTTACTGTGTCCCCTTGTTATGACACTAGTTATGTTAATCAGCTTAATGAGGAACAATTTGCTCAAATCAGCATTTAGTATTGCAATTCAAAAAATATCCGTGATGCAGATTCTTTAAAACATTAAAGTGTAGTATATGCAAGTAGTGCATACTGCTATCATAGACGAAAAAATGTAAAAAACCTAAGATGTGTTAGCTGAAATCAGTAATATATTATGCTATGAGAAGAATTCATTTTAAACAGTCTATACAATAGTAACTAGTTTTCTGAGCATATACAACAGGTATTGATTTCAAAAAAGAAAAAAATCAGAAATTCAAGATCATTCTCTGAATCTTCTGAAAACCATTACATCTTCAATGAAGTATGAGACCTGCCTTCCAGGAAAGGGCACTTTTTCAGCATCATTCTTGGTGAGATGCTTATGTAAAAGATCTTAAACACATAGTACCAAGATGAGCTGCACCCTTCTCCTCTGTCGAGTCCAAGTGTGACAGTCAAGTTGTAAAAGTATTGACTGGAAAACTGAATGGCAAATGCCACGAGGAGGCTGTAGGCAGCCAAGCAGCAATTATCACCACTTGTAGCAACAGTCTGCTTTATTTTGCACAAGTGAGCAGCGCGCTAAGTACGCAGCAAAGTTTTAGAGACTGATTCAGAAGTGAACAGGTTTTATCACCTGCAGCAACTTGTGAGAAACTCTGAACATGGAAGAGCCTATAGTTGAAGTTAGGAGCAGAACAAATTGAAATGACATTTTGCTACACACCCTGCTAAGGTTTGCTAATTGATTGCCCTCCTTGTGTAAGAGTTCAGTGAAACAGCTTCACTTTAATGTGTTCTTTAAATTCAATGACCGTTTGTTGTGATAATTCCTACCCACTTCAGTGACTGAGCTTTAGTCCAAAAATAATGTTTATTGAGAAAAGGGTACAAACAAGATAAACATTTAGGAATCAAGCCTGTATAAATATTTATCTTCTGAAACACATCACATGAAACCAGCACACAACATCAGCATCGCCCTGCAGGACACATTTTGAAAAGTACTGACAGCATATTTACTCTGTGGTGGTTTTTAGACCTACGTAAGTAAAGGTCTCTGCTCTCTTGCCATTCTGTGCATTCCAAGGCAAGGATAAGCAATCATCACTAGCTGAAGTAAAAAAGGTAGGGGTCTTCCATTCATATTTCCCACTGTCCTGACATGCAGATCTCTAAAGGAAAGTATGTGGTCTAAATTTCATCCCTCTCCAGGGGATGAACTGGCTCTGGAAAACATTGAGCCAATGTGTTTTCCAGCAGGATTTAATTCTGCATCAGCTCCAGGCACTATTTAGACAAAACTCTTGACAATTCACCATCTCTCAGTTTCATTTTAAGTCAATTTCTGAATGCTACCAAGAAGTCTTCAAACAGTTGATCTTCAGTGATTCTTTTCTTGCCATAGAGAAGGACGATGCCATTCTGCTGTTGACAGCATTTCTGCCTGGCAAGATGTCAGGTGCTGGCACTGCAGGAACTGAGAACAACCAGTCCTTGTATTAATGCCATTCTCCATAGCAACAGTAACACAGCACTTGTTTCCTTAATCGTTCCCATAGTCCTTTTCTAGGCTGGGCTAAACTTGGAGCTGGTAATATGACTTCCAAGATAATACCCAATTTCCACTTCAAGAATGCTGTTCAAATTTCAGGTTGCTCACACCTGGCAGTAGATTAGCAGTGGTTTCTGGTGGTTTGGGTCTGGGGTAATGCAAACTTGTGGAGGGTCAGGTTAACAACTGAATGATGCTACCAGAGATGAGATTAGCAAATGAGATTTAAAAAAAATTGTTAGACCAGGAAAATATACAATTGCGTTATCTACCAGAAGAGCTTCCATAAGGATGTTCTGCCTTGCGAAGTCAGTTCCAAAACAGAGCAGTGTTTTGCGTGATTGTTTTTTTCTCTCTAGAGTTTACTGGTGCAATAAAAGTTACACAGTGGCTGACCTGAATGAAAGATGTCTGAAATGACTGAGACAATGCAGCCACTTCTGCATCCTTCAGAGGTCTCCCTTGGTGAAACATACTTCCTCTAATACTAACATCACTGAAGTCTAAAGGGCCTGAAGGATTAAATACTTGTAACATTGCTCTATTTTTTCTGCAGTTAACACTGAATTAACAAGCCTGCATTACAGCATATTCCCTTAGTTAAGCCATCCATGTACTGCACTCAGTTTTGGAACCCTTAATGGGAATGAAATTGCAGGAAAGCTCATTTTGAGCATGTGGGAGATGGACATCTGGAATTAAGAGAACTGGAAAGGCTCCTAGTGGGAACTGAAATGGCAGCATTTACTGGATATTCTGAAAAAAAAAAAAATCACGAGCTGTATCTGCTTTGAAGGGACCTTATATCAGGCTCCATATCGAGTGTCTGTCTAGACTGCAGAATATGTTTCCCAGAGTCTACTTTTTATTCAAAACAGACCCTGTCTTTCAGGGACACTTGTCATCTCCTCGAAGTCCCAAAGAGCTTCACTGTTTTGGGCATTTTCCACAGTGTTCTGCAACGGATGGCAAATGAGATTTTTACCAAGGGAAGCCAGTGCATGAAAGGAAAAGTGTGTGATTGGAGTTTTGCCCCCGTTTACCCTTCTAATGGATTCTGTTGGAGCACTTCACACCTGCTACTTCTTTTCAACATCCGATTCACTAAACACATATCTTCATGCTACAGTGGTGGTTGTTTAGACAAACTACATTGTCATCTCACTCCAAAAATCACATGAAAAACCAGTGCTACTAACTGGCTGCACCTAAATAATATCTTTGAAGTTGAGAAGAGTAAGCAGCCCTAAGACAAGAAGAGACACTTGAAGAAAAAGACACAGACCAGTAAAAAAGCTGGAAAAAAAAAAAGGAAGCATAGGATAGCAGACAGGAATGGAGCATTGCCAGGATGTCATAAAATACAGATGTATCCCTATAAACCTTATTACACATCAGTCAACCTGATGTTTAATGTTAAACCATTAAAAGTGATTTATCACATTTCTTGACAGTTGTTTTGAAAGAACAATTGTATCATGTGGATACAGTACATTTTAGAGGATGGGATCTTGGTGCACACTCCCTCTTTTACTAAACTTCAGTATGGCTGGATCTCTGTATCCATTCATTGAAACACGACTCTTTCCATGTGCCTAACACTACAACACATCAGGGTTTTAAAAATTATACAAGAAATGAGTTTCAGATTTTCGAAGAGAGGAAACCTTTGTGCCATATCATCGAAAGAAATTACAACTTTGCTCTCCTTCTCTCCACCTATTCCTTTACCTAAAATAAACTGTCAAAACCTCTAAATATAACAGTGAAATAAAAGAACATGAGGTACTGCACAGGTGCTATTAGCACATTAATATGCTTCAACTAAGAATTGTGTCTCATTACAAGTAATTCTTAATAAAATGTGTAAGCTCCAAATCAGACAATCTATACACAAATTAACATATATTTGAGAACAGCTAACTACAGCCAAGTGGTTTCACTAGCAAGTGTGATTTTAGATAAACGTTCAGAATACAATGCTTTGCTTTAAAGGAAAATAGTTTGTGGCATAAAGACTTATTGCACTATCCTATCTCACTGACTCCTGCCACTATATCATGAGTATCATAGATGCTTTTCCTGTCAGCATTAGCAACACAATTTATGTACTCTAGAATCCTACTCTTCTACCAGCATATTACTGGTAATAAATAAAATAAGATTCTATCATAAGGCAAAAATAATTTTTTATAAACTTGAATGGGTTTTATAGACTTATATTCTTTTATTATGTCAGCGTCAGTCTTACTAAGAAGAAAGTATTTTTAAACAAACACGCAAAAAGTATGGAAGGACTTTAAGATAGAATAATGTCATTTAGCAAATAATAAATTACAGTAATTATGGGTATACCTTTTTGTGAAAAACACTGCAGAGGCCTCTCTCTATATCTGGCAGCTTACAGAGAAGGTTTCGAATCTGACCAAACACACTGTCTTCTGACAGTAGAATTTCAGACACAGCATCAAGTCGGGCATTTATTTCACTGCAAAAGAATGATCATAAAATAATTAATAAAACTTGTGTTTCTCTGAGGGGAAGGCATATAGGTAAAGAAGATTTTTCCTTTAGTTTGTTTTGGGTTTGTTGGTGGTGGAGTTTTTTTAAACTTTGACTAAGGCTACATTCTCATGACTAAGTAAGCAGAAGAATTAAGAAATGCAGAGAATCTTGGACTTTCCTTCAAGATGCTAGCCAGATCCTGGATATAAGCTCAATATCCCCACTCTATGACCCAAACAGCCAAATATACACTTTAGTGCCCATGTTTAGATGTTGTCCTAGCAGTACATAATGCCAGCAACACTGAATATTGCATATTCAACCCTAAATTTGCTGGCAAGTACCTCGGGGAGGGGTAGGGGGAGTTTACACTTGAAGTCTATGAGGCATACTTCGTGCCAACAGGGTTTAAACATTGGTTAGCATTCTGCCCCTTTACCAATTGCAGGTCTAGATAAAAAGTAATTACATGAACCAGAACCTTGATGGGTTTATGGCTTTTATTTTTTTTTTTTACAAAAGCTAACATTAATGTCCATATTTCAAGACTGAAGTCAAACAATGAGGAAACTCTTCTTACACGGAGAAACAGTTCTATAGTTATTCATACCTTCCTTATAATCATGTTGTTACAGACACTGCCACAAAACAGTTTCAAAACAGACAACCTACTGTCAGGGTTCACATCATTTTACATTGCTGCTAAGGCACAGCTACAACTTCCAATCTATCCATGAACTGGCTGTAGATTGCAGATCTATGGTAAACTCCATTTCTGCTTTCTGCACCACCAAACTGCCCCAATGTTGCTTTCTAGGAAAAGACTGAGATTGAGGGCACAGGGGTGCATCTGAAGCATACAGGTGAGGAGTTTATCTTTGGGAGCTAGTGAACAAAACCACCATCAGTACATACAGCCCAAAGGAAATAGAGCAAACGGCAGCAAGCTCATTATAAGACAGCCATGAAAGAGACACTTCAAGGCTGAATAGCACAATTCCTCTGAATACAGCTTTTCCATGGTCAGGCTTTATCTCTGAGGTAACTCTGTGCACCACAAAACAGTCAAACAGGTGAAAGCTGTGCTAAGATTTGCTGAGATTTCACAACAAAAACATCTGCTCCAGATGACACATTTCCCCAGAGACTCCCAACAATATGTCACTGGGAATGATCTGTGGGAACCTGTGCACTTGAAGGCTTCAGCTGGCATTCAGAAAGTTTCCTGCAAGTGAGGCTGAATATGAAACATGATGTTATAATAAACTTTAAAATCCTCAAGACATTTTAATTCCTGTGTTTAACTCCTGCTCATTTTAACATCCTTGTATTTTCTCCCAGAATGACAACTGAGCCTCATCACAACATCCTCCTCCTGAGACTTCAAAAATCCTCATGCTGCCACGTGTGAGTCCATCCACCCTTGCAGATTAAGAAGAATGCAGTCTTTTGCTACCAACACTTCGTATATCAGCCAAGTATGGGTAAGACAAATACAGGCCAGCCCACATCTGCTCTCATGAATCGGCGAGATGCTTAGAGCTCAGTCAGCACAGAGGGATAAAAAGTAAGGATGTAAAAAATGTCTAAGATTTTGGGGAAGACTGCTTGTCTTGCCCACAGCTTATATTGCACAGCTTGCCACTTGCCCCTGTAGTTGCTAACAAATACTACCCATGAGGAAATTGACAAAATTAGGCAGATCCACAGATTGCAGACATGACAACAGACTGGCAATCAGAGATCTATGGCCCTGAAGATAGCTAAATTTAAGAGTGCTTAAAATTTTATTACACAGTATGTGAAAGGGAGATCATAATGACTGGATGTGCACTTGGACATGCATAAATCTAAGAGCATTTAAGTGCCAGGATTTTTTCAGTCACGTATTGCTTTATACTAGAACAGTAAGCCATCCCCCTCAACTGACACACACTCCCAGAGCAGCCTTGTGGTACAATGTCAGGATTTACAACACCCTCTCCTCCGCCATCTAACTGGAACGCAGGAATGCATTCTTCCACAGCCACCATTACAAACTGGGGAAAGACTCTGCTGTCTTCACAGAATGGATTGGGTTGGAAAGAACCTTAGAGTTCCTTCCTTACAGCTAATGAAAATCTGCCCTCTTTCAGTTTAAAGCCATTGCCCCTTGTCCTACCACTACATGCCCTTGTAAAAAGTAACTCTCCCTCTTTCGGCATTGCTGGCTCACATTGAGTTTCTCATCAAGCAATAACCCCATGACCTTCTAACGAGGGCTACTCTGAATCCAACCTCTGCCCAGCCTGTAACTGTTCGGAATTGCCCCAACCCTGGTGCAGGGGCACCCAGGTCCACTTCTCAAGCCTGTCCAGGTCCCTCTGGATGGCATCTCTTCCCTCCAGTATGTTGACCACACCACACAGCTTGGAGTCATCAGCAAACTCGCTGAGGGTGCCCTCGATCCCACTGTCCATGTCTACGACAATGATGTCAAACAACATCTGTCCCAATACTGACTCCTGAGGAGTGCCACACAGCACGGGTCTCCATTTGGACATCGAGTCACTGACCATGACTCTTGGAGTGAGACCATCCAGCCAATTCCTAATCCACCAAGCAGTCCATCCACCAAATCCATGTCTCTTCAATTCAGAAACAAGGATGTTGTGCAGGACAGTGTCAAATGCTTTGCACAAGTCCAGGTAGATGATGTCATTTACTCTTCCCTTATCCACCAATGCTGTAGCCCCATCATAGAGGACCACTAAGTTTGTCAGGCATAATTTACCTTTAGAGAAGCCCTGCTGGCTGTCATCAATCACGTCCTTGTTTTCCATGTGCCTTAGCACCGTTTCTAGGAGGATCTGCTCCATGATACTGCTGGGCACAGAACCAAGACTGACCAGTTTCGTCAGGTATTCTTTTTTTTTTTTTCCCTTTTTAAAAATGGGCGTTATGTTTCCTTATTATTTTTTTTTTCCAGTTCCCTGCGCACCTTAAGAACTCACTATATTATCTCTGAACTGGACAGCAGGCTACCCACTCATGCCAAAGGACCCAAAGTATCCCACTATCCTAAAAGACTGCTTTTTCCCAGCGCCAAGAAAAACAGAAATGCCACACTCTGTAGGCTCTACTCAGCATGCCTGTTGTAGGTCACAAGAATACCTTCTTCTTCCTCACTATTGTTCCACTCCTCCAGCAGTGCCAAATGCATAAAACTAAACATTTCTCACATTCTCCTGGGCAGCCAGGCAACCCGAAAGCAACAGCAGCAGACAGCATCTACTCGCACTGCAAGTGCTCAGACCTATAGGGGCTGTTTTCAACACAGAACACATCTGAGCTCTAAATCCAATCCCTAAGAGCCACAATCATGTATCTGGTGTAGTCTGGCAGGGTTATTAAAAGTCAGACAACCAAACAGCCGAAGAGCAAGCTATTGGCATCCACACAGAGTTTTCAAACAGCAGAGATTTAAGCTTTGTACATCAATTAGTGAGCTGCTCTAAGCTACAGCTGGATAATGGAAAGGAAATTGAGAAGTGTTAATACCAGCGAGAAAGCAATAAAATATCCTGAGTACACAGCTTTGAAGCTAGTGGATGGTTACAATGAAGTTCTGAAAGGTCAGTAACATCAGCCACAAATACATTTTCATGGAGAAATATTAAAATTTGCTGTACTTGAGACCCTGGCACACTCCTCTGTGTGAAGGAGTATCAAACTGTTAAATTACAGACACATGTACCTTAAAGAAGACAACAATCTGTATTTTTATTATAAAAAGCACACGTAAGCATCATAATTCTGTTCCAGAATGCTGTCACTTAAACAGCATGATTATTTCTGTGGTCAATTGAAAATATACAGTCATATGTAAAATAGATGCTGATATTAAAAACCTCCTTCCCTTCAAAGCTTAATCTGCACTTTAATCATCCTCACATATGGCTATGTTACTGTAGCTCCAGTAATCTAGAACTAAGCATCCATACCATTTTTCTGCTTTAATCCTACAAACAAGAAAGGGTCAGGAAAACAGCATCCAGTATCAAATGACCCATTTTTTCTACCTGTAAACAAAACATACTGGGATTCCTATTCCAAAAGCTACGAAGTTCAGTGAAGAATTATGTAAGGCTACATGTGTACCAGGAAGGAAGGACAGGGAAGGAAAATTATGAAAACAGCCAGTCCATGAATTTCAAAGTATGCTTTTAAACTTCAAGTATTTATATTTAAAATAATAAGCATTTTTTGTTGAGCATCAATATATTACGCTGATCAGTTGTATTTTCTTAAAAGAAATTTGTTCCACACAGTTACTCAGGATATTTGATGTACAGTTTGTGGTAATCTCTGCATGATACGGAAAAAAAAAAATCCATCACTAAAAAATCTAAATCTAACACTATACAAAGAAACTCAACAGCTTATGCTAAGAAACTGTTTCACATTTTATAAGCTGGCTACTACATTATTCTGTATTTAGGTGTGACATTAGCATCCTGAGCTCCATCCAATTTTCCAAACAACCTTCTGTGAAACAATGTAACATAAGTCAGTTGATGAAAAGCATACACTTACATCTGCAATACTCTCCATCTAATAACAGTACAATTAATACTATACTAAAATCACTTTGCAACATATTTAAATGTAACAAAATCCAAACGCAGAATTATTTATTCTAGTCATTTAAAAGAACTACTTGAAATTAAATAACGAGATACTCCCCTGTACTATTCTGTGGCCAGATATGTGAACAATACAGAAAACTAACAAATAAAAAATTATTTGATTCATAGGATCATAAGGTTTGAACTAAAAATTATTTTGACAAATCACAGGGTTGCAGATACAAATGCACTGCACTGAATTAACACCTGAACATCTTAACAATCAAAATAGGTTTGCTGGTTGCTAGTGTGCTAACAGATCTGCTGATCCCTTGTACAATAAAGCAAACTTATCATTCTTAGATGTGATAATATATCAGTACATTTAAAGCAGCGTGAAACTGATGTTGGAACTGCTATATAAGAGCTGCAGAAGTTTCAGTCATAGATAGTTTTATTTTTATACAAGGTAAATAAATATGAATTTAATCAGCAATCTCTTAACTCACAATAAACGTACAAAGTATGAGGTCATTCATTGTGGTACACTGAATGTATAAAACTGAAATTAATTTTATTAAATCTATTTAGAGACCACAATGATATGTAAAAGTACCAGTCACATGAATTCAGCATCTGAAAAAGTATAATGAAGGGTATGCAAAAACAAACACTGCCTTCCATGAACTATATTATCCAGATCAAAGCCTAGTGGCCTCCTGCCTTTCAAAGAAAAAAAATGTATTACTTAAACACTGGAAAAATGCAAGACACACATGGGTATCAGTTGTGCCTGAGGAAATCCCTGAACTGCAAATTGGTAGAAACTGGGAAAGATCTCTGGGGAGGCAATATTACCCAGTTCCCCTGATCTCATACTCTTCTCCGATACTGGCTGCTTTCAAACACAGGACAAGGTGAAGGCTATTCTGACTTCTGTTGCTTTATATTTTGTCTCACACATTTGTTTTTTTCTTGACTTTTCTTCAAAACACAGTTTATAAACAAAGACTTTATGAGTTGACCGAGTTAAGAACCATGTTCAATATTACAGAGTGTTTTCTGCTTTAGACCACTCTCTTTTACAACAAGCAATTAATGTCACCAAAACTCAACGTTGTGGTGGAATCACGACTATACAATCAGTGAACTGCATGTGTCTTTTAAAAGAACACACAAACAAAAGAACCCAGTCTATCTCTGTCTTTTTAATGTAACTGGCTAAGTCAGAATTTGGGATTTATCCCACAAAGCTAGTCCAACTGTTAAATTGTGCTGTGAGCATTGCAAGTTTACACATTAGCAAGAATGAAAAAGTACAAAAGGTAAGTATATGATAATTACTATGTGAAATTTAAGAGAAACCTAAAAGAATTTAACATCCTTCTGGATCCGTTCACTTGTTTTTCTATGTGCAGAAGAAAGTTATTTCTCTCAAAACTCTTAACATCTCATACCTCTACAGAGAGGTCCAACATTCCCCTAAAAAATCAAGCAGGCACGAGAAAACAACATTCCTGAATGGATCTCAAACACTTTACAGCAATATAACAAGTATATAACTTTGTCTCCACATCTGTTAAAAGAATGTATAAAATATGCAAATGGTAATCAAACACTTTTGTTTATGTTCACACATAATATATTTCTGCTATTTGTGACAAAAAAAAAGGGAATAGTTAGCCACTTTAGCCAACATGAATGAATGCCTGATTACTACATTTATAAGGAGTTAGACACAGCGTTCAATGGTACCAAAACACAGCCAGCAAAAATGAATGAATATGTGATGATGCTGCAATCTTTTTCTTTACTACAACAATTCTGAGATCACAGGCACACGCTGTAACCTGCATTTGTGCATTTTATATTGGCACTGATGTTACAAAATCTTTATTTTTAGGAGGAAATTTTAGCCTGTGAAATTCTGCTGTAGGATTAATGAATGTTATTCCTAAATCACTGCTGCAAAATAAGATGCTAATCCAGCTGTGGAAGACGATGGTATCATATGGCAAACAACTCCCAGTTAAGATGGGTTTTTTTAAAGACCTTTAGGTAGTTTGTTTCACTGCAGAGATCTCTTAATTATGAGAACTAACGCAAAGTCAATCTTAAAAGACTTTCCTTTAGAACTGCACTTTGTGTATAGAAGTATAAATAAAACAGTACTCAATACATTCAAAGCTAGAAGACTTAGAACAAGGCATTTTTATATTAGGAAACATATGTCATTGCCAACATCACCACATAGCGATGCTCTTCTTCCCAGTTCTACGTCCTGTTCTTCAGCAATAGATAAGGAATTGTTTGCAGTTCTGAATTTGCTAAGCTACAGTCACTCTATGCTCTTGCAGGGAAAGTATGTTCAGACTAATCGAAATTATTAACACTATCCTACAAGGCTTCAATTCAGCCTCAATAAATGCATCACCTAATCCAGAACTAGAAGAAAGGGGGCACAACAAAAGCTACTAGAATAACAGGAAAAAAATGGAAATCCTATTTTTGAGGGGTAAACATTTGGTTTGCCTAGCCTTCAAAGAAAGGGTTAACATTATTTTTGTAACTCGCTCAATGCATACAATATTTGTCCTCTCTTGTGATTTAAACATCAGCTTTAACTAGAAAGACCAAATGAGTACAGATTGATTACAAATAATCACAGGCAAGAAACTACACAGAGAGTTTCAACCATTAAAGTCCCATATTCGCTTCTAGCAAACAGTGTGTCTCGGAAATAAGAACATGAACTACACACGGCAGCAAAGCTGAAGCACATTGACAGGCCTCCGGGTGGGGTGGGCACTACCCACTCATCGCACAAGTTCTCTGTTACAGCAGAAGCACTGATGAAATCTTTAATCACCACTTGTTTCCCATACACACTATGTTATGTTAAAGGCTTTTAATTTTTTGCTATACAGTTACTCCAGTAACGCATATGCAGTGACTCGCACTACACCAGAACTTATAAACGTATCCTCAAGACATAGATGTGAAGTTGTGTGCACGGGTGAGACGACTAGATTTTTTTTTTACTGTTTCAACATAGGCTGACAAGGGTAAAGCCTATTCAACACAAAGCACTGAACAAACTTTCTGTGCTGGTAGTTGTTTGACTTTTGAGTTCATGTGTAGTGCATTCTGCTCTCCATAATCTTATTATTAGCCTATAGCATTAGCTTCTGCACATCATACATAATATATTAAACAGTAATATTAACAGTAATATTAAAGAAATACAAAATAGGCACTTGTGGGTGATTCAGTCTGTTGAAGCCACTTCAAATCACGAACACTCTCAAAAAAACCAGTAAATATGATCCCAAAGAGAAAGCCAGCTTTGTGCAAATGAGCGTGTTCGTGTCACACACACACATTTTATCACTGTCAGTTATCCACTCCACACACCCAAGCTTTTAAAATATTGCAGGAGATACTTTTCGAAGTAATAAACTAAGCACTTTTGCAAAGACAAACACTAGCATTTTTCAGGTTATCTCCCACTCAGATAGCAAAGTCTCTACCTTCTCCCCGGCTACAGTACTAGAAATGACACTACATCATCTCTACCCACTGATATCTAAAAGATACTCTACCTCTCCAGGAATAAACTGGGGTGGGGGAAAATAATCTCTTATGCAATGCTTTCTCTATATACAGGCCACAGAGTTCTCTGCATAGGAATGCAATTTTATTCTTTCCCTTACAGCAGCTATAAATTGCTGTAGTATGATACAACCACTGTTTATCTTAAGTTCTACTTTAAGCACCTAGTCAAAGCTTTATTAGCTTTACAGTTTGTCCTAATATAGAAATAATAAACTTCCATATAATTGTGCTAATCGTCTGCCTTTTGCAGGTTTGAACTCTTTGTTCAATTCCAGCCAACTTTCATGTGGTCAAGGAAGGTGTGTGTTTGATCTCAAGGAAACAGATTTCCTAAAAATTGTGCAAGAATCAACAGCCGAGCAAGGCACAGATGCAAATGATTACTCAGCAAGGAAAAGGATGAGATATTTTTCCACAGTTATCTATTCTGTTTGGATTCCAGACTGGGCAAGCAGCATTTCTATGGCTTGGAGCCTGTTGGGAACAGGGAAGGGAGATGCAAAGATCAGGGTGGAAGAGAGTAACCATGGGCATAACAGACAAAAACAAACACATTTGGCACAGATGGTGCTTTGCATTATCCATGTGCAGGGCAACAGCTTCCCTGCAATTTCTTTTATAACACCACCAGAGGATAACGTATTCATTACATACAACAACAAAACAAGAAAGATGCAAACCAGATCCAGGTTTTCTTAACCAGGCCTACATTAAGCTTATCTTTCTCCTCTCCCTGTAGCTATTCAAAAAACAGTAACTGTTTCACATCAAGTTTAGAGAGTTTGAGATTAATTATGCATTAGGAAAGAAATTATTTTTACATGTTGCACACAGACAAATACACAAAGATCACACTATGTTACAACACTGTATCCTGAGACCAATCCTTAGGCCTTCTGCTGTTGAGTACAGTATTACACAGCTTTACTCCTCCTCCACCTGCAACTCTATTGCCCAAAAGGGAAACAGCTCATTTCATACAGTCAAAAAACCTTCCAAACAACTCAGCTTTCTGTTTCCTTTCTTTGTGCTGTGCTTACAGAAGTTAGGAAGAAAGGAACTTCGATTTCAAAGGCAAGACAGCAAGGCAAGATAGCACTTCTGTAATCCAAGAAGACAACTCTTACAAAAAAAATAATTTCCTGATTCCTCCTAAAAAGCTCAGTCCCCAATGATTCATACTCCCTGTATCATCATCTTTGTATAGCCAGGTGAATAAGTGAGGACATTACACCTTACCCGGTTAAGCCTTCCCTCCCTCTCTCTCCCCCCCGGCTATCATATGATTAATGCTTAAATTCTTCTAAATCTCTAAATGTATTACATCACCAATCATTTAATAGATATCTTCAACCTAGCCCAAATGAGCTGTCTGTAAATATTCTAACTTTATTCAACCTAGTGTATGGTTTATTGCCTGGAAATTCAGTCATCATCCCAAGTGATTTCCAACTATAAGGCATAAAGCAGTAAATTACACCCTCTCGCTTTTTGATATACCAAGGGAAATGCACCTTCCCACTGACTGGAAAAGATGCAGTATACAAATCTTACTTCTTCTGAAAATGTCACTCCAGGAGGCACAGGAGAAATACAACTACAAAATGTTCTCTAAGTGCACTTGGGTGTACTGCGGGAAACAGTACTGCTGAATGTCTGGATGCACTAAGTACATGAAATTACAATTCAGAGTCAGAAAGGGAGAAACACATAGAAACAAAATAGCTTTTTTAGCTTCATCTGAGAAGTATGGTCATCTCCAACCATGGAACTACCTTCCATACTGACAAAGAATGCTGAAAAAGGGAAGTAGCAATCTCTACACATAGCAAAGAGCAGACGAGAAAGAGAAGAAACTAAAACTGCAAACTGTAAGGCTGGTTCTGCACTGGGACAAGGGAGAATTCAAATTAAATTTACTGCATAAGAAAGAAGGCTCGAAGTCCCCAGGCAAGCAGATTCCAGATAAGAACTCTTGTTTATTTGACTGTCAAATGGTATTGCACCTGCTGCATCATATGCAACCATTTGGGAGGAATATGGTTAGAGGCACTCCTCTGCATGACCACATCCTCAGAGCTGTCCCCACACCAGACTAGAGACTGGGCTCTGGCTCCCCCCACTGACAACTTCACAAACAATTCCCAAAAGGTCACAAGGTGCCTCGAGAAGCAGGAAAAGAAACAAACTCATTTATGTCAATTTATTCATGTAAAGTGGCCCAAAAATTCTATCTATATGCTTCTAAGTGAACACCAGGCACATGATCAACTTCCACAAAGCCTAGTACTGTTTAGGATGGTTACATCAAAAGCCTTTCTGAAGTGGGTAAGATATATGACAACTATTATCAGATTTTTTTTTTTAAAAAAAGGCACACTGAAATCAGCTTATTAAATCTGTGTCAGAAACTGCAGTGTGAAATAGTCTGACCAGCATGGTTCCTACAAATGAAAAAGGTCTCTAATATTCTGAATTAACAAAATAGAAGGGGAAAAAAAGCTATGTGTTTTTCTTACACTACAGAGGATCCTTACAAAAAGGCTAATGAGAAAATTAAGCAGCAATGCTTCAGAAGAATAGTGTTCTAACATACTAAATTTGGTCAAGAAAAAAAACGCTTCTTTAGAAACATCTGTAAATAAACAACAACAGAAAACAACTAAAAAAAATTGTATACCTCACTATTAAAACTGCTAAGTAAAAATTCAAACTGTTTAATATATTTACAAGAGTAAAACTGGGAAAAAATATGTTAGAGAACCAAACCAAAAGGTTTTTCTGTATGCTACAGCTGAAGTGAACAATGTGTCAACTGAGTAAACTCTACACTGACAACGCTCAGGGAACGCACATTCAAAGGAATAGATCTAAAATCTTGTAGGGAACAAACATTCCATGGACTCAGTACTGTTATTTACTACATATGCAAGTACAACAGTCCAATAAAGCCTTCAAAAGGAAATCAGAAAAGATGGAATCCATTCCAAGACAAAGACAAGTAAAAACAAGCATGATAGCATTTCAAAATAAAGCATTAATAAAGCATAGTTCAAAATGTAAGAGTGATCAAACAATCACATTTCAGAAGTAATAAAAAGCAATACTTCCAGATGCAATACATTGTATATAGGAATAACAATCACCCACAGCTACTTTAGAACAAATTAAATACATTAAAATTGCAAATAGTTGTGAAGCAACAAAGACATCAAATGTTAATTAGCAAGTTTAGGAATAAAACATCCTCCAATAGGACTTAATCCTCATCCGTTGTCTGAAAAAGGATACTGAACTGGAATGCTACCCAACCTGATTTCTGCACGGGAACTTCTAACTTGCTCCAGACCTACTACTCAGAACTACTGAAGACCCACTGTGCCCCAAAAGAGCAGTACCTTTGTTCCTATATATAACATCCACCTCTTCAATATATAATTTCCTGTGTAAACTCTACTATGGATCTCAGGTCTTCAGAAAAATAAATACATCGGGCATGTTCAACATCCTAATTTTAAAAAGCAAATTTAGCCCAAGATAAAGAGCTATCTCACCTGGATTTCATGAGGGGTTGGGTTACCCATTTTTTCAATCTCCGACGTCCAAAGGAAGTTTTAGTATGATCCAAGACCCACAGTAGGCTTCCTTTTGTTTTCATATCAGTCTAAATCAATAAAAATAGCGTAATTATTTTTAACTGAACAACCAGTGATTTAGCAAAAGGATCTTCACCACTCTACTTAAATGTTCCGTTTAGGCTTTAAGATATGGCAACTGCACATTCATTTACTGATATTGATCATCAGCAATATTTTATGTAAAGTACCTCCAAAAGTCAAAAGATACCTAATTATATTTTTCCTTTAGCCAGAAAATCTTTTTAGAAATTTACTGGAATAAATTAAACAAGTTAAATTAGGTTTATGCTTAAAGGTCTGTGTAGTAGCATAGAAGGAAAAACATATAATTTGACTGCAGTTGTTCAAGAACGCAAACTTTAGAAAAGTTCTCTGCTAGTTAAAAGTGCAATAAAGCTCCTAACTCATCCTAAAAGTAAGTACAGATTAGCTTTCATTTATGTCTCTGAAAATGTAACCCTCCTTCAGCTTGATCCTATTTAAAATAATTTAAACCTTCTGGGTGAGATTTGTGAACTAAATTAACTAATTTCATTGGGAATAGTATGCCAAACAGCTGTGAAGATCTCAACATTTATTAAAAAAAAATTACATTTGTGGTTACCTGATTCTGTAAAATTTCTAGATTTTTCATTGTTGTCCCATTAATTGTCATGTATTCAGTTTCACTTGACAACCGTTTGAAATTGCTGGGGAGAGGAATTTCATATGTTATATCTTAAATTCAGGCTAAGACATAATAGTGAAACATTGTCACATCAGAGTATTCATGCATTAGGCAAAGTGAAAAAAAAAATCAAGTAAGAAAATCGATTCAAATAAATAAAAGACTGAACATTAATAAACTTAAAATTTTTTAATTTACTGCTTGCAAAACAAGACTTGACTCTCTTCCCAGTTTCTTACAATGACTCTGACAAACTTCAGAATATAATCCAGCCCTCCTATTATCCAATCCTGATCCATTAAATTGTTAAGAAAGTTCTTCTTCAGCCTCTGATGAAACTGAAAAAGTATGTGCTTTTGTTACTGTTTTGTTATGATCGCTGCAAGATTAGGGGCAGGGACAGGCCTAAGAATCAATGCTGCAAAAGTAAACAGACTTTTAACGCAACTTATCATCAAAACAGCATATCAAAACACATATTCTTATTTTTTACTACTACGACAAATTTAAACAGGCTGTTAGTGAAATTATTTAGGAAAATAAAGTATATTTAAACTATTTGATTTTATTTTTAATATGAAATAAATGTGACCAAAATTAATCAACTTTTTGACATTCCTTAACAGAACTGGATGACACCAACCCCAAGGTTCTGCTGGTTTAGATCAACAATTACACAATAACTGTACTAGATGTATTATCGTATTAGATATGAAAATTTCTTCAGTCTCAGACACACACATGTGGTAGCTGGCACCAGGAAGCAAAGTGCAAGATCCTCACTAAATGCTTCTGACAAATCAAGTAATGATTGTCTACGTCAATCATACTGCTAACTGACCTTTGCACAAAATCAAGGACACTAATGTCTTAGACTAAACAGAATGACTTGTTGGGTAGAATTTAAAACTACTTTTTTCACAAAATTTCTTCAGTGCAGTCAATTTTAAACTCAAGGGGGGGGGGGGGGGGGGGGCACTCAGCTGCTCAAACTTTTCCGTTAGGCACACACAGCTGCATTATTACTATATTAAAACCAAGAACAGCACTAGAACTTTCAGAAACATGAAATATTCAGACTACTGTTATATATTTATGCTGTGTGCAGGTGTTTGGCTTGCTAGCAAATTTGTTCCGAAATAATGGGTCAAATTAGAAGTATTCTCCATTGATTTTTTTTTTTTTAAAGAAAAAGTAAATTCAACTGAGTACCCTCAAGAAGTTCAATCATAGTTTGGAAGTACAACTGACTCAGAACCACAGTCATAGTCATAATTATTCTGCGCTAGTGTGCTATCCAGCAACCAATAAATCCGATGAGCAAAACAAAACCTTGGAGGTGAAAGCAGCAGCACTTGCCAAAGTACACAATACTACAAGCAACCAAACAACACTTCTTTTTATCTTCAGTCTACTATTGCTGGCAAAAATTAAGTAGGTATTACTTCTGCTTGGCTCCCAGTTCCTATGATCAACAATGAATTCTACCTACTCTTCCACAGGCATCACTTCTCCATCCAGGACTTGTACATCTGCATTTCAATTTGCCACTACTCAAGCCTGTGATCTCTTAAACCCAGCTAGATAAGAACCATGACTTTCCATCTCTTCCTAAAAGCTGAAAGGACATTTTCAGCTGTTTCTATCAAGCCTCAGCCACCCACAGTTGAGTTTCAGGATTATGGATTTAGTGGTTCTAGTGATTCCCTGCTTCACCTGGCTTTGGACCACTTAACGTGGAGTGTATTCTGTTGAGAGCTGAGCTTTCTCTCCGATAGTATTTAAAAACAATTAACTCTGCTCCACTGCAGAGTACATTTACTACTCTTTCAGGATCAGATATGTTAAAGTTCTCAAAGGATAGATTATATGTGTTTTACGTTATCCCGGTGTTTGCTTTATCTGGTTACTCCACCCTACTGTTAACCCGAGTAACTGAGAGCTTAGACTATATGAATAATAGCCAACACCAACTGCAGTCTATACGCCCAACCAACAATTCCAGATGTCATAGCACAGAATGTGTATTGCTTCCACCTCCTCATCTTCCTTCAGCTTGGGATCAGAACTTGATAAAAATGTGAGTAAAGACAGACTCTTTGTAGGGAATTTAGAGACCAAATGACATAAGAAGGTTGTAAACAAATATTAAGTCAGCGCTGGTTTTGTGGCAAGGGTGTTAATGCATTCCTTGCGAGAAATTCTGATGTGCAGCAGCCATCTCCCACATCAATAAAAATTACCCTTCAAAATCTCTTCAACTGGATCACAATGCCAGAATTCCTTCTGTAGGCGATTGCATTACACAAATTCCAGAGAACTGACTTGAATTGACTCAAGTACTTAGACAGCACAAAACAGAAGGGATGGCAACTGCTGGCAATTCCTCTACTGAGAAGCAGGGCAATATAGGATCACGCAATCTAAGCCGAGAAAAAAGACAAGAGGAAGCAAAAGTAAACACAAGCTTCTAGTAAGATTTAGGAAACTTTTGGGGAATACATGAAAAAGAGGTCCCTATTCATAAAATAAATTTTCAGATGAAAAACAACATTTGATGATGAGCATTAAAGAATTACTATAACTGCTTTAAGACAGTAAACTGCATCCTAAGGCTTTTATTCTTATGTGTTACTTGCAAAATTGGATCTTTTTGGTCACTCTGCCTCCTGAGAAGCTTGCAGTGAAGGGCACTTTTCATGTTTTATTCATTATTCTCTCCATGGGAGATATTGTATATAATCTTGTACTCAGCAACCCAGCCTAAGTGAATGCATGTTGATCAGATGAGTAGTTCTCAACTACTTAAATTCTGCAAATCTGCAAAACCTTCCGAGCAAAGCTATAAGGCACTGTATTGAAAACCTACTAAGCAGTAGATTTTCTTTGCTCAACTACCTTTTACAGACCTCTGGAGTCAATGTCTTTGAGATTTCTAAGGGTGAATAAACCATAGAACAAACTCACTTATTTAACAAGAGTTGCATAAATCCCTATACAGCTTTAAGGAGTAAAAACAAGTCTCTCCATTTTTCAGAAGCATTAGCTTTCTTTAGGCATGAAAGACATTTACCACAGTCTAAGAAGCAAAGAACATCAAGCCCAGACCATGTTTTGTACTTGATTAACCAGTTTCAAATTCATTAGTGAATACTGCTATGGGGCTAGAACTTCTGATATGGATCCCTGATGTGACAGGAGTCCAGAAACTTCCACCTAAAAGCAGTAACAAAATAAAACAGGCACAGACAAAGACCACAAGTGAAATATACAAAACAGAATAAGAACAGAAATTAGAGGACCTGGGAATAATTACAAAAAGCAAAATTAACCTCCGTAATTTTTATCCTGAATTTGTCTTCTTTTCTCCACTGAACTCACCTCAAGGAGTGGGCCTGCAACTTTGTTCTACCTGGATGTCTGCACTCTCTCGGCCCACTTTCCTTGCACAAAGTCTCAGCACTCCTACAGGCTCCACGGTGTAGAAGGTCCTACCTGCTGCTCTTCTGCTGTAGTCTCAAAAGAGAGCAAGTCCTTTGCTAAGCACCTCTCTTCTTAGTGTATGAAGACCCTGCCTGCTTTTTCAGTCCCTCTTGCTCCTGAGCTGACTTTGAAATGTCCCAAAATCATTTCAGTACTCCCTTTCTCATACTGAGAGTGTGTAAATAAATGTATGTGTTGCCTTGCATATACATGATGTTTCTGACATGATCAGCACCCAAGCAATATGAAAGCCTTATGAACACCATTCCCTCAATTTCTGTGACATTTCCCCTGAAAATTCACTCATGTCCATCATTTTAAGCTGAAGAGCTTACATTTTGAATTCTCACAATTTAATCTTGTCGGCTTCCTTCCACCCCCACTACAAGGTACAAACAAATATTTCTCCTCTTCTTGATTCTTTCTCTTTCCCCTCCCTGCTAAAAGCCATTTTAATCCTCTCCTATTTCATTTCTGCCTCTGTCTTACTGCTGGTAAGTTCTCCAATCTCAAAGCTGTTCCTCCCCCTTCAGAAAGATACCTAACTCTTACACTGTCTACATTTTTTGATGTTCCTCTACTGCTGTTCAAAATCTACGTCCTACCATCTCTTCCACCTCCACTATGCTGGAAAATATGTAGGCAAAATTAAAACACATCGAGACACATTTCCCCAGCTGCTGCTATGCAAATGATGATTTTTCAAGCCAAACTGGGTACTCAATTGTATTTGACAATCTCTGCTAAGTGTGTACCAACTTCTTGTCAAAGGCCAATAAAGGTACCTCACTATGTAAAGGTATTGGAATGCATTGATTAAAAAAGCTTGTATCATTCACCGTTAAATCTATTTTTACTTGCTGCTAGAGCTCTTATGCAGTCTAGCCATATTGCAAGGTCCTGCTTTGGCAGAAATCTTTCTTTCTTTTAAATATTTTATTTTATTTAGTCCTAAAAGTGGATTTAAAAGCTTCCTCTAAATATTGCAACTAAGAATATTCCATCTAAATATTCCAAGTAAGGAGGATCCCTCATCACTTACGCGATGGTTCATGACTCTTGCTATTAAATAGAGCTAAATTTTTTTTTCAGGTGGGAGAAGAATGTTTATCTGAAGAAGGTACAGAGATGCAAGGATTTTTTTTTTTCATTCTTCCTATCAAACAGGTATTTTTCATACAGATCTGTGTCACATTAATAAACTGAAAACTATCTCACAATTCTAACTTCATACTCACTGATCCATTGGTATATGCTCACTGACCTGAATTCTCCTAGGAATTTTAAGTTGCTTGACAGAGCAATGGAGGTATTTCATTTTATTTCCTGCAGAACCAGAGGATATCCATGAGCCTGACACCCTTTGTTTAAAAGGCCTTCCCTGTTCAGTATTTACATAGTATTTTGCTGGCATTAGGACAAATACCTAAATTGAGTTTGCCTCAGTATTTGGCCCATCATTCCCATATATGTGACACACTAAAAACAGCAAGCAAAATTCAGTATCGAGTAGTTAAACCAGTAAAAGCTTTAGAAAGAAAAAAACCCAGCAGAACACAAGCTACTGAGCACAACAAAGTTATCCTAAGGAATGTATTTTATTTCTTCATAGTGTATCACCAAGACATCAAATAGTTCACTGCCTTTCCACTCAGATGCTCACACATTCCCATAAAGTCCATTAAAGCAACACTCAGCAGGCAAATGTCACCTCAAAGATTTAGTGCTTTTCCTTCACAGTCTGTAATTATACTTGATTTTAAGATGTAGCTATTACAAATGTGACTGACTGCTGCTAGACAACACTTCACATAATGATGTTACTGCTACTGAATTACTTCTACATTAATGACAGATTTCTTCCCACATCTGAAAGAGCATTCACCTTTACATGTGATTGTACACAGGATACTGTGATAATAGTGATCTGTAAGTGTGACCATGCAATGGTCAAAAAAAAAGCCAACCAAAGTAGATGAAAATTCTTCTTGCCCTCATTAGGTCTCAGAAGCCTCAGGTTTTTTTTTTTTAACATCTTAAAAGTATTTGGAGAGGGAAGGGCAACTTACAGAAGAAAATCCTTTCCAAAATCCAGAAAACCCAGGCATATAATTACCAAATCTTTCACAAATACCTAAAAAATGTTTAAAGCAACATCTGCAGTCAATTTTTAAATGCAGTTGCATTGTTTTAAAAGATGGTAATGTAGGGACCTCTTCAAAATAAAGCTTGAAACTTTAAGAATCTCATAGAACACATGAATAATCTGCAACTGACATGACTTATTTTCAAGTTTCCAGTTTGCAGCCAGATGTACTTTGTAACATCCTGCCTACGTACAGGACAGAACACTGAAGACAACCAAGAGAATATTTTGCACAGGATCTACGACAGATAAAGTCATTTGATTAAGGCATTTAATAAGCTTCAATGATATTTTCAAACCTAAGACAGGAAGGATAGCAATCTTTTATACTTGTGAAAGTCAGAATAAAAAGATTCTTGAACTGGCAGTATCTTCCCATTTACATTAGATTCCACCTGCATAATTCACTTACACATTTTGAGTACTCATTTGAGCATATCTAATAAACCTAAGTGCTGGGACTACTTAAGAGAAGACTATTTCCATGTCTATGCATTTTTGTAGTAACTTTGCACAAACGGTGACAGTATATCAACAACTTCTTGCATGATTGTTCCCCCATTCCTAGTTACCACTGAGGCAACTCAAGGGATTTTTCAGAAAGACAGGATGTCTTGAACACGTGTTTCCTTTGTAACTGATAACTTGACTCACCAACTCAAAGATACATGCTAATACTACCTAACCATTACAGTACATCAGCATTTATGCTTTCTTCCACAATTACTGAAAATTATTTACATACTCTGGCAAAATAAATGGATCTTTTAAAAAAAAAGCTGCTAAAAGAGCCCCAAATACTTTTCACAAATTAAAACGGAGATTGAGATACAATGGCTGATATTAATAAACTTTACAATTTCCCTCCTACTATCTAGCAGTTTTTGCACCTTGTTTGTTTTCAGTCACACTCAGCAGCAGTACGTTCGTTAACACGACTACTAGTAATGTCTAGACAAGCATATTTCATAATGGTTTTCATGAAACACCACTTAAAAAAAACTCACTTGAGTCTTTCAGTTCTGATTAGGAGCTTAATTGTAAGGTAAAATTTTTACAAAAACTATATCACTCTGGCAGGTGGGTTCATTACACGAAACAACAGGAAAGTTGTCTGCTAAAACTTAAAATATAACACTAGTACATGTCTTGGTGCTTTGAACTGGAATTTTATATAAGGCAACTTACCTTGGATTGTAAAGCGTCCTCTCCAAATTAAATTCTTTGAGGTATGCAATTACTGCTGCCAGGGAGCAAATAACAGGCTTATCCAAGCTTAGTATTACAGATAGCTTTTGAGGACCTAAAAAAAAAATGTGATTTTCTTGTTAATTCACTGTTTTCTACTTATGTATTTAAGAAGAAGCATGATCTATTTTTCAATTTAATCAAATAGATATATGTAATATATGTTCAGTGTTCTATGATACTTATAAATAAACATAAAGTGACGTTCTATAATAACACAGTTCCAAAGAATGTAGAACATTAGAACAACATAAATATTTTACAAAACATAAAACATTTGACTCCACTGGCTTTTCTTCATAAAAATTACTAACTGTTGCCATAAGAAATTTCTAAATATATAAACAAAGAACTGAATTTTGAAATCTCCATTACTGTAGGCAACATCTGTGCAAGTTAAAAGGAATGAACATGTGCCAATGATTTATCTGCCTCAGTCAGCCTGCAGAATATAGTTCCATCTTTGCAAGACAGCTACTTGTATTTGACAGTGTTTTAAACAGTGCTCTGCTACAATCCATGTTCCAGCTGAAACAACAGGAAAATTCCCTCCATGATATCTTAACATAAAATCGTATTTTTAAAAACCCTATATAGTTTTTTCAGAGATGTTTTTTAAAGCTGTTCTTCTGTTCTTAAGAGTGTCAACACACACAAGAACTTGAAGAAATATTTCAGATGTTGAATAATTTCCCTCAGTTGCTATATATATGTGAATTTATATCTGTCTAAACACACATCTTCAAGCTATAAAAAGGGGATGCTATCCCTGTATTCATTTCTATTTAAATAATGTTCACTTTCAAGATTCATCTCCTCCAAGCTCAAAAAAGATTGCAATGTGCAGAAAATTAAGCAAAGGTGACAGAAGGCCTGAACAGATGAACAAGATGCTCCTGATTAACTCAAATTTTGAAAAGGAGAGGTATGAGAAGTGGAAGTAGGGATAGATGACCCAGGAAAAATATGAAGACACATTGTTTGAGCTTGGAGAGATGGGGTCAGGAAAACCATGGCCTACCTGGCACTAAGAATGGAAAGGCACATGAAGTGAAATAAGAGCTTCTACAAGTACATCATCAGGAAAAGTAAGACCAGGGAAAATGTTAAGCCCACTGCTGAATGGGGCAGCAGATCTGGTGTAAAACCACATGGAAGATGCTGAGGAACAAAATGCCCTTTTTATCTTGATCTTTACTGGCAAGATGTGCCTCCAGGAATCCAAAGCCTCTCAGAAAAGGGGGAAATTTTGGAGCAATGAAAATTTCTCCTTAATAGAGGGGGATCAAGTTAGGGAACACTTACACTGGACATAGACAAGTCCATGAGACCTGACAAAATGGACCCACACGTAGTCCTTATCTGTATAAAAGCCAACAGGATGCATGCTTCAAAGACATACCTGTAGTACCAGGCACTTCTTTTGCGTAAAAATCAGTAATCATCTGGAAAGCATGGCTGTATTCAAAATGTAGATTTTCCATCCTTTCTATCCTAATTCTGTCATCCCGTAACCTGCAAAGCAAAAATAATTGACTTTCAGTATTGAGGCTTCCTTCATGGGAGAACACTCAAGTAGGTTACAAAGGTGTACTTTCTTTCTTCTTTCCTTTGTTAAGAATCAAAGGGGTAAAGAATGAACAGATGAGCTACTTGGGAGGGTTGAGAACATTTCTAAGAGTGTGATTTTTTTTTTTTTTAAACTTTTCTTCTTTCCATTGTAGAAGTGTAAACAAAGAAATGCCAAACACCAAATGGCAAGCAAGCCCAAAGAGACTTCAAGAAGTTGTCTTGCATACCAGCAAGGCAGATGTGAATATGTTTTTATCAATCATAAGTATTTCCCTTATCTGTTCTTTAAAACTTAAGATAATCATGCAGTAAAGCAATTCTCCTATGCCATTACCATACTGAGTTACCCTTAATTTTTAAAGGCTGTGTTCTATGCTGTAGAACTTATTGCAGGAATAACCTATTGCATCATTTCCCACATGCACCTCAAATGAAGTATTACTGTTCTTTATTTCATAACTATCTGAATACTTTCCCCTTCCTTGTACTAAATCACCTTGTTTCTTTTCGTCATTTTGCAGTCCATGTTGCCAAGTATTATCATTATTAATGATAAACCAGTCCCCTCAACATGCCAGCCGTTTCTCCCAGTTGAACAATACCAAGCAAATGTAGCCAACTTACTCTGTACCACCATTAAGCCAAATGAGATCTCTTCCACGAACCCTTCCCTACCATCAGCAAGTAATTGAGATTCAGAGCAGCACGGGATTTCAGCAACACATGAGGACTTGATCTAGTGTGTTTCAAGTGACCCTTGCTTCCACAGCCTGCTAATGTAAGACAGTGGCCAAAACCTTTACTTATCGCAATCTGCTTGAGACCAAAGTTGCTCGGTACCTGAGCTTGAGTGTCAAAGCTATACACCCAAGATGCCAAAATCTGACTCGAAGAGTGCATGGTGTTCACAAAATACCTTCCACACTGTTTAATATCTTTAAACCCTTTCTGTTTAATATCTTTATTGATGATCTGGATGAGGGGATCGAGTCCTTCATCAGCAAGTTCGCAGATGACACCAAGCTGGGAGGAAGTGTCAATCTGCTAGAAGGTAGGAGGGCCCTACAGAGGGACCTTGACAGGCTGGAGAGATGGGCTGACTCCAATAGCATGAGGTTTAACAAGTCCAAATGCCGGGTCCTACACTTCGGACACAACAACCCCATGCAGAGCTATAGACTGGGTGCAGAGTGGCTGGAGAGTAGTCAGGCGGAAAGGGACTTGGGAGTGCTGGTGGACAGGAAACTCAACATGAGCCAGCAGTGCGCTCAAGTGGCAAAGAAGGCCAATGGTATCTTGGCCTGCATCAGGAACAGTGTGGCCAGCAGGACTAGGGAGGTCATCATCCCCTTATACTCAGCACTGGTGAGGCCGCACCTTGAGTGCTGTGTCCAGTTCTGGGCCCCTCAGTTTAAGAAGGATGTTGAGATGCTGGAGTGTGTCCAGAGGACAGCAACGAGGATGGTGAAGGGGCTGGACCACAAGCCCTATGAGGAGCGACTGAGGAGCTGGGGTTGTTTAGCCTGGAGAAGAGGAGGCTCAGGGGAGACCTTATTGCTCTCTACAACTACCTAAAGGGAGGTTGTGGTGAGGCAGAAGTTGGACTCTTCTCTCAGGCAACCAGTGACAGAACGAGAGGACACGGTCTCAAGCTTCACCAGGGGAGGTTTAGGATTGACATTAGGAAGAAATTCTTCACTGAGAGGGTAATTGTTCATTGGAATGCGCTGCCTAGGGAGGTGGTCGAGTCACCATCCCTGGAGGTGTTCAAAGAGAATTTGGATGAGGCACTTAGTGACATGGTGTAGTTGACAAGTAGGAGTAGGTGTAGGTGTTGGGTCATAGGTTGGACTCTATGATCTCAAAGGTCTTTTCCAACCTTATGATACTGTGACTGTGATTGCTTTTCCTAACTGCTCACTGAAATTAAAATTGGATGCCACATTAGCAGTTAAATTTGTACAACTGTTAATGCAGTATTAAATAGTTGTTCTGGTTAAAAAACAAACCAGAAGTCACACACATTGCCCCTGCAACCTTTGAGCATAATTACACAGCTGCAGAATAAACACTGAAGAAGCAGCTGGTAGAAATCTGCCAGTAAAAGACTTACATGAAACCAACTTGGCCTCAGAGTATCCCATCTCATACTACCATGAAACACCAATTAACCAGATACTCATAGCACACTGGAATTATGCCAATGAGAAGGATTGTGTAGGTAGTACAGGAAAGAAATTAATCAATACTCTTTTCGCAGGGCTTTTCAACTTCACAGAAAAAAACAAACAAGACCGGTTTTCTGCATCACATTGTATTACACGTATTCCTATCTGAAAGGATCAATATATCCCTGGGGTTCACCTCTTAAAAACAAGAGTTATTTTCCTCTAATACATGTCAAACTAACTGAGTCTTAGACATCTGACTTTTCTCAGCACATCTTACATGATCTCTTGCTTACTTCAAGTGCTTTAGTTTTAGCTGACTGATGCCATTAAGTTTTCAGTCCTTAGACTCACTGGGACTCCCCTCTGCCCCAACCCTACTCAGAATGAGCTAACATTTTTAAAGCAAATCGATTTCTGTAAAAGACAATTAGTTTATATTCCTCAGCCTCTGACAGCAATCTGCTATTTTCTTCCTTGCATTTTTCACTTGCTCTAACCTTCACTAATACTACTCTAACACATCCATCCCTTTTGCCAAATTAGCAAAAAAATACTCACTACAGCATTTTGCAAGAATATCACTTAGCCTTAAACTTATTAAAATGTGTTGTATAATATCTGAAGGTTAGCACAGTACAAGCCTTTGAATCAGTCCTGCACAACAGCAGGGCTTTTCTGTTGACCGTGTGAGAGTAGGGACCCGAGATATCTTTTTAGAACAGGATTTTATTTTTCTCTTCTACTTCTTATGTTTTTATCACACTGCCTTCAGAAAAGCAAGGATTAGCAAGGTCTGCAGAGGTAATTTTTAGAACTGAAGTCAAACTAGGAGACTTTGGAGGATAATTCATTGGATGATGCATGCCGCTCCTGCTTTTTTTAAAGTAATGGTTAAAAATCAAATGTTTTCATTTTCTTTTATGTATTTGTGATTTTCTTTCATTTCACAATCAAATTTATCTAACTCCTTAGCAAAAGCTTTGGCAAATGATAGTTACAATCTATTTAATTTGTGTGATTCTTGAAGCATTTTTGTTCACCAAATACCTTAACAGGAAATAGTTCCAATTAGAAATAGATTATGCAGTGCTTCATAAAGATCTTCACATATTTTAATATTTATATTCTAGATATTGCATCATCAAACAGATATCTGACACTATCTTAAAGTATGCACCTGATAAAGTAAAAAAAGTAAAAAACTTGAAAGTTACAGATATCTATTCAACATACACAAAAATGTGGATTTTTATCAAAACATATGAAAACAAAATTAGATGCAGAAGGTTTGCATGTCTGTCCTTTGTTTAGCCAGATGATCACCCATAGGCCATTTTTCTGATTACAGCCAGAATAATATGTTGATGCTTTATCTCCCCAGCTAACAATGCCTATTTAAATCAGAAGTCAATTCGCTATCAACTTTTGTAAACATCATTCTTGTCAGATCTACAATGAACTACTATGTAACGCATATTTTACTGAGTATTTTACTGATATCCTTCCCAGTACCCCTGAAAATAAGCAGCCCTCATAGTTCCATCACACTGACAGAGTTAGTCAATGATGAAACTCAACTTTTCAAAGCTTCTTTATTTTCCTTGCACAAGTCCTTCTTCTACCACCCTTAACTGGATATTGAGCTAAACAGAGATGCTTCAGGGTTTCAAACTGTCAACTGATGATACAAATTAACCTAGTTCACCTTATTAAAATCCCCTGCTCTGTAAATGCACTGGGATTTGATGTAGGACTGACTTTCCTTGCAAAATAAGTTATGAAAGTTGCTTGGAGAGATAATGATCGGCCACAGTTAAGAATATGAAATCAACGTGTCCATAAATAGATGCGCAAAGGATGGGATCCTAAACAAACATACACTTACCCAGACACAGACGCACACTTTATGTATATAATGTAATATATTAAGTCCATTCCAACTTATATTGTTCTATGATCCTGTTAGTACAGGGATTCATTTATATGCCACCCTACTGTGAAAATTAAAAAGGACCAACATTGCTGGCATTTATCACTCTATTTATCTGACAATTCAATGCACCCATTTAAAGACTCACTGCTTACCAAGGGCTGCATTAAATTTGGGGGAAAAAATTTCTCTTAGGAAAAAGACTAAAAAAATTCTAGAACTAGAAGACTGTAAACCAACATAAATAAAACTAATTTACAGAAACTTACTCAAGATATTTTAAAAAACAACAATATCTTTTATTGTAAGAATGAGCTTGCATATAAGCACAAAAGCTTACTGCAGTGTACTGAATAAAACTGGAGTCATTTCATTACTGCTCTGCAATTCACAATTAAACAGGCATGAAATGCATAAAGACTTCCTGATAAACAAACACATGCAAATTAAGTTTTCTTAAACCTTCGGAAGTCTTCCTAAGGAAAGCAAATAACTCCATAATTTTACCTTCTAGCTACTATCCTGCCCTGCGCATTCCACTTTAGGATTATCCAAATGCAGGGGTGCAGACACATCCACATATCACAATATAAGTTCATAAACGATACAGAATTTGGGAAGGGAGATCTCTGTTCTTAAAATCTGGTAAGATTTTTTTATTTCTGATGCTAAGCACAGATGTATAAAGTGGAAATAATTGTTATTTATTTTTTCTTATACACTTTATATTAACTGTTGTTTTCTCTGCATTTCTCACAGTGTGCTCCAGTAAGATGACCAGTTTGTCACCGTAGGGAAAAAATGCATACAATCTCCAACAGAGAAAGACAACATGAACATATTAATCTTTAAGAAACCCAAGCATACCACATCATATCCCATTATTAACATGCTTAGCAGAGAGAGTGCTTCCTTTATTTGTCATCATTGTGTTTCCTTTGTTATCCAATTGCTTCCAGCTCAGGGGCTCTAGGTCTGAACTTGTCTGTGAGAACTGGAGAACAATCATCCTTCCTTTTTTGATAAATCTTGGCACAGTGCTCCACTAGCTTCTCTGGCAAACCCTCAATGATATTTCCAAGCTGCTGTTCTTTTGGCACTGAATGCATACATTTTTATAAGCAAAGTATTTTGCGTTCTGCAAGAGTAAAGTCCTTTCCCACACTTGCTCTCAACAACTTTCAGACACCAGAGATGGTGACAATGTTGTTGCCAGGAAAATGGTAGCATAGACTATATTCAATGCATTATCCCACAAGACCTCCAGCTTTTCAAATATCCCATCCCAAATGTCTCATTTACTGCTGAAAGGCGGGAAGCAACTCTGTCTGACATACTTTAATAGATATATACATACAAACATATATATATATGCACACACATATGTATATTGTACAGCTAGATACACACACATGAAAACTTGGGGAAAACTCCTTGATTGTCTTTCACTATCCAAACTATCAACGTTTCTCAACACATGCATCCTGATTTCCTTCTGGTCACCTTAGCAGAATTACAGCTGAAAAAAAACTTAACCACATCTGCAAGCCAAGAGTCTGGATCCAAGAAATGTGAAGATAACATTCTTTTAGCTTTAAGGACTCAGAGACAGGAGCTGTCAAGGAAGTAAAGCGAAGAGGCTATCAGGAAAGCAAAGGGCAGAGAGTCGTGTAAACACTGTATGACGCTCTATGTCTTCTGCAAGAACTGAACTGGACAAAACAAACACAGTTGTGGTCCAGCAGCTACTGTATCCACAGATAGATATAAAAAGATCGTGTCCAGCTTCCTTCCATCTGCCTGTCTCAAGAATGAGATGAGACACACTACACTCCTGTCATGAAAACCTAGTAGAAAAGATCAAGAGACACTAGGAAACTATTTTTAAGCACCTAGATGAAAACAAGTTGAGTAAACAGCCAGCATGGATTTGTTAAGGAAAAGAAAATCCCATCAAATCAATTTCCATTCATGGTCGAGGAACAAATTCTGTGGACACACAAGCAGCAGATTATTTCCTGCATGCTTGGTTTCAGTGAGGTTATTTTATACTATTTCATCAAGATGCTCATACCTGATCTACAGAAGCATGGTTTACATGAAAGTACTTAGTACAGAATGGGTACAAAACTGGCTGGAGAGCAATACAGAGAATGTATTGGGGTTCACTGTTAAAATGGAAGAATTTGGTTTGCAAAGTTACATAAAACTCAATACTGCATCTAGCAGCACTCAATAAATACTTCAGTTATCACTTGGATAGCAAAAGAGGACAACTCCAGTCAACCTGGAAAGGGTATGAAATTGAAGTGACTGCAAAGAATGTCAGAAAACCAGACCTGAATGCAAAAAATCTGGTATGGTGGAGAAATTACCTAAAATGTACAAGTACGGCTGTGAATAAACAACACGTGCAAGTAGAACGGCACGATGAGTAGCTCTAACTTGTAATGTAGTAGTTCTTTCCATTAAACACCCAAAGCACACAGTTTACTTGCAAAATAACAGAGAACAGTTCATATCCAACGAACAGCACTATTTAAAGTAATCTTCAGTGCCTCATGTATAAGCTCACAAAATGTCTCTTCAGAGTCAGCATAGCACCTTCTCCATGCTTCCAGCAATATTTTTCCCTCATGTTTTGCAGGTGCTATAGAACGTGACACTGGGAGGATGCAGCTCACTCCAATTTGGTTTCATCAGGAGACTGAGAGTACACTGGATTAATCTGCCATGTGTTTGTTCTACTCAGCCTGCATCCCTGATAGTGATGTGCTAGAGACAGCTTTACAAACCAGCTGCGTATGTTTGTCCCCAAAATCACCACTGCCATCACAATTTGTCCATTCACGATTATGCCAACCAGCAAAAATATCTCTTCTTCCAGGGTTTCAAACAAATTAAACAAACTCCAAAGCAACAACAGAAACCAAAATATAGCAACAACAGAAACCAAAATATAGCAACACCTTGCCTAAAATCTGTCACACTACATTAACACCAATGAAACAATGCTTCCCCAGTTAAACATCACCAAGGAAAATAACTCTTTCTGCACCAAAGTGTGAGTAAAGAGAGAGTTAAGACATAGATCCAAACATTTGCTTGTGATAGCTTGGGATCACCTCTGTGGCTTGCCCCTCTTTTCCGTGCACCAATAAGTCCCCCACAGCAGTCCATATTTTGTGGTCTGTAGCTATTCCTGCTCTGAATTTTCTGACACTAGTTACAGAAATTTAAGGTTGGAAACTTCCAGCAGAATTAGTACACAGCACTTTTTCTTTAGTTTTTAAGAAAGATGGTATCAGTGGTGCCCTTCTGTCAGTCAACAGTTCAATAAATTCCAGATGCATGCTATTCTGCACTCCTTGAAACACTCAGCGTTTGAGCACATGGCAGCTAATAGTCACCAGAACTTTCTCCAAAAAGACACCAGTACCTGATTCTTACATGACCCACAGAGCTTGTAACATCTTTTTCTTATATAGCAAACACAATATACTGCTACAACCTGCCAAAGCAACCCAGTATCCCAGCATTAAGGATCTTGAAGGAATGGCATGCTTTGATGTTTGCTACTGACCTTCAAGTTAACCTTAATTCTGGCTGGGGAAGAGGAAGGACAGGTAATGTAAAAGCCAATGCAAATACTTCTGAAACCCCAGAGACAATACAGTTAGAGAGATGAATAATGCACGTGACAGAAATGAATGAAACTCCACATTCATGCTACCTTTCCTAGGATGAGATGTGGTAGATTCCCCTCCATGTCTCTTTCTCTGCACCTAGCTGACAGGCCACAAAACATCTAAGCACCACACTGTGCTATTGGGATCATTTTTAAATTCTGAACTCTTCTCTCCCCCTTTTTTTTTCCACCATGAATCATTCCTCTCTCTGTATTGCCCACATTTTTGCCAAATACTAAATAAAATGTGAATTATCTGTTTTCTTTACTATCAGGTAGGATCATTTTCTATATTTTCTTCTCACATGAGGTCTTAAACTTTATACAATATATAGCTGGGCAAGAACAGTTTATATGAAGGGGATAAATACTGATTTACCTCAGTGCTAGCTGTTATTACTGTGTCTGGTCTCAGTGACTTTGCAGCTGCAGTTTTGAGTCCTCCTACGTCAATGTAGCTTCTGACTGTCATGATATCAGTCTACCCACCCTGCCCCTGGCTGCTTATTTCCACTGCTTCTTCTGCATTGGCTGTAGAACTTTTCTGACTCTGCACCAAGCACCACAGCTAGATCTGATCACTGTTTTTAAGGGAAACTGTGGCAAAAGCCTGCCACCAGAAAGCTTAAAGAGTATAGGCTACAGTCTCAGGCTTCTATCACAGTCCTCTTCTAATCCTCCTTGTGGCCAAAAGCCTTTTTTCACTATTAGGAGTTATTCAGCAAGGGGACTCATTCCTTGGAAACTTTCACTGCACTGACCCCTCTACCCTCTCCACCTCCAAAAACTTGATTTTGAGTGTTAGCAGTGATAAAGTGAGCAAAGTAGAACCACATATCCTGCCTCTAAAACTGCAGAAATTGCTGAGGTACCTCTTGAGGTCATGCTGTCCAGTCCTCCACTCAAAGCAGGACCATCGCCCACATCAGATGATTTCACTAAATCATATAAGCATCTGTCACTGGTGTAACGAAGCAGCTGACAGAAATGAGAAATGCATTGCAAGAGCAAGTCCATGGTCAGACCAAAGTGAATTTAAAAATGTAGCACAAAAGAGACACCTGTGGGATTGTGCTGCCACAGCTGCAGGAACTACACCCTGAACTCCCACAAAGAACAGCACAGGACAGCGGCACATCTATCTGCTAATGCAGTCGCATGCTAAAAGGAAATACTGCAGTATGGAAAGCAAAACAGTTTTAACTGCTCCTTACTGAAAATATGATGAGCAGCTGAGTGCCAAAGTTTTCCACTACGTGACACGCACAAGAAACAGAGAACTGCTGTTCTCTGGAAAGTACAACAAAAGTGATGTTGAGGGAAAAGAGTTGTAATATAGAAAACGAACATCAGGGTCAAAATTAAGAGTGCAATCCATATTTGGAAAAGAAAGCAAAAATATAACCCAGAAATTACATAATTGTTTTTAATCTGCTTTTGATATATTTCCCTCAGAAGCCACCTATGGTCCATCTTGAAATATTTATTTTCACAAAGACTATGTTATACTGCAAAACACTATTGTATCTGCTCATTTAAAAAAATACTTTAGATAATTCCATACTTGGCCATAACACTACAACAAACAATACCATTTTAAATTATCCTGTAACATAGTGATAATTAACTCTGAAAAAACCCCTAAATTACAAGGTTTTTTACCACAAGGTACTTGTAAAAGAATACCTACAACACCAGACTATCAGGCGGAGACAGAAAAACTGAGCTCTGCATTACATATTATATAACTAGAAACATTACAACCTTACTCTGCATCATTAAAAAACAAAAGCTTCAAATGCTTCATAAATGTTAGCAATAAATTAAATAATAGAAAAAAAGCAACTACAGGTAAAAGATACCAAAAAATTCTGGACAGGCGACAAAAGAAGAGCCTTGAAATTAAATAAAGTTTTGAAACTCTAACATAAATGTGAATTTTGAATTGTGGACTGCCATCTTGTTCTCAATGGCAGCTTTTCCACTACCCCCTCCACAACCCCACACCTCCTTCCCTGTATTATACGACTTCCAAAAGTGAACACACTGCTCTTTGCTTCACAAGTTCACGTGTTGTCTCATCACACTTGTGATGACGGACAGGAACATGAAAATTTTCCATTTTAAACAGCGAAAACTTTTCAAGCACAAAGCATTTTTCTCTGTTTCTCTTCTAAGCATTCCTGAAAAGGCATCCCACCTAACAGATCTTGCAGTGAAGTCATAACCATTGTGCTTCTGTCAAATTGCTGCCTACTGTCATTATAACTCACCATTACAATCCCATTCTATGATCAAGCTGATGGAGAAAAATTCAGTACAGTAAAACTTATTCAAAGACACATCTTCCCTAGGATCAGAAGTTAGGGCCTAAATCCAGTTTGAACAAAGTCAGGCTCAGTGCTTCACAATGTTTCCCACCCATTTTAATTATCTCCCTTTCTTTTATGCGGCACCTGAGCAAAAATCTCTTAGGTATTTTTAGTTTAATATACTTGAAATACCAATGTCCTCCAAAACATTCAAAATTATCTGGAACCTATACACACTTGGGCAAAATATCTAGTGCTTTGTTTCAGAAAGAAAAGCATTTCCTAGGTGAGGCTGTTGATAAGTAAAAATGAAAAGCAGATGGCTACGATACAACATATTTCTGGAAAGAATTTTGAATTCAAGTTAGTGAGTTCTTCACAAGACTAAAGAAAACCCCAAATCAAAGTTGAATATTGCAGAACATATGAGACACAGAAAATTCACAGTGATTCTGAGGAGCGCTGCTGAAGCGTGGACTGTGCATTTGCCCAGGTGACAGCTAGAATGATATTCTACTAGCACAGATAGACAGCATAAATACGAAGTTGAATGGAAGTCATAATCTGCTTATGAAACACTATTTCCAATGATTATATAAGATATAATGCAGTTGGTGACAGAGCAAGTCCATCCGTGTATCTGCTATGAATCAATTTGAACTAACCTCCCACACTACTACCACATCTCTACCTGCCAAGAACTGTGAAAAACATAAATCCTATTCTTTAATCAGCATGATAATTTCTGTGGAAATTTACTAGGCACACTAAACATCTAATACAGATCACTCTAAGAAAGTATATTGCTTCTGGAAGCAAGAAGGCCATACTTGTATTTTCCACCCGTCACTGCATTGAAGGGCTCTTACACACCTTCCTGCGGTTTACAAAGACACCGTATGCCCCCTCTGCTCGGTTTTCAACTTCATGCAACTTTGCCTAAGGGAAGCTCAGAACCTTTTATAATAAAAATACTTACATATACACTAGGAATAAAGCAAAAGGGAATTTGTAAGAGAGTCTAGCTCTTTTGTTGGGCTGCAGTGCTGAACTAAAAGAAGAGAGAAAATGTGGAGGTTCCCTGGGGACAGCCTGAAGGAGAGAGAAGGCCGGGGAGCAGATGGCTGTACTTTCCACACAGATGTCATGTGGGAATGGAAGAGCTGAAAGGCCTCCAGGAAGAATCTATCTACGCCTTGTCTGTATTACAAAAAGCAATATTCTGGCCCCTGTCTGGAAACTGATCAAGAGCCAAAATTAGCTACATGTAACTATTTCTGCCCTCCGATCCACAGATTTGTGTTCACAGCTGGAGAACCCCTGACACTCCAAAGAAACTACTGGAAACTAGAAATTTCCTTCTTTCAGTTCACTAGAAGTGCAGGTCACAGTTCAGAGCAGAGCAGAAAAAATGTCCTAAGGTTTCTCCCATCCATTCTGCAGCCAAGTCCTGCCAGAAGAAACTCACTCAAAGTTCTCAAAGTGGCAGATGTCAACTAGCAACACACATCTGAAAGAAATCTGCCATCAAAAAAAATAGAAACCCTGAATCCTCTTGATAAAACACTCCTGCCTGACCCTGCAGGATTGCAGATCAATTTTTAAAAAATAAGCATAAAGAAAAAAAAATTCAGCCCATAATATCTCATTTTAATTTAAACTTGAAAGAAGAGTACACACATTACTGTGTTTACAAACTATGCTGACAGGTCACCACAACTGGCACTCAGGTAGAAAAACGGCAATTGTTCTTGAATTTTTTGCTTAAAACATGACATTATTCCAACAAGTTAGAAGAAACAGAAGGGGAGAAATTCCAGAATACATCTTTAGGATCTGGATAATGTTATCCAGATATTTTTGCACACGACTTGATATTCTTTTTTTATTATTAACTCTGCAAAATAAGTATCTGACCTATATTTAGACCTGAAATTTTTGAGTAGCCATTCCTCTGGGTATTACCCATCATTAAAAAGAAGTAGCAAATATATTCAGCCAAGCTGCAGAGGAAAAGAAAACCAAGACCTTGATGCTTATATACCACACGAGGCTCCACAGTCACAGTCTAATTAAATAGGTCTACGCGACCAATTTGGAGGAACAACACACCTAGGCTACACTGTACTACCTGTAATTCATTTAGCAAAGGCAGAGAGTAACGTAAAAGAAAAAATTTTCACAGCTACTGGTATCCATACCAGCAAACTGGTGTTTGTTTGCCTATTTCCTTTATAATCACACCTCAGTTACTCTTGTCACTTATATTTGATTTTTCATGCAGGTAGGACGGAAACATACCGGGATAAAATCATTTGAGTTCCATGAAGGCAAATCATTCTTGTGGAAGTGCAGGCTAACCCATACTGGGCCACAGTAGTGCAAGGATGGTTAGAGATCAAGAGAAGTGATTATTCCACTCTATTTGGTATTCATAAGACTCTAACCTGAACCCAGTCTGGGCCTCCAATACAAGACACGTATCAACGAACTAGAGGGAAACCAGAGGATTCTCTAAGACAATTAGGGCCTATAGCATACATCAAATGAGGACAGACTACGGAAACTAAACTTATTTGGTAGAGAGAAGGATAAGGGGGGCATGTTCTGCTGTCTAAAGGGTATTTAGAAAAGCCTGGAGCAGATTCTTGTCAGAGACGTACAATGAAAGGACAAAACCAGTAGTCATAAGTTGCAATTTGTTCAAAATTCTCGATGGACTTCAGAAAAAAAAAAAAAAAACAAAAACCTCTTCTCCACAAAACAGATTAAGCACTTAAGCAGGTAGGTGGTACAGAGAAGGTGTGGACTTCCCACCCTTGAGGATTTTCCAAACTGGGCAAAATTGCACGCAACCTGATCTAACATTGAAGACATACCCGCTCTAAGCATGAGGTTAAAGAAAACAACCTCTAAGAAATCCCATCTGAGCCATATTTTTACAAGATTCTGAGGAACAAATGTTTCTAAGAAACTGTGAAAGTTATTAAATGCAATATAAACCAGCTACATGAATAAAAACCAGCATGAATAAGAACAACGTACAGAATGGCTGCATAGCCTTTCTTGCCTTACTTACAGTACTGTTCTACCAACAACTTCTTCTGTGCTGTAAAAAATCAAGCATATAACATTTAATTAACTGTTTGCAGCAATCTACTAATGAGATCAGAAATGGATCTGATAATCATTATAGTTCCAGAGTTAGTTTGTGATGGTCTCAGGTCATGGGCTTCCACAACATTTTTCTCACACATCCCAGAAACTCAAGTGTTCTGAGCAGCGGATGCTCTTTGAAAAACTAAGGAATTTTCCATGCAGGAATTCTCTTAATATGTCTTCACACACAGAACTGCAACCACCCACTAGCTAGGAGATAAAGAGATATGCTCTTCCCTTTCCTATGGGCAAACTTCATAAGCATCAAGGACAGGACATACTATTTAAGCTGATTATCTAACCACATTTTTCAGCTGAAACCATGGCACAAAGTGTCTCGTCTTACTTTCTGATTTCTGGCACGCACAACTTGCTGTTCAAATTTCATTCTCCTCTCACACCATTGACAGCATCACTTGAACCAACTCCAAATGAAAGGATACGATAGATTATGTAACTACTCAATCTACTAGGGGTTTCCCTCCATTTGAAGGACCAGTTTTTGGGACACCTAACACATTCAAGTTCCCTCTACACTACAGAAACAAAAATACTAAGCCACAACAAGATCCTGCAGCCATCAGCATTTGTAACTGCAGATGTATTTACAGACCATCAAAAAACCTGCTAAGCACCTTCATCCCAAAAATCAAACCTATTCTGTTTAGAAAACGCTTCAATAATGAAACTGAGTTTGCCTTTGCAAATGGTCCATACCTTGCCAGCCTTTTCCAAGGAAGAGTCAGCTGTATTTTGCTACAGTACCTTTTTCATAATGATCCCAAAACCTAGCAGAGCTATAAAACTGTATTATCCCTGATTTTCTTCAAAAAAATGACTCCATCTGACCTTTCCAGTTACAACTAAAATAGACTCCAGTTCCAAACTCACAAAGATATCCAAGTGAGACACTACATTCAAATCTAACACGAGGCAAAGTTCTGCTCCATCCTCACTCCTTTGTTTTCTGCTGTTACTGGATTTCTTCTCTGCCATTGCTGCCAAGTCACGACAGCACCCTGATTTCTGCTGCAGTTTCTCTCCCCAGTGTGACCAACACTTGTCCTGCACTTCAGAAAAAAAACCTTTCTAACTTGATCTTTCAGTCACCCGTAGATAATAGTATGACATTTAAAACTGGGAGGGGGGAACTGGATATAATAACAAATCCAAGTTGGATTTGTTATTATATTGGAATTAGCGTGAAGTCCCCGAGGAAGGAATCTGAATGAAAGCCAAAAAAAAAGGAGCCGGAACTTTTACTGCTACAGGTCTTAATTTGAGAGAATATTCCATTCACTCTCCACTCCAAAACCAAAAGAGGCTTCAGAGTTTTGGTCATGTACACTAACAGCAGATGGGATTTTTATTTTTAATAATTTTAACTCAAAGAGAAATTTGGCTCTCATACATTCAGAAACCCTGCAAATGGCAGACACGTGTTCAAAGAAGTCTTCAGACCCTGGCAGTTCTGTGTTAATCCCCTGGAAGGCCAAACTCTGGTTTCTGGAAAGAGAAATACAGCTGCTTAGTTTGGTCATGATTCATCCTGTATTGACCCAAAAGAAACTGTAGTATCAACACAAAAGCAGGCTAGTTACATCCCCACTGTTAACTGGGCATGTCCCAAGAAGCAACAGAGATTCTCCATGGGCAAGGGACTTTTGCAGTTCTAACCATCCCAGAAATGGGAAACTGAAATACAGAACAGTTCTATGAGGCCCTTCTTGTACCTGATGAGAATAATTTCCCAGCTTGCGAATGAACAATCCAAACCTAAGAAACAAAATATATTCTACCCATGCAGAAAAGACTTGCATATTTTACATTGTTAAACCATGTCTATTCAACAAGACAGAACTTGTCTTCAGTACGTGCCTATTTACTGCTCTCAATATACAAGCCTAGCCTGAGAACTGCACTGCTATTGGAAGATTTGTTGTGTGTAGCGAAGAAAATGCAACCACACGTTCAGCTTTAGTCACGCAGCATTTCCACTCTGTGAACAAAGCACTCTGCCATGATAACCATGTATGTCATGTTTTAAAAGGGGTTTCTCTGCCAGTTGGTAACGTAGCCTGCCTCCATAAGCAGTAACACATGCCTAGAGATACTGGTCACCCAATATGCGCTCAACTTAGGAACTATCATTTAAATCTCACTGCTTGAGCAGAATTTGGCATGAGGAACTTCTCGTTTGTCTCAGATAAGGAGCTTTACATGTTTTGTAATGTTTTTAGTAGAGGCTGCTGGACAGAAAACAGGAAACAGGTGGCTAGTCAATTATACTTTTAATTAATATTTCTTTTGATAAGCCAGTACAGATTTAAGAATCCATTTAATGTGATGAAATGAACTTGTTTATTTTTCAACAAATTATTTCAGGCTTTCCTGCGAGATATACAAAGATGTTTAAATACACTGACAATTCTAATATAATTATTAATGTTCTTGGTATTTATTATGCCCTCTATATACAAATTTTCTTTTCACTGCCATATTCCCGAAATTAAGAATGGCACATTTTAACCACAAATGGCTACTTACCTTGATTTCAAATTCCATGAAAGGTTAATAGAAGTGCAAAAAGTAGGTAAATTGTCATTCCCATGGCTTTATTTAGTATGTAACATACAGATTCTGTACACTGTATTTTTCACACTACTGCTTTCCTAGGATTTATGATCGATAAGCCAACAGCAAAACTTGTTAAATTGCTTCACAAATGGAAAATGCATTAGAAGGAAACAGATGAAGGCAGCTTAGGTTTAATGCCGTACTTTTTAAAGAAAAAAAAAAAAGCAGATCAGAGTTCAAAATTGAAACTCAGTTTATCTCATGTTTACGCTTGGGGGGTTGGATTTGAGTGAATGTTCTCTCCGGCAAGGTATCAGCCCAAAAAACAATTTCAGTACAAGACTGCACCCTGTCTCCGTAGAACTGATCTGAAAACAGGAGCAGCAGTTCTGTTTTATTTATTTTTTAAAATAAGACAAAAATTGAAGAGAAAAAGTAGCATCTTAATTCTATTGACAATTGATATTTACTCACTAGATTTTGTAAGTCAAGATTTAAGGAAATGGAAGAATAAAAATTTTATTATTGCCTATAAATTAAATGCTTACTATGTTAGAAGGAATAGAGGGATAAACCTACCAAGTGAAACTGTTTATTTTTGTCAGATAAAGGATTTTCGCACACAAGACACACTGCCTTCTTTTGTTCAGTTCTTGTATTTTAAAATACACAAAGTTGATGGCATAACATATTGAAATCTGCCTATAACGAATGTTCCTAACAAAACCACAAGAATTCCCTTCACCTAGATTAATATAAAAGGTACAAGGTACCAGTTTACATTCCACTCATAGTAAGTGATAAGACAGAAGCATCTGAAGATATGTCTATTAATACACATCCATTTCTTAATGTGATTTGCATCTGAAATATTACATCAGTACGGACTGCAATAAATGTACTTCATGCCTGGTCCTCTCTCAACAGCTAACTGAAATCATACATGCCTCAAGATAAATTTTCTATTTTTAAAAAAACGAATTATGTCAAAAGAAAGAGGTTTGAGGTGTTTTTCTTTTTTCTTTTAATTTATCCCACTGCATATCTTAGAACACAGCACTCACACAACCAAGGGTACAGTTTAATAATCAATTTAAAATGACAGATGAACACAGTCACCAAACACAACAGTCTGGCCATTCCCAACCTCATTCTTATCTTTTTCCTGATGCACTGGCACAAAAGCTTGGACAACCACATAGTGACCTGAGACAAGGACACTAACCAGTCAAAAATTTACCCAGGAAGAACAGATGATTGCAATTGTTCTTCATCTGCCCCAGTTACCTGTTGCAGTTCAGCATAAAGCCACAAAACTTTTGTACTGAATATATGAAAGGGGCTGTGAGATAGCAGAAAACAATTGCTTAACCTACCAATGCCACTGAAAAGTTATTGATGAAACACCATTCTCAGGTTCATTTCCGCAGATTTTAAAAAATCAACCATACTACTTATTAATTAATAACATTTGCTAATACACTCATTAGTTGTCATAGGCTGATCAAACTGCCATGCAAATTTAAATTTACTTTTTGTAACATCAAAAAGCTACACAACTATTTGACAGTTTGGCTGAAGTCCCAGTTCTTCCTTTAAATGCTTTCAGAGACAACTAACAATACCAAGAGTCAAATACTACTCCTCTACTATTAGTACCACATTTGCCAGGCAAGCTCCTAGAACAGATGTACACTCCTTCATCGGGTGCCATGGGATCCTTCTCTCACAATTCCTGCTTCTCCCTTCATTTTGAGGCATGACACTACCAGAAATAACTCTGATACACACACAGCATCTTTGTTTCTACAATATCAGTAGACTAGAATAATTCTAAAAGTATAACATGCAGTGACATTAGAAACACAAGCATTAGTTCTTTCACATGATACCGAAGGTGGTTTGTCTCTTCACAGTCCTTATCTATGTTTTTTATAGCACTTTAGTGTCCAAGATCACCTACTGTATTTCAAAGGCCCTACACTCACATTGTTACAGAGTTCTTTTCTGTCGATTTCCATATTACCATCAAACTCATCACTTCAAACTGTGACAAACTGTCTAACAGACTACGAAACGCAGGACTCAGTGCAGATCCAGATCCCTACATTATGGGCATACTCAGTGTCAGAGTTGGTTCGAAGAACAGTATTTGCTTCAACATCACCATCAGGGACTTGGAGAGAGACCAAGAAGCAAACATCCTGAGAGAAAAGAACTGCATGGTACAAGCAGTCACCATGACCAGGGATTGCTAGTAACGTCTAAGCAAAGGCCAAATAGCTGCTGTCCAGAAGATGGATTTCACCTGCTGCCTCAGTCAAACTTGCCCCACCTCCTCCCTGACCCGAAGCCAACAAAAGAAGAGTATGTACAGAGACTCGCAGAGGGTCTTCAGGTCACCTAGTGGTCACGAGAGGAAGATGAGGTGAGGAAGTAGAAGACCCCCAAACGCGAGGTGGCACAGGTGCAGACAAGTTCTGACAAGCGAAGCGAGAACTTTTGGGGCCTGCACAGTCCAGCCTGGATTGCGAAACGGAAGGCGGAGATTGGCCACAATCCATGGGAGAGACGAGGTGCAAGGTGCTGTTGCTGAGCATAAGAGATGGTTCCTAACCAAACCCTGGTGACAGCTCCCGACCTCTGGATCAAGGATCACGCCTGTCGTGACGAGGACTGGCAGGACGCTGTTCGGGGCCTGGCACCATAGGGACGCCTTTGGACCCATAGTGATAGCTATAATCCTCTTTCCTCCTTTTCCTCCCCTTTTCTCCACTTTGTCTATCGCGTGCTGCTTTACGGGCAAAATAATAAAGTTTCTCTTTGATTGAATTATAATCCCTTGACATTTTGGTTGCCTTAATTTTGCGCTTCAAGATCAAGGTAAACGAATCATCACGAGTTCACTGAGTGGACCGTGACACTCAGGCACAGTATATCTGGACCAAGGGAGAGAGATGTATTTATTCTATGTAATTGAGAAACCTGTGCCATTCAAGACAGCTTAAAACCAGGAATCTTAACCAACAGTTGCCTCTGCTCCTCAGAATTACAATTTTTTTCATTTGATTGAGTTGGTAATTTCCACTCTGCCAGGGCTCACAAAATTACATTATGATTTTGAGTAATAAACAGCAAACAGATGTAAAAACATGCATTCCAAAAAATAATTTAATTCAAGTTGGTCATAACTGCATTTGATTACGATAGTTATGAAAGCATTTCTTAACCTAGGCTACCCAAAGGCTTTACCATTTGGATTCTTATGTCAGATGGAGTCTGATCTGAATATGGCTGTGTATGAAACCTGGGCCACATGTAATTTCTTATATCCAGATTAGATAACTAAATGTTTACTACTATGTTCTCTATTTCAGTCTTTTTAAGCTTAGCTTCAAGAATGTTTCCTACATCTTGATGCTTCTGTACATTTTAAGTGAGCAGCACATATTCCCTAGCAGCCAAGAAGGACCCCTTCTCACAGCCTTCACTCTGCGAGCCTGTGTGAGAATCATAGAATCACCTGGTTGGAAAAGGCCTTTGAGACCTTTGCGGTCCAACCGCACCCGTCCACTACTAAATCATATCCCCAAGAAACTTGTCTATCCATCTTTTAAACACCTCCAGGGATGGAGACTCAGCCACCTTCCTGAGCAGCTGTGTCAGTGTCTGACTACTCTTTCAGTGAAGAAATTTTTCCTAATGTCTGATCTTGCTTTTGTGTTGGCTACCATGCTATGCTGAATTTCTGCTATTCAGACTCCAAGGCTAGCCTGAACACTCATTAGGTGAACTTGGTTGTAAAATATTCATTCAAAAGAGGAAGAAGTGGTCTATAGCATCTTCGAGGTTGACTGACCGTTTTCTTCAGCCCAGTTTAAATGCAAGTTTTCTCCAATGTCTTGATACTGCTGCTGAACATAAAACTGGACTGAGCTTTGATGAAGACATTAAACTTGACCAAAAACTGCATTATAAATCTTGTCTAGAAAAACAGATGTTCTTTCAAATTCAGTTTAAAGAAAGTAAAGTCCGGCCATCAGTTTCCAGTTTTCCTTAGTTATAGATTTCATTTTTTAAACTGTCTGTAAGTCAAGAAGAAAAATAGCCCAGCCAATGTTCTTTATAACTAAGAATTCTTCCATAAAACAAAAGACAACTTCTTATGGGCAAGGAGTTCACAAAAACCTAAACAGTTGATCCATATATAGATAACTGCTATATTATACATGTGTGTACTTTCACCTAGATTAACTCAAAAGCACAAATCCTTTAATTGAATTTCAGACAAAAATTAAGTATATCTTTGTTAAGGCTGTGAGGAATAACAACTATACTCTCTTTGCAATATATACAGACTGCTTTATGGTAAGGCTTAACTTCTCCACATCAAAATGCAAATCCACGTGGAATCTTTTCAGAGAATTAGAAGTTTAACACGTCAATTAATACTTTAAGTAAGGATTTCTGACAGCTGCACAACTGTTGCCCAAAAATTAAAGGCTTCTTTTTTCAACCTTTCCCTCTTCCTACTTCCCTTTCTCTCAGATGCATCAGGAATTTATGTTTTTGTACAGCAAATGCAACGCTGCCCTGTAAATGGATTTGATGGGTGCAGCATTTAGGGGATAAGGAATTGGTTGGACAGTTGCATCTAGAGAGTAGTGGTTAGCAGTTTGATGACCGGTTGGAGATAAGTGATGAGTGGAATCCCTCAGGGGTCCGTACTGGGACCAGTGCTGTTTAATATTTTCATCAATGACAGAGAGCTGGATCGAGTGCACACTCAAATAGTTTGCAGACAACACTAAGCTGAGTGGACAGCAGGGACTGTCCACTGACAGCAAGAGGAATTTATTCAAGTATATTCACTGGAAATTGTTTTTAAGTATATCTATTTGCCTCTTCAGAAAGATTCTTTCACGTAAATGGAAAGCAAACATACATACATGAAATATTTTACCTTAAAAAAATCTTATTACTAAGCTTTGCGTGAGAAGAGTTAACTACTATAGCAATGACTTCAAATTACTATTGAGAACTCAGACAATACTCATGTAAATTTAGAAGCAAACTTAAGTACAAATTTCTAGCCATCATTTTTATGATTTCAAATTCCTGGAGGAACAGCCCATGCTTAAAGTACACTCTTCACAGCTTTAATTTACTGAAAGCATCTTACTTATACCATGCACCAAAAAGAACATCTGTTAGGAGAGACAAATTTCGTAAGCCAGTAAAGCACAAAATTAAACCAATAAAGATGGCCTGAAAGATAAAGGTTGTTCCCTTTTTCAGATCAGAAGACTGATGGCACATAAAAACACATTTCAGTATCATTTTCTTCAAAGTTAAGAAAACTAATATATTCTTGTTTTGTGAAAAATAAATATATTCCTGGCCTTTCCCTTTTTCCTAACTCAGGAGGGTTTGGGAACCACCATTACGATAAAATTATTCTCCTTACTCCAGTATCACTGCTATCTGCATGTCAAACACAGACAGTTGCAGTCTTTCTCCCTCCCACACTTGTTTCACTTAGATCACTACATTATTTTGATTAAAATTGTTGAATTTCTAACTCCTAGAACTAACAGCTACAGCAGGAAATGTGGAAAGAAGTAATGTCTGAGAAATTAACACATCTGAGGTGTCCATGATGCTACTGTTTCACAGGGAAAGATTTATGTCCCAAGTCAACTTCAAACAAGAATAAATTACAGAAAAGAAGTCATTATTAAATAAAATTTAAAAAAAAAAGGCTAGGACTTCAATGAATATACAAAAACATCCATAGGCTGTTTATTTTTTACTTTTAAATTTGCGTGACAGCTTTTACCATTTAAGAGCTCCCCTCCACCTGAATACCAGCAATTTAGCTGCAGGTTAGTGCTACAATTTTAGTGATACTTGGAACAAAGGAAAACACATAACTGATCTTCTGGTTCTAAGAGCAAGTTGGCACCAGACATAGACATGCTGCTTTATTAGTATGTTAGCTTGTCCATAAGCTGTACATGTGCATTTACCCTGGGAAAAGTCTAGTAATATGTTATCCCTGCATGAAAACAGACAAGTCACCTTTATGTTTAAAGCACAGAACATGCACACTGGAAGCTGTCATGGACCAGCCAGCATGCAGCCTAGAGCATGGTATTATGACAGCAAAGTACTTTCATTCAAAGCTCACATTCAGTCCAAACACAGTTCCCTGTTGTGTCTGGGGCTTGGCTATTTTTAAGAAGAAAAGCTGCTTACCTTTTGTTCTGGTCACCTCAAAGCACATAAGCAAGTGGCTGTTTTACCATAAAGACCTGAGCAGCTCTTTGTATCTTTACTGTTATGAGTTACTGGGACATTCAACACATATCTGTACTTTATGCAGGTGAGACAACTTCCCATTTTAAGTGTGCACACATGTGTGTGCCTGCCCTCCCCTTCCCTCACCTCAGTACAGCGTGCAGTTGCTATACTGACAATTGTACAACCCTCCAATTTACACAAGTCTGTCAGACATAATCACCTGCTCTACCGCTAAAATCCCCAACACGTATAACGTCTTTACTAGCTTATCATACAAGCAGACGTCAATTACTAAACATTCACTAATAATCACTTCTTTGAATGACAACTGCATGATCTAAAAACTGAAAATTAAACGAATAATATTACACTACAATAGCAATGCCATTTGGGTATTTAGGTTATCTGACTTCTTATCAAAGCAATGATCTCTATCTTAAGTTAAAAAAAATTCAGATGTACATGAGAATTATTCCTTCAAATTGAGCTTGAGAATTTATTACTATTCTCTACCAAGTCACCTAATGCACCATAATTATTTTTTTTCTCACAGATATCTAGGGAAAACAAGTTGTTGCTACTTGGATGCCTGCACCCCCTCCCTAGGAGGGGGACCAGCAGTGCTCCAGCACAGTGGTGCCACCTCCCGGAAAACAGAGATGTAGAGCTCCATCTGCTTTTTAATTGTGAGCTTCAGCACCCTTGCATGGCTAAAAAACCTGGACAGCTGCTGTGAGAAGTCAACAACTTATAAATATTGAGGGAAATAAGCAAGTAACATCATAATAACAAGCGAGAACAAGAAAAAACACAATTACTTACACGACACCTCTTGTAGTTTCTGGTCTATTCTATAATAATAAATCAAATAGATGCCAAAACATGAAAACAAATGCTTTAAAATGTTAATTTTCCTACTTCTTTCAATAAGGTGGGGGTTTTCTAATTAAAAAGTTAATTTTTCGACAGTAAGAAACCACACAAGCATCAAGATCAATTTCATCATCCTTCCATTTAATAATTTCTGGCTCAAACACTTGGGAAAAAAAAAAGGCCAAGACCAGCAATATCGCTCATCAGTGCAAAAATGCCACAAATACAGCTCCTGAACACAGTATGGTTTTCCATGCTGCTTGCAATCCCACGAGAAATAACCTGCCTTTGAAACAAGTACAAACTGCTGCAGAAGCTTCTCTGGGAACGCATCTTCGCTTTTGCCTGGAGGAATTTACAGACACCATAGGCTGGTGGAGGCCTGCCAGAGCCAGCTGTTGCTATAATAAGCAATGTCAACATTTTTTATCCAATGTATCGTCCAGGCTAACGAGAGTGCCTGACACAGAGCTTTTCAACTGCCTTCTCATGTTTAACTATTGACAACTCTGTATGTTTAATGGAACAGTTATTTCAGCTAAAGGATGCCATATACCTGCTTTGTGTCCCACACTGAGAAGGGCAGCAGGGTCAGCTATAGTAAAGAAACAGACTTTACACATAACCAATTTTTCAAAAGACAGCCCCGCACTTCCCTCATCTGCAATGTCAAAGAATACAATAACAAACTACAATACTGAGAACAGTATGTTTCGTGACTGCAATGAGATTAAATAAAAAACCCCTGTCCAACAATTCTTTCAGATCATTACATGAATTGGTAATACTGTTGTGAGGGTTTTTTCCCTGTCTATTTAAAACAAGTGAGCTGTGACATGACCAATATTCTTCAAACAGCAATCCACACAGCTGAGTTACCCCAGCCATGAATTGGATTATTAGCAGTACAAAAAGCCTCTTTAGTCAGTAAACATCTGTTCAGTGTTGCATTGGGATTTTGTATTTACAGAAAATAGCTCACATGCTGGTTTTGTACTTTACTTGCTTTCTTTCTGCTACAAATTCAACTGCTTGTAGCTTCCATTTATACAAAACATTCTCAAGATGTTTGTCACAGCTTGTCTTTCACTTAAAAATCCACAGGAATATTAAAAGCTACAGAAATCATGAAACCACTAGTTTTTATGATTACCAACCTTTTAGATACTTTTCACTCCTCCGTTCAGTAATTTCATTTGCAGCACTGTTTACTCCTGCTGTAACCATTTGCTGCTTTGGTTTTGCCTCTACAAGCCTTCCTCCTTGCTCACCCACAAACCTTATGAGCTGAGCTATATAAATATATGCACATATCTGCTCCCCATTTCCAACAAAATCCTGAACATTGACTATGAAAATATCCTCTGATCTGAGCTACCATCAGCCACATATAAAGATCCACAAAATTGAAAGCATTTTATATTTATTTACAAGACCTCATTGAGTTCATTCCAGGCAAGGTTCTATTCCTTGACCAGTGACATAAATCCCTTACTCTATCCATAACAGCACTTAGCAACACATAGCACTATTGACGAATGCATGTAATAAACTGGCTACAGCTCACTCCTATGCCCTTTACAAGTTAACTTGTAAAGACAGCTGTACTTCCCATTTCAAGGAACCCAAAGCACTCATGTATTCTACTACAGAACCACACATACTGAAACCAAAAAAAAGCCAAAATCGTGTCTTAGTCTTGATTTCTGATGAACAACAGTCATGGGGCCAGGATGACAAGAAACAACCGACCACTAGTCAAATACCTCCAGAAGCTATGCCACAGCTAATTGTCTGGGCTGGTAAGAGGTCACAGCAGAGCTGAAGCTAGAGAGTGTTGCACCTGTGCAGCAATACAGGTACCTGAGAGACCACAACTGATACAAAGTTAAAGTCACTGGTGAAACAGAGGAGTACTGGCACTGCACTGACTTCACCAAAAGAGCTTGAAATGTTATTTATAGAGGTCCTTGAACACCAAGAAAAAAGGCCTGCATTGCATGTAATGATGGAGGATATCAGCTTCTTGAGGGATTCAGCATAGGAGTAATTCGATCACACCAGTGAGCAGGGAGGATTGTTTCAGTTCTCAACGGATTTAGTTCTCTCAATGGATTTGAAAAAGAATGGAATTCTGCAAAGAAATCTCCAAGCCAAAGATGATATTGCAGTATTTAAGCCAAAATATAAATTTGAATGCTGTAATCAAAAAGAAAAAAATTCTTCAGTCATTTTACAGGGGAACCAGTACCAGACCTACCCGCAGCCTAAACAAAGCAGTGCATGATGGAGTTTGTGTCAAAACTGCCTCCCAGACTACAGGCCCAAGCTAATAGGAGGAAGACATTATGCTCTGCAAACAGAGTAAAGTGAAAAATCTGTGGGCATAGACAATAGTTACCGCACAATTCTGATTTAGCTTGTTGGCCAGACAACAAACACCATATGAAAAAAAACAGTGCAGACTTGGGTGAAAGAATGCTTTGAAATGAAAGTGAAGTGTTTGTGATAGGTGTGTTTTCACATGGTGTCAAACAATGCTACAAAATAAAACATCACATAAAAAAGGGCAAACAGAAAAAATATAAAGAGAAGTACTGGGGTACTCTTAAGATCAGAATCACAGAATGGGTTGGGTTGGAAGGGACCTTTAAGATCATCCAGTTCCAATATCTCTAGCCATAGGTAGGGACACCTTCTACTGAATCAGGTTACTCACAGGCTCGTCCAACCTGGCCTTGATCACCTCCAGGGATGGGGCATCCACGACTTCTCTGGGTAACTTGTGATAGTGCCTCACTACCCTCACAGTAAAGAATTTCTTCCTAACTGGATTTTTCAATTAAACAAAAAAGGGGCACATGAGAAGAGCAAGAACAACCAAAAGGGAAGGGACCCTCAAAAACAATTTTAGGAAGACCAGCACACCACCAACTTCTAAAGCAGCTGATATGTTAAGGAGGACAGGCACTGATCCGTGGCAAGGAACAGCTTGGAGTACAAAACACAGTGTTCTCCAGTAAAAACATATATTTTGTGAAAGCAAGAATGTTTTCTTGGTTTTCTAGAAAGGAGGAAACTAATATGTTAAAAGATTTTCTTCTATCCAGGCCAGCACTTGCAAACAGATGTTACTTGAGGTTCGGCCACAGAACACTAATCACCAGAACAGTTTGTTCTGAAACAGTTTTGTAACCTACTTTTAACTCACGCTTTGCTTTTGAAGGAAGGCTGTCCAGCAAAACTGACCTCCAGTTCAGTGCCCTTGAATAGTACTTTCTATTCATTAAATCTGTCCTTGAATACTACTTTATTTATTAATTTTTATGGACAATGTCCTTCACAACATTGGCAACAGGAGCACTTCACTTACCACCTGAAATTGCACCATACTAGACCGAAACAGGAACGAAACTACACCACACATTTCAATATATTTGCATCCATGAGTTTTGAGTCACCAAAGGGGAAAGTTTGTAACTTGTAACACAAATCTACACCACAAGTTAAATTATTTTTTAGAGCTTACTTAGGTTGGCAAGTGTCAGAGTTTAACCCAAATGGTTAAGTAGAATGTTTTTGTAAAAGATAGATGAATCTGATTTCATTTAAAACAGTTGATTGATTCCCCCTAAGATTTGCCCCTATACAATGTAACTAAACTGGCTTTGTACTAACTGAATTAAAACTCCATTGTATGAATAAATGACAAACACTAAGTAATCTTACTGCAGCAGAATTCAGCTTTGCTTATTGCTCATTACATTAATACCCATGCCCAACAGAGACATGGAGAACTTGAAAACCAGGACTTACACTGCAAACTGCTTTCTTCAGCACAGCTCATACTGCTGCTTCAATCATTTATTTACTTACTGTAAAATCTCCTTCATTCTTCCTATTGTGAGGCCCTGTTTACAACCACATATAAACATAGGAAACTATTCTCTCCATTGATTCCAGGACAAGCAAACTTTTCACCATTAGTGTACTGCATAAAACTGAAAATGTGGTGAGGTCACTTTCCATTGTGTATTTTACTTGCATTTTCATTTCTGACTCAAATCTTCATAATTATTTTAGATTAATCCACAGAAATAATTTCTACCACATTGAAGTACCCCTTAGGCTTAAGCAGCAGCTCTTGGTGATTGTCAACCAGATTACAACACTGAAACCTTTCTGGTGATTTATTTGACTGTTGTTTCTAATAAAAACAAATTTAGAACAGCATCACTCCGCCAGTCAGCTGGTTTTCCCTTCTGTGATGGGTATTCCTTTGATGTAAATTTGGCTGTGAAAGTGTACACAATACCAAAATAAAAGTGCCAATAAGTTCCATGAATGACACTACTAAGCTGGGACATAACTGTGGTGACAAAAAGGACAGGAAGAGGGAAGTATAGCATTCTGTAAGGAAAAAATATGTAAATGACATATGTTTTATTTTTCAGAATAATGGCAGACACATGTACATCAGTATATAATAGTTATATTTGGTCTTTGTATATTTTTTATATATATGTATGTATAAAAAAATTGAAGGAGAGCAGACAGTTACTTTCAATTCTGTCAGTATAACCAGCCAGTGAACCAGATTCTGACTGCTCTCATGAAGCTGCAGTAGTTTAGCTAGACTAAATATTTCAGTATTCTACAACCCATCAGCAGAGTCTTCGTGCAGGAGGAGACCTAGGTCATATCACCTTGATCACTCAGTATGAAATTCTAATGCGGAACATCCAAAACCAAATCATTCCTTGAGTCACTCAGTGTCCCCTGGTGCAATTTGTACATGACATAGGCACACAGTGACAAGAAAGATCCTTCTCTTCTCTGCTCTTAATCACTGTAAGATGGATGCCTCCTGGGACTATTTTTCTCTCCCATCTGTACCCTGCTTTTATGATTGCAATGGTTTTCTGCTGCATTATAAATACAGAAAGAAATTAGGAGCCTTCTTAAGATATATAAAACAAGTTCCCATGGTTTTAGCCAGAAATGAAGTCCTTCCCAGCTAACAGTTAATTCTCAATGGGAGTTATTAGAAAAGGGCTGACAAAGAGTGAAGTTATCAGCTAATGGACAATAATCAAAGTCGAATACTTTAGACCACTCAGTATGCATTAAAATAAAATTACTACCTCTATAAAAAGATCTATTTAAAACTGAAGCGAAGTTAAAAGTACATGAAAGCAGCATCTCAAAACCACCTAAATGAATACTAAATACTTCAGAGCCCTCTAGTGGTTAAATCTTTGATACAAAAAAATCCATGAACAATTGGTTTTGAAACACTACTTCAGTACACTTCAGTAGTAAAATGTTTTCTTTTTACCACTCCCATTTAGTTAAGTACATTTATGCTGATAAGCTGCCTAGTAAATTTACCAGAGAGGGGAAAAACCTACAAACTGGTATCTGTTCACGAAATCAGCTAACAGGTGGCAATTTTTGTCCTTAATAGAAATGAAAAGTTACTTGGTCACATTTTCAGCCATGCACAACCAAAAAAAAAAACAAACCACCCCCAAAAAACCCCAAACCCAATTGCACTTTCAAACCTGCATCAGAATAACTTTAATGCACAACCTAAATACTTCTTTCTGAAAAACACACTTGCTTTGTCCGTTTATAACATCACTTTATCTGACACTGGTTTCCACAAAACTGTCGGTGCACAACTAGAAAAAAAAAACAAACCAAACCAAACATCAAAACAAAACCAAGAACCGTTAATCTTCATCACGGTATATTTAGAAATATCTTGGGCATACTCTTATAGAACTGATTTGCAAAAGAGAAAGTTACCAAAGTAAAAGGATTTGCAATGCAAAAATGTATGTCTGTTGGCAACTGTAAAAGGTTTGTTATTTCCAAATCTGGTATTTTATCTGCCCATTTTAACAAGCCATTTTACTGCAAGGAAATACACTGGTATTGCTTGCTTAGTACATCTAATTAGAGTCCACGTTTTCACCTCCTTATGGCTTTGCAGTCCATACATAAGCAGAAGAGCCTCATATGACAAGAACACGCTTCACTACAAGCTGAACCATCACAGCACTACTGAATGATGATGAATACACTACTTTCCCAAGCCACCTTTTCTCAAGATGCCTAACACCACATCAAACATTTTCAGTCTTGCCTCTCATACACAGGTGCCCTTGAAAGCCTGATAGCTGAGTACAGTAACATCTGTGCAAGTTCCTATTACATACCACAAAAACAGCTTTTCCTGATGACATGACTATGCACCACTTCACATCAACCTTTTGGTTTTTTTAATAAAAGGGGACTGAAGAAAGACGGCACTGGCAGGTGGGGAAAGGAACACCTGTGCAGCAGACTGATTAATCAAAGTTGCTCAGCCGTCTGCAGCATTAGGCAAAGCTACAAGATGACGACTTAAACAGAGTTTAAGTGAGGCAGTCAAGATGCAGCACTGACTATCTCTCGGATGGCTGCCATTCATGTCAGTGAGGCATTTGCTTATCTTTAAGACATGGGAGGGTGACGATACTCGTATACCACTCTCAATACAAAACTCTGCCTATGTAATATATTCTCTTCTTTTTGGCCTTCTTTAGTTCTAGTTTTGTAAACACATAAAAGAAAGATGTTATCCTTTCTGACCATTCAAAACAGAAATGCCAAGCTCAAAGTTAGTTCTCTACAGCCCAGAGCTGTATTTTTTTAAAAAAAGTGAAAACTTGCTATTTTCTCACCAAAATTGCATCTGCAAGATTTTGTAAGTTCACCACATATGTCCAGAGGATTCCTTCCTTCATCTGTCACCCTAGAAATTACATCCTATTCTGTCTTCATTCCACAGTAAAACTGATATAGAAAATACACAACAAATTTACTCTTAAAATACACAAAGAGATCTCAAGATATAAACAGATGATCAGTCACAACACTTTCAAGTCTGAATCCAAGTGCAAGTCCTATGACATTTAATATGACAGAATAAATTAACAGTTGCACAATTTTTCTATACCTATCTACAGTAATTGAAAAAAAAGTTTAATGCCTTTTAGAGATCTTAAAACTATGACAAACAAGAAATATCGCCACATAACACTACTTTCAGATCCCAAAGTGCATGAGCTCTGAAAGTGTGGGAGCCATACTATCTAAATAAAAACAACAAATGTTTCAGCACACAAATCTTTCACAGACCTGAAACAGAAGCCATGAATTTTGGTCTAAATACAATTTAAGAATGAGTTCCCAGAACTCAGTGGGATTTGGGCAATACTCAACCAAGCAGCAAACTACATCCATTCTGAAATGGGCCTTTAAAGAACTACACATGCATGCTTGGTTCTGGATCTAATCCTATCAACAGCTATGCTGTAATTTACAAAAAAAAAAAGAAGAAAAAAAAAAAGGAAAAAAATACCCCCACAGAACATACCTCATGGAGGTTATACTGTTGATGAGCTTTTCAGATTGATCTGACAAGACAGATGGAAGTATAATTTCAACTGGTTGCAGGCGTAAAACCCGACTCTCTAATTCTAAGCGAGATGCACAGTCCTGAAAACTGTCAAAAATTACTTCTCCAGTAGTTGGTTGGATTGCCTGTTAAATAATAAAAATAAATGCATTGAATATTAAAGTTCTCAGAGAGTGTTTCAGTAACTCAAATTGTTAAGCCAGAAGGAAAATTTATGGTTTATAACACAAAATTATATAGAACCCCGACAGCTAATGAAAGTGGCAGATCAAAAACTTGTAATCATGTTTTTCAAATGTATGATATAGTAATAACTTCAAAAGATTACCATTTTTTCTGGCTAAATAATAACAATAACTTCAAAATGCAAATTAGTCCATCACCGCTCAGCTTTTATTACTAGGTAAATCTATATAATTGTATGGAAGGTACATGCAATTCAGCCCAGAAACAGTAATCCTAGCACATGGTTGTGTTGTCCTCTACCAGCTGCAGTCTGACATTCATATACAGACACAATTCAGATGCTTTTAAATAAATGAATTACCAGCAGACTGGGCTTCAGTTATCATTGTGTTTTGCTAGTTAAACAATCCTGGGTTTAAAATTCACCATAAAAGACAGTACAAATCTGTAGTGTAAACTCTAAAAAGTGTAATTATTTTCCTCCAAAGAGCACTATTTTGCGGAGGACAAAAGTGCTCACAAGCTTCAAAACACTAAAGTTTAACTGTTTTTAGAGTCAAACTTAGTAAAGTATCTGAACTAATGATATCTCTGTATTTGGTTAAAACAGTTACAATTTCAAGTGATGCAGCAGCAAAACACAGTATCAGGAATATTCAATTATCAACTTCAGACCTTTCCAGTAGCTTTCAAATACAAAGCCACAAAAAAAGCCCACAAACCCCCAAAAATCTAAAAGACAGAACCACCATGTATTTAAGAAGCTAACCACCCACCTCTAAAACAACCCCTCAAAAAGACCCCAAATGAACCCTAAAATACTGATCCACCCCATGAAACTAACTCACCATAATGCCTATAACAATGTCACCTTTCTTCCTATCTTTCAAGTTTTCTCCATTTTCACAGATACAGAGGAGGTAGTTATCAGGGACATCTGTTGTTACCTCTTCAACATCTACAGAATCATCTAGCTTCAGCAAAGGGTTCACATGTGAGAAACGTTAAAAAAAAAACAAAATAGAGCACAGACTTTGGTGGATTATTCTGAGGTCCTTCTAGATATAAGTCCTTCTCAACTAGATTTTGTGCTGGGTGTTCTAGACTAAAGGTCTATTTTACTTTTATTAGTTTGACTCCTATTATGATTTTAGCAAACATAAGCCCTCGTGCTGACAGTCATCTGAAGTCAGCAGGATAGGCAGTTACAGGATGCACAGATTTAATCAGCTCATGCTATGGCGAGCTTTCATGATGTCTGAGAGTCTTCCCATTCAAGCAAGAGTACCTATGTCAAAAGTTAAACCAGTAGCTGATTCTGCACATGGGCCACTCCACCTTGTTATTTTGATTTTACATCTACAAACCACATGCACCTAAAAGGAAAAAACTAAATGCATGAAGTATGCAGCAACTGAAAAGCAGGCAATATCCTCAGTTAAACAAACATCAACACCTTAGGAGGAACATTAGGTTACTTGCACTGAAGATGTGTTGCTTATCTATCCATCAGGTTGGGTTATGCTGTTGAGCCTGAGTTTGTCAAAGAGAGATTCTGTAAGAACACTAGAAGTTTTCCAACAACGTTTTAGTCTGTGTTATCTGCTTCCCACAATCCACTCCTTAAGTGCAACCTAACAGCCAATAATCTAAAAATCTTTTTAGCTCTCAGTGTGTCGTAAGTACTACTTTGAGAAATTAAAGAAAAAAATAGGAGACAAGGCAGGAGACAGAAAAACAAAAACTGGAAGGAAACACATTAAGAAAATCACTGTTTAAAAGCTGTTTCTATGTCATTTTTGCATTTTCTTCGTAACAGCAGTTAAGAGTTAATTACATAGCCAAGGTTTTGATCAATTTTACCACCTTCTTGTCACTTAAAGCAAATTCTTGATACCAAACAGCCAGTTTTTCCTTCACACCCTCCTGAATCACTACCACTATGCATTCTCAATTTGGTGAAACACCTAGTTAAAGAAAAGGACTTAAAGAACACTGTAGATATGGGAAGTCCACTCTGACTTCAGAAAGCAACTACAGCAAACAACTTAAACTTTATTTCCTGTCACCACTCTTACATCAGCCATTAGCTACTTATGTTCCATCTAGGTGACAATACTAGAACGATGGCCTTTCATATGCCAAAGACAAGAGTGTGAAACCAAATTTTTTTGAAAAGGATATCTTCTCCAATAAGTGTAGACTTTGTGTAGAGAGCAGTCAGTTTCCGGCTGAAGAGAGAGCTTTTATTTTCTCCAGCAGCTTTCAGTGCTGCGGTTTCCATTTGTTTTACTACTCCAACCTATAGGCACACAAACAAGAAACAAAGTTAGCTCTTTGATAATAAATGATTTTTCGTAATTATTCTATACATTTGGTGATCTTTTAAGAAGGGCAAACAGCAAGTGAATCATTAAAGCTGAACAGGGCAGAAGCTAGCATCAATCCTACTAATGAGACATTAAGGCCCCGCTTTTCCTTACATTCTACCCAATTCTAACTGTCCTCTCAACTTCTGTCCCTGCATTTCTTGTCCTATTTTGAAACAATTTAGCTAGAGTGCACCACCTGCTAAAGAATGTTTGCTGCAATAAATTTAAATTCAACAAATTCTTTTCTCATAAGCAGAACAAAAGAAGAGGTATCAACAGAAAGCCACAGAACTACAGGAATCAACAATAGGAAGGATAAGAGAAAAAATATGGGCTAGGATAAGAAAAACAAGGATGTGAGGAATAATAGGAGAAACTGGATGTATAAATCTCTCTATTAAATGAAAAGCCTTGATAAAAACTGAAAGAATTGTTCTAGAAGTGCTCTACAAGCCTGAAAAAATAAATAAAACATGAAGATACTTTTCTGTAAAACAGAGGAGGTTTGATTCTACTTAAGTTTCATGACACTCACCAGAAGAGAGAAACTGAAATAAATCGAAGTTAGCGATTTTAACTGCAAAAACAGCTGATAACGAGTTTCACACTTCTCAGTTGAAATAAGACTCTGGTACAGTAAGACCAAGTTATTTCAGTGCTATTCTGTACTTAACATTACTTAATAAAACCCAGGGATAACCTTATATCCTTTTGCTACAAGTCGCCGCACATGGACAAACAGTCTGTGAGTAGGTATACTGGCAGTCATAAAGTTATGATCCTGATGACAATAAATGTTCAGTTCTTTAGCTGCAATCTGCAAAATACAAGAAGAAGCATCAGCTGATAGTTCAAAATGCAACATAGGAGCTCATCTCTAGGATAACAGCGAAGCATAACTACAATTAGAAGGCCAGTGTCTGAAGGAACACATTACAGGAAAAAAGTCAGAGACAAGAGAGCTGCGCTTCTCCACTTTCCTGTCCCAGCATGCTGTCACAAACAGGGGCTTCAGTATGACAGACTTGAAATGTCAGATTATTATGCTGCATCTTAATTTTTACAATCATGAGGTAAACCACCTACTCAGTGCACACATGAATTCTGCAACACAGCTCAACAAAGGGCCAAATAATTTTCACAACACTAAAAATACAGAAAGAATTGAGTTATGTTAATTGTGATTATAAAGATGGTATTAAAGTAGCTAATCAAATTACTGAAAAATGAGTATCAAACAGCAGTGGAAATACTTTATAGCAAAAGAGTAAGAATACTTGTTGAAATGGTACATTGTAATGTATGATTTTATTTGCTTTTTTTGCCATTAGCAAAAAGACAGGTGTTCACTGGCGAAACCACTCTAAAGTGGGACCTGCAGTAACACACTGAGCTGCATACCTGGATTGTATATTTTTATTCCTGCACTGTGAGTGCACCAGCAAATGTAATTTGCCTGTTCACAGTATAAAGTTGATCAGGAAAAATTAATTCCCAGTGCATAAGCAAAGTTTCTCACTGGTCTCAAGTGTGGAAATAGCACAAATTCATGGTTAAACTGGTAGCAATGATTTTGGGACAGATCATGGAAAAACTTGTGAACCATATATAATCCATTACTTTAAAATTATTGGGTTTTACAAATTACTCTCCAGTTCCTATAGATCTGTCATGTAGGTGCCACATCTACCATGCACCCAAGATGCTCTCTGTACCTAGGTTACACAAACTATATTCATCTATTTACACTTTACTTATTCCAAGGTCTTCCAAACTGAAATACTCCTAGTAAAGCTCTGAGCCATGATACACAATTCACCTCTGAAAGCGTTTCAACTTTAATTCTGACAAGTAATTATTCCTGGACCTCATCTTAAGTTCTCACCATGCAAGACAGCAACCATATGATTAAGAAATAATAAATGCTACTTTGGTAAAAAGCGTATGCATAATGAATGATCTTCAATTTGAGCACGCAGAGACTTTTCATCTTGTTTTCAAGTATTAAAAACCCCCAATTACCTCTGCATCTTCTCCAAAGAAGCGATATTTGTATCCACATTCCACACACAAAACAGCATCTTTATACTGCTTCTTCATTTCTATGAATTGAAGCTCCAGTGGAGTGTAAATGCTTTTGGTTCTCTTATTAAGATTTGTATCTGAAGTATTTTGAGTACTTTCATAAGACTTAAGAGAGGCAGAAAACTGACTAAGATCACAGTGTAACTCCTCCTGCAAATAAAACACGGAAAAGTATAGTTAGGAATCATTAAAGAAATCAATTGCCCATGCAGACCTTGACTGACATTGACCACAGAGCTAAAGATTGTTCTTGCAGTAAACAGCGCCAAGAACTGTATCAAAACCATTCAAGTAGGATATACAGAACAGTTTATTTGGAATTAAAAGGAATTAAAAAGTCATGAAAGATTTTGCATCAATTAGTTAACTTGCTTTACAGCAATGCTTAGACATCTGAGTTGAGATCAGTTTCCTACTGTATCGTGAGCTCTCAAACCAGAGACCAAGAGACACACAGGTTGCAAAGGCTCAGAAGTCTAAACTGGCCAGGTATAAAAATAGAGATGAATTACCACTCCAATTTACAGATGAGAAACTGCAGCACAGACAGATTAATAATGTTCCAAAAATCCACAGTAAATCAAGAAATAAAACAATTCAAAACGAGTCTCAGTTCACAGTCTCAAGCACCAAACCCATATTTCTCCAGTCTGCCCTTCCTACATAAGCTCAGCAAACGTCCCAAATTAATTTATTCTTAAACACAGAACATCTATATTACAGTCTATAAAACCCTTAACAGCCAAGGCTTTGAGCCCACTCTCTGTATTTTACCATTTACAATGACATTATGTAACCTATGCTAGCCAAGCATCGTCAGATCTACAACTTCATTTTGTTCTGTATTGTAAGCAGGGCGATGAAGCGCGGTTCACTTTTATCACATTATCATGTACTGATAACAAGAAATATAAGGACAATACCCTTCATAAGTTTTTGAAGCCTAGGACTAAACAAACACAATTGGTCGTACTGTAAATTTCTGCATCTGCAAATAAATCCAGTATACTTCTTTTTCTAACAACTGTCCATCTAGATTACAAGGAACAAAGTTAGCAAACTATTTAGAAGTAACTCAGAAGAAACAAAATCACTATAAATCATAAACTTTGGGCCACGGGAAAGTATAAAGAACTCAGTCAGAAAACAATGGGGAAAAAGAACACTTCACTGTATTGTTAACTGAATTGCAAAATTCCCAGAACTGCACACAATCAAGCGATGACCCATTTGACAAGCAAGACAACACAGCCCAGCACAAAGCTGAACCATGCCTAGAACTCAACATGGCCCTAGGACCTCAGATTTCTCCACTGCAAAATCCCCAGCCCAAGTATTCAGCAGCCTTTGGGTCAAAGTATGTGCCAGCCTAACAGGGTGATCTCATCTCATCTTGCAGAGAAGACTGTTGTGACAATGCAGGTGAAATAAGGCTATGAAAGAAAGTAAAAGCAGTAAAAACACACAGAAGCTGAACCGTTAAGGTAGTAGTAAGTTAGCGGCTCAAGGAATTTAGAAGAAAATGACTCACATAAAAGGTGGTACTTCTAAGAAAAAAGCAAGGCACAAATATCTAAGATGAGACATTACAGAGAGGCAAGAAAACCCTTCCCCACTTAACTGCCTGGCCAGCACAGACTCAGTAGGTATTTTACAGGTAAGGATGACAGTAACGCTTTGTCAAGTAGGCCATGAGTCCTCAATGAGTACATTAACTGAGAAATAATGGCTCTGTACTTTTACTTAGCATACATCTTGCTTGCAGAGTCTCTGCAAATGATTAAAGCTGACTTTCCTCAAGATCTAGGAAGGGAAAGCTAACAGCTGTCATAACCTCACCGACAATCTGTGAACATCGTGACCCAAGTGCTCTTTGGCAGCAAGCACCCAAGTGTATGAATACACACCGGCAATACTGTTGTAAAAAGCACACCATCGTTAGTGTGTTGCAAACCTGCTTTGCAGTAGGAAGGCAGAAATACAGCACTAGCTGGCACACAGAAGATTAATACATCGGTTGAAAGACCTAGAGGAACCTGAACTCTGCAAGAAACAACCATGCCAGGCCAACAGCTTTGTGGAGGGAGAGTTGGAGGTGCCTTTGCTCACCAAATATGTACTTCCACTGGGATTACTGTAACACGTATTTTTAACAAACAACTTAAGCCAGGCACATGCTGTCTCCAGTGTTACTAAAGAGAAAGTCACTAAAATGGAACAAAAACTTTCTTATGCATGTTTCACACGCACACGTATAAAACACACGCATTTTACACCTTTTGTATCTATAATTGTTTCTGAAACACCTGTGAGACATGCCGAAGTATGATTTATAGATTAAAATACAAAGAGAAGCATCTGATATCAATGTAACCAGATGACAAAGGTTCAGAAATTAACAAATTCCTGACAGACAAGGGTTTGAAAAAGGACTGAGAATCAGTTTTATGTGTTCTTAAACTGACTGCACCTGCATAATCTCAGACGCTTAACACCACAGAAACCTCTTGCCACAAGCTGTTCATTTCACTATTCTTATTTTGATCTCTTGTTCACACAACCAAGACCCCCAAGTTTAAGGTCACAACTTTCAGACAAGGAAGGTCAAATCAATGATACAATCCTTCATACAACCTCTATCCTTCAAAAAGCCAGATGCAGAGCTTTGTTAAAGAACAGCTGAGTCAGTGCAACACCACCACAGTAAGTTGTGAGATGCCTTTTAAGACCTGAATACTTCAAACTGAGCAAGGTGAGCACAAAAACCAATCGACTAATGTTGATTAGCCTCATAATAAAAAGAAAGGTAAGGTAGTAATATACTCTTATCAACTTGTATCATAATAATTTTTCATGGGAACTAATTATAGCTTCTGCAGATGAACAAAACAGTGATACCTTTAGTATTCATTAGCAACTGGATTAGCATTTATTTAGTATTTATTAGCAACTACATCTCAGTATTAATTCTAAATCACATTTTTGCAAAGAAAGACTGTTAGAAATTTTACAGACCATGTCAAAACCAACAGAACTGAAAGCAAGCTGAGAAAAGTGCCACACTGAACATTTGTCATTACGATATTATAGATTCCTTCACAATCAAAAGATACACGGCCAGCATTCATGCTCTCTCATTACTGATTTTTTCAATGAAGAACTCTAAGAGGCATTCTGCTCATGATGCTAAGACTTACAGGACAACATCCATACACAGACAATTGTCTATTGTGTTCTGCCACACAATTTCATGACAGAACACAAAACCACAAATGGAATATTGTCTTAAAGCCTGCTTTTTTAAACCATAAAAAGTGATCTGCACAGCACCGGACCAAAGCTCTACGTACCTTATGAGCAACCTTTGGCCTAGTGTCCGCAGATGGAAGTGAGTTTTTTAATTCTGAACTTCTCCCAGAAATACTGGAACTTTTTTCCAAAATCAGAGATTCTTTCTCCCGAAAACTATCCTCCTGGACTCTGTTACACTGCTGGTCTGCATCACTGCAGAATTCTCTCAGTCTGTCTAGAGTTTGCAAACATACACGGCGCTTTTCACACTTCTGAAGTTCTTCTTCAGTAAAAGCACAGAACAAAAATATATCAGCAACTTACTATCTAAAACAGAACATCTGTTAGAATGACATCAGTAAGCAGAGAATGCAATCATTTTGCTATGTCTCTTTCTTCCCCACATTCCTTCTCATATCCCATTCTGGTATTTCTGACAGTCTGACAAAATTGTGTGTGTAATCAGTCTGCCTAACTTCCCTGGAAAACCATTACTGCTCACTTGTATGCTTCATCACACAAGGGAAAAGAAGCACCATTATTTTCTGGGCCGATAACTGCAAAGCCACAAAATTAGTCAAGGATATTGGAAAAAATAAACGGTACCTTTTCGGTACAGTTTTTAAGCAGATAGTATTGCTAGTTGATGGTGTCTCAGTGATACTTCAAAACATCACACCCACAAACCTGCATATAATTTCCTCTTTAAAAGAAGTATAGAGGCTATTTCTTTTTAATGAAGTCTAAATGTAATCACCCTTATAGTCACTCATTTGTTTTCCTACTAGCATCACTAATTTATTAAATTCTCAGTTCAAAGCAGTCCATTGAAAACATTTACTTTGAAGTATCTCGGCCACAAGGCCAGACTCCACAGAGCTGTCAGGTGTCTCTCATACTTCGGCCTAAGTCTAAAACACAAATTGTTAAACCAGGACAGGAAGGGAAGCTACAGCATTTCTCCCTGAACATCTGGAGTTCACTGCTTGAACTACCTGTTAAAGCTGAAGGGGATTTGCAGAGTAATTCTGGAGTAAGGTTCGAATACCTAGCTTCTGAGGCACAGAAAGGTGCTTTAACACTATAGCTAGTATGCTCATAATGACTCTTCAGAGATGTATCTTACAATCAGGAGACAGTTCCTGAAGTATCCGCCAACAATTTTTTTTTTTTTTTTTACAGAGGACAGTAAAAAACTATTTATTTGGTACAAATGCTTGAAGGTTTGTTTACTGTTAACTCACTTTTGTCCTGAGCCTTCAGTGGGTTACAGATGTCTTCAAGAGTGACTTGTCGTGACTTGGTCTTCTTTTCACAGGGTTCATTGCTTTCAATTGTTCTCCTTTTCATGCCACATTCAGAAGCCTGAAACACAAATTTAAAAAGATGTTATTTATTCTATTTGTTATCCTCTATGAAAGACAATAATGCACCCAAGGATTTCACAGAGATACTGCAAAATCCAAAATTAACTCACAATATATGTAATCCCTAACTATTTTAACTATTCATGGTTTTAGTTTAGAAAGTAGCTTGTCTAACATGCAAAGCTACAAGAGGGAGAGAATTACTGCATTCTGTGAACAAGCTGGCTGTTGCACTAGAAAAGAAACATTTGCATCTACTATAGTTTAAAAAGGCAGTTCACACCTACTTCTGAGGCACAGAAGTTAACCAGCACTTAACATTTTCCCATCATACCATACGTTACCACCCTCAGTCTGAATCAGATCTCTTCTGCAAATCCTCATTCCCACAGTTCAGAGCCCTCTATCTTGCCAGCTATTCACCTCTGACAGGTACTACTTCCTATGGCCTATCATCTCAATGATGGAAAAGTACCTGTTCCACACCACTCTGGAATTATTAATCCAGACTTAAAAAACTTTCCTAAAGGATATGTAAACACCTAATTAGCATCATTGTGGGTTTGAACAGAATACAGCATTTTCGAACACTGCACCTTAGATGGCTTTTAACACTTCGTAAATAGAAAATTCATTGATTTATGTTGTTTAATTCTTGATCTATTCTGTTTGACAAAACGCAAACAGTATGACCAAATATAAGAAAGTAACTTGCAACTGCAACAACATATAAGCACACTACCATTTCACTTCACAGACAAACACACAAAAGGTGCTTTTAGCAGTTTGCATCCACATCTCATATGGTAATCTCAGATGGTTAAAGGCAGGGAAATTCAAGCAGGAGCTTCATCCTCAGCAATTAAGCCCATAATCCCTACATAATGTATAGATTTGGGCAGCCCACATGAGAGGGAGTCTCCTTGTCAAATTCACATTACCAGACAAACACCAAATAGGGAGCAGTTCTCCTCTATGGACAAAAAGCATACACCTTTCAAAATATATTTGAATTTAAGATTGGTTTGAGATACATGTGAAAAAAAAAGCATACATCTTTCCAGGGTCAGAAAGGACTGGAATAATGAACTACAAGGAGACTGGAAAATACAAACTCAGAATTAAACTAAATTGCTGAGAGATAGCACTTTCCTTCCAGTGATGACATGGAGAGGCTGTGGGACCACCGCAGGCTCTCTCAGCCTTGCACCTAGCACCAGACCAAGAATCGCCTGAGCTCCATGATCCTGGCCACGAGCTCAAACCACTGCAGGCCAGGAGGCAGAAAGGAAAGGAAGCAAAGCCCCTGCGACACAAACCAACACGCTAGCTTTCCCAGGCTCGCCACACCCAGGCCAGGCTTCTGCTCCTACAAAATGGGCAAATCATAAGAAAAGTTTGGGTTGGAAGAGACCTTAGAGATCATCCACTTCCAATATGCCATGGGCAGGGACACCTACTACTGGATCAGGTTGCTCAAGACCCCATCCAACCTGGCCTTGAACAGTCCCAGGGAAGGGGCATCCCTGGGCAGCCTGTGCCAGTGTCTCACCACCCTCAGCGTGAAGAATGTCTTCCTAATGTCTCATCTAAATCTTCCCCCTTCCAATTTAAAGCCATTGCCCCTCATCCTATCACTACTGTCCTTTTAAAATTCCCTTCCCAGATTTCCTATATCCCCTTCAGGTACTGGAAGGCCACTTCTTATCTCCCCGGACCTTATGTTTTATTTTGTTTGGGGTTTTTTTTCCAATTAGAGAAACGTAACCGATTATCTAACACATGTAATGCTCTTCGTGTTTTCTTGCTAGGAATGAGCTCCCTCCCCCGGCGCCCTGGCACCCCCACCCCCATCCAGGCTCCCCGTGTGCCGCCGGCCCCCCCGTCGCTGCTGCCCCGCTCCCCTGGCCCCGTGTGCCGCAGGGCAGCCCACTGCCCTCCTCTGTGTGCCTCTGCCCCCACACGCCCCGGCTGCCGCTCGCTCTCCGCACCGGGTGCCGCAAGGCGCCACTGCCTGCCGCGCCGAAGAACCTGCTGAGCACGGGCTGCCGCCCGCCGCCGCCGCCGCCGCGCTCCCGCCGCCCTCCACGCGGCATCGCGAGGGCGCCGGGGCCGCGGGCAGCAGCTCCGCACGCGAATCCGGCGGGGCGGGACGCGCTCCCTACGACCCGCGCGGGCGGCCGGGAGAGGCGGGGCAGACGGGACAGCCCCGCCCCGCCGCTGCGCGCTCGGTGCCAGGTCCGGTGAGGCGGGAGGGCGCCATGGTGCGCTCGCTCAACTCCATCGTGGCCGTGTGCCAGAACATGGGCATCGGGAAGGACGGTAGCCTGCCCTGGCCGCCACTCAGGTACCGCGGGGCGCCCGCCGGCGTGTCCGCCTGGCTGGGCGGGTGGGGGGACTGCAGCTCCCGGTGTGCAGCGCGGCGCCCCCCGCCCACAGTGGCTGCGGGGCCGCGCGGGGCGCGCTGGGAGCTGCAGTCCAGGAAGCGGCGCTCCGCGAGGCGGGAAAGCGCGGGCGAGGCCACGGCGACGGGGACTTAGGGGTCGAGCGGGCTCTGGGCCTGGGTTCTCCCATGCAAGCAGGGCCGGGGCCGAGGGTGTCGCTTCAGGGACGGAACTGGGCCGGGCTCCATCCTTCTCCTCTCCCTGGGCGGCGGCGTTTGCCTTGTAGAATCACAGAATGGTTTGGGTTGGAAGGACCGTAAAGCCCATCCATTTGCACCCCTCTGCCATGGGCAGGGACTCCTCCCACCAGCCCAGGCTGCTCCAGGCCCCATCGAGCCTGGCCTTGGACAGTGCGAGGGAGGGGGCAGCCACAGCTTCCCTGGGCAACCTGTGCCAGTGTCTCTCTACTCCTCTAATTCTTCATCGGGAAGAATTTCTTCCTAATGTCTAACCTAAATCTTCCCCATTCCAATTTAAAGCCATTCCTCTTTGTCCTACCACTTAAAAGCCCTTGTAAAAATTCCTCCCCATCTTTATTGTATTGCCTTCAGATATCAGAAGGCCACTTAAAGTCTCCCCAAAGCTTATATTTTATTTTGGTTTGGTTTTCCAATTAGAGAAATGTAACTGATTCCTAACCAGTGTTGTAATGCTCTTCTTGTTTTCTTGCTAGGAATGAGTACAAATATTTCCAGAGAATGACGAGCACATCCCATGCAGAAGGTAACATTCCACTCATTGCTGAAAATCAGTTTTATGTGGTAGCAGTCATGGAGAAGACTGGTGATTTTACTTTTCCCTGACTCAAAAGGCCTGCTTCTGCCAACAGCCTGCTCTTTCCCACCCTCCCAAACATCACAAATATTTTACCCTGTTGTAAACACACAGTCTGCAGATTTTTTCAGTTAGATAAAAAAATGGAGGTGAATTAGGTGTTTCTGAGCTGCAAATAACTTGTAAATTAAAAGAATTTCAAAGTCCTGTTTCCTCAACAGAGTAGAAAACTTCACCTACCTGTCTTACCTACAACTCCAACCCTGAACAAATTAAAAATGGAAGAATTTTGAAGATTTTTTTGATGCTGATTGATTAGGAGAGGGTTTTTTTCAGGCTGTATTAGCTTACATAACTTGTTTGCTGTTTGCCTTGGCCATTTGTACCACTCCTCTGACCCTCGTGACAGTAAGTTTGCTTCGTTTTCTGAGTGCTGCAGCTACCCAATACACCAGAAACCCATTCTGATAATATGCAGCAACAGTACTGCAGCTGCATGCGGTATAGCTGTATGCAGTCGTATGCGACCGTATGGGTAATATGCAGCAATAACATTCAGGCTCAGAGAGTCCTTTGCAGCAAATTAAAGTTATAGACTGTTGATTTGGTGAGATAAAACCAGCTATTGCAGAGTGAAGAAATCAGTGAAAATCAGCACAAACAAACAGCAATAGGAATGCAAAAGCTGAAAACCGCTAATTTGTTCTGACTGGGTACTTATCACTGCCAGGTTGCCACATTCCTCTTTCACACTGACTTTTGTGCTGGTTTGACATGTCCTTAGCCTGTTTTAATTCTCTAACCCAGTACACTAGGTTACTGGGTGTCTGCAGAGACTGACAGTACAAGGTGTGTGATAGAAGCAGAGAAGGAATAACACCTTCCTGAGCCATGAAGCTGTCTCACTGTGTCTGGTAGAATCAGAGTCATGAGAGACGACATGTTTATTCTCGCATTTCTGCTGCTTCTGTGTTTGCCAATGTGGTCAGCCTCCTTCCTGTGATTTTTTTTTCATGCTCCTGCTAGAAATGCTGTCTAGCAAAACTCACTTGTTTGCTAAAACTGGGCAGCCTACCATGTGCCCTTGTTTTGACCGAGTGACCTTTTTCATGTTCTGATTTGAAAGTCTGTTCCATATTCCACAAGGAAAGTTTAAACTCATTTTGAAATGATCTTAAGTGAAGGATTGTACTTATATTTTGGAGATATGATTCAGCTCATTGCATACATACAAAAAAGGCAGATCACAAATGTAAGTCTTTTTATATCTATATAATTTGCATCTTACCTGGCACAAATAACCCGTAATAAAAAAAATATTTTAAATATAGTTAAAAAGAAAAAATTTACTCTATCTTGCCTGCAAATCTTTTCATAAGCTGACCTTAGATGCTAGGCAGTTAAGTTGTTTTTTAAGCAGACCTCTTAACACATTATGCTGCCATAAATCTTCAGAGCAGGGATGTTACCATTGGCTCAAAAAAGTAGTCATTGATTCATGAAAGGGAAAAAATACAATTGAGAAGCATTACCTGCTCTTGCTTTCCATCTGCTTGCATACTGGCACTGGCCCCTGCTGTAAATTAGCTATTGTTTTAGGCAAGTCCTTGTTCTGAGCTCCTAGGTATCCCAGTCTGATTCTTTAGTAAGAAAATACACGTTTTTCAGAACTTGTATATTTCCTTCAGCAGTGGTGCCAGTGGTCTGTGCTAACATATCTAAACTGGCACAGTGGTATGTTTCTTGGAAACTTGGTTATCTGCAGGAGAAAGGTCCTTAAACACTGCTAATAAACTGTTGGAGCATCAATTCTCTGGTGTGATCTGGTAGATCCAGCCTCTCTGAGATCAAGAAGCAGGGAAGATAGCTGTGAAAAAATACTATAGCTTTCCTTGAAAATCTGTCCTAGTGTAGCAAGGCAAAAAACTTCCGGTTACCTTTTGTGAGTCTCAGCCTCTGTGTTTATTTCTCTGACAACTCCATTTGCTCATAAAGAGAAACTCTCTTAGCAGGGTGTAAGTAAGAGATAACTGAGTTATGAATGTGTGGATTTTAACAGAAGGTATGGTTAGGAGTGAATTCTAGAATATGATTGAACACCTGCTGCACTTCTGCTTTGGATTGAATTTTATTCTTCTAAAAGTTATACTTCTACTTGCCTTTTTTTTCACCTTAAATAACATTAAAAGCTGGTAGTTGTTCCTGATCATACAACTGGCATAATGGAGCATACAAAGACAAAGTGATTTACTGCATGCTGCTTGCATTTATAAAGAGGATAATGATGGGTTTTTTCACAGTAAGAGAACTCTTGAGGATGTGAGTTGCCCTCACACACAGAGATTAATTTGACACCATAACTATACTACAGCCAGTGTCTGTGTAATGCATGTAATCAGCAGTGACATACCTTTTATGATTTTCTTTCAATTATAAGTTTATGCTAGTGTATGAGACTGCATTGGTGTCAGCTGCCTGCCAAGACTTTGAGGCCACAAACACGTTCTTCTATGCATGAGACTGATTTGAGAATTGAGGCCTAAGCTTATACTTCTGGTACCTGCTGAAATGGAGTTTGGAAGAGGGAGGGAATTACAGCAAGTGTCAATAAACAACAAAAACAAATCGGGGCAAAGCAAAAATACCTTTTAAATAACCCTTTTTTCTCTTACTCAGGTAAACAGAATGCACTGATTATGGGTAAGAAAACCTGGTTCTCCATTCCTGAGAAGAATCGTCCTTTAAAAGACAGAATTAATATAGTGCTCAGCAGAGAGCTTAAGTATGTATGACGAATAATGGGCCTGTAAAACAAATAATAGGTCTGCACCTGAAAATATGTGTAGCACTACATCCTGAAGTAATTCTAAATGTAACAGTTTTGATATCTGGTTAAGAAGCATTGTCTGACTGATATCACTACCTTACATTTAATTTTTAATTATTTTATATTATTTTTTGAACAATTTACAAGATAATCATCAGTACTTTGCATAATAAATACTAGTCTTAGCTCTACACGCAAACCATCTGACAATTGTCAGTAGTCTTTCTGACTCATGTATTTAACTGTATTTCTCTAGTTCCCGTTTAGGTTGGTGGTTCATATTTCCTCTTTTGAAGTTTATTAGCATATAAGGCAAAATAACTATCCTTTTCCAGACCTCTTTTCTTGAATGTATCACCTACAGGCATTCAGATAGTCTTAAAGAAAAATGTCTGCTTATAATAATTTATTGCTTTGGAGGATGTTGGTGGGTTTAGGCCTGGTTATGGCAGGGGTGGGGGATAGGGCCTTTTTGGCTAGTTTTACTGAATTAAATATTAAATGTTCTAGAATTCAAGTAAAAATCTATATTTAATTTATAGGTATCTAAATTTCTCAGTTATACTTTTTTAAAAAATTATATAAAATTTCAAATCTGTGATTTATACTGCCTCTTAAGTCGCAGTTTAATTATAACTGTGATTTATTAAACAAGTTTATAGTCAGATGAAAATCTAACATAGTTTAGCAATAATAGTCATTTGTGAATTCAGCTAAACACATTGTATGTCTATATTGCATTGATTATCGTGATGAATGATCCTTTGATTGTTCAGTAATAACACTTCGCTTTTTCTAGGGAAACCCCAAAAGGAGCTCATTATCTTTCCAGAAGTCTGGATGATGCTTTAGCTCTTTTGGATTCACCAGAGTTAAAAAGTAAAGTAGACATGGTTTGGATCGTTGGAGGCACTTCAGTTTACAAGGTACATTTGGAGTTCTCCTAATTTACTCATTTTCCACAATGGGGTCGGAATGGTTCAAGTTCCTATTTCTTCTGCTTTAGGAAGTGCCTTTCCTTCACGTGACTCGGCAAACTCCAGTGATTCCAAGAGAACAAGTCTTAGAGAGTAAAATTTCAAATCGCAGGCTTAAAATATCTGTCCAAGTAACCAAGCATTGCTCTTCTTAATGGTACAGTGTCATAAAGGCATTGTGCTTTAGAGAGCTTTTCTTAAACATCTAAATTGTTAGGTTTTTACACCAAGACCCTTACTGTTATGTTTATTTTACTGAGATAGTAGACTGACTCTGCAGAGGATGTGTGAAAAAAGGAAAAATGATCCAGCGTTTTTAGCCAGAGTATGGCACTTTATAGAGGTAAATAGGTAAGAAAAGAGGAGTTAGAGAGAGCTGGGAGGTGACAAGCATTAGCGATAAGAGGAGATAATCATGCAACACAATGTAAAATTGACTCTGTCTCCCATTCAGCAACCAGGCACCCCTTCTGTTCCCACTCCCCAGGTTTCTCTTGGTGTTTGGGGTATCTCCATGTTCAGTTATCTGCTCATGTTCCAAGCAGACATGCCACTTTCTTCTCGCAGTATCACACAGTATCACAGTATCATAAGGTTGGAAAAGACCTTTCAGATCATCAAGTCCAACCTATGACCCAACACCTACACCTACTCCTACTTGTCAACTACACCATGTCACTAAGAGCCTCATGCAATCTCTCCTTCAACACCTCCAAGGGATGGTGACTCGACCACCTCCCCGGGCAGCGCATTCCAATGGCCAGTCACCCTCTCAGTAAAGAACTTCTTCCTAATGTCAAGCCTAAACCTTCCCTGGCAAAGCTTGAGACTGTGTCCTCTTGTTCTGTCACTGGTCACCTGAGAGAAGAGACCTACGCCTGCCTGACTACAACCTCCTTTTAGGTAGTTGTAGAGAGCTATAAGGTCTCCCCTGAGCCTCCTCCAGACTAAAGAACCCCAGCTCCCTCAGTCGCTCTTCATAGGGCTTGTGCTCCAGCCCCTTCACCATCTTTGTTACTCTCCTCTGGATGCACTCCAGCATCTCAACATCTTAAACTGAGAGGCCCAGAACTGAACACAGTACTGAGGTGCAAGTAGGACCATCATTGCATAGGCAAAGCTGTGTGTAAATGGTCCTGTTTTCCTACAAATGCAATAGTCTTCCTGTCCTTAACTAAGATATTAGTCATGCAACGTGAAGATCTTGAGTAAAACCTATCTTCTTGTTGCCCTGTGTTCCTTCAGACATCTTTTTCCCTTTCCCCAAGCCCATCCTCTCATTTTCCTTTTATAAAAGGGAAGTACGTTTAGTCAGCTATCTGTGCTTCCACCCACACCTCTATACTCATCCTTTCAGCCCCACCACTGTCACAGTTCTGCCCTTTAGCTCCCAATTGCTTTTGACTTCTTTTGTTAAGTTCTCTTACAATTTGTATTTATTATAAAAAAGCACTGCTCAAAAGATTATGGTCATCCGTCAACTCTAGTTCCTTTTGTATCAATCAGGAGAATATGGAATAAGGACCTTCTTTCTTCTAATAAAAAAAAATCTTAAGGCAATTTTTTTAAACATATAGTAAAGGAAAAACAGTTCTGCTGTCCTTTAGTCATTAGAAGTATGCTGGGAAACATACTCCACTTCTTGCTTGGCACTTGGACTTCAGGTGTGTGATAAAAATGCCTTCCTGCTCTTGGTAGCAAATTAGGGCTGCTAATATGCTTTATATAGCAGGTGGGAAAATATTTTAACATTTCTTGCTTTTGAAGCCTGTGCCTTTCACGAACCTCTTCTCTGTGTTTTAGGGAATGCTTCTTTTACAGTAAAAAGAGCAAAGTAGTTAGATATGCTTAGGTTGTTCAAAAACTAAAGATGCATGTGGAAATAGCCTGTAAAACACTGTTGTTGCTCTATCTTTTTTTTAATTTATGTTTTATAATTAGTTTTGCATGTGGTGAAGTCCACCATATTTTTGATAGCTGAATGCATTCAGTCTATAATCAAATAAGTAAGTAAGTAGCAAGTTTATTTCTGGGGAGAGATTCTCTTCAGATTGAGCGTAGCGGCCCAACATGAGCAAAAGACTGGATTTGGCTTCTGCCTGTAATTCTGCAGGGTGCATAGTGTGAGCAGAAGCAGTTACACCTTCTGTGCAATGGCCACACGCTCCTCTAGTGCTGCGTAGAGGGATTATTCTTGCTTGTTCTTCCAGGGGCATTTGTGTTGTAGACTTCTAATTTAACCATTTTTCCAGTGCCTGGCAGATACTTTGTATCAGTGCCATTTTTCAGATTGTCACTTGCCAATACTTAGGTTATAAATAGTTTTCCGTTTTAATCAAGAGTACTTTTGCAATGTATTATTTGTACTGATCAATATAAGGGAATATGACAGTATTTTAACTTATTTTTCCCTTTCAAGCTTCCACTCAGGACGTTTCAAAGAAATCTGTAATTCATTGGGGAGAAATCTGCCAATTTTATAAGATTTTTGCATTCAAACTAGCTTTATGATCTTAACTAAAAAGGTTTAATGGAAACCATACACCTCTACAAAAACTGCAAGTAATATTTTTAGTGCCCATATTAAAGATGCAGAAAGGATTACACAGATATTTCCTTTATATTATGTAGAAGTGTGTTGAAAGTAAAATAGCAATTACTAATTAAGATGAGTCATTTTATTCAGTAGTTGTAGGTATTTCATTTTAAAGCATTATTTTGATCTTACTACTTTGTGTGGCTTAAAGGTTTAGAACTGATTGTGTTTATTAATACAAGCCTGTGAGGAAGAAGGTGTCTGTAACTACTTCAGAAAGTAAGGGTAACGAGCATTTTGAAACCGTTAGCACTGAGGACCTGACATTTTCACTTGTAGCACTTCGGGGACTTTAATTCAAAATTCAGATTTTCAAACAGCAGAACAGACTGCAAACAGCTCTTGCGGTCCAAAAACCTTGTGCCGCCTTCATCTTCTTAAATATAACTTGACACTGATCACCTCATCAGGTTTGTAATCTCCTGATATAGCCAAGGTAGTACTGTTGCCTCCACAGAAGCTTTTGGACTTCACACAGCACACGTTTACAAGTTTAATTTCTTTGGATCTCATGGTGATGCTGTACTGAATCTTCTACACTATTCTGCATCTTCTGAGTTCCAGAAGGAGCTGATGTTGCTAATTGATTATATGAATAAGGAACAAGGAGTGTAACATCCCAGCAATGGCCATTAGGTCTCAGCAATTATGTGGCATCCATCTGAGGGGCAGTCAGTGATTTTTGCATGAGCAGGTGATGTTTTGAGAGTCATCTGCTGGCTCATGAGTGCTTGTTGTGTGCTGGAAAACTTGTGGTGGTGACTCACTCTGTGGTGCCAGCCCTTGAGTCCCTGTTGGAGCTTATCAGACATGTTCCTGGAACAGATTTTCTGGCTAGATTTCATCCCCAAGAAATTTTATTCATGCACAAGACTGCTCCCCAGTACAACTAAAGCATGGTGAGTGGAGGCAGTTGGAAGATTCATTTCAAAACCATATTTTTCGCTGACTTAAGACACTAATATAGATGCACTCTTTGTGTAGAGGTATTGGCTCTTATTTGAGAGGTTCAGATCTTGGCTCTGATCCTGAAAAACAGCGCTACCTGGAGATCGTACGGCAGTCAGCTCAGTATAAAATATATTCATCTCTTTTAACTAGATTTAAACCGCATATTTTAAACTGATTAAAACCACCATTCATATTTTACTAGTAATAGGAACTGTATTTCCAGCACATCAAACAGATATGAAATAGGGACTTCTAAAGTCAAAAACAAACCAAAACCAAACAGGTGTAAATTTACTTATGTGGGTGGGGTGTTCTTAGGATATGTTGCTTGTAGAGTGTGTAGTATAAATCTTACTTCGTAAAAATAACCAAGCACAAATCCCTAACAGTGAACCTACCAGTGTGGGGGGAAACAAAACCAATCTAACAACAAAACTTAAGGGAAAAAAAAAAGAAGATAGAATGATTGAAAAACTTATCACTCATTTCCTCATAACCAAGGCCTCTTTAGTAACTCCAAATAAGGCTATATGTCAAATAGGTTTTCGCCTTGATAAAACATGTTTTCCTGCCGCATCTTAAAATTGTCTCTTCTAATTTATGTGTTGCTGCTCAACTTGTTGCTTTCCCAGTGCCACAGAAGCTAACAATGACACTCAAGGTCACATCGCTGAAGAACAGAATTGCATTCATGTATTAAATTTGAAGAAGGAACTTGTGATTTCATAACAGAACAAAAAGTCCTTTCAGAAGAAGTTTTGTTGCGTTTGCTGTTTAGTTAATATCAATACTGGCCTTAACAGAAAATAGATGCTGCTGATAAATAGCATTTGGGGAAATTCTTCAGCAAAGAGGCTTGAGCTGGAAAATTAAATAGGAGTAATCTCCAAATGAAAATTTTATCTAATATTCATGCTCAGGTGTTTTCCTATGTATTAGCATTTGACATATTGTATTTGGTAATCTATTCCCTTTCATTCTTCAAAATTATTGAATTATGAAGTTGCTATTCATGTTTAGTGCAGCAAGTCTTTTGCAGATGATTAATTACCCTCTTAAATAGCATTTCTTGACAAAGCATATAAGCTTCACTGGGTTCTGAATGCCCTGAGTGGGTTGTGAATGCTACGTTTGCTAAGCTTCAAATCTTTGCTGTACCATAAGGATGACTTTTTTTAAAAGAGAAAAGTGTTAACAATTTGAGTCACTAGTTCTGTCATGACTTTTTTTGAGCCTGCCAAAACTTTACTAGCTAATACTAGTATACAAAAATATACATTTTAAAGATTACATTTTAGTATGTCTGAATTTCCTGTAAACTATAAAATATATAGTAATATTTTTTCTACCTTCCTTACCTGTAAGGGAAAATAGGTTTGAGCTTTGTTTCTGTTGGAATAGTTTTAAGCTGTATGTGTGCCATTCAATCTGAGATGTAACCAAGGACTGAGATCCGATTATAAAGGAGCTATGCAGACAGCTCATTTTTCCATGCTCAAGTTCTCCACTTTTGCAGGTTGCAATGCTGTTGCTTGCTTCAAATAGTGCTCTTAAAGAACTTTCTGCAAAGAACAGAATTGTAATTTATAAGAGAATTTTGTTGTATAGCTTTGTGTAGTTGTTGGAACAAAAAGCTAGGAATGAGAAGACAATTTTCCTGTATTACGATGACCTTCTAGGTGTTTTTTGAGAAAAACTCTTAGTGCAGTTTCCTGGTATCTCTTCTATATAAAAGCGGCAGGGTCACAGCTGACAGACTATCCTCCTGTAAAGATTTATGTTTTGTAAAAATATTTCTGTGACTATTGCACTCATGCCTCCAATGGCCAGTAATTCTTGCATTTACCTGGTTATAAATAAAACCAGAGGAAACAGAACTACAATATTAGCAATGGAGTAGTGGATTAACTAATAATTTATTCTCCATTTAAGAATTTTATTTTATTTAGTGTCCTTACACTTTCATAGACTTGAGACGGACATATCCAGCCTTTCCAGTTGTCCTGGTTTTGGCTGGGATAGAATCAGTTTTCTTTCCAGCAGCTGCTTGTTTTTAGATTTAGTATTAGAAGAATGTGGCAAATACACTGATGGTTTTTCAGCTGTTGGTAAGAAATAAAGGACATATTTCAGTTTCCAGTGTTTTGGTAGTGTACAGGCACAGAGCCAGGACACCTGACCCAAACTGGCCAATGGAATGCTCCCTACCATAACATGATGCTCAGTATAAAAGTGGGGATTTGACTGGAGGCAGCTAAGTGCTCCGGCTTCCACATTTGGTGTTTAGTTGCCCTATCGCTGCACTTACTGTGGTCTTTGCGTTCGCTGCCATTGCTGCACTTGCCGGAACTGGGGTTCAAGATGGGCTAATAATCAGGCAGAATTTTAATATAGTATTCCATATATTATTACCATCACCATCATCATCCTTTTATTGTTCTGTTAAAATTGTCTTTATCTCAGTCCACAAGTCTTCTTTCCTTTTCTGATTCTCCTCCCCATCCCACTGACGAGGTAAGGGGTGGTGATGCAGCGGCCGTGTACTGTTTGGTTTCAAGTTGAGTGCTAAATTAGGACACCATCTTCAAAATAAACTCAGAGGTTTTGTAATGTTGGAAGAAAGGTGTAATATTGCTATTACTCTCAAACAAGCTTATTGTGTGCTCATTCTTGTGAACAAGATTGTATTGATTTGGCATTCCTCTGGGAAAAAATAATGACTAAAAATGTTAATGTATGAATCAGTTGCAGACACAAATCGTGCAGCTGTGAAAGGCTGTTGCTTTTGAAGTTCTTTTTCAAGATGCTTGCAGAAATCATAAAGAAAAAGATTTTTAAAGCCCTCCTTTAGGAAACCAAAAGTCTAGTGACGAAAGTGTATCGGTTTCTGCAAGAGCAAAATGGGCAGACTTTTCGGTAACTGTCATAGAAGAATTTTGTTGCACTTGCCTTTATTGTCGGCAGAAAGCTGGTGGTAAGAGCTACCACTGTGTCTCCTCCTTACCAGGCTTAGCCTCAGTGGCTTGGGAAGGAAGGGCTGTTCCTGCCTCAGTAAGCAGAGCCCTAGCAGAAATTCAAGGGGAAGGATTTCTGAAGTTGGTTCTCCTGGTTAGTACCGTGACTCTCCAAATAATCGAAGTTTAGCTTACACAAGTCCTTCTGCGTAAGATATAGAACTTTGTGAGATTTTTTTAATGTATAAAATATATATTTTAATATTCCTATGGCTTCAAATGCATCTTGCCTATATGACCCACTTCAATTTAAGGGCTGGAAAACAGAATACACATAAACGTACTGTTTATTTTTAAGTTTTTTCTGGTTTTTTGTTCTCATATTTTGTTTAGATTTTTGCCGTTGTTTTCTACCCCTAGCTTGATAACTGACTGCCTCACATAGTTACTTTGGCTATTTTACTTATTTCATGTGATCAGTAGAAGATGAGAAAGCCGAAGCAGTATTTGTGTCCTTTTATAACCTGTGAATCTTTAAATGACTAGAAATAATTGGTCCCTTCTACAGCAATGGGTTGCTACGCTCACTAGTTTGCGGTGGTTTGGTGATTAGATCTGTGAAAGATTAATCTTGCATATGGTACTTCTGAAACCACTTGTAATGCACAAGTGCAGAGCTTCAGGGCTGTTTTAACCGATGTTCTACAAAGAGAAACTAATTCAAGGCAATGGTCCTGCATGTGCAGGTGTAATCTAATCTTGTGTGACTGTCAGTACAATGCAGCTGGAAATTACAGGGAAGATGATCCTTAGGTCATCTCCTTTTTGATTTATGCTTCAGAGACAGGCCTGCCCAGGATTTCTTGGAAGTGGTGAAAAAGACAACGGTATGCTAAAATCTTCTCACAGGGATTTGAAGATTCATGTGGATAATAAAGGACTCTGGTTCACATATAGATTTGATGTACCTGGGACATCAAGAGAGATCCTGACACCTCAGCTCTCCTGTTCTCCCTATCTTGTAGAAAGTCATCACTGCTTGAGGAGTGGTTCTGGTGTTTCCAACAGATCCACGGCCATGGTTTAATAGGCTGTGCTTTAATGTGAACCAAAAATCAGTATTATTTTTCCTTGTTGCATTAGGCTGTAATATCTTGAAAGATTCATCAGCAGCTACACAAGGAGCGCAAACACATATACAACTCCCAAGGGGAAACAGTGCAGGTACAAATACAGTCCAAGCATAACTGAGTGGATTGTGAGGTAAAAGCACAGTAAATTAAAATCATACCAAGAATGACTTTGAGACCCCGTGTGGCAGTGGAGTGAAGGGAATTTAATGACCATGGAGTGAAGAATAAGATCTTTCAAATCTACAGAAGTGTGAGCTCGGAGACATCATCATCATTTTGTTTTAAAAAGCTCATCCTCGCGCCCTGTGTTCTGGTTTGAGCTGAAGCAGAACCAATTTTCTAACTTTTCAGGTGAGCTTCATTTAAATAACTTCAGTTTCTGAAAGTTAACTGCATTTTTTTTCTGGCAGCAGTTCTCTCTAGAAGTGGTAATATGGGGCACAGCTATGCAGAAGGGTCATTGCATACGCTTATTCCTATAGAAACCAAGGCCATCCTTAAGCTGGTGGAGTGCCATAAGTGAAAGGGGAAGAAAAGTCGCACCTGCAGGGAAGGGCAGACAGGACAGGTGACACCCAAACTGACCAACAGAGGATTCCATCCCATATACATCATAGTTGGGATAAAACTGAGGGTTCCTGAGGGTCACTTTCTCTTCTTTGATGGTCGACATCCATTGAGGACCTTGACAGTCTGTTTGCCCCTTAATCCCAAATCCATGCATTCCTGAATCCGGTTCCTGAGCCCATCTCCCTCCTGCTACTGAGTTCATCTGGGGGGACCTTTTCCCTGTGCCTGCTCTGCAGCGTCTGTGATGACATAGTCATCAAGGAGGAGAGGGTAATTTAGTATATTTGTATGTATTTGATTATTTTCTTATTAACAGTATTTTCATTATTATTACTAGTAGTAGTAGTATTTAATTACAGCTAGTTTAGTTTCCAACTCACATGTCCTTTTTTCTCGTTTCCTTTTCCCCGGCCAAGGGAAAGGGAATTGGGAGCCCAACTGCTCACATTTAGCTACTGATTAAGCTGTGCTGAGGCTAAACCTTGACACCCTTGTCCGATTATTTCCAACAAGTCCTCTCTTACTCTTATGTGCATCATCTTCACATTTACCAAATACGCAAAAGGAAAAAAAGGAGTGCTGATCTACTTACAGGAAATAGTTTATCTGTTCCACATTGTGCTAACTTCCCACAGCGTTGCGTGATCAGTAGAAATAGATTTAGTTAGTGCACATTCTGTTTAAATATTCAGTTTTATTTACATCCATACCTTCATCTTACTGAAAAATTTCTTCACTGAAAGAGTTGTCAGGCACTGCGCAGGCAGGTGGTTGAGTCTCCATCCCTGGAGGTGTTTAAAAGAGGGGAGACGAGTTTCTCAGGGATATGGTTTAGTAGAGGACACGTGCAGTTGGACTTGGTGATCTCAATGGTCTTTTCCAGCCAGGTGATTCTATGATTCTATCTTATGCATTTTTACATTAAAACAAAGTCCTAGTCACCCTGTTCTGTTTATGAGAGTAAATAATGCATAATGTGTATTTCCTTGATTAAATTCAGAGTAAATATGTCAGCTTTCTATCAAATCAGCACTACGCATCTTCCAGTTCGTCTTCCGTACCAAAAACAGGTGGTCAGACTGGTAAAGTGGACCAGACAGGGCAACAGCAAATTGGATGTCAGTGAGGAACTACCTTAATTCTCATGCAAGTACCAGAGTTGTGATAAAGCACCTTCTGAGGCTGCCAGGCCTATGGCAGAAGCTTGCAGAGGCGGAGCCAGAGTCTGTTCCTCTCCAAACAGCTTCCATTAGAGACTCCACACATGGAAGTTTTCAAGTTTGATACAAAATTTACTTACCATAAGTTTTCTGAACTGTCAGGGAACGTAGAGAACCAGGTGCTCCCAAAGGGATGGGAATGGGGACCCAGAGGCAATAACCTGACCAGCATAGGCCCTACTAGCCAGGGCTCTTGGTGATGGGACAGGTCCACAGGGTGGGATCAGTTCCCATGAAGGTAGCTGGAGTCAGGTATAGCCCTAGTATGACTAGATGAGGGCATGGGAGGCAGGTCAGGGTGCCAGCCCATGGTGTGATTCAACTATGTACTTAAATCCTAATGCAAGGGAAAATAGAGCACTTGAAATATAAGGTCAACCCACTTTGTTTCTCCCTGCCTGTCACTGTAGTGTGCTCCCTGTCATGGCACTGGGCATTCCCAGCTGCTGAGAAGGAATACGTGGGTTGGAACCAGCTCAAGCCTGGTGGTGCTCCTCTCCAAGGTCTTTTGTTTATTTTTCAGTTTTCGTGGGCCACATACACACACAGGGCCCCAGAGCTGATCTAGCTGATCAGAAAATGTTTGGATTTTTTTATTACCTTGGGGACAAACAGTTACACAGCTGGTCGGTTCATTCAACGAGTGCCACCATTTATCTAGAACAGAGATCACCCTTTGGTGCCCTTCGCGCCAAGTTCAGCTTACTTTCTGTGGTCAGTCACCCCATATACTCTTCCCTGACGTGTCTCAATGGTAGAGTTCTTCCTGAAGTATTCTGATGGAGTTGGATAGGAAATTGGTTTATTCGTCTGCTAAAATACAGAAGTGTATCTGTTACAGAACATGGTATGGTTTTATTTGTGAAGCAGATTATTGTTGTTGTGTCATTCTGCAGGTGTATGTTTTTTTCTCTAGCCTCCCACTCTTATTTGAAGAAGGAAAAAATGTGATATTTATGTACAAACTAGATGGACACTAGTGCGGCGCTTTTGGCTGCTGTTGTGCTGTGACTTGCCCCTTCCATTTTAAGCCACTCTGTAGTAATAGAGCAGCTTTTCTAGAAACTCAGGTTCTCGGCCATAATACCAATTAATTTTATTGTGTTAAATTTGCTGATGCTTGGTTCCTGTACTTGTCAAAGTAGTACCTAATAGCACGCTGCGTGGTGAATCGCCTTCAGCAAAGAGCATTGCTCATTGCCAGTTTAAGGGAAGGGGAGAAACATCTGTAAGCTTTTAAAAAATAAATTGTAACCAGGCACCAGCGTAGCTTTTAATTAGTGATTTTAGTGTCAAGGTCTGGAAGAGGTGTCTGATTTGGAGACCAAACATGTTTTAGCTCCTGAGTATGTGTCAGTTTGTTACTGAGGAACTCACCTAGCAAATACCTTCACAACTTTTTTCATCCAAGGAGCTTGAAAACTTTATTTATTGTGGTTGTTATGTAACTTTCAATGCACATTATCACTTTGCCATAATCCAGAGGTCAAATTCTGAAGTTAAACTGATAGATGGTTCGATCACTGCAATTGAAAACTAATGCACAGTAAAAATAAATGACAGATCCTTAGCAGTGATATTTATTAGACATTAGAACAAATTACCTTGAGGAGTGAGCCTCTCCCACCACTTGAAACTTCCTGTCTTTCAAAGATATATGATTCAGAAATTGTTTTGTTGAGACTAAGCCATACAGCTCTTTTCTTCTCACAGGACTACTCGTATTTTCTTTTTATTTTCTGTCAGATGCCCAGGCTGTGAGGGAAGGTATTTCTGGCACAAGATGAAATTAGGCCTCGAGAAAATGCTCTGGGACAGAGTCCAAACGAGGAGACTTAGAGTTCAGTTTTCACTGCTTTGCTTAAATCCTGTAATATATAAAATAGAAACTGAGTTTCAGTTTTAGGTAACATATTTGCTGTACAATCTACAAGTAGAAATTATGCTAAGACTTATCTCTTGGTTCTCTTTGAATGCTGCTGTGGTTATGTCTGGTGCAGGCAAAGGAAGAATTTGGAGAGCTGGTAAAAAAAGTTACTGATCAAAAAAAGAATTCACACTTGCTACTCTTACAGGCTTCAAATACTGTTATAAGGCAAAAATATTAAATTTTTTAATAAACAATGCTGCTTTGTTTGCGGTTGATTTGTTTTACAGGGAATAACTCAATGTCATTAATTTCTGTTGTTTTTAAAGGCAGCAATGGAGAAGCCAATTAATCATCGTTTGTTTGTGACGAGAATTTTGCAGGAATTTGAAAGTGACACATTTTTTCCAGAAATTGACTACAAAGTCTACAAACTTCTCACTGAGTAGGTATCAAGATGTGTACTGGTCTTGTGTTCAGATGGAAGACTTCATAATCTAATTTGAAAGTGGAAGGGTCTTACTAAGACCATGTTCTGGTTTGAGTTGGTGGTGCCTTTCACTGTATTTTTTTTCAGTCATATTTTACTTATATTTTATATATTTTACACAGAGAGGTTGTTGGAACTTTCTATGTTCATCAACCTTTCCAAGATCTTTACTGCAAAGAGTTGCATTTGTTGATTTGCTTGAAAATTAACTTTCTTATTATTTCTCACTGTAGAATTACTCAGGTATTTACTGAGCCTTATAACTCTCAGTATATTGTTATTGGTACAGACCAGCAGTGGAAGCAATAGAAAGTATGGCAAGTTAAGCTCTCTTCACAGGGCACAGGAATGGATTAGTACTAAGGTGGTGCATGATAGGTAGGGGCAGGAAGGCAGGATGGGAGAGAGACAGACACGGAGAGTGAGGAGGATGAGTCATCTTATTCAATTCTGACATGTTCTGAACTGTGCCATGTCATATCATAAGCCCACTTTAGCATTGCTGTTTCTGACTCAACGCTCCTGTCTCTACCCCTTGGCTGTTTCTCAGGTATACATTGGTTTTGGCCAGTGTATTGAAATCAGAATTTGGCCTTAAAACCTGAATTTATAAAATAGCAGATAATTCCCTGACTAAGGTGTAAACCTGATAGAGTCAAACCTAGCAAGTAAAATTTAAATTCCTTTCTCCCTCGAAGTCAACATTACTCATGCAAAATCAGTATTCTGTCACAGGAAGCTGAAGAGATTTTATTAAAGTGTCTGTTAATAAAAACTAGTTTAATAAATCTGGAATCTAGAGGAAGACTTTGTATGGCAGCCATCAGCTGCCTTAAGAAGCTGTCACAGACTTGTAAGAACCCTTTACCTTAGCATCTCCTCTTAAACCATCTGAGAAAAAGCAAAGAAAAAAACCACAGAAGTGTTCTGCATCTCTTGTACCTTTGCAAACATTTTAAATAATGTGTTGGAGGCTTTAATAAAAGTGTTAGGTTTTTTTTATTAAGCCAAAAAGGTAGGGGGGGGGGTTGCATCAGAGTATGGTTTCTTGATTCAAAAAAATATGTGTAGATGTTGCTGATGGTAGTTAGCATAACTCCTGAAAAATGTTTGTACTTGTGTACTTGTTATAAGGATGGTATTTTCATCTCCTTTTTCAAATAACTCTCTTTTTTAAATGATTGGATAAATTACAAGTGACTCATAGTGATATTTTTATCTACTACTTGTTGGTTTTTACTTTTTCTTCTCCCACGTCTCCAGGTACCCAGGTGTCCCTGCTGATATTCAAGAAGAGAATGGCATCCAGTACAAATTTGAAGTGTATGAAAAAGCTGTCTTGGCACAATAAATGAGGCTTTCTGTTCTTCTCCATAAGGACAGGCATTTAAAATCATAAAATCTTACTGAGTGAAAATATGTATTCAATTATTGAGAGGAAGTCCTGCTTGATAGTACAATACCTCAATTGTGAATGATTCCAAAAAACACACCCCACACTCTGAACATACACCCTGCAGTGGAAATGTGAGCATGATCCGCAGCATGAAAGGGCAAGCTCTAAGCTTGTGTGAGGCCTTGTATTGGTCTTTACAGTCTGTCACGGCATCCCAAACTATTCCATGACTGATGAAAGGTGTTAGACTGCATCAGAAACTTCCTAGCTGAATGAAGGTTTTGAGTATCTCCTAACTCAGAATGTGTAGCATTGAGAAGGCCTAGAAATTCCTGAGTTTGGCTGGGATACATATGTAACAATCTTTAAAATATACTGGTGTAAAGGAAAAGTTAATCAACTTTGAAAACATAACAAGAAAAATGGAGTCTGGAAGTCTCAGGAAGCATTTGAGGGAAACAGTGATCCTTCATGGAAGTCCTCTCTTGTCATCTTAACCATCCTCAATACACAGCCTACTTCAAGCATTTTAAAAGCATTGCCTTATAAAGCAATAAAACAGGAGATTCAAGTAGTGATGCCCATCACTGAGGCTGGGGAGGGTAGCACTGGCCATTGGCAGGCTTTACATCAGTTATGGGCGTACAGAGGAGCCCAGTGCCTAGTTTTATCAGAGAACGTGAAACACTGGTTTTAGTTGGTTTTCAAAAACCAAACCTCTTTGATAAGAGGAAAACACTTGGAATACCACCTTTGAGCACCTCTTAAATTTTACATGGCAATTTACAACATTTAACAGACAAAAAAGAGATAATTTCTGCAGCATCTGTTCTGGATTGTTTCAGGATTTTCTGTGTTCCTTTTGCATTCTTAAAAATGCCAGTACTTTCCTGTGTTGATCTTTCCCCATGTGTGCTGAGTTTACTTCAGCTGATAAAGATTAAAACAACAAAGTTACACACTTGCATAATACAGCAAAAAGTCTCCCGAGTTTTAATTTGCTGGCATATTGTGAAAGGGAAAGAAAAAGACTGTTACCAGGATCATGTTATTTTTTTAAAATATATAAGTCACAGTAACCCTTACAAGAGAAAATAACCTCCCAAAAGCATTTAATATGCACCAGTTAGTATTAAAAATGAGGTCACTGTTGAAAGCTCTGCACAGCTCATCTGCAAAGTACTGTGCTTATGGCAACTGACATTTGTTGAAAGTAGAAGCAAAGACTTCATGCAATGTCACTGTGCACTGCAATCCTGGTGTGAGCATGTTAGAAAATTTCCCCCTAAGCGTACATTGCAGGAGACGCAGTTCTTTGAGGCCAAAATGTTTTGTAGAACCACTTTGGCTGCAAAGAACTTTAATTTGGATACAAAGAAGCCTGGTGGGAATGTAAGTAGTTACTCTGACTCTTTGTGGACTTGCTTAGTCCTCTGGAGTTTTAACTATGTTCATTTGTCGAATTCTACGAAGAATTAAGTAAACCTATGATTCATGGAAATGAGAACTTTTAAAATAACACAGCAGTTTCCTACTTAAAACTTTTCAGAACATATTAATGATGCGATTTCTTCAGAATGCCACTCTGCCAAAAAGAAGCATTTTTGTTTGGTTTTTGTTTTAATTAACAGCACTGCATTTGGGTGGCACCTTTTGCATCAGTGCCTTTCAATATGCCATGCCATACAGATTCCAGTCGGGAATTAGGGAAATGCATTGGATTGCAGTTAACATGAGTCCAAAAGATTCATGGTAACTCATGTTACCATGTTCATCGTAACAACAAGCATAAGACAACAACCACTGCAAGGTGCGATGCGTAATGTTTCAAGAAGATGCGGAGGCAGAAGGGTGTAGGTCTGTATGTTCAGGAAGCACATACAAAGGCTGTTTGCTGACAAGTGTGCTGTTTCCAGAGGATGGTTACTTTGTGCATTTTGTTAAGTCTGTGCTGTTTTAAAGGTCCCTCAGATGTTTGTCCAAAAACTGAGACGAGATAAACAGTTGCTGCTTTCTTCTGAAGGCCAGAGTTACTAGCTGGAATTTGGATGGAGCCTTTTTAAAAAGCAATTCTTTGCTGGGTGGCAGGTTGGTTGAGAAAGCAACAGATACAAAATAAGTGTTTGCTGTTACCTGAATTGAGCATTGCAGTTTTTACCTCCCCACTTACATTTCCCAAGGGGAGTATATGTATTTTTTATTATGCATTGAAAAAAAAAAATCATTTGTTGCAAATGCAGCTTTCCCACATTTTGTTTAATCCTATAGCTCACTGATCCCATGAAAAGCCATTATGTCGAATCCAGGGGGAAATGTTATGCTTTCCCCCAGTTGCATGCAGCTAAGTGCAATGAATAGTATCATGAGTGGCAATATAATTACCAATCACCAAGAAAAGTATAGGAGAGATAAAATTTCATCCCACTCATTCATACCTTCCCAGAAACAATATGTTCCAAACAGATTTAAAAAAAAAAAAAATGTAAGAATAATACTGGTTTTAGCAAGATAGTTAAAAACAGAAGGTCTGAGTAAGAGGTGAAAAACAAACCATTAATGTTTCTGTTGCTTGACTACTACTCATTGTCTCTTACCTGACAGTAGACAGCAATTTCCATTCCAGGGAGTAGTAAGCTTATGTTTTCAGTAGCATTGTGGCCATGGTGTGTTCAAGGACAGAACTGGGAACATCCCAACAACAAATCTCTGTCATGGAGAGCACTCCATGGAGAAGAAAGGTACACTCTAAATAATGAGTTTCCTAGTTTAGCAGACAGAATGTTACTAGTATGTGTTCAGAACACCAGCGGAAAAACAGGAAGAGGAAAATGACAGTGATTACTTTAAGCATGTTATCTAAGGAGAGCATCAGGAGCACTTGACATGAGATCTCAATTAGGACCAGACAATCATGTTGACTTCATAAGACTACAACTAATTTGTGAAAGGCTTAAACCTAAACCCAAACCGTGGCTGAGTAGTTTAAAAGCTATGTTAACAAAAAAAGAAAGATATGAGCAGGCAGGAGCTGATTCAGTGAGGGGAGAAGCTGTGGGAAACATTGTTCATTAATCGCCCCAGAAAATGAGGTGACAAATCTTGGTTAAGTATGAAACTGGGAGATGCTTCCCTTGTTATTTGATTGTGCATTAACTGTTTCTGCTTGCCCAGGAGGGCTGTAAGAAGGAGGTCTACCAGCTCAGGGTAGGTTGACTGCAAAAAAATCACAAAAAATCTTCCCAGAAGGATGGTCCTGGAACAGAAGAGTCGAAATAGAGAGAGATGAGAGGAGGAAGCTTATGTTTCGTAGAAGGATTATACGGTTTCTTGTGCTAGTTGTTAGTGCATCTGCTAGACCTGTAACTACAGTTACTAAGGAAATACTTTCAGACTCCCACAAGGCTTAGCATTTGTAAGGTGCCATGACGAACAATTTCATTAGTGGAGGATTTTCAGGATTTGGATGTCTGTGTGGCTACCTGTGTCAGCTACACTAAAATACTCAGCAATAAGTCCTATCCTGAAGCATCTCTACTACATCTGAAAGCAAGAGCTAAGGAAATACTTTCAGACTCCCACAAGGCTTAGCATTTGTAAGGTGCCATGACGAACAATTTCATTAGTGGAGGATTTTCAGGATTTGGATGTCTGTGTGGCTACCTGTGTCAGCTACACTAAAATACTCAGCAATAAGTCCTATCCTGAAGCATCTCTACTACATCTGAAAGCAAGAGCCCCATTCCGGAGCATTCAAGTAGCCCAAGCATTAGCATTGCACCTAAGCAGATGAGCTCCCACTTTTGGGACTGCTTATGGGAAACCTGCCAATACTTCTTGGTCTTCAGTTATAAAGACTTGCTTTCTGCTGGCTCTGGGGTGATCCTGGTTTGTCCTTTCATCTGTTTCCTGCCTGCAGACCATTCCATCTCCTTTCATATAACATTAAAGCAAAATTTGTACAAAAAGTCTTTTATTAGGTTAATTGCTGTGATTGGAAAAATAACATACAAGCTTCCAGGGAGAGTCCTTTTCTGGTTACTGTCTCAAAACTTTTTTTCAGGTAGCTTGAGCAAGGGCTTATGCGCCAAAACTTACCTGTTTATCTCCAATTAAATTGGGTGGTTTAATAAAGTGCATTATCTCATCGCGTAAACCTTGGTTTGCTTGCATCTTTTCATGGTCTTGGCTTCAGCATTTGTGTATCATGTTCAGTCCTTAAGCTGTGTTCCTTTCAAGTCTGTCCCTTATCCCTTTAGCTGTTCTGTTGGATTGCAAATTTACAGAAATGCAGAGAATTGTTCTGATCAAGAAAAGGAGGTATTTCAAACAGAGTGCTTTTCAGTATCTGCTTATGTCTGATTAAGGGGTACTAATTGTTTTTCCAGAAATTGGACCATATATTTGCCTGGTTAAGGAAAGCTTTTGCTAAATGACGTCTGCTATGAAAAGAAGGCAGGAAAAAAAAAGTAAATACAGAGCTTGAGAGGCGAGGAAGTGGGTGGTACATCATTACCCATGGAAGCCTAAACCAATGTCTTTTTCCTTCACCAGTTTGGTTTAATGAACTCCTAATTCCTAAACCAAATCTTTTTTCAATAAACAAGCCATCATACGGAAGTCACTTTGGATATAAATTGCATCATTTATTTAACAGCGAAGGACATTTGCACAAAAACAGAGAGGTTACTCCTTAGAAATAACATGCTTTTAATGTTCGTTTTTCCTCTGAACTAGTTGATGAATTACCAGTCCTTTGCTGGAGATCCCTGCTCCACCTCTTACCTGGCTGAAGGGATTACGCCTAATGCACTTCCAGCAGAACCAGATGGGTTAATTTAAATATCCAGTGAAGAGTGATTTCAACTGAACTAAGTGAAAGGAAAAAGAAAACCTCAAATGATCCTTCCCACTGATACAGCAGTGGGGCCAGGAACACCTAGTGATGGATAACAGTGAGCAAGCAGGAGCAGTATTGTTGTCACTCGCTTCAGCTAGACCTAGGTGAGCAGCTTTAAAACCTGGAACAGTTTGACATGAGTAGTCTGTGGACATGGTCCATGGAGGAGCATATCTCACAGACCCCAGCACACACATTTGGAGGGTGCCTGCTCTAAACCATGTGCAGAACATCTCACTGGGTTACTACATCCCATTACCACTTTTGCAGTAGTTAAAATCAGAAAGAGAAAAAAAATTAAATATACCTCTCCTGTAAGTAACTTAAAAGAGATTAGACCAACTCAACCACTAAATTCCACTGAAGCTTGTGCAGTTGTACTAAGGATCACTTCAGAAGCTTTTGTATTTTTCAATACTATATCAGTAGATTGTTTAACATGGCAAAAAAAAGGTCCTGAAAACTATTTCTTGTGAAATGAGCTTGAAAGAGAACTTCATTCTCACAAGCGTGAGAAAGGGGGGTTAATCCCTCATCTTCTTAGGTTTTGTTCAGAAAGGCTAAGATTTAGGTCTGTTCCCGTCAAGAGTCTGAAATGGAAAACTTTATCAATTTAGCATACCTAAGTTTAGAAAGAATTCATTTCCCTAAATAATTTTTAATTAAATTTTTCTCATGTTTGTTATATCAGTCATATAAAAAGGCAATGCATTCCTCTGGAGTTCTTTACTCACTAGGTACTTTTGTGCATATTGCTGTTTCAAGTCAGTCAAAATTGATTTCTTCAGAGCATTAAGTCTCAGCATCCTTCCTTAAATTATGGGATTTTTTCAGATGGAATCATGTAGATGCTATTTCTTTTGTCCCCACAGCAGTTACACCATTGTTTATTGCCCTATTCACTGTATTTTTTTTCTAGTATGTAATTCAGATTCCTTTAGAAACTAATAGGGTGCATAAAGGGTACAGACAACTTTCTGCTGTCATCCGAATAAGGATTGCTTGTTTGTCCTTATATGAAGGAAATCCATATCCTTCAAGTTACGGCAAAACACAGCTTGGCCTGCTCAAAAAATAAAAAAATACATGAGTGGGAAAAAAATCTTTGTAGCAAAAGTGGGACTGTACATTTTTCTTCTCAGTTGCATGAAAGATTGAGCTGGTATTGACCACTGTCAGTATATGAACTTCAAACAAGCCTGTAAGCAGAGAGAATAGCAGCTGATGTATTGAACTGCTATGTCGTTTTTCATCCTAATTGGAAAACAAGTGCTGTGATCAGGAACCACTCTATTGATCTAAATCCTTATTGTATGTCAGAGAGCATGCTTTGCTACCCTCTTACTTTACCAATATGCCTAGAACTTTGATGTCAAATAATTTAAAAATAACTCCTTTCACAATCTATTTTCATTTTTTCTGAAAACATTTAAGAGAAAAAAAATGGTGCTATCAATGTTCATATACTGCGGTAATAATACCTGAATCACATGAGAGAAAATAAAAACACTGTCAAAAGTGACTTATCCCAAGAGCCTGTTGGTGTACAACACTGTAGCACTTGTGTTTTGCAACTTTGCAAATGGTTGTGTTCATGGAACAAGACATTTTAGTGCAATATAGTTTCTAAAATTATTTGAAGAACTCCCGTTCCCTCACCAACCATAATTATTCCTGTAAGTACCACAAAAGCAACTCCTGTGTCAAATTTTTAATTGAAGTAATTAGCAAAAACACCCCAAACACTTCAGAAACCACATCGTTCCAAAAACAGGACTCGATGCTGTACAATTAAAACATGCCTGAAAGAAACCAGGAGAAAACTCTGGCAGCTGTCTGGGGGAATACCAGACTAAATGTCAAGAGAACCTGTCTCTGCGCTCTTACCAGACATGATTGACCCAGAAGAGCATGTTAACAAAGGCAGTACAGTATCAAATATACCTCAAAATCAGAATTATCCAAGTAAACAAACCAATAACGTGATAAAGCAATAATAATAATAATAATAATAATAATAATAATAATAATGTAATCTAGATTTCATACTGCACACAGGTTTGTGGCTTTTTATGAGACTCTTCATGGAGTCCTAATTTCTTCTGTTCGGTTTTGCTCATTTTTGAAACAAAACATAGTGTTTTCTGTCTTCTGCCTGTTGCTTCTGGCTCCTCTCTTCTCTTTTAGACCTCTCTGGTAATGTCTCTAGATCATCAGCATAATCTCACTTCATCATTTTAAACAAGTAAGAGCTGTACCTGTTACATTTAATACAAGTGTTTTTAAGGAACACTATTGTTTACAATGTGTTATTGCATTCCTCTCAGCACAGTTCTAGTACAGTAAACATCTGCCTCTGTACATAATATTTTAAAATGTATTTATAAGTACCAAATTAGCACGTAATCATAATAACTGGTGGAGGGGGTTAATCGGTCACCGTAAAAAATCAAGTTAATTACACTTTTGTGGTTTTGCATTTATTCTTAGTTTGGAAAAAAAAATTCAATGCATCAATATATAATCATAAAGCAACAGAACAACTGGAGTTTCTTACACTACATTATTCCTTGTTCAACACATTACACACTAGTGCATCAATATATAAACAGTTACCTACATTCTAATCATGACTGCTTCTCCACTTGAATCAGGTTTTGCTAGTGTAGGCTAAGACTGGTCAGTACCAAATAAACCAAAGTGTTTACCATTTCCCATGGAAAGCAAAAAACAAAGAAAGGTTGTGTTTCAGATTAAATTGAAATATTGCCATTCTTTTCTTCCCATACAGAAAATGGAGCAGCTGACTTATTCAATTCCCAGGATCCCCAGGGACCCAGGACAGTGGACAACAGCACTTGGAAACCCTGGCAGCTCCAGGAGGGCTGGTGCTCTCTGGTGTGTCTGGGCTCTCAACTGCAAAGCGTGGGGTTTGAGCTCTGAATCCACCTTCCCAAAACAAGGCTCTGTAGCTCAAGGTCTGCAGTCCAGCTCTGGGCATACAGCAGCTTGTTGAGCTGGCTACTAGAAAACTGAATATGTTTCTTTAGTTTTACTCTCTGCCTGCCTGCATTTGGACAGAAGTTTATGGAGAATCAGTGCAGTGGAACATTTTAATCAATTAAAATGAATATTAGTATTCTGTGACCATAGAACTTTCCCCAGTAGATATCTAGTCAGCCCAGCTGTTAGTGAAATACAGGAGAGGCCTGGATTGATAGAGATCGTGAGAGGGATAACAAGAAGGATGATAAACTAACGTGCTGTGTCCATATGCAAACCACTTCTGTGTTTTGGAATAAACTTGGCACCATTGATGTATCCCCTGCTATGGGTTTCCACCCTCCTTCACTGTTAACGTAAAAATCAACTTCTTGATACCAACAGTTGTTTTTATATCCAATTAAAAGAAGCCAAAAGGGAGGATATTGTGGCATTCATGACAAAATCTAATTATCTTCCCAAAAGTGCTCTGCTAAGAGCTGATGCAATACCATTTTTTTGCGTATGTGTTTGTGAACAATTTGTGCTGGCTATCTTAAGCACAACAGTACAATGCAGGCAAGGACAGGAGGTGGAATAAGAAAGCACACGAGAGCTGCAGACACTGCAGAAGTGAAGATGCTTCAGCAGCAGAATTGATGAACTGTACACAAGTGTACACTGCCTCCGCATCTTATATAATTCACACAACAACAGGTCTGAGAAGAGCAGTAACCTTCCTGAAGAGTGGGTGTTCGATACACAAGCCTTTCCAAGACTGTTTGGCAAAGACAGAGCATCAACAATGTGGGTGAGGTACGGAGTATAAAAGAAAACAAAGATAACTAGAACCATGCTGCAGGAAAGAAAAAGTCTGCGGACACTCGCCCAACTTAGTTTTTGAAAGACAAGGTTAAAGAATAACTGAAGAACCTGCCCTTGAGATGTTGTTTGCCTTAGTGATTTATTCATATGATGCTTAGAGCTCTTAGTCATGCTGGTATCTAACTGACCCTGTCAGGTGCTTTTAAAATGCAGAACAGCACAAACCTCCTTCACATTCCTCCTGGAAACTTCTCTCTCCTCTGATGCCCAAGAAAAGCCCTTCATAGCATCAAGGATACTGTTGCCCTGTGACTGCTACTTATTATGAGCCAACATGATGGATTGTTTCAATGTTACTTTGCCCTCATCTCCCGTATTTGTTAGTTGCATTGACCCGCTGCCTTTTATTATATTGCTGAGATAATAATGTCTTTGAGGCAGCATTTGCCTTTTTAAAATAGATGAGCACAGGACCTTGCACAATAAAAGCACCACAGCCAATTAACAGTGTTTGCAAGGGAGACGAGACAGGTGCTGCAAGTCCCATGTCTATTACACCGTCTATGTGTCACCACCACCAAAATTTAGCCTGACAACAGGCAGTCAAAACTTCTGTAGAATGTTGTGTAGAACTGCTACAACATGCTTTTGTGGAATTAGCCTTCCAAGAAAATATCCTTGGAATATCAGGGATAGCAGCAGTAAGTCTCATCACACACAGGTGTGCTTGCGGATATGCCATAAGCGTCATCAGGGATGCCAAGTGCCCAAAAAGAATGTACACAGTAAGGTGTTAGGGAGTAGGGAGCTTGTTTTCACCAAGAAGAAGTTAGCCAACCTGATGACCTTCTACAATGAAATGACTGGCACGGTAGGTGAGGAGAGAGCCGCAGGTATTGCCTACCTGAACTTCAGCAAGTACCTTTGGCACTGTCTCCCAGAAGATGCTCATAGAGAAGCTGTTGGTGTATGGGCTGGGCAAGCAGACAGTACAGTGAGTTGAAAACTGGCTGAACAGCCAGGCCAGGAGGGTGGCAGTCAATAGTGCAAAGTCTAGGTGGAGGTCAGTAACAAAGAGTGTATCCCCAGGGGCTGACACTGGGGCCAGTTCTGTTTAACGTCTTCATTAATGATCTGGATGGTGGGGCAGAGAGTACCCTCAGGAAACTGGCCAACAAGACCCAACTGGAAGGGCTGGTTGATAATGGCCAGCAGGAGTAGAGAAGTGATTGTGCCCCTGTACTAGGCACTGGTGAGGCCACACCTCAAACCCTGTGTTCAGTTTTGGGGCCCTCACTACAAGAAAGACATTGAGGGGCTGGAGCGTGTGCTGAGAAGGGCAACGAGGCTGGGGAAGGGTCTGGAGGACAAGTGTTATGAGGAGTGGCTGAGGGAACCAGGGTTGTTTAGCCTGGAGAAGAGAAGGCTGAAGGGAGCCCTTATCACTCTCTACAACTGCCTGAAAGGAAGCTGTAGCAAGGTGGGTGCTGGTCTCTTCTCCCAAGTCACAAGTGTTAGGATGAGAGGAAATGACCTCAAGCTGCACCAGGGGAGGTTTAGATTGGGTATAAGGAAAAATTTCCTTTACCAGAAGAGCAGTGAAGTAAGTCTGTAAAACATAATATAACACACTTCTCAGGAAACAAATCATATAAGTTGATGGTGCATTAAAGCAGTGCTGCAGATAAACTTTTCACGTACCTGCATGCAGGAAAATCCCAGGAATGGGAATTTACTTGCTGCCAGGTTCGTTTGGTGGTGGATGATAACAAATATCAAGAAAACAGAAAATATCTTTCCCAGCAGGCTTTGAGCAGATTGTTTCTGGCACAGAGTAAGCAGCAGAGAGGCAAGCCATGACACCATGTAATCCCATATTGATATGGGGCCCTTCATCTCCAACAGGGTCCATGAATATTCCTGCAGAAGAGAAAACTTCACAACAGAGAATTTTACCAGCTGGATGGGTTTAGGATTGTTTGATATCGAAAAAGCCTTGTGAGAGAACTGTGTCCTCTTAGTCCTCCTACAAGCAGATAGGATCCAAATCCTTTCTTTGCCTTTTGACAGTTTTGCCATCAAAAGCAGCCAGGGATTATTGTAGAGTAAAACTTGAGCACACCCAAAGGAAGCATCTTTTCAGGCTCACTCGTGTCTAATTCCTATTAATGCTCTTAGATTCATGCCCTGGGGTGGTGGGAAGCCGTGAGACAGCGAAGAAGAGTGGGTTGTTTCTACTGTTCGCTACATAATAACGAAGCGAGTAAGTACAGCCGAACACTTCCCGGTGTTTTCTGTGCCCAGAGGGGTGATGGCCCCACCCTCCACCAGAAGGGAAACGGCTGGAGGTGCTGGGGAACCGGGCTGTTCATAGGCGTGAGAGGATTGGGTTGTGAGAGGGGAGATGGAGATTTGTGGGGTGTAGGGACACGGGGTTCAAAGGGGGTGTGCAGGTGGCGGGGTGTGGGTGCAAGGATGTGTAAGGGGGTGTGGGGAGATGCTGCGAGGGGATGTGAGTGGGTGTAAGGGGGAGGGAGGCGGAGGGGGGCTGTGTGGAGAGTGCGAGGGGTGGGGGGAGTGAGAGGAGGGTGTGAGGGGTTGTAGGGTATGAGGGGATGAGAGGGGTTGGGGGTGTGTGTGAGAGGGCTGTGAGGGGATGTTGGGGGGGGCTGAGAGAGATGGGGGGGTGAGGGAGATGTGTGGGGGGGTGAAGGGGCTGTGAGGGGATGGGGAAGGTGTGAGGGGCGGTCGGGCCCGGGGATCGGGGACCGGCAGTGTGGTGGCCGCGCCGCCCCGCCCCGCTGCCGCGTGCGGGGCCCCGGGCGGGACGGCGCTGCGGGATCGCCGCCCGCGGCGGCGCTCGGGGCTGCGGGCAGAGCGCTCGGGGCAAGGCGCTGCTCACGGCCACAGGTAAAGCCGCTCCCCCGGCGCTCTGCGCCGTCCCCGGCCTCGCCTTCGCGCGCCCGGAGGGGTCGGCGCGGCGCTTCATCCCTCCCTCACGCACCTGCGGGGCCCTGCGGAGGGGTCTGCTCGGGGGTCCTGGGCTGCGGGGCGGCTGCGGGGCTCAACTCAGACACCGGACCCTGCCTTCCCGGTGAGTCCTTAGGGGAAGCCTGTAACACGCTTTGTCTCCCAACCCGCGCTTGTGCTGTTCAGGTGTGCTCTCTGTAACTTCTCTGCAGAGACGTTGCCTGCCCCTGGGGTTTTTTTCTCCCTCGGGAAAAGCTTTAGAGCCGCGTTACAAAGTCAGGGTGATGCGGAACTGGAGTGAGGAGGGCGATGGGGAAGGGGCTGGAGAACAGGTGTTACGAGGAGCAGCTGAGGGAACCTGGGCTGTTTAGCCTGGAGATGAGGGGGCTGAGGGAACATCTTGCCGCCCTCTACAGCTGCCTGAAAGGAGGCTGTGGCGAGGTGGGTGCTGGTCTCTTATCCCAAGTGACAGGTGACAGGACGAGAGGAAGTAGCCTCAGGCTGCACCAGGGAAGGCTTAGACTATACATCAGGAAAAATTTCTTCACTGAAAGTGTTGTCAGGCACTGGCACAGCTGCCCAGGGTGTGCCATCCCTGGAGGTGTTTAGAAGACAGGTAGATGAGTTTCTCAGTGCTAGAGTTTAGTAGTGCACAGGTGCAGTTGGACTCGATGATCTCAAAGGTCTTTTCTAACCTGGCGATGCTATGATTTTATAAGCAACAATAGTGACTTTAATGTAGAGCCCTAGCGACAACCTCCCTCTCCTAGTACTCTCCAGCATGTTTCAGCTGCACTCCAGCAGTAATTATTACCATAGGAAACACCCCCAAAGGAGAAGGAGTACTCAGAAAGATGATAAATCCTGTGACAGGAAAAGGTGCCTAATCAACTGGCAGGACATCTCCAAACGTCCATCGGAAGCACAGACATGGGAGATCCTAAGTGAGAAGACTGATGAGAAATGTGCAGCTCCTGGCTCTCCTTGCTTGGAAAACATCAAGGCTGAAGAGAGAGAAGCTTCACTAGTGGAAGCTGTGCTTTGCAGGCTACGTTTCCAAAACTGGACTTGCTTCTGGTACCTTTGAAGAAGACAGGGGAGTTCTGGCTAAAACAGAATGGTAATTTTTTAGTCAAAAGCTATGCTCCTATGTGATAAATTTCAAAGTGTTTACAACAGTATAGGAAACCAGAGCTCTTGTTAATACTGACTGAGACAATTTACAGGGTTAATGTGGATATTAAGAATCACAAAAATATTTAAAGGCTTATGCTGTTGAAGAAATATGTATCAATGACTTTTACTGGAATGACTCTGAACACTACTGTGAAATCTTATCTCTGTAACTCTGAGAATGCTCGGGCACAGAGAACAGAAAATTTGGCTTTTTCATTGAAAGAGTGAAAGAACAGCTATTCTTAGCACTCCTTTACTTATTGAAAATGTTAGTTACATATTATAACATCAATTTTGTGATTATTTGCACTGTTAGATGTAATAAGCACTGTGAGAGTTTCTCCTAGTAATTAAATGCTTTTTGCAAACCAAGAAGCAAGGGCTGGAGGAAGAAGTGCTAAACTGCTAGTGGTATTTCCCACTACTATAGCAGCACGATCTGTGCCAGAATAGGAATCTGGGTTATCACTTTTACATTTGCCACTCTGACTTCAGGATATAAGCAAGTCCAAATCCAAAACAGCAGCGGTCTGGTTCTTGGAAACAAATCACCATCAGCCTCAAAAAATTGATTTTCTTAGTATGAGCTTTGTTCTATTTCATCTCAGAACACTTCCCAGGACAATATGGCTTTTTCCAAAAAAAAAAAAAAAGCCCTTTCTAGACAGTGTTCCAGGAATGTTATTTGTACAAGGACACCAGAAATTTGTGGATGGTCTCAAAGATCCATTCATGACTCAGTGTCGCACACGAGGTTGCACAATTCCACTGCTGTCTTGGCACAAGCTTATCGCTGCAGCTGAAAAACAGCTGTGTCAGTCCTGACATCTCAGTAACACACGTAGTGGGTATGACGTCGCAGTTAATTACATTTAGGAATGTTTTATAATCTCAAACTGTTCAGCATCAGTCTGTGATGAATTATCAAATAAATTACTAATTTAGGGAGTCTGACTGAACTATAGCCTTTCACTCTGAAATAGCTACTTGTGGTTTCTAGGCACAGGTTGTACCCAGTCCAGGTGTGACACGTGTATTTCTACTGAGCTGGTGTCAGTGTGGGTCTTACCAAAGTCCAGCTGCACTTTGTGCCCACAGCAGCAGTTGCAGGATGATGCTGCCCCAAGCGCATTCTCTAGTAATGAAGTTCTCCTGATGAAATCATGGTTATCTTCACCCAGCACTCAGGAATGTATTCTGCATGGTATCATTCCAGTAGCAAACCTCTAACGCTTCCTTTTAATCATAAGTATCTGACCTACAAGTATTTGTGGATTTTTGTTCTCCATTTAGTATTTCTTTCTCTGCTTTCCTTTGCTCCCTCAGTGCCGCCTTCTCCTTTGCAGGGCAAAGTGTAGCTCAACCTGTAAATAATGAGGCTGGACCTTAGCAGCAGTGGTACCTCTGCTCCTCTCAGGGATTAGTCAGCCTGCTTTGCAGACCTGACAGTCCCAGCCTGTGGATGTAATGATCAGCTGCCTTTCTGAAATGAAATTTATTCACACCTACAAGCCCCAGTGAGATCTCAGGCACACTGGAACTGCTGACCTGCCTGCACAAAAACACCTTGGGTTTTCTCCAGACCATGTTCTTACTACATCTGGCAATGCAATCTACTCTGAACTTTCAGACTTTAACTGTTGGCCTAGACTAAGCTTCCTCTACCCCGACTTACATCGACAGTCCTGGTAATGTGTATGGAGAAGAGGAATTCAAGCAATTGGAGTCATTAAGTCAGATGTTGGAAAAACAGTCTCATTTTTAACACTGACTTGCTGCATGACTTCAAGTAACATAATTCTTTTCCTCTGCCTTTTTAGTGTTCTTTTGGCCATAACAGGTATTTCTACAGATGCAAAGACCTGTGTAAGAAGTGTTATATGCTGTTACTTAAGTAAAGAACGCAGTTACGAATGAGAAGAGTTTTTGATAAATATGAAAGAAATGTAAAATCATTAATTATTTCCAGGTAGGTCAAAGCCAAGGGAGAACACAATCAGGATTCCAGTATGCGTGCTATCTGAAAGATACTTCTCTTTCTGGAAACCTAAAAATGCACAAATCAATTGGATGCTTTTGTAAAATGTTTTGATAATAATCTTGAATGTATTACTTGTCAAAAATATGCATTTCATAATAATGATTTGCACATCAATGAAAGCTGAGATACACAGGACTGAATCATGTACTTTTAGTATAATGGAATGAATCCTTAAAGTAATTTCAATGCAATTGCTGTTAAAAAAAATATTTTATCAAGGCAGAGGTAGGCAAAAGCCCCAACAACCAGTCAAAAGAAGGTGATAGTACCTCAGCAGTGCTCCTGATGTCAGCAGTGATCAGAAGTGGGAGGTTTACTCTCATGAGGATGGACAGAGAAGTTCTGGCCCTCTTTCATTCTCCTGAATTTCCCAGAACAGGACTGCAATCATACATACATGATGAACAGACTTTGCGAGGGCAGTAAGCCCAGAAGCAAATGCTGCCAAGGGTGAGCTGCTTCATTTCAGACATTTGTCTGGCAAACAACATATTGTGAGGTATCTTACCAGAAAGCATGCTATGTGTGATCATTAATATACCATGTCACTAAGCAGTGGCTATATAGAGTGGCGGTTAAATGGTTAATTAACACATTGCATATCTGAAGCCCCATAGCAAACTGTTCTCATGATGACTGATAAACCATTGAAAGTCACTGCCTAACAAAAGTGCCTGTAGTGACAGAGCATGATGTTATGGAGTGAAATAAACAGGGTCAGGGGAGGAAATCTGTGATAAAAAATGTCACATGTATTTCAACTGACTTTTTTGTTTGTTTCTTGGACTTTTGGAACAAACTACTTTCACACCATCCTTTGATCTTAGGATTCAAAGTTAAGCTCCAATGCTGAAGAAAAACCGAGCAAAATTACTGGTCTTCTCTTCATCAGAATGTTACTAGTGCTTTCAACTGTAATTACAAAAGAGTCTTTGTCAATTTCCTTTGCAGTTAAGCTAATTAAACATTTTTATTTCTTTAGAAACATACTGTAAATAAACAAATGTAATTTTCACATCCCTGTCTAATCTTGTCTTGGAATCCTACTGCTCTGCCAGCTGATAATATTGGTATTCTTTTCTCTAAAGGTTTTCCCTACACATGGGTAAGCAAGTACATGAAAGATATATACAAAAGTAATTAAATTTTATTGTTCACATGAATGCAGGTGTAGATTCATACAAGACGTTACATTATTATATCACATTAAGCTCTCATTTTTTTTATGTGAAACCTTTAGATTTTCTTTGATGCTATCAAATGTTTTTTTAGATTTAGAGCTGATACTGTCTGTCTAGGCACTGGACTCCTCCAGCTCATTGAGCCTCATCCCCATATTGAGCAGGACAGGCTTTGTATCAATTCATTCATGCTGTTTCACTCAGACTAGTACGTTTTCAGAGCAGCACAAGGAAGGTAGTGCACTTTCACAGATGTAGTTACTTCTATTAAAGACATGAATATCTATTTTCCAACATTTAACAGTATCTTCTTGGCTAAAAAATATTCTACTGTGCTTGCTTTTCGTATTTTATGAAACCCCATGAACTTTCTTTTTCTCATTAATTTCTAGACATTTAACATTGTTGTTTTATGAGAAAGAGTAAGCGAACCTGACTCAGTATCATCAATGAAAAAAATGCTGCAGCGTTCCTTCAGTTCCTGTGTCTTGTAGCGATGTAAATTATGAGTGGTATGACAGGAGCACAGCCACAGTTAAAGCCATTAGAGTGTGAACAATTAAGCTTTTGTTGCAGTTTATTTGGCAGAGTGTGATGAAAGGGAGAATAACCCAGAAAAAAAAAAATCCCCCCAAACCAACTTTGTCATCCATACTTTAAGCATCTAGAGATGTCATAATTATATACAAATATTGTTTAAATTTTTTATGCATTTCTTGAAATCTAGGAGGTGAGAATACCTTTTTTCTTCTCCTTAGCAGCTACTGGGGTATTTGCAGGAGCCATTCAAACAGTTAAATTCTCCTTTTTTTGGGGTGGGGGGTGGGGGTGGGGGGGGGTGGGGGGTGTTTGTGGATCTCTTTACTTTCTCTGCAAACTAGTTGTTCTTTCCAGCCACCAGGAAGGTGTAAGAGAGACAAATGCGATGACGGAAGCAGCAGAGTTGTCAGCAGAGGGGAACTCCCTGATCAGAGCTGTCTACCAAAGTCGTCTCCGCCTCACCAGACTGTTACTGGAGGGTGGTGCCTACATCAACGAGAGCAATGACAGAGGTGAAACCCCTCTCATGATTGCTTGTAGGACAAAACACGTGGACTCCCAGAGTGTCAGCAAGGCAAAGATGGTTAAATACCTGCTGGAAAACAAGGCTGATCCCAACATACAGGACAAATCTGGAAAGACAGCCTTGATGCATGCTTGTCTGGAAAAAGCAGGCCCAGAAGTGGTAACTCTGCTCCTGAAAAGTGGAGCTGACCCAAGCCTGCAAGATCACTCCAATTGCTCTGCACTTGTGTATGCAATAAACTCTGAAGACAAACAGACCCTGAAAGTCCTTCTTAATGCCTGCAGGGCGCAAGGGAAAGAAGTCATCATCATCACAACAGACAAGTCCCCCTCAGGAAGGCAGAAAACAAAGCAGTACTTAAATGTGCCTCCTGCAGACCTCGAGGAGTACCATTCCCCGACTGCTTGCACTTCTCCATCAGAAATAGAACTGCAAACATCTCTATCCCAGGTTTCAAGTTCAAATGAAACTAAAAAAGCACTCTTCAGCTTTAAAGAACTGGATCATACACGAAGTGTGGACAAGTCATCTCAAAAAGTTTCATCAACAAGAAAACCCAACTCAACTAAAGTAGGGTCCAAGCTGGCACAAGTGCAGTGGCTACAGTCTGAGCCTTGGATAAAGAGCTCTCTGTCACTGTTTCACCAGAAAGAGGAGCTGCAGGATATTACTCCAGAAGAAGAACTCTCTTTTAAAATCAATGGCCTTGCCTTTTCAAAGAGATTCATCACCAGGCACCAAAGTATTGACATAAAAGACACTGCTCGTTTATTGAAATCATTTGATCAGACTGGATCAAGAAAATTGTCATATGATGAGATAAACTGTCCGACACCTTTTGCTGAAGAGAAAGATAACCCCAGTACGATTCACATGGGCAAGGATGGTAGTTCGGGACACAGCAATTTCATTTCAAACCTCAGCAGTATTAGCCAGAAAAGAAATTTAGGAGCAAATCACTACAGCTCTGATTCTCAGTTAACTACTAGTCTAAGTCCTGCTGCTGCAGAGGACTGTAAGTCAGTGATGGGAAAGAAAAAGATTCTTTCTCCCTCTCCCTCTTTGTTATCAGGTTCTAAAGAAGTACTGGAGAACATGCCTTCTGTTACCCTAAGCAGGAGAAATCAACCTTCTCTAGAAAGACGGGGTTCAGGAGCTTTGTTGTTGGATCATATCGCTCAGACAAGACCAGGTTTTCTTCCACCGCTGAATGTGAATCCGCACCCCTCAATTCCAGATATTACTTTCATAAACAGGGTTTCTGGGATGGTTTCTTGTGGTCAAAACCACTTGATACCAGCAATACCTGCTTTCCCTAGAGAAAGCAAAACCACAAAAATGCTACTAAGGAGGCAGTCGTTACAGACAGAACAGATTAAGCAACTGGTGAATTTTTAACAGAGAGTTAAAACGTTGCAGAACCTTTACAATATGTACATATCCACTGCACTATCCGATTGTAATGATACCACAGCAGAGAGCAGGTCTGTGATGTAAGGCACTGTGCTTTGGAATGAGTTATATAGTTTGGAGCCTACATGAAGAGATGTGCTTAACTAATGACCCTGCTCTCTGCAAACTGAGAGCACGTATTACACTCTTCCCATCATGTTTTCAGCTTCAACACTCAAAACTTACCCGTGACAGGCTGAACCTGCAAAGGGTGTCGGACACTGCATTCCTCATCTTAGGTTGGAAACCCTACCATTTCAAAGTTTCCCCAAAGGTGTGTTATTTCTCCACCTAGAAAGGTGGTACACATGGAATTTGGGAACTTGATTGTGATGCTGGACATCAGCCTGATTGCAATATCCAGCAATCCCAGGGACAATCAGAGTGCAGAAAGGGTGGTCAGCAGGGTGGACAGATGATGTCTTTGGGTGTCACTGGCTTTACTACATGTAAACAAAGAGTACACAGAGCCGATAACATTCATGTTGCAGAGCTGGATTGCTTGCACAGCTGTGCCTGGGGAATTCCAGATAAAGACTTGTAGTTGCCTTCCTGCCTGCTGGAATTCAGTGTGATACTCAGAGCACTGGAGGGCTCATGCTCACCACACCATGCCTGGAAGCCAAGCCAAGAAACCGGCACAACAAGCAAGAAGTCTCAGATTGCCGGAATACTCTCATTTAAATAGAGGGAGGAGGGGGGAGGAGGGAGGCAGAGGCTGTATTTAAACTACGGCTCATTACTTTCTGTAGCTCCCGACTCCCCAAACCCCAGACCTCCAGATCACGTGCAAGCTCCCCAGTCACAATCTTGGATTTCTTTTCAAGATAAGCTACAGGCGGCACTGTCTTGCTCAGTGAGGACACTTCATAAACACACTTGGGAGCAAGGAAGAGCTCTGCCCCGCTCAGACAGACCTAAAAAAAATCTGACAGCTACAAGATTCACCTGGAAGTTGGAAGTCCTCCTTTTATCTAACTTGAAGCAGAGGACTGAATTTCTTACAGATGAGAAACAAGCCTTTGCTTCCATGCTATTGCATATTTTTAACTATTGGTATCTAGAGTCTGTTTTTCCTTCCCATTCAGTGTTTTGTGATTCCTAATATCTACCTTGTCTTTGTGCATATTCAACAGATGCCAGATTTCTGGCATTTTATAACTCATTTTCTAAAGACTGAAAAATACTGAATGTGGTTTTTTTGGTCATAATTTACAGAAATTAATTGTATCGAAATTGTGTCTGTGCAATGTGAATTTCTGTATCCTGAAATACTTATTCTAAAATACAGAGGATACTAGCTCCCTTCTTGCAGCTTCAGTCTAAGTTTACCCACTCAGATGTTGCCTGACAAAGAATTGTGGTGTTATTTAGCTTTGCCCTTAGCAGAAGACAATTTCCAGCGGATGACGAACACACAGTCTCAGTAAATATCTTTTTATATAAAAAAAAAGCTGTCCAAAAATTCATAATATGCATATTTTGAGGAAGGGAAGGTTTGTCATCTGGAAGATAAAGGAGAATGGTTTACATCTATAGGCAACAGGGCTGTACATCAAGCGCTGATCTGAAACTACAAATTTAAATCTTGAAATCAATTTTGCAACAAAATCTCTCCTGCCTCTAGTGATGACTGCTAAAAGGCAGATGACCTTACTGTTGATTCTCTGGCCAAGCTCTCAAAGGTATCTAGAATAAGCAAAGATACAAATCTGTATTGCAATTGCCAAGATAAATTCTTCCCCACAAAATGTAATTCCTGAAAGCTATGGTGTCCTTTGCCCTCCTCCTGCCACTGTTCTGCTAGCCTGAGATACGCAGGGTTCTGCTGACAGCTAGGAAGGTGCACAGTTAACAGTACTATGCCATCAAAAGTGACTTACATGGGTATGATCATCACACTTGTGCAGCTTCTCACCCCTCCAAAGCAATCAGTACCATTTTTTTAATTAGAGGTGGACTATTCATCCTCTGAAAGATGCTTGGTCATTCATGGATTGGCTGGCAAACTCTAGTTTCTGCACAAACACAAACAAGAAGTGTTCACTAAAAAAAACCCCACAATGCATGAGTTCACACATTAAACATCCAAAAATGAGAAAGTTCCAAAAGTGAAGTTATGTACACTTTAAGAACTTTTAAATACTGGAGGAAACATGGTGAATGTGATGGAGTACTTCATTCCATTCAGGTTCTGCTTCTTACTTTATGAGATGCTGCTGCTGGATCAGCATCTGGATATACCAGCTAGAAACAAGGATTACATGGACATCTTTTTATGGCAGAGAAATTATGTGGGACAACATATGTCTTTATTAAATTATTGACTGGTTACAGATGGGTCCGTACAAACATCACATACAGACGCAATATACTTTTCAAAGGTTTTTATGACATTATAAATGAAAACAGCAATTTGTAATCTGCTGACTTCATAATCAAGCCAAGTATTTCAAGCTAAAAATTATCTTTAAAAAAATACAAATTCTTTTTAAGAAAAAATAATCTAACAGATCAGGTGTTGTAACTGATATCTCTGCTGAAGGTATGAAGTGTTATTTCTGCAGTGTTGATTTAAAAATTACATACAAATATGGGATTAATGTTCCCTTAACTGAAACAGTAACCTTTTTATAAAATGCTCACACAATAGAGGAAAACGGCAAACGTCTCGAGAGGTGATGTTCTTCTGTAGTGTTGTCAGTATTTTGTGCTTAATTTTGATGCAGAAGAAATTTGAAAGTTTAACATTAATGTTTATTGTTGCATCAGTGTTACACGTGACCTCCAAAGGAAAAACAATTCAGGTTTGTTCTCTTGATGTTGCTATGATGCGTAAATAAAAGTTATTTTTTCCCCTCACTTCAATATATATGGAAATACACGTCCTTTTCTTCACCACTTAGGAGACACTGAGTCACTATCAAAGGTACTGGCTCTTAGGTGTTTCTCTGCTTGTCTGTAGACAGGAAAATGTGAACAATTAATTACAGTTAATCCAACATAGCTAAATTTGTGTGTATTGTGTGACGGAGGCTCTTCGCATCGGTAAGTGGCTTACTCTGGTTCCGCTTCGGTGGAGATACAATTCTGTCATCTTTGAAGTCTTAATCCTTGTCATTTTCCAGTCATCTAGAATGTCTTTTTAAGCAAAGAATGCGAGGCAATATCTGAATTTCTAATGCTAAATTTTCTTCCCCCTTATCACGTTAAATAGGAACAACACTGACAGGTGGCTGAGGATGCCTGCCTTTTGGGCCACAAGGTTCAAGATGCCCCCCCCTTGCTTTCTAAGCTTTCCCTCGGAGAGGAGCCTAGGTGTGGTGGGATTCATCTCTAGTCCCAGACCTGGTTCATGGTTTATATGTAAAGGATTATGGGATATGTGTGCATGTATGTCTTAGCCTCTGGTCAGAAATCAGTTACCTGTGAGACTGACACCCACAGGGTCAATACCTGTGGCCTGTGAACCCAGGGCAGAGGCCACTGCAGACAGATTAAAACAAGTTCCCAGTTACCATTGTTGCATTAGCGGTAGGAGACTATAACCAGTTAACAATGATTGTGTATATATATATATATAAAAATATATACAAATGTAACAAGTAACAATAAAAACTCAAGTGAGTAGTTATTTTCCTGGGGAAACAAAGTGTCCCTTCTTGGGGGAGGAGATACAGGGGAGAGACATCCAGGTCCACCAACTCATCCCTCAGGTAAGGTGATCATTTTTCCTTCCTTACCCCAAAATTAAGCCTCAGAAATAAAGGATGTGGCTTTGGGCCCTGTAAATGAGGCTCTGGTCCTAAAAATGAGGCTTTGAAACACAGAACGGCTTTGGAAAGTGAAAGCGAGATTTTGGGCCCTATGAATTAGGTTTGGACAGTTAAAGAAAAGCTTTGGGCCCTAAAAAGAGACATTTCAACCCAGTAAGTGACATTTTTGACCCTCAAACTGTAGCTTCAGACCAAATATAGAGATTTTGACTCTAAAAATGAGGGGTTAGGCCCTAAAAACGAAGCTTTGGACATTGAAAATGAGCCTTTGGATCCCTGTTGCGCTGGAAGCTGGAGTACCCACCGGTGGCCCTGCTCACCGGGGATTGTCACCCTCTGGCAGCTCCAGATTATGGAAGATGACAATGGCTGAATATGGTCAATTAGACCCAAACCTCTCTCCCTTGTTGAATGGCACCTCCAGCAAGAGTCTACCTGCTGGGGCTGGAGCTCTAAAATGAGGCTCTGGAGAACAACAGTGAGGCTTTGGGCCCTTAAGTGACACTTGAGACCCTAAAATTGAGTTCTGGACTTCAGACAAAACTTTGATCTCTCTCATGAAGATCTGGAAACAAATAATGCTGCTTTGGACCAGGAAAACCCCTTTGGTGCTGGCCCCACCCCCACCTGGGCTGAGGCTGATGCACTTGCAGGGACAGGCAGCTGTTTGTGGCATCATGGAGTGGTGGATCGTGACCTCACATCCAGGCTTCTCCTGGAGCTGCAGGGTGTTTTGGGGTCTGCTGTCAGCAGCTCTCAGTCAGGGGGTCAGTTACCACCACTGCGGAAGCAGGGGCGAGCTGTGCAGAGAAACATCTCTTGTCAACCGTGTTACCCAAGTGAAGTGCAAGCAAGCCACGCTTACTGATGCCTTTGTGGGTTGCTCAGTGCTTTCTGACTCTCTTGTTGCAGACATCGATTTACTGTTACTGACTGAAGCACTGTGACCCCTGGGCTCTTGCACTTGCTGTCCACAGTGAAAGCTAGTTTTCTCTCTTCTGACTGTCTGACACAAGATATTGTGGCCTAGGGAGATGTTGTATTGTGACAAGTCATACTGGAGGCGTACTGGAGAGCCTGCTGAGACCTCAGGGCTCTTGCTCATCCTTCATTCAAAGTGCATTTTGCAGTTCCTGGAGAGAAAGGCAGATTGCCTCCCTCTCCCTGTGTCGGGACACCAGCTGTCCGGACAGTGCTGTAAGCACAGGACCAGGCACGGCCTCTCCTGTAGAGCCTGTTTGAGCCCTGTGTCATTGACCCCTCTCTATCTCCTTACCAGGGAATGGGAGGACAGAGCCAGCTATGACAATTTTTGTTCATGCAAGGAGAATCTGCCAGCTGGGGAGACGCTCCTGGCTCCCTTGATGCTGGTGAGGATATGCAGAGAGACTTGGACTTGGGATGGGTTGCTGTGCTTCAAATGGTGGAAACAGCAGTGCTCTGCAGCTTCTGCAGGAGAACTTTAGAGATGTTCTGACAAATGCAAGGTGGTTTGGATGGAAAAGTGCAGAATCCAGGCCCATGCCTTCCTTGGCAAACAGATCCAGATCCAGTTGTTATCAGTGGAAGTCTTCCTGAAGATATTACTTGTGCTTGTCCAAGGGGGATCAGCAAGTTGGGTGCCTCATTTTCAGGAGCATCCATGTGGTGTTTAGTACAACAGCACCCTGATTCCCAACTAATGCTTCCTCTTGAGAGCTATGGTTTCCCTGTGCAGTACATCACAGCTTCAAGCAGGGAAGCTGAGCAAAACCAGGAGCTGAGATGTCCTTGGACTGCCCTTTGTCAAAGTGATTGGTGAAGGAGGGTGTTTAGTCTGGTCTCTGCAGGGCTGGCAGAAGAGAATTTAGAGAGGATAGCGCTCTCTTTTGCTGCTTTGATACTTGGGTCTAGGAGTCCAATCCCAAATTAGGGTAGTTCTGAAAGACAGTGACTGCTGTTTTCCAGACTTTTCATTCTGCATGTCTTCCTACCTGTTATCCCAGTGACTTACGCACTCCTGATGTCAAAAGGGAAAAAGTGCCCTGGTCAAGCAGGGAGTGGTTTCTGCTGTGAAATGAGATAAAACATTTCTTTATAGTCCGCATCCCACACTCCCAATCTTCCCTTTTCTGAGAGACACCCCTGTTCTTCCATGTAGTAGAATAGGACTGGTTAACCATGAAAGGAGAAACCTCTTTTGCTCTGGCAGTTTTCTTGGGTGACTCCATCTAGGAAAACGATGTTTGAGCTGTGCAGAAACTGGGGGATGTAAAGCAGGAGGAAGCTGATGACACTCAGCTCCACTAAATTCTAGATCTGCTTGTTATTCACAGCAGGGAAGAAGTCTGTCTGCTGAGTGTGACCAGTGTGAACCCACTTGTCTTGTTGATTTCTTTCTGTAGGGTGTAGGGAAGGCAATCCCTAAACCAACAGAGCTGTGTTTGTGCAATTTTTAGTTGCAGTAGACAGTTCTCTACTTAAATGCTTTGTCATGGTGTTGGCTTAATGTGCACTTCTGGTGACCCTCACTTGAATTGTCTAATTGCTTGCAGTTCATTTGGACGATTCCAGTAGTGCTTGCTATCTCTGAGTAAAACGGGTTTCTTTCCAAAACCACGAAGTTTCTTCCTCTCACTTCTTTGCACAATTAAAATAAAGATTTAGATGCATGCCAAAATATCCTGAAACATGGGATAGGATGGGATGGCATGGGATGGCATGGGATGGCATGGCATGGATTGAAGAGCTGAGCTACCTGTTCTTACTGCCCAGGTGGACTTGGGGTCAGTTGTTGCTACCTCCAGGTCCTTGACTTGTGATACTGGGCTCCAGCACTGGCCAGCATGGGTAACGTGCTGCACAGAGAGAGTTACCTACGACAAAGGGTCTGCAGAGGGAGCACTCTGCGCAGGAGTGGAGCGGTTGCTGAAGCAAGGGGAGCAAGAAGACAGACGGCAGTTAGCAGGGTGAGTGGTGCACATTCCATGAGCTGGGCTTTCCCGGAAGGAGCACTCCAAGAGACAGAGGAAGTCTCCAAGACATGGGGTTGCTGGGAACTTCTGATCCTCTGCTCCAATCCTGAAGAAGGCGGCAACTCGGAGGACACCAGCAGGAATCTTTGCCTCAAAGAGCAATTGGTTGCTGTGTCCACAAGTACTTGATGTCTGACCAGAGCTCAGAGATGTTTCCACTCCACTACCCAGATAGGGAAACAGAGGAACAGAGAAGGGTCAGCATCTACCTTGTGTCACTCAGAGGTGCAGTGGGAGGACTCGAGTGCACTCTCTTCTTCCTGGCTCTCTGCTTCAATGTTAACTCTGCCCAGTGAGTTGCTAAGAGGTTTTATTTCGCCTGTAGTTTGTGGTGCTCTTTTGTAAGTGAATTGATTTTGAATCATAGCTGAAAAAACCCGCAGAGAGCAAACAGCATAAAAGCCCGAACTCTCAAATACTATGGGAAATCAAGTTTTACTTAACTTATTAAAGCAAGAAAGATGATAATTAGTAGTAATTAAAACCAAGTTAACAATAACAGCTTTAAAGGCAATGTATCTAGTCATTACTACAAGAGAATAAGTACAGTAAGGAAGACAGATACATCACCAGTTGCCCTATCATCATCATCCATATTCACAGTTGCTGGGGAGCCCCTTTTGTGCAGTGAAGACTTGGAGAGCCTGTCCCTGGACAATTGGTTGGCCCTATGCAGTGCGTCCGCTTGTAGGTGGGATCTACAGAGATGGCTGCAAGAGGCTGCAGCTTTTACATTGTTAAATAAAAGACTCAAATCATTCTAAAAACACAAGAGCTCTGGTCTCAGCGGCTCATTGCCCCCCTCCCCTGGAGCGTGGCCAAGACTCCAGAAAGCTGGGAAAGAAGGCAGTTGGATTTCTCTCATTTCAAGTGTAGCTCTTTCTCCCTTTTGGCGCAGCCCAACTCTACTGGGAAGGTGATGCGTTTCCTCATGTTCAGTGTATTGAGACTAGCACAGCACATTTTTACTGATAATACAACTGTGATGAGTTACAGATTAAACAGTACACACAGCAATGCAATACAAATAATCTGTGGGTTACTCCTTGCTTGAGTCCTGTTGATGATACCCTGCCACTTCAAGCTGTTAGCAATTGTGCGTTGGTAAAGCAACATTAGAAAAGATAATTTGAGGACAGAACCAGTTGAGGATCTCCCTAGTGCAGTGACGTCCAGTATGATCATAGAAAACTACCAGTCATGTTAATTGCACTTGTGTTAACTGTATTATCATCGGTTTGGTTGCTATTAGGTTTACAAGTATTTTAGCTGCAAACTATTAGGTCTCACATAGCAAGTTTTAGTGACTCTCTAGATGCTTTATAAAACGTGTATACATTGTTAATCCTGATGTTTGACTGGTTTAGTTGTTTACCTACAGCAGCTCAGTGGGTACTCTTCCTTTATTTCTTGTTTTCAGACATTGTTCGGAGTACACTGGTTGGATGTTGCACATATACCAACTTTAAACAGTTTGAACAGTTGAGCAGAAGGAACACAGCTGGGGAGGAATCAGGGTAATCTTTTGACTGAGATCTGCCCTCAACAGCCTGAACCTTTACCAACACATAACGCTGCAGTGTAGTTGAGTTATGACAACCTGAAGTGTCTGACAGTGCCATCATGCTTGAGGTCTCCCATTGGGCTACAATTGGGCTCAGGGGGTTCAGCTGCAGCAAGCCCCTCTGTAATGCCATCATTAAGGGTGCGTGCAGCTTTCTGTCTGCATCTCTTAGTATCAACTTTTTGTCTTTCTGAAAAGCTGTGGTGAAACTGGAGTCATTTAGCCAGATTATAAGAGAGCCATAACTCATCAAGCCAGATTTTTCCAAGTGTCATGGCCTCCTATTCATCAACAAACCCACAAAAATAAGCAGACCTTAGCGTGGCCAATTCCACCCCTTTCCCCTTCCCAGTGTAGCTATGGCACCTCTTTTTCTTGGTAATAATTGCATTTCTCTCTTTTGTTTGCTGATGATGGCTGGAGAGGTAGATCTGCATAATTTCTAGTGATGACTGCTTCTTTAGTGAATGTTTAGTATATAACCAACAGCGCTAAAAACTGGGCTTTGGGTGCCCCAATTGCTAGTTTGGCCACATACTTGGAAAAATCACAGCTCTTTGTTTTTAACAAAATTGCTAACCCTTCCATAGGGAGTTTTTATGCATAAAGCATGCTTAAATTCAGCACAGTAATCATACTCCGAAGTGGCAGCAGTAACTAGCAACAAGCACACATCTTCAAGACTTTGAAGTACAAGCTTGAAATAGGAAACCCATGATTTTCAGGGACTGAGAAGACATTGTATCGCTCTGAAAGACTATTGGTGAATCTGTGTAACTATTCGGCATTTGTCAGAGGTCTGTAGAAAGTAAGCTGGAAAAAGGCATTAAAAGCCTGCCTTGTTCCACATTGCTAAATTCTGGAATAGGAGTCAGTGTCTTCTCTCAACTCAACTGCCAAACGAGTTGTTTTGAAACTAGGGCAACTGCTACAGTATTGATTTTTCAACTTGGATATCTGAGTATCCATACAATCCAGTGGGACCTGATCTGAACCAAGTTAAAGCTGTCTTGGTCTCATCTCATACTCATTTTTCATGAATATGCTCCTGAGGAGGTGCAGACCCAAGTATATTTGAAATTACAGGAAGGATAAGGTGCTCCTGCCACAACTTTGTTTCCTGCAGTACAACAACAACAGAACAGAGGTAAATGTGCACAAACTCAAGTGCATAAACTGTGTAGCTAAATGTTGAGCTGTAATGTCTTAGGGGGAAAGTTCCAAGATCTATTATGTGTTTAGTTTTACTTCCTCTGACAATAGCCAACTGACAAGAACAGGACCGGTGAGAAGCACTTTTGAAAAAATTATTCAATAGATCACTTTAATGCTATTTGACACTCTCATTGATATGGGTTCTGCACCAAAAGGAAAAAGTAATCTCAAATCAGTCTCTTCTGGCTTGAAATAAATTAATCCTATATTTAAGGGCAGTAGAAGATGACTGACCACACTTCACCAACAGTAAAAGGGAAAGAAGTAAAGTATATGCAGGTTCCTTTTCCCTTTCCAGGTAAAAATTTTGGGTTGTTTCCGAAACTATATGTTACATCTTTCTTTCCTCAGACGCTTCTAAATCACTCCTGTCATTTCTATTTGAAGGGCGGATCTCTTCTGTTCCCCACTTTATAATTGGGATAACATTGCTGAGGGAATCAAAACAGACTCTTCCACTACCTAGAGACATGTAGTAGGATGGGCTGTAGCAGACACTCATTCTTGTACCTGCTTGCAGCCACACAAGCTTAACAGCTGTCAGCACTTCCTTTTGGCTTATCAGGAGAGTGATTCAATGTTAATTTGGCATTGGCTTTAAGAGGGTGCTCATGAGCACTTCAGTAATTTGGGGCTTCTATCCTGTTATCCTGTTCACACCTGTTACATGTCACTGCAATGCAGAGGGCAAAGAGCACAGACATTTGAGCACAAAAGATTATTAAAGAGAATAATGCATTTTTTGTGTGGTGTTTTCAGGTGAAACAGGATTTAAACAAATTGCTATGAACACTGTAGTTGATAATTCTCCTCTATTACAATTTATAACCCGGTGACTATTAAATACTGCTATAGTAAGGGCAAGGCCAAAAGTAATGTAAAACAGACAATGTGAAAATTATTCTGTTATTACTACTATTACCTGACACCACTTTAAGGAAAACTGAAAAAGAGTAGAGGAGGAGTCAGACAGCGTTTTAGAGATACACAACAGGAGAAGGCCCAAGAAAAGTGAGCTACCACCTCCACTGACCTGGGGGCACTGTTCCAAAGCACCCTGGACAGGGGGAAAGGTGTTAAGAGGCATCAAGAGCCACAAACAATTTGATTTTGCTCTAATGAGTACAGCTGTAACAGAATTTAAAGAATTAAGGGAGAAATTTCTCTCTTCAAAACTAAACAATACCTATAAATAGAAAGATTACACCTGTCCCCTTAAGAAAAGACAAATATAGACTTTAATAGCAGCACTAATTCCAGGCTTATGGTGGATAAACACTTACTTTCTTCTACTAAACTTTGGATGAAAGCAACACAGAAATGCAAACATGTATCACACTTTCAAAGCTGTTTGGGTTTACGTTTTCCTTACCTCTGTGGTACCACTAACCACAGCAACAAATTAGGTTGATTTGCATGGATGAAACCCATATACGGAGAAATGATGAAATATTAAACAGTCTATTCAGACAACCACACAGGAGTACTTTTTCCCCCAGCATAACTGCAATTTAAGGAGAAATCTGGACACTACACCATTTATCTCCTACAGAATACAAGGGACAAGAGGGATGTATGCTTGATTGTTCTATTTCCTCCTCCATAAATTATGAAAATATCTTTCAAAAAGGAAACCAAAATAGCCTTTTGTACAACATATGTTCAACTTACAAACACATAAAAATCTGTTGCAGAGCACAAAACAGTATTAATACAGTAGGAGTTTTATTTACATCATCAGCATGGGCTATCAAACTTTCTGTGTGTACTCTTAAGCCTCTTCTTTCAGAAGGGCTAAGCTTCTAACAGCCATCTTCCTGAAAGAATGAATTTTAATAAAACCTAATGCTGACAACTTATCAAATGAGTATTCAGGAAACAGACTGTTCAACTGCTAAGTAAATTAAAATGTGTAAAACATAAAAATAACTTAAGAGTAACAATGCTTATCTAGAGTCTTTGTCAAACTAATTTCAGTCATTTTTTATTATCCCCTTTTTATCAATACAGATTATTTCATGGCTCAGGAGAGGCAGGGAGTTGCTTGTAAGTTGGTATTCAGCTGAGGTCTGACTCTGCAAAGTTGAGAGGAAGCTGAAGAAACTTGTCTTGATGCTGACGCAGTGTGTTTAGACTTGGCCTCCTAGCCAGCCTAAGTAGCAGAAGTGGTACTTTTGTGCAGACCATATTCTTCCCAGGAAAGGCCTTTTTAGCATACCTACTCAGACAGGCCAGTGGTTGATACTGTGTTGTACTCAGTCACTATCGTACTCCTCTATTTTTAATTCATCTTCCTCCATGACTGCTTGAGCTGCAACAGGCTGAGGCTGACTGCAAGGTAGTTCACTTCCATTGCACTGGCTAGAAGACAGCGGGAATCCATCCAATTCATTCTCATTCACTCCGTTTTTCTCCATCTGTAGAGCCAAGTCCATAGCATGCACATCGGCACGGTCCCCCTCAGAGCCAACAAATAAGTCTGGTATCCCAGGATCTTTATCAGTAAGTGTTTCAAGTGTTAACCTGTGAAATTGTCATTGGAACAGTAAGTTACCTTAAAAAAAACAACAGACACCTCCTGCTCTCTCACACAGAAGCTGCAACAGAAAAGACTGCCTGTGTACCTCACAGGTCACCCCTCTTCATTGGTGCTTAATTAACAGTTCTCATATTTTCAGAGAATCGGAGAATGGTTTGGGTTGGAAGGAACTTTAAAAGATTGTCCAGTTCCAACCCTTCTGCTATGGGCAGGGACACCTCCCACCAGACCAGGCTGCTCAGAGCCTCATCCAGCCTGGCCTTGAACACTGCCAGGGATGGGGCAACCTGTGCCAGTGCCTCACTATCCTGGTAGAAAAATATTTCTTGCTAATATCCAATCTAAATCTCCCCTCTTTCAGTTTAGAACTGTTCCACCTAATCTTATCTCTGCATTCCCTGTTGAAGAGCCCCTCTCCAGCTTTCCTGCAGGTCCCCTTTAAGTACTGGAAGGCTGCTTTAAGTTCCCTCCAGAGCCTTCTCTTCTCCAGGCTCAATAAGCCCAGTTCTCTTTCTGACCTTCATACACACACAGTTAATTCCAACTATCCACGTTATATCACTACCTTCAGAATTACGTTTTCACAGCTCTGTTCGTGTCTTCCTGGTACAGGTACTTGTGCACAGAACCCAACACTGTACAGCTTCCATGACAGCCTAGAGAAGACACCACAGCTCCTCTCAGGGACCCGACTGCCCTACACAGCCTCAAACCACAGCAACAGCAACAAACCAAATCACATTTGTGCTCTGCCTCAGTACACATCGCTGCCTGTAGTTTCTTCCTTATCATGACGGTGTGTTTGCTCAGCTCTCATCAAGTACCTGAACTGCTAACAGTTCACTGACAACAGTCCATGGGACATTAAGATCCTTTCCAAGCAAAATCAAAATCCTTTGGGAAGAAGCAGTTTAACTTGAAACAGGAAAATTTTTAAAAAAGGAGCAGAAAGGAAATCTTATGTTGTAATTTCTTTTACTTCTCAGAAGACTTCTGTTTTTCTAGTGTCTCTATTATCAGTATGTTACAACGCTCTTCAATTACTTTTTCCCACTTTATATGGGAATAATAAAACCTTACAACCACTGACAAATCTCATTCTGACACCAATTTCAGTCGATCAAATACCACACACTCTCCTCAATGTCATTTTCCTACTATAGTACCCCTTTATATAATATAATGTAAAATAAAAAAAAAAATTCTAATTTCCATTTAAACAGCTGCACATAAATTATTTTAAGGACTGCTTAATAACACCAAATAAATTCTTTTCTATTAGGATTCCTGAAGGAAGCAAAAACTTAATAAAATAGCTGTATTTCTCTCTACTTCCTTTCCAAAACAAGAAAGGATTACTCTGTTTTCAAGAGAAAGTTAACCGTCAGGTAAAACTAAACTACAAACCCCCAACTTCTTAATGCAGCTACAAAATGTTTATCAATATTTAAAAGGTATGCTGCAGACAAAATTAGTGGCATTAATCTCTAAAGTTGCAAACATTTTGACTTAGATTAGGGAAACTGCATAGAAATATGCCCATTAGAGACATTTTCCTTTCCTCCTGACTAGCAAACAAAATGGTTTTTAATACAACTGTTGGGGAACTCGGTGGTTCTTGGGTAATACGGCCTCCACCTCACAGGCCAGTACTTCATAGTTAAACTCAGGACAGCAAATCAGCAAAACCACAGTGATAAGTGTAAGATGTTTTCCTCCAATGCCCTAACAAACTCCCTCTCTCATTTAAGACATGGAAGAGTCTCATTCCAACTGTGATCTCAATTCTGTACTAGAAAAAGACCATCACAATTAAGCCTCTCTTTTTTTTGTTTCAGAGAAATCAAAGTTACAGAAATGGATGTGGATCTCTACTAGTATAAACAATGCCTATGATTCAGAAGGCTTTCTAAAGTCACAATGTAACATGTCTTGCCATGTCACAGATTGCGTAGGGCTCCAGGGTTAAGTAAAGCACTGCATCCTTGCAGCTGAAATAAAAAGTATTTTTTCTATAATTAATACATACAACAGAGGAATTGCAGAGGCTGTAGTTTGATTAAAAAATGCATTCTAAACAAAGGCTTACCCAAGAAGTCCAGTAGGCAAAAATTCCACAAAATAAGAAACAGTGCTACTATCTAATTTCAGAGCAGTCACTTGTTAAATTATTTTGTAGTTCCATAGATACCTAACTGCTTCAAAGGAAATACTTCCCCATTACACTTTTCTTCTTGTATCTCTAACATGCACGTGAACATAGAATGTTCTATCAAACTTCCAGATTAATGTTTTATGTAATGATAAATTATAGGCAAAGCACACTCTGCTCTTTATATCAGTTCAGTGTTATTCTCACAGAAATGTTTGATTGTAAAAAAATATTTTATTCAGACCATGCACTAGAGAAACATAGATATTAATGCTGTCCTAAACATATTTGATACAATAGAAAAGAGAGCTAAACTTGGAATAAACCAAGACTATAGTTAAAATGTTTTTACTAACATTGTAATGATAAATAGATCTGAACTGGAAAAAGTTTTCACAGGCAAAATATGCTGCAAGTAAGGGAAAATGGCACTTCACAGATGTAGATTTAAGATGTTTCTTTAAGAAAGGGTTCTTTTCCTTAATATATTAAGAAAGAAACAAAGTCTTATTTTCTTTTAGAAAGACAGAAGTCAAGTTTACCTCCCAAAATGTCTTTTCAGTGGTAGCCTTCCAACATCTTGGATAAATGCAATCTGAGCTGAGAACAAAAAATCACCAGTATCACATTGGGTAGATGACAATGCACACACAATTAAACATACCGGAAAATAAGTAATTCATAGGTTTATTCAAGTATTCCTGTATAGATCTGCAATATGTTGGATATAAAAAAACCCCATGCACCAGCAAACGTACATTAGCTTTTTTTCCAAACTGTTTACCACAGTACCATAACATATTTACACATTGCCTACACATAACCCTCCTCGACATTCACCAACTGCGTATTTATGATGCAGAGTTATTACTCTATAGCCCACAAAACTAATTCAACCAAGACCTTTACATCAGGATAAGACACGTAGACTTTCATTAGAAGTAATTAACACAGCGTAAGCGACCCAGCTATCTATCAGTAATTTTTGGATTATGTACCGAAGTACAAATTTTCCACATTAACTGTCTTCTACTGGATTACCTCAGGTTATACATTTTTACTCACACACTGCAAGCTTGAATTTTGTTTATTTTACCTGGGACAGCCTTTTTAAAGCCTTTTAAGCAGGTTGATGTTTCTGGAAAAGGGCCATTAAGCAACGAAGATCTAGGTGATATTCCCTACTATGTTTCCAGAAGTCTTACCAACAAGTCCTCTAGCAGGTTTTAAAGAAGTCCTAAGCCTAAAGGAACAATTTAATTGTAAAGTTTGATAAATAATTAATGGATAGGAAATGGTGAGAGGGGTATGAGGTAACAGTTAACTCCTGCAAAAGAAAAATGTTGCCAATACAGTTCTGCAGAGACCTGTGATAGGACCTGGTCTATCTAGTATATTCTCAAATGGGGCTCTGTGAAAAATGGGGGTGAAGAGTGAGATGAGCAAGTTTGCCAATGCCACCCAGTTAGACAAGCTAGTAAGGTGTAGGCAGACAGAAAAACTGTGCAAGGACCTTAAGAGACTGAGTGAGCAGGCAACATGATGAAATACAAAAGTACACAGATACTAGAAATCCATGCAGTAAAAAAAAAAAGGAAAAATTATTTCAAATACTCCAACATGAGGTCCCATCTTACACATTTATAAAGCAACATACATCTCCCATTTCTGCCAAAAGAAATACTTATTTTAATTCTCTCAGTTATGTAAGTTTTAAAAGTGTTCTCGATGCTGTTTTCAAACCTAACAGGATATCTTTAAGCTTGGCTATGTTACTACAAACAGTTTTTGGATTAACAGTCGCACACATTTACCATAATAATTTTTCCTACTGAGGCAAAAGTCCAGATAGTATTGACATTTTGGGTTACAAAATTTTTCAGTATGCTTTAGTTACACAAAAAGAGTCCAAGATGAAGAGTTACACTCATCTTACCTTGGTTTCTCATTGGATTTGCTAATACAGCAAGATAAGGCAATAGCTCTGTCTGAAGACACTCGGGTGGTAAACAGAAGTTTGAAAAGAGAGATTTTGCAGCAAGGCAGTTTTCCTGATACTGTAAGAGTTGGGGGAAAATAAGTAGAAAACCTGGAAAATCATAATTTATGTAGATATTCTGTATTGTAAGAGATAGACTACACACAGGGAAGTGAAATATGAGGCCAGAAAAAAAATAAGCAGTTAGGTCATAAAAATGGTAAATTCCTTCATTTTTGCCTGTTCAGGGGCATTAAAGTTTCCACAAAATATTTAGCCCTTAATTATAGAATTTCCCACCCATCCAGGTCATTATTTTTTGACAGATGAGGCAAAAGAAGTATTAGTTCAAATGCAAAAAATTGCCAGCAGCTTTGGTGTCTCATGAGCAATCTATTTCTGATAAACACATAAAACAATTTTTTAAAACTTATACAACAGCATAATGCGATTTAAACTGCACAAAACCTTAAACTTACTTTTTGGAATACTTTACAGTATTTCAACACTAATTGTGTCTCCATTACCTTAGGATTGAGACTCTCCCAGCTGGCTGTATGCCAACTTGGACACAGGAAGGGGCCTCCAATTTATTTTCCCATTCAAGGAATAATACAAGAGGTAATTCTTCAAGCAAGTGTTATTTAGAAAGACCTTATATCCAAATAGGGTATTTAACAAGTTTAGCACTCTGAGCAAGACTCATCTACACTACGCAACTGTCATACATTACCAAAAAAAAAGAGAATCTTAAAAGACACAAACCAAAACAGAAAACATCAAGCACTTACCTTTTTATTGATTAAGAACCACTGGGGTTTATGTAAAGGCCGGAATCCCATTCCTCCTTGCTGGTGGGCAAAGGCTCTGGATGTATTTGAATGTATAACTCCTCGAGTAGCTACAGATGCACTGTATTTTTCCATCACAAGTCGTGTCTAAGAGAGAAATTGTTTATGATATGAACTCAAGGTCTCTGTATAGTGTGTCTCATTTGAACTAAAACACACTCTGTAATTGCAGTGACACAACACGCCTGGAGTACCTTTGGATTACTGTGAAACTTTGACTCAAAGCAGCTGAATGGAAAAGCTACGTCAACCACCTCAGGGAAAAGGCAGATTCCAACACATTTTTAGCATAAACATGTTCTACTTAACAATACTTTATGGAATATTTTACAAATACTATAACTCACTATGACAGAAGCTCAACAAAAAGCTAGCCCTGTATCTCTTCTATAGTTGAGGTACTTTAGCATTCACTAACAATTCATTGTTACACATACTGTAAGTTTGAAGTGATAACGCTTAATTCTTAATGAAAAAAAAATGCTTTCTGCCATTTATAAACACTTAAGAGAAAAATTTAGAAGCTCAAAGTCAGAGTACATTTGTAGAAAAAGATGACACTTACGCTCCAGTTACTACAAAAGACATCAGCGGTGCTCAAATATTCACTGGCTCTCACTACATCATCTATATCAGAAAAAAAGTCTACATAGTTCTGGTGAAGGTACAAATTAAACATGCTTCCACACATATGTGATTTTTCCACAATATCCTAAGAAAAAGAAAAGTTCTAGTTTTACACAGTGTTTAAGAAAAAGCATCCAACAAAAGTTATTATATATTCAGATGGCTGGGAAGCTGGCACACGTGATCTACAAAGTGATGCTCGTATCAGTTTGCTCCCAGGGAAGGCTAACAGCAGGGATGGAGAGGCAGAAGCCATCGCTGTCTGCAGCTCTCTGAATGGATAGTGAACTCGGACCCCTCTGGGCAATGCACAGCGAATGGATGAGAGGTGACAGTCACAGGCTGCAGCAAGTCCACCTTCCACTACAAGTCCACCAGTGAGGTGAATCTCTGTCCCTGGAGATACTCAGAACTCCATAGATCAAGAGCCTGGGAACCTAATCTACCTTTGAGGTTAGCCTCCAGGTGTCCCTTCCAAATAAATTATTCTGCAACTTAGAGTACACATACATTAAGACCAGTGACAAAACCACTGTGCTTGACAATTTGCATCGATCACTTAGGCTTGTTTTAGTTTGTTTTTTTCAGACCAAATTGGAATCAAGTAGTTATTGCACATGTACCTCGGGATGAATAAGCAAGGTGTCTCGACGGTACGCTGATAAGTGAGCAGGCAGCTGAGGAAATTCTGATTCTGACACTGGTTCTCCTACAAAGGATTTCACAATCTTTAGACTTTTACTATCAGAAATGTCATTACATTTCTGCACATCATCAAAAAAGCCCTTTTAGATTAAATGTGCAAAATTAAAATAAAAATTAGATAGGAGCAAGAACAAAGATGTGTAACTGCATGAGTAGCAGTTTTCACATATATTGAGCATAATTTTTAGCAACTGTCAGTTCTATTAGCAACTAGATTACAACATTTTCAGTTCCCAGAAAGTTCTCAATGTAAGCCTAAGTATTTAATTTCTTATTTCATTTAATTATGCTGTCAATACTATAGAGCTAACAACACAATTATTTCCATTACACTTCATAAAACAAAGTTCATTGAATTATTTTCATATTCCCTCATCTGACTATTTCTCCTCAGCTGATTTTGGAAATGTGAATCACTCCTGAAACTTCTACAGCTAACACGGATCTTGATTTAGTTAAGTGCAGATAGTGCAAGTTTAATAAGTACCAAATGTTTATGAATTATAGTTTTTAAATGTTAAAAAAACAGTACTGTAATCACACATAGGGAACAGATAGGTTCCATAAATTTAGAGAAACTGAGTGTATGAAAACTAGAACTTTACGTGATAGCAAAGCAGAAAGTATTTTGGAGAGGTGGAAAAGCAGATGTGGTATGACAGAGAAGTGGAAGAAGTTTTCAGGTCAGAAAGGAGAGCGCACATGTCTGTTAAAGCCAAACAAACAGCTGAGGTAAGCACCAGGGAGGACAGGATAGCAGAAGGAATCAAACCCATAACACACAGAAATAAGGGAGGCAATAGCTATGTCTGCAACCGTTAAGAACATCCACGAATGCAAAACATAACTATACAACAATGTATAATTCTGCACAAAAGCAAAATCTGCTTTTGTAAAAAGCAACAAATCTGCTGGCTCTCTAACTAGCTCTGTGTGCCTGACAGCACACACACCTAATGCAACCAGAGTTACATAATTTTACTACATACATGTAGTATGCCTTAACAAAAGCTTAATTTACCTAATAGATACAGTCAGCTGCAACCTCAGTTACCACAACTTTTATTACTGTTTTTACACAGTTATTAAGGACCAGATATCCAAATTAGAAGTTACCCTAAGCTTTACTTTAGCCATCTAGCTATTAGCAGCCGACATGCTTTGCGCATTGAAAGGAAAAGTAAGTCAAAGTCTTCTTACTTTTGCAGTAAATTATTTTCCCCAGAGCATGGAAAAGAAAGATAGAAGCATCCTTGCCACCGATAGCTTGCACCTCCTGGACTTCTGAAGTATGAGATTTACTTTTCTTTCTTACTGTAGATACCGTTGCTGCTTCGCATCTTAGAGTGGTGCTCCTTTTCTTTCTTGACCAAAACTCCTTCTCCAATGAGCAGTCTATCAATAAAAGCAAAAAATCCAATCAAGATAAAGTACATGAATCTAAAAATATTTTGTTACATTGCTACTGCTAATGCTACAAACAAAAAAGGTTCTACAAACATGAACACTAAGAAGCCCATTTATTAGGATTACAACCCAGTCACCTACACTAGCATGCTTCATTCCATTTCTGTCCCTTAACCCACAGCTACAGTGCTGAGTACTTTTTTGAATAAAAAAAAGTCTGTCTCTAATAAAAGACAGCATTCTTGCTTATTCATCCTAGTTCTGATGCATTCACAACTTGCTTTTCTTAAAAACTTCTTTATGAAGTACAAACACAAATATATGTAAACTGTATTTCAACTACATTCTGTTGACTTACCAATTTATCTTCTATTTGCATTATCTGTATAACACCCTCACCGAAAGGTAAGACAAAGAAAACCTTCCATTTAGGTGATCCTTCCAACAGCCTATTAATTTCCTCAATGTTTTGAGCTCTAAGAAATAAAGAAACCTTCTAATCTAATTCAAAACTCAAAAAATTTCACCCACTATTTTAGTGACAGGTGAATGTCCCTTATTGAGCTAAGAGAACTTATCCTTTAAACATTTATCTTTTTTTCTCCCACAGTTATAGTGGATCCATTTTACCCATTAATTCTACTACAAAGTGAATGCATCACTTGTGTTTATACATATACACAAGTGAAAAAAGAAATTATATATATGCAAAAACTAATACTGCATTCTCAGGAGAACAAGAAGGAGGTTGAGGTGTCTCCAACATTTACAAAGTATCACTGGCTGCCAATAATCTACCTGAGTGAAATACCTGTGAAAAACTAAAAATATTTGGTCAAACTGAAGGCAGCTTTTCTCAATCTGTCAGAGAAAACAAGAAAGGAGAATGTTCAGTGTGGTATGACATGAGTACATGATTTGGAGATGTCACATACAGAAGCCGTCAAGCCTTTGTTTTCTCCAAAGTTGTCTTTATAACACTCATGTTTTTACACTTCCAAGACAACTTACTAAACTACACAAACTGGTAATTTTAAAACCACTTAGATTTTCTACAATACATAGTAGAAATATGCTGTAGTACCCAGCACTCAGCTGCTGCAAGTTTTTCTTAGGTATCACCAACCTACTGTTTATCAACTTAATGGCATAATCACGAAAATGGTTTTACTGGGAGGAATTTTAAATTTTTCCCACTAATATGGAACAACACAAACTTAGTATACTAGAAAATAACCTCACAAGAATTTAGTTTCCACATTTGCAAGTTAAACCCAGAAAGCTTACTATCTTCCTCATGTAATTTAACAAACACAACTTAATTTTAATATACTCTACAACCCAAACTACAACACTCCATGTTACAACTAGGACTTGAAAATACATGGAATCCTCTATTCCATGAGCACATTTTCAGTTTGCAAGGTGTATGGGAGAGAAAATCAGTAAAAATGACAAAATGGTTGCTAGCTTTATGACATACAGCAGAAGACATCTTTTGAATTCACTTCCTCATTTATAGGTTGAGTATAAAAGATGGCACCATCTAAGTGTTCTTAGTGTGACCTGCAGAAGCTAGAATATTGCTTTTTAAAATCACAGAATATGTAACTCGCATACATTGGTTTCTTAACAATTATTGACTTCCAATGTTTATAAAAGGCATGACAGTATGTTTCCTGCTTTCCTTCAACATCGGAACTTTTAAAATAATCCCAAACTAAGTCTCATTTGAGCACTGCACAACCAAGTACTCTGAAGACGACTACAGCACTGAACTCCAATGTTATTCTGTAACACAATAACTTCACAGTAGGTCATGCCACCTCACAGCTCCCCAGCTGCCACAGGAACTCCAAAGCAAAACAACTGCCACAGGAACTCCAAAGCAAAAGCAGTCATTACAGAAATGCTGTATACAAAGTCAATGGGCTTTTTCAGAAATGTTTTAAGGGTAAAGACAAGGAGAATCATAAAGAACTAAGCAATGAAAATATTCCTTTCAAATTAAGATTGCATCATAAAAGCTTTGTTCAGAAAACACACACCAATAGCAAAGACATCAAAAAAAAAAAGGGATTTAATTAAATTGCATTAACACATACAAAGCAGATGGTACTCAATTTTAAAGACTACAAATAAAAGCCATCAAATGGAATAATTTCAGCTCAAAAAAACCCCAACCCTGAGCACCAAATTTTGTGCCTTTTATTCCTGCACCAGAGAATTTTATCAAAAATGTTTTGCACAGTTCACCTAGCTGAGCTGCAACAGCGAACAAAATACCTTTACAGCAGAATTGGTCAAAATATCATTCACTCAACAAAAACACAGTAATTTACCTTTCATAGAAGAAAACTGAAGACTGTTTATTGCACTTCTTATATCCCCTGAACAACCTCTGCAAAGCAACTCCAGAGAAGTTCTATCAAGAGCATAATTCTTTTCTCTGTTCTACAAGGCAAAACAACAAAGTAATAAGAAAAAGTAAGAAAAGGAGCATTTTAATATTATTGTGGCTGTAAGGACCCACCTCTGATACACACCATAAACAGACTGTATGAGCACCCACCACCACTCAAAACCAGAAAATACTGCTAATATTTAATCCATTTAAGCAAATCACCACATTTTATATAACCATGTTAAAAGCAATAATGCACATAATTCTTCGCACAGTATCACTCAATATCAGATTTCATTGTAATCAGAACAATTCAAAAGCAATATCAGATTTAGGTTTGTGACCTCTTCTGACCTTCCTAGATAAAATAAATATTACTTCTATTCCTATTACTTGTTTCATATATATGTTTCTGTAATAGGCAGAAGAATTTTCAGAAATAGCAGTGAAGACTTAGAACAAGGATCAAATGGAACTAATCTTAAAATAAAGACATCTTTTCAGTTTTTTCCTTGTTTTTAATTGGGGGAGGGGATTGGTGGTTTTTAGCATGGGTGTGGGGGGCTGCTACCAAAGGTCAAACAAACACAGTAAAAAACATAAATCATGTGTTTCAGATATAAAAGTCTGAAATCTTTTGGCCCCAGCACTGCACAGAAGTTAACAGTTTTGAAAACTTACCATATTAGCTTCTGTTGTAGCTATGCGAGTAAGAACTTTCATCATATTTGTTGGTGCAACAGGCTTGAAACTGTTGAATTTCATTTAAAAAAATCAATTAGTTTCTGTCCTCTCATTTATTTCAATCAAGTTTTAATGAGACAAAAGATCTTACCTAATATTGGATATACACAACTCCTCTATAATTTCTGCTGGGAAAAGTAACCTCTGGGTGCCATCTCCACTGAAGTTATCCGAGATTATAAATACAAGGGGGCATCTACTTGTACAAACAAATCTCCTAAATTGAAGCAAGTATAACAAGAATCAAACCTTAGTTTACTGTAAGTGCCTAAAGCTAATCATTAAAACTTATTTGCAACTAACCTGAGAATTTCATGTAGACTGCTAGGGTCTCGATAGAATTGGTTAGGTATGTCCTATTCGAAAGAGATGAACTGCTGTCATTACGTTCAGATGTAAATATTTTCACCTACAGACTGATTGTTAAGGCACACTGCCATCCTAACACAGTTAGCCTGCCTTCAGCTAAATGTGAACGCAGCTAACAGTGCAGATAACCAGAGGCAAAAAAAAAGAACAAAAAAACCCCACATAGCAAAAAATTATCTAAAAAGAAACATTTTCTTTCCGTCCTTGTTTCCTAAGAAATAGCCTTGGGTGATTACACTGCCTACTAGACTGAGTTTTACTCAGAGGATAAACACTATCGAGATATTAGAGGACCTACACAAGGAACTGGTCCCAGAAAACTATGCTTCCCAAATTCCACAGTACATCACATTACCCAACTAGAATTTTTCTCTTTTTTTTCTTAAAGTTGACCATCGTAACTTACAAAATTCCTCTCTCAGACAAAATTAAAAGCTGATAAAGAAAATGCTACTGAAACACACTCCTGAATAAGCAAAACATAGCCTTCTCCTCTACATCCTGTTACAGCTTAGAAACCCTTGGAGTTCACATCTCGGCCCTAAATAAATCAAACACACACCATGCTCTAAGACTAGGGAATGTTAAATTTCAAATGCTTTCTTAATTCTCAGGTATTTTCTACACACTCCTGCATCCTTAAGTAACAAGAATAGTGGTGGGTTTTTCCCTCCTCTTCCTGTTTACACGCACACATATTTCTAGAAAGCTCATCATTCAGAAACACGTGTATAACTTTTCAGTATCATTTTGATCTACTTTTTTTTTTACTCTATTTATTTCTTTAAACAAACTACTTTCCCATTTCTGATTATTAGCCTATGTAGTTTAACTACAGGTAGAACTTGGTGCTAGCCTGCTGTAGAGACTCAAACAATAATAAGTAACTCATCTGCAGTAAAGCGACTAACTTTTGGCAACACCAATTCATGAGCTGAAGCTAGATAGCATGTCAATATCAAAGTAAAAGATACCATTTTCAAAACAAGATTTCACAAGTTTTCACTTACTTCAATAAGAATAAGCTTTTTATCATTTTCTGAGGACTCCCCAAGCATCTGAAGTTTGTTATACTTATTTGCTCTTAACATAAAGTCTTGAAAGACAGCTGTTTGGGTCTGACTCGGAAACATATGAAAATTTGAGTCTGAAAAAGAAAACTAATTAAAAATAGGTATTCCAAATTATATCAAGTAGAATACAAATACCCACAAGAACTAGTGGCCACACATGCTATTTTCTGACAGCATCCGTGGAATACCAACAGCCAAACCCTTTGCCAAACACATCACAAACACAAGAGAATTTTAAAGGGTAGAATTCATTTGGGGATCCAGACAAAGGTAGACTTACCCATTTTTGTTTAACTCTCTCAAATTATATGGATGCTATGACATAGCTCTCCATACAGATTTTAATTGCAAATTGTTTACTCGAGAACAACGTGAAAAACACTAAATCCCTTTTCAGATAAAAGCAAAAGAAAGATTCTTACTAAACACAAAGTACATGACTTACATATATGTGGATCTGACTTCATATGTGACAGGCACAAAAGAATAAAAAAAACAAAAGGCAAAAAATCACAAAAGTAACTGAAAGAAAAAAAAAAATCAAAACACTTACCATGGCCGAACATGTTTCTTAAGTCTTCTTTTGTAAACTCTGAAGATACTGGATTGGTCCATTCTTGCACCTGAATGCCAAGATCTTTTGCTAATATTTGTATAGTTGCAGTCTTTCCACAACCAGGAGGACCAGTCAGCAGTAATATAGAGCCACCCTTTCATGAGGGGGAGAAAAAAAAATCCCAAACATGATAAACAAAGACTGAAAGTTGGCTGAAGTTGCATATTGGTTGAATTTCTTATGGTAATGATTCTGATTTCACTAATAAAAATTAGGTTAAATATTTTGTGTAATTAATTTACCTGTTGAGTATTCAGATAGAAAGAGGCAGAGTATAACTGAAAACCTTGCTTCAGTTTTTAATCTGCTTGGCTAACACCAACATGATACATGCTAATCTGGAGAATCCGTCGAGAAAACACTAGGCAAGGCTGGTAAATGACACATAAGAATGCCTCTTATCAATCATGAGGTTAAAAACATATTACATCAAGTCAGTACGACTGGAAATTTTCCAAGATACTTTAAATTAATCTGTGGGAGGCAAAATGCAGTTACAAACGCAAAATGAACTGACTCAATGCTAGAAAACAGCATTTCTGAGCAAAACCAGAAACCACCTCTTAGCAGCATAAGCTCTAAAATAATGTACAAGCTCTAATATTTGTTGTTAACAGATTTCTCATAATGCAATACATACATAATCACTATGTGTAAGTAAAGCCTTTTCTCTGAAATTGAAATAAATCCATCTTGATTGTATGGCTTTACATCTCTAGCTGCTAATTTTAGCAAGATTACCTGCTTTGACTGCCTCTGAAATATATGCGTTTTTAACCAGGTTTCAACTTCTTGGATTTTCTTCTTTTGCACAGCAAGGTCACTCTAAAACAAGATTAAAATATATAAATGCACATATACACTTCTTGGATTCTAAGACTCTAATGATGATATTCAAGAACAAAACACTTGCTAAAACATTAACAGTCATGTAGGTGTCTATTTCGGTTATGTATGTTTATGCTATGTATAAATAAGTGCAACGGTTAAAGATAATCATTTCAGTATCTTTCCTCAAACAGTCAGTTTTCCACTGCTGACAGTTGGGAAATAACAAATTATTTACTATTCCTAAAGTAACAACATCACAATCTTGCCTGATAATGTCTGTATGCTTTAGAGCAGTTGCTGGCAGTTTTTAGGCTCAACTGACTCTAATCCTACATAGATTTTTGGAATTTCTGTAAATTTCATGCCACATACATGCTTTCTTGCCTTGTAACTCGATTCCTCTCCAGGGATGAGTGATTAAATATCTGAACATAGAACACAAGTATTACACTAACTTATTTGCATCAACAAGCTATGAGACAGATAACACACATGCTGATACCTTTAAAGCACACCGGGAAAAACTGCTCCAGAGCAGAACCAGAGAAGACAGGTTTACTACAGATTTGAGTCCTTCCTCCTTAAAGCTCTAAAGTACCACAGTACCCCCTCACCCACAAAGTCATGGCTAAGATGCATCAAGCAAGAGACAGCGCACACTGCCATTAGTCAGGTACTCTGAAGATGCTAAGAGACCAGCTAAACTGCTGTCCAGTAGCAGGCAAGATCATCTCCATTATCTTTCTCACCATGAGTGCACTAACTCAGTTCACTCTCCTTTCCTTAGCCACAGATTTTCCTAGTACTTGGAGCTGTCAGATCTGGCTGAAATTCAGTAACAGGTTCAAAAGTTTAGAAGTGAATGGACATGAAACAACATCTCATCAGTAGCTTTATCTCCTCAGGAAGCCTGGGGAAAAATGTGTCTCCTACAAATAGCTCATTAAAACCTTAACTACAAGCAGCAATTAAATCAAACTACTACATCACTGTCCTAAGACAATATACTTAGAAGCTAACGAACACAGATTACAAACAGAATCACAACACATTACACTACAATGTTACTATAATATTACTACTACATTAGCACTTAGAATAACTCTCACACCTGCGTTTCAGGTTTGTATCTGTCTACCCATGGCTCATCTTGAGACTGGCTCCAGGTCTGTCTGGACTTGCTACAAGGCAGATCTACTGAAGACGACTTGGCTCTTTTTCTGGGCAGAACTTTGGTTTTATTACTTTCTGGCACAGAAGGCAGGTCATTCTTATTCTGCTGTCGGTTTCTTCCAGAGTTGCCTTTGAGCGGCTTCACAGGAACAGCACTAGAAGAAATACTTGTGTTTCCAAAGAAGTCATCAAATGAAGGTGCTGACCAATCTGTTACCTGGTAAAACAGAACCATTTTGCTATTAATGTAGTACTCTCTGGAAAACTGGAGATTTTTACTGAGTATATACAAGGACATCTTGTAAAGAACTTCATTGGCATTGAAAGGCATACTGCTAGTTAGCAACAAACATGGGCACTTACGCTTTTTGAAAGTGTTCATTACAGCTTCTTCAGCATTAAAAACCCCCTACATATTACACATTTTGATAGGGTGTTCTGCAGTAAATTGGCAAATCAGAAAAAGTTGAAAATTCTGCAAACACACATTCAAAGTAAGAAATTAAAATTAAAACCCAGATAAGAATGAAAAAACTGCATAAGCTTAATTATACCATTCTGACAGTAACACCATATTCATGTTGTCGCTGCACAGGTTTCAGTATGTGGCTTTTTTTCTTTTCTTGACATTTACAATGGAGCCACTTGTGTTTAAAAATTAGAAAAAGAACAACAGAGAAAAATTACTCAAGCAGCACAATAAATCAAGTGTTATTACTTGTTTGCTGTGTGAGGAAACTTGGACTGGTCTAGAGTCAGACTGTCACACATTCCAGCAGCGCGTCTGACAGTGACAAGGAATGAAATTGCTAATAGTGGCAGTATTTAAATTTGGAATTCAGGAATACCTCATTTGGGCAGGTGTAAAAAATCACACACCAGAGCCATTTTTCAGCCTACCTGTGGTCCTAAACTAACATCCCAGGGGTTACGTGTTCTCTACAGCTAACAATTGCAGGGTACGCGCTTAGCACAGGAATCATGACAGGCTACATGCTGGGACACAGTTCTAAGAAAACAGCAATAACTGAACAGACATGTCACCTCCAGAAAAGTACATGAATACCACTTACATATCTTATAAATTGATGCAACAGACCCCGACCAGACAAGAGGTTATCTGAGAGTAAGAGGCATCAGCAATTGTGAAGGATTTGCCTCTGCACGGCTGGCTTCTAACGTTTTCCTGACAAAAACTAGTTTTAGTTGAATTTGCATATTTGCCAGCAGGCTAGACACTGCGGTGTGAGGGGGTTTCCCTTTTACACACGACACCGATAAATAAGAAAATAAACATCGGAAAAAAAGGGCAACCGAACAGGAGCAGTCAACAGAGACCAAGGCAGAATTAACGGCCCTAAAGATCAGAGCAGCCGAGCTCTTCCCAGACGCTGCAGAGAACTTCCTCGGGGCAGTCAGCCACCCTCCCGGGGGCCCTGAGGGGCACGCGGCCCCCCGGGCACCCCCGGGGGACAGGCGGACCCTGGACCCTTCCCCCCTCGCCTACCTGCGCCGACGTCGTCTGCCTTCCCGTGGTGGTTCCGGACATCCTGAGCCCTAGCGGGGCCCATGCGCCGCGCTGCGGGAGCCGGGCCCGAGGCGGAGCCCCGGGGGGCGGTGGCGGCGGGACCCGGCGGCCGGGCCGAGCCAGGCCAAGCCCTCGCGCGGCGCCACTTGCACTGGGGTCCTTCTCCGCCGGCGGCGCCGGGCTGCCCGCTGCGCGCCGGGCGGTGATGCCACTGGCGGGCGGTGACGCCATTGGCGGGCGCCGCCGCGCCAGAGGTCCCCGCGGAGAAGCGCGGGCGCTGGGCGGCAGCATGAAGCGGCCGAACGTCCTTCTTACCGGTGCGGGCCGGGCCCAGGGTGGTGCTGCTGGTGCTCGATGCTCCTGGTGCTCCTGATGCTCGTTGGTCTTGGTGCTTGGTGGTGGTGGTGATGGTTCTGCTGGTGGTGATGGTTCTTCTGGTGGTGATGGTGCTCCTCGGGGAAAAGGGGGGGCTGGTCTTAGCCCTGCTCCTAGCCCAGGGGTGATACAGGAGGCGAGGACCCTGCAAGACTGGGCCAGGGCTACTCTGCATGGACACTGGGGGCCTCTCTCTGTTGCTTAGGACTTTTCAATGCAGCAGGTTTTATGTTTCTCTTGTCCCGGTTATAATAACACTGCTGCACAAAGTAAGAGTTTTCTTCGTAATATGTTTTTTTAACTCCCTAGATGTTACTTTAGTTTGGTGTTCTTTGTCATGTAGGTTTTGCCCTTTTTTTCTTGCATGAACTGATAGTAGTTTATGTTTTGGCTCCTGAGTTGAAGGAGGCTCGCATGCTGTTGTTCTCTTGGCATATTACATGGGGTTTTGTCTTTAGGTACTCCAGGTGTTGGGAAAACCACACTCGGAAAAGAACTTGCATTGAGGGCCGGGATGACCTATATTAATGTGGGTGACATGGCCAAAGAAGGTAGGCTGTGTTCACAAAGGAGTCCGCCAGCACTTCACATATCTTTGCTTCATGAAACTATGTGCTTGTCATGCATGTACAACATATTAAGTGAAAATGCAATTTATTTACTTTAATGGGAGTAATTTTGGTGATGTGAGTTAAAAAAGCATTCATGTAACAGCAACATTCACTGTATAAATAAATAACAAACTATGATTTTATATGGATTTGTAACGAAAGTGTTCTTTGCTCTGAACGCTATGATCTTGTTTGCATCCTCCTGAAATAAATATAACAGTATGAATAATCTTAACTGCTGGAACTTCACAAACTTACACATGTTATTTTTGCTGCAGGAGAACTGTATGAAGGTTTTGATGAGGAATATGATTGCCCAATTCTGGATGAAGACAGGGTAAGTCCAACTTCAAAACCCAGCAGTTTTGTGGTTTGACTTTGTATAGTTTCAAATAAACTTGACTGTCTGTTTCTTTTGTAGGTGATTGATGAACTAGAAGAAAAAATGAGTGAGGGTGGAGTTATTGTTGATTATCACGGCTGCGATTTTTTCCCTGAACGGTGGTTTCATATAGTGTTTGTACTACGTACAGAAAATTCATTTCTGTACGACAGACTGGAAAGCAGGTATGTCAGAGGAGTGAATTAGGAGTGAAGTATGGCTGTGTGACTCCACTGGAGACTTTTCTTCAGTGTAAATTACCAGTTCCCTGTAGAATACATTGCCATTTTCTGCATAGCTAAGGTGTTGCTTGGTTTTATTTTGATTTTGTAGGGGCTACAAAGGGAAAAAGCTGCAAGACAACATTCAGTGTGAGATCTTTCAGACACTTTATGAGGAAGCTTTGTCGTCGTACAGGGAGGAAATTGTCCACCAGCTACCCAGCAACACGCCAGAAGACCTAGAGAGAAACTTGGATCAGATTATGCAATGGATTGAGCAATGGATGAAAGACAACAACTGACGTTTGGTGGACAAAGTAACTGCTGGATCACTTCCTGGCAGCGTTTAATATATGATTACATGGAACTTTGGGAATCACGTCATGAGGGAACATCAGCTGTGTCTGCACTGGTGTGGAATATTTAAGCAATAACTTTTCTGTCTCCTTTTTCTCTTAGTAGTCTCCATCACCCATCCCAATCATGGAACATACATCTCACTGTACGGTTATCAAGAAATTATCGTTTGGCAGGGTAACTAACCTACAATAATCCAAAACATGGTTACACTTAAAACACTGGCAGTCATCTGTTTCTAATTGCTTGAGAAGCCTGCATCCCCTGAGAACACGGCTGTGCAGAGTGGAAATAACCATTCTTCTCTGAAACAGTAGCTGGTAAAGCCAGATAATAAACTTTTTATATGCACTAGTTTGGATAGTAAAACTCCTTGCTTGAAAATTTCTATGGCAAAGGGTATTGTGGTTACATGTTTAACATTCTTTACATAGAATCATAGACTGGTTTGGGTCAGAAGGGACATTAAAGATCATGCAGTTCCACCCCCTCTGACATAGGCAGGGACACCTTCCACTGGGTCACGCTGCTCAAAGCCTCATTCAACCTGGCCTTGAACACCTCTTAGAGATGGAAAATCCATGATTTCTCTGGTCATCCTGTGGCAGTGCCACACCACCCACACAGTAAAAAATTTCTACCTAGTATCTAACCTAAATGTCCCCTGCCTCTTTCATCTTAAAGCTGTTCCCCCTTGTCCTATCACTGCATTTCCTGAAAAAGAGCCCCTCCACAGCTTTTCTGTCAGTTTCCTACAGGAAAAAAGTACTGGAAGTATTGGAAACTACTGAAAGGCTGCTGGAGCCTTCTCTAGGGTGAACTCTCCCAAGCCTGTCCTCGTACAGGAGGTGTTCCATCCCTCTAATCATCTTCCTAGCCTCCTCTGGACTCTTAACAGACCCATGTCCTTCCTGTGCTGAGGACTCCAGACCTGAACCCAGTAGCGCAGGTGGGATCTCACAAGAGTGGAGTAGAGAGGGAGAATCCCCTCTCTCGAGCTGCTGGCCATATGTTTCTGATGCAGCCCAGGACAGGGTCGCTCTCTGTCCTGCAAGTACACGTTGTCCCCCGCCCCTTTTCTTTATTCTGCAGTCGGATTAGGCTTTTTGAGAGGTTTACAAGGAATGGCGTGTCAGCAGTTCGACCCCTGTGTAAACAGAAACGGTGACACGTGGCGATTCCTTGCGGCATCGGGCCGAGACGTTTCTGAGACGCGTGCCTGCATAAATTGCACCTCAACAGCGGCTTTCAGAGTTCTTGTCCGAATGGGAAATCGGGTGGAGATGACCTCTGGCGCGGAGGGATGTGGAGACCAGCGGCTCCTGGGAACGCTGCGGCTGGCTGTGGCTGGCATCAACGCCGCCTCCCTGGGAGCTGCCTGCGCCTCCAGCGCCGCGGCGGCGGGAGGCGGGGCACGGGAACACCCAGCGCCCCTTCTGCCACCGGCATCGGCGGGCAGGTGAGAGGCAGGCACCGGGGGTCCTGCAGCCGCGGGTTTTCTCGCTCCCGGGCTTCCCCGTGCGGCGGGAGCGCTGCTCAGGGCAGCCCGAACGCTGCGGGGCGCGGCCGCGCACGGGCAGGCTTTTACTTTGACGTTGTTTTGCTGCTTTGATTGAGGAGCTTTGCGCTTTTTCTAGACAAGGTACTCTTTTTGCGGGAGGCGCTGCTTGCGTTACCGGCGCGTGAAGTGCCCTCTTTTTTTTTTTTTTTTCTAAATAAAAGGAGAAGATGAAGGAAGCAGAAGAGGATGACATGACATGTGGAGACTTGGGAGACGGGCTTGGGAGAAGACCTGGAGCTGTTCATGAAGGGGAAAATTTACAAAACTGCTGCTCATTTAGATCTAGGATGGGATCTGGAATGGTTTGCAGTTCTCTCCTGTCCGCAAAGAGAGCGGAAGAAAGTGATGCCGCAGCTTTTCCCCATTCAAAACGCAACAGCTTTTACAATGGATCATCCAAAAGGCCTTTTACTGTTCCCACGCGACAAAGTAGCTGTGGTAAGAGTACTTTGGAAGTTAATTATTCACCATAAGAAAAATCTCTGTTGGCAAAACTGAGCGCTTCAGCGTTTTCACGAGGTATCGTCAAGTTTAACTCGAAATGTTTTCCAGAATGCTTGGGAATCTCAAGGATTCCAAGAAGTGTGTGCGCGTTGCACGCCTGCGTGGATCCAACGCAGCCTGGCAGGTCGGTTGGGGCAGCCGGCAAGTCTGTTGTTGGTGTTGTGGGAGATGTTCCATGCCACTGAGGCAGCAGAGGAGTAGTCTCTTTTCGTAGATCCTTCACCCGGAACACTGACAGCAGAATTGCTTTTCAAAGAATGAGGCTGTGGCCTTTCTTAGCGGGGAAATCACCATTTTTTAAGTGTTTAGTTTTGCATTTGAAAGTGCCACTTAGCAAAGGGCATCTTGTGGAGCGGGTCAGCATTGCTTTTCTTGGTTTAGGTGTGTCTTCCCAGAGATTGTCTCTAAAGCTTACAGCTAAATACTGTTTGCTATATTGTTTAAATATGTGAATTGGCATACTTTTGATATCAAGAAGTTGTTTTTAGAACCTGCACCTCTGTGTTCTCCAGGTCTTAGCGTTTATTTTTTTGGTGACGATAACACTGTTGGCATGAAATGAAATTACTTACTTCTCTCCTAACTGTGCCCTCCACACACCACAGTAAGCTAAGCCATGTGATTATTCTTTATTGGTTTCAGCATCTTCAGCATGAAGATGTTGTGAGAGCAGCCTAATTCCTATTGATTTCAGGGTCATTCTACTGGTCTCTTTGTGATGCTTCTCTTAAATGTAGGTCTTTCATACAGCAATATCCATGAAAGCATTACTAAAGTCCATGTGAACCTGACTTTGATTAAGTAGGAGGCTGCACCTCAACATATCTTGTGATGCCCAGTTTAAGAAAAACGGTACCAGTAGTGATGGCTTGTTTAGGTGAATATTGGATCTTGAGGGATACTCCACCACTGTATTTCATCTCTTGAAAATTGCCCCTATTTCTAAATAGTGCTCGCTACTGCTGTGTTGTGTTTAGTTGTTGAAAAGTTACAGTCGAAAAAGAATCTAAAAAGCAAAATTATTTTTTAATCAAGGTGGCAATTATGTTGTGGGATTTTTTTAATGAAATTCTAAAATAAATGTCCTTATTATAGGTTTCTTTACAACTGACCTTTTTTCCCATTTCACTTCTTTAACTATGAAACAGTGTGTTTGATGTTAGTATTTATGTATTTCTTAGAGCTGTTTATTAGCTGCAGAAGAAAAAAAACCCACAAAGATGAAAATTCACTTCTGCATGTTAAACTGTTTTCAGGGTAAAGCAAATTCTCACATTTTGTTTTGTAAGTATTATTGTATCTCATCCTTTAGTATCTCCCATCAATCCTACAGAATCTAATACCGAAATGTCAAATGAGGAACTAAAGCAACATCTTCAAGAGGCTCTGGAGGTCAGTGACTGTGCCAAGCATGCTGCTCTTGAAATCTACACTTCCTTTTAATGTAGCAAAGTAAAGCACAGTGTTAGTTTAGTGGAAGATCTTGGCATGTCCAGAGTCTTGGATGGATCACATTCCCAAAATTAGAGCAGTAGTTGGAAGCCATGTTAAATTTTATGCCAAGAAATCAGAGTGTGAGGTGCAGTCTGGATTTTTTTTTCACTTCAGAGGTGGGAGGGTAAGATGTATTTTTAAAGATGTAGGAAATATTGAAAGGATTGTACTCCTTTTCTAGCCAGTCTTTTTTTTTTTTTTAATTAAACTTTGGGCCTGAAAATATGCATTGTAAGCAGAATAGTCTTTGGAGTTTTAATATGAATTTTGTTGAAAAATAGTTAAGTCCTACATTTTGATTTTACTGTGGTTAAATGATTTGGATGTGTTGGCATTAATCCAGACAGAAAGAACAGGGTGATCTCAGCTGTAAGAATACACACTTCATCGGCATGGTGTTCTTTAAGCTCAGGAAAGCCCGTGCTAGATCATTTTCAAATTGTCTTAGTGTGAAGAACCTTCAGTACACAGCATGTTAAAATGTCAAGGCACCTTGCTCATTTTCAGTTAGACAGCACTGATAAATTGCCACTACTCCCAGATACAATTTCAGTAGCAATCGCTAGAGTAACAGAACTGGAAGAACTACGCGAAAAGTTTTGTATGACCACAAGTGAACAGCAGAGTGACCTATATAGGAGTAAAGGAAAGAGAAGTATACAAAGCAGTAAATATCCTTTTAACATTTGGAAATTGAGAAACCACTTTCTTCTGAAGGGGGGGATGTTGCATAAAGACACCATTGGCAGGTACCTGGAGCAGAAATCAGTTTTGTTGTTGTTTTGTTCTTGGCAGGTGGTAGATTTGATCTAATGGTCCTAAAATGATATCTGCACAATAGACTGTGGATATTTTGTGTAATATATTATGTTAAGGCAGTGTTTATATTTTGGTATATATTTGTAGTATTTATGATACCTGGTATCTGCTGCATGTATCTGCATGTATATATATATCTGTTATTTTGTTTGCTTATTTATTTTAAAGCTCCAGACCTGTGTTGGCATATAGAACTTCTTCAGCAAGGAGGAGGTGCAGTATTTCGTGGTTTGTTTTCCAAATACACTGGAAGAGAATAGAAAGAATAGTAATTATAAGTGTTCTTCTTTAAGGATTTTGTGCTAGCATGCACTGTTAACATTTCTTCATCACGAGCAAGCTTTTAGTCAGAAAAGAGTCATATGGGGTAGAAACAGGAAATTGTTTTTTGAAGAGGACAGACTGATGTTGTTACCGTCCAGTTTGCACAGGGATTACCTTGGCTTTTACTCAAGTGTATCTATTTTGTTTTGCTTCAGGAAGCTGAAGTTTTGAAAGTTGAGCTTGAAGCATCTCAAAGACAGCTTGAAGGAAAAGATGAAGCCCTAAGAATTCTGCAGAGCATGGTAGGAGTTGTTGAGAAATCATTTAGGTACTTAGTGGTAAAGGAAGGAAAACAGAAATCTTCCTACCACTCCGCATCAAAACCCTCCAAACCTTAAGTTTTTCCCAGGGCTATAATTTAAAGCATTGAATCTGCAAGTGCCTATAGACTTGGCTTCTACAATTTACTACATTTTCTGCATGGAACTATTGCATGTATTTGAGAAGACTTTAGTGTTGTAGCAAATTCTCATAATTTTGGTTTTGAGGATCTTTGAGGATTTATCTGTTTAACTTGAAGAATAAGCCCTTTTTTCTAGTCCTTTAAATGACAGATTTTGCCAGTGCTTGAAATTCTGCTGCCAAGCACAGATATTTTCAGTTGGCTACTCCATATGTTGTCTTAGGGGACAGTATGCATTGACTGTTAGGTCAGTCTTTTGTTCACAGTTAGTATTATTTGCTATCATAATGAATTATGTTGAAATCAGTTCCTGTTTTTTTAGCCTATTTGCGTAACTCATTTATAGTTCCGCAGTTTGTACCCTCAGACGTTCATAGTAACTCACAACTGGATCAAAGCATAAATATGTTGTAGCCAAGATTTTAAGAGCTGAATTTGTGAACTAGCCCTAAAGAAGACATTATCTTATTTTAAGTGATGCTACATTTTTCAATATGAAAGATTACAGCTTTGAAACACAAGTTATTGTGCAACATAGCTATTCAGTGACTTGAAATTAGAACCGACTGGGACTTACAAGGAAGTTGCTAGTGTTTGTAATTCTGCACACTCCTGTTTAACTAAGAATGTGAACTTCCCTTGTTGTAAAACTGAAAATTCAGCTAAAGCCAAATTAAATAAACTTAATTGCAGTATTTGACAGAGTTGTGCTTTCTTTTCTTTGCAGGCAGTATTTAATAAAGCCACTAGTCATACAAAAGCAATGCTTCAAAAAACTGAGGAAGAAAAGAGAACTTTAGAAAAGGTAAGGGTGCATGTTTCCTCCAGAACTGTGCAAAAACATGGAAGTCCATTGCTATTAATAAGGGGTTATCAGACAGTTTATTTCAGTACAAATCTGCCATTAGTTCCAGGGTTTTTTTTGAAAGTACTCTTACTCCTTTTAGTAGAAAGGGAACATGTTAATGTATCACTCTTTTGATCTAGATGTTTTCATGCTATTGTGTGTACAAATACCTGGAAGGTACTAGAGCTTTTCCTGTTCTTTCAGTTGGTCCTATGATTTTCAGTCATTCATAGTGACTTGCAGTATTTCTTAGTTATTAAGCTGGAGCTTCCCAACAAGTCTTAAGAAATGTGTGACCTATTTTCATAGGGAAGATGGGGGAAGGTGGCATTGAGCTACCTTGTTAAACAGAGTTTTATGCTTTGTTTCTCTATATATATGACCTTTCCACAGAACAGTAAGGGGACAGGACAGGTTTGTTTTTGTTGTAAGCGACTACAAGCATTACTTCAGCACCGCAGTCTGGAACCTACAGATCAGTGATGCTGAAACTTTTTGGTGCCTGGCATTTTTAAACAGTGTCATAGACTGTCATCATCAGGTGTCACCTAAATCTTTGCCAGTGCCAAACTCAGCAGCAGCAGTTCTTCTGCTTCTTTTCAGTGGGAGGCTTATGAACTAATGCAGGTTTGTTTTGTTTTCACAGGAAATAAGTATTTTGCAATGGGAAATTGAATTTGATCAGGATAGATTTAAAAACATAGAAGACACCTGGACAGAAAAATACAACAGGTATTTAACTTGCATTGTGTATCCTTGGGGTTTTTTTTTTAGTTGCATTCAATGTTATATGTCATCTTTCTTGTGTTCCAATCTTGCTCCATTGGGTTTTCGTTTTTGGTTTTGTGTTTTCCTAATTTTCTTCCAGATTTGAGGAGATTTATTTAGTTTTCGGGCCAGTCACATTTGTATTTTTCAATTTAAACTACTAAAATTATTAAGTCCCAATTCTTTCGCATGTATACAGGCTAGCTTTGCTAGGTTGAGTTTTCATTTTCATCCTGTTACTTTATTATGTTAGCCAACTGGAGCCGGGCTGTCTTTATTTGCTTTAAATGTAAATGAGGCATGGAAAATAGTGCTATGTGCATGCATGTGGAAATATCTTTTGCTGGTTAATCATTGCTTTATTTTCTTGCATTGTATGTATAAGCGTATGTAGAAGTAAAATAGAATGTTTTTGAGAGAGGCTGTCCAACTGGTTTTTTGTTTAAATAAGAGTTGCTCTGGATGGACAGCAGGTGTGGTTAGGCAAGCAGAAGACGTCAGAGGCACTAAACTAATAATGCAATAACAGACCTTTAAAAATGTGACCAGCAGGCTCACTTACTTAGACATAGAAATGATATCTCTGAAATCTACCCATCAAGATTTGCAATTATTTCAGCAGAGATCTTATTAAAAATTCTCAAAGAATTAGCAAAAAGTTTACAAACCATTCATCTGTAAGAAGATTTTGTTAGGTACTCTATCTTGTTTTTAGGGGATACCACTTGAAAAATGCATTGATTTTCCTGGCTTAGGAGATTGGGAGGGTGGCCAGGTAGTTTGGAGCAACAAAACTAGTGTCAACGGTAGAAAGCTAAAGACATGGCTTCAGCAAATTGCAAGACAGGAGCTCAGTCCTCTTTGCAAAAGGTTTGTCTAATATGTGAGACAGCAGGATGAGAAGAATGTGTATTTCCCTTTGTTTTTTCAAGTGAAATCATTCAGGTTACTGTTCAGTTTTAAACAAGACTATGAATTTACAGTATGCTGCATTTACTGACCGCTGAAGAGATGCACCAAAAATAGTATTGCTTTAACATTTAGGATTTTAGATTGCCACTTTTCTGTTCAAGAGAGAAAGACTTAAATACTCTAAGGAAAAATGCATTATAAATGCATATTGTGTGTTCTCGGGTTGCAGCGCTTGAACGTATAGCTACTGTTGAGAACAGTGTCAGGAATACAGGAAGTTTACTTTCTAAAAGTAGGACCAGAGCCATATGTTGTCTCATGTCAAATAACATTTTTGTTCCTTCAAGGAAGTAAGAGATTTATAGCAAGTGTCCCAGAGCTTCATAATTACAAATTTCTTTCAGTTTCTAGTGGTAATGTGGTACTTCAACTCACTTCTTGTTAAACTCTGAAGTTGTTGGCACTATTTGCTTAGATGTGAATGTTGCAGGTTTTTTAAATTTTCTTTTTTAACATTCCCTTGAACTTACCTGGATGCATTGGTTGTGTGAGGGTGTGGTTTCATGAACAAGTTGAGCCTGTTTGAACAGTGCATGTTATCTGGGTTGCAGAGAAACTTGTATATGAGTGCAGAGATTCTTGGTTTCGCTCCCTGCAGAAGCACCTGCAGCCTGGATAACCAGGAGCAACTCCACAAAAAACAGCTTGGTGTAGCCTGCTTTCTTAGCCTTGGTTCTGTGCCACACAGACTAGCTTACACCCACAACTTTATTCAGAGAGTTAGTTAGGAATAGTTTTAGGTTGCTTATTGACAATTGGCTGGCAGATTTGGATTGAACAACATACTGCATATTATTGGTACAGATACTGTTATGGAAAAATTTTACAGTATTTTCCATTAAAAAAATTACAAGTGAAGAATCTCCTTGTATAATGCTGCATGGGTAATAGCTTGAAAAAACAACTTTTCAGTTTTGATTTTTTCTTTAATCTTGTCAGTAAACCTAAGTTTATTTAGTGGAAATGTTAGATATGATGTTTCAACACCATTTGTTTTTTCATTTGAATGTCCATTTTAATTTTTTTTTAATGATAACACAGCGTTTTTGCAACTTCTGCAGGATATATTGTGAAAATGCAGCTCTTAAGGAAGCATTGAAACTGAGAACAGAGGAAGTTAAAACTCTTAAAGCTGAAAATGCAAGTAAGCTACCAACACCTATTCCTCTTCACATACCATTTCTCAGGAATAATTCAGGATTTAGCAATGAAGGAAGCTTTCTGTTGGGATAAGACTCTTGCTACTGGCAGCTGATATTAGTGGATAAGCAGAAACCTTCTTTAAACAGAGAATTTGTGTTTGGTTTTCTTCTCATCTGATCACTTGAACTGAAAAAACCCCACATGAAATAATAGAAAAAGCCAGGTATGGATAGCTTAAAGAGTAGATGAGGTGTGAAAGAAGTATACCTATCTTATTTCACTGGTGTGGTGACACCCTGGCTGTGGAGGGAGTCCCTCCTCCCAATCGAATCCTGTGAGGAAGCAACAGCAGCCCCGGGAGCCACTGAGTGCTCCTACTGCAATGACAATCTGCATCAGAGATCTTTGGTTTTAATATTCTTACCTAAAGATTCCATAGCACAAACTTCAAGGTATTCAGCGTGTCGGCTTTATAGTGAAGGTTTTCTAACTGCAAGTGGTGCAGGTGTCTGGCTGGGTCAGACAGCTCAAGCCCCTTTCCCTTATTTTTGGTTTCCAAAAAGCTTTACACTAGCTCATATACGTCATTGTTTTCCCAGTATTGTACGACTGTAGAAGAGCAGCAGCCTCTGTTTTAAGATGAGCCCTTACTACTGAGGCAGTGTAATATTTAAGATGGTATCTCTGTAAGTGGGTCATTACGTCTAGGAAGACTCAGAAGGAAAGACAACTGGGATCTGAGTTTCTAGATCTACACAGTCTCACCATGTTCCCAAACTGATGCTTAAATTACAGAACTGCTTCATTTGACTGTAGTGAAACCCAGAAATTAAGAAATCAGAGCAGCAGACTTATTTTTAATATCTTCCCTTGTTCTGTTTCATAGTCCTGAATCAGCAGTGCTTGGAAGTTCTTGCAATGCTAGATGTGAAACAACGGAAGGTTGTTCAGGAGAACATGTCGTTGGATAAAAGTGACATTACGGATTTGACAGGTCTTGAAGTAAGTATGACTTACGTGTTTTTCAAAATGTCTGGTTCAAAGCTGTATTTATATTAAAAATACATAGATAAATTTTGCTTGCTGATTAACGTTTTTCTTTGAACCCATTTTTAGCTAATGACAATATATGCTTGCCTGCCTGTTAATCAGTTTTCTAATTTGTGGTGCGTCATGATTCATATCTTGCAAAGAAAGAGTAGAGAGAAGGAGTATCAGGCCAGCCAGCTTGCTTATTCTTTTCTTCCTCATATTTTACTTATTAACTCCTATGCTTACTGCTTTACTTTATTGAGTGAAAAAAACCAACCTAATGAAGTCTGCAAGGAGTAGCATACAGAGGCTGACAATTTTTGCCTTTATGTTATCATGCAGAAAAATACATTTCATGCATGTGGTTGTGAGTCAAACAAAATCATGCTGAAATCTCTTGTTGTTTGTTTCCCCTGAGTCTTACACTCACTACGTAGTTTCAGGATGGGTTTTTTTGCTAGATATCGGGCATGTTTTGGATTGCATTGTGTATACAGATAGATACTTAACTGGTGGTTTGTTCTGTATTTTAAGCTGGCAGTTCTTGGAGCCTGCACGTGCAATACTTCTGGAGGGCAACCTTGTCCCTGTGCTAAAATCGCAGCTGTGACTCGAAAGCAACTGCTTCACCTCAAGCAAGAGGTAAGGCTGCACGGCTTAGATACAAACAAGCTGGAAGGTGCTTGTGCTCACAACCAGGTAAAACCAGAAAGACTCTACTGCAGCTTACAAAAAGTAATGGGTCTTAAAAAAAAGAATGCATCTCAAAAGCAGTGCAAAGTTTGTTTGTAATCCCTGTAATGCCTTAACTTTTGCCGATAGAAAATTGTAATTATTATAACAATGAAGTTTACCAATAAAAAAATTAATTCTTATTCTTTTTCCTTCCACCCATATTTTCAATCTAAAAAAAGGGAAAAACACTCTAGGAGTGTATACTCTGTAAATGTATACACAATGAAAATGTGTACTACCACAAACACTCCCCTCTCCCTTCCTTCCTGGCAGTGCATTCCACCCCTCCCTTGCATGGACATCAGCACTCACAAGCCCACCCATCCAGCTAGGTCGGGAAGTTGATCTTGCTGAAATATATATATTGCTGATATATGTATTTACATCACACCTAAATCAATAACGTGATTTCAAGCTCTTAAGGTTTTGTGTTTTTTTGTTTTTTTTTTTTTAATTTAGTGCAATGTTACAGTTTTAGAACTGTTCTAATTTGCATTTGACTCTGCAAATGTAGTGACCTTCCTCATGGTTCCACTGCAGAAGTTCAGGTGGCTTGCTGATTTTGAAAATAAGTACTGCCGTGTCCATTTTGATCAAAAGTTGTTATGTCTGACATAGATACCATTCTTTCGCTGCTTTTGGTCCTGGCCGCACTGGCATGGGGCATTAATGCCGTCCTCAGACTCTTCTGCATATGAAGAGATAAATGGGCATTGCTGGCAGCTTGTCTGTGTAGATGGGTGGTGATGTGTGCATGGAAAGAAGAGGAAGGGTAAGGACTTCAGTGTATGTTTTCATGTCTTTCCTGATGTGGCAAAGTGGCATTTAATTTGGTTTCTACTAATTCCTTAATTATATTTATTTAAAAGTTGTCTGTGTTAATGCTTGCAGTCTGTCTCTTAGAATGCATTTGAAATCTGCTCTTGCTTCCAAATTGCTTGATACGCTCTAAATTTTCTCTGAATTAAAACCAGATTGAAAATCTGAAGAAGAGTAAAGATGAAGCTTTTATAATGGCAGATGCCTTCAGAATTGCATTTGAGCAGCAGCTAATGCAGAGGAAGGACCAAGCCCTCAGGCTTGCAGAAGTGGTAAAGATTAAGAAGGAAGCAAAATTTATGAACTGGAGACGTCTCAAAGATGATGGTAACTAGGCAGGCTATATATCTGTAATGGTTGACTAGAAAAGAGGTTGGCTGACAAGTGGCACAAGCAGGCTTTCTTATTGTATTTAATGCACGGTTGTGGTTTAATTGCTGACTGAGGTTTTTGAAGAATTCAGAAAAAAGGAACAAAGTTATGTCAAAACTGTAAATACCTTAACTAGTGTGTCCCGTAGTTTAAGAATTTCTACTGGAAATTTTGCATATGTGATGTACAGTGTCTTATGTGTAAGTGCAATATAAATACTGTTGTAGGACATTAGAGCTACCAGCGTAGCCTTTTAATGTAATGGTTTTTTTTAATTACACATGCATGAACTATATTATTAGAGTAAAAATGTGCTAGAATAAATAAGCTGTTATCCGGGATGACAATAATATTGTAGATATTAATGGTGTTTATTGTGAAAACAGCACAGGAAAGCTAACATCTGGCAAGTTTAGCCTGGCCACTTTAGATGTTATCAACAATTCAATACGTTGAGTTTTTTTCAAATGAGATCTATATAAGAGTTAGGGAAGGAGGATAAACGCAAAAAACCGTATACTGGGCTTTCACAGACATACTAAATAGGTTTTTTCTGATTTTTAAAAACTCTTATAGTTTTGTATTGCATACATGTATCTGCATTAGTGTTTATTATTATGCTTAACATTTTACAACAGGAGTTACAAAGCCCTTTCTAAAAAAAGAATAGTTCTTATCCTTTTATTCTTTTAAGAAAAAAGATAAAGAGAAGAACTTAAGTGCTTATGTCATGCTGCCGTATTATGTACATACAACGGGTGAACCTGTAGTTTGCATTGCCCTTTTAGAGGAAATCATTCACAATCCAGTCTTAGGTGTGCCTGTGTTATCCCGAAGTAGTTTTTCTCTTCATAAACAATTCCACAGTTCGTGTACTTTATTTTTCCTTAGGGCATGTCAAGGTACAAGGGAACAAAAACAGTCTGGGACAAAAACTGTCAGGCCTCCTCTCGTCAGATGGGGACTCCAGGAAGGTTGAAGACCTAGACAGTCCTCATGAAATCCTGAAACTGCTCATAGATTTGGTTAGTATTTTGTTAAAATACTTGTGAGTCCTCAGAGGGGCAAGAAACTGTTGGTATTTATATACACTACCTTGTTCTTCGCTTATAAGCTGCTTTATTTTGATTTTCTTTTAAACACTCAGATAAATGACAAAGAGGAGGCTCTGGCTCATCAGAGGAAGGTTAGTTACATGCTGGCTCGCACGTTGGAGAGGAAAGAGGATGTTTTGGAACAGAACAGAGGAAGTGGTGTGCTGGGGAGCCTTCAGTATGCAGCCCAGGGGCCATTGGGCCCCACACACGCCTGCTGCCAAACCTTCTGCTCTCAGAACAGCATGACTTCAGTTCATGGTGCAGAAACAGCAGGAAATCCTGTCAAAATGCTTCAGAGGTCACACTCGTGGCCATCAGAGACTGCACACTTTGAGGAAAACAACCCGTGTGGAAAAGCAGAGGGAACTTTGGTGATCTCTGTATAGTTGTCCCAGGAACACGTGGTTTGTGGGGATTTTTTAAAAGAAAAATCTTGTGGAAACGCCTAAAAATGTCCTGTGGTTATGTCCCTGGGGGCCAAATGCAGAGACTGCTTTAGCTGATACCATCTCTAATGTTGCTGTAACAGCAAATTTTGCTGTGGATGAACAGCCACATTTAGTCAATTTATCTGTAATTTCCACCAGCAGCTCTCAGGTGCCTGAACCCTTGCTCTTTCCTGCTTCTCCAGGCGCTCGTCCTGCTCTGCTGATGGGGCTGACGGAGTGGCAGTGAGGTCAGTGTCGAGGGTGACGTCAGGAGAGAAGGCAGAGCCAGGAGGTGATTGTGCCCCTGTACTCGGCCCTGATGAGGCCACACCTCAAACCCTGTGTTCAGTTTTGGGGCCCTCACTACGAGAAAGACATTGAGGGGCTGAAGCGTGTGCAGAGAAGGGCAACGAGGCTGGGGAAGGGTCTGGAGGACAAGTGTCACGAGGAGTGGCTGAGGGAACTACAGTTGTTTAGCCTGGAGATGAAGGGGCTGAGGGGACATCTTATTGCTCTCTACAGCTGCCTGAAAGGAGGTTGTAGCAAGGTGGATGCTGGTCTCTTGTCCCAAGTGAGAGGTGACAGGACGAGAGGAAATGCTCTCAAGTTGCACTAAGGTGGCTCAGACTAGACATTGGGAAAAATTTCTTCACCGAAAGGGTTGTCATACACTGGCACAGCTGCCCAGGGAGGTGGTTGTGTCACTGTCCCTGGAGGTTTTAAAAAGACGAGCAGATGAGTTTCTCAGGGATATGGTTTAGTAGTGCACAGGTGGGGTTGGGCCCGGTAATCTCAAAGGTCTTTTCTAGCCAGGCTTTTCTGTGACTCTACAAGGGCGGGCGGCGCCCCCTGCCGGCGGGACGCGTCAGTCACGCCGTAGGCTCTGCCCCTTCCCAGCGTACGGGGCGGGAGCGCCGCTCTGCGCAGGCGCGGCGCCAGGGTGAGCGAGGGGCGGGGCTGGGCGCGCTGCCTCTGCGGGGCCGGCGGGCGCGGGGAGCGCCGCCTGTGCGCAGGCGTCGGGCGCGGGAGGGGGGCGGTGGCGCCGGGAAGCCGCCGGCGGTGGGAGGGGCCACCCCTGGGTGCAGCGGCGGGGTTGTAGCTGCCCGCCCCGCAACAGCAGCGCCGTCTCTTCCGGGTCCCGGCGCGGGAGGCCAGCCCTGCCCCGCCGCCTCCGGGTGAGGATGCGGGCGCGGGGCTGCCCGTAGCTGCGGTGGGGCCGGAAGAGGCGCGGCCCCAACGGCGGTCACGCGTGTCCTGCAGCCGGCCAGGCTGCTCCCGCCGGCGCCCGCGGCCGGGCGGGGGACGCGGGGCTGCGCACGGAACCGAGAGGGGGTGCGGGACTGCCCGCGGGAGGGGCGCTGCCTGCAGAGCCTCCGGGCTGTGCGTGGAGCCGGGGGGCGGGGCTGCCCACGGGGCTGTGCGCGGAGCCGGGGGGGCCGCGGAGCCGGGAGCTGGAAGGGCGGGGGGTGTAGGGCGCGGAGCCCGGGGGCAGGGAACGCGGGGCTGCCCTCGGGGCGCGGGCTCCGCGGTACCGACTGGGCAGGGGCGCGGGCCTCGGTGGGGGAAAGTGTCCCAAGCTGGCACCGAGCTCTGGAGTTTATTCCCGGCCTGAACGAGGGCTCCACACCGGATAAGGCTGTTAGTAGCCGGGCTGAGTGTGCAGTGCGGGTTTTGCAGTGTCGGTTGCACCCGCGGGTACTCTCTGTGGGAGTGGTCGGTGGTAACGGCACCAAACCAAGCGGTTTGTGGCGTTTTTGCGTCCGGTTGGTCGCGGGCAGGCTGTAGCAGCGAGCTGGGCAGTCCCCGCAGCGGCAGCTCGTGCTGTGCGCTGCGTTTTGGGTGACTTGGGTGGATTAATCGCCCGTCCCTGGAGATCTAAAGATATTATTGATGTTTTTGCTTACTTGTGTTCTATTTACGTTGATACAGGGGGCAAAGTATAGTGGAGATGCTTACACCACACGTACAGGCCGTGTGTGTTTTAAGGCGTGCTTCTGGATAAGCTGGGAGTCGTTCTCCACCTGTATTTAAGGACGAGCCATAATGGCAGAGAACTGGTCATCAGAGTGTTCTGGAGGAACAAGCAGAGCACAGAGAAGGAGCGGATTGACTTCAGTGCTACGCGTCTCACACTATTGCAGAGATTGCTTAATATGGATATCTGATAATTAGTGATGCAAATGGGAGAAGATAAGAATATTGAGGCAACCCTGGTTTCCACTGAGGAAAGATCTTTCACGCCTATGTAATAGTCATGTTCTTGTGACTCATTTTCTAATGCCCAGTAATAAATGCTGATACAACTAATGGTGATGACACTGTGGGCAGTATGTGACAGATGCATTTGTTCGGTTGAGCAAGTGGATTTTTCAGCTGTGGGCCTGGCTGCTGGTGGTACTGCTGATGTGTCGGACCATCAGTATTTGTTGATAGTCAGTTTTTTCTGTGTGGTGTGAATGGTACTGTTTTCTGTTCAGAAAAGTAGGAACTAATTACCGTGGATGAACAAAAGGAAAATTTTCAGGGGCTGAAAATGTCAGGATAGAGTTGTCTGATTGGTTTTGGTGATTATAATGCTGTTGATAGAGTTTTGTTCTTCTGAAGAAATCGTGTTGAACTAACAGAATGTTGCTTATTGAGCAGGGCAGTTTAGGTTTTTGTGGTGTGCCATGTAAGCTTTTCCTTACGTATCTGAAAACTTCTGTAACTTCGCTCTTCAGTTCCTTATTCAGCTGGTAAATTCGTAGTGGCAGCAGCTGATGCAGTTTTGGGTTGTCTTGCTCAGCAAGAATAATTTTGTTTTTTATATGACAACATTTAAGTTTTTTCACAAAGCATTTGCTCGGTTGTAATGAACTTACCTGTTAAGTTGATTGCTGATAAATTCCATGTGTGGTTGTACCCTTAATTGTTTTGCTTATGCGTAGGTGTATGGTATAGGGACACTGGGGGAAAGAGGAGGAGAAAGCTGGTAAATAAATACTTAAGTACTCTTAAGGCGGGAGAAGAGGCAGGCTGTGCCTAATGCATCGGTTTGCTTCTGTAGCACTCTGGGTTTAGTTCTTAATGGTTGTGTTTCTGTCAGAGGCTTTTTCTGGTTATGGTAGATGCTGTGTGGTAAGCTAGAAAAAACTACTTAAGTCCTGTTGTAAAGATAAAAGCTTTGGTATAGCTTTCTGCTCAGACGAAGTATGATTAATCACAATGATGGAGTTGAAATAATGTAACTTTGCAGTGAGCAAAAACACTTCCCTGAGAACTTAAAATTAAGGTGGCTGTTGTGGTCAGCTTTATGGAGTAAAGACCTCTGTGTGTTTCTTTTATCTTGAAACCTGATCTTGTGATGTTTTACCACTCTCTGTACCACTCTCTGGCCATTCTCTATCCCAGCAGACTTGTGTTATCTTCTCCTTTAAATAAGAGTATGTTGAGAAGTCCCTAGTGGAGTGCTGGTTTTGAACTCTGGAATATGTCCCTGTTCTACTAGTAATTATTTATAAAGAGCGTAAAAGAAACAGCCTGTGAAGTATTTTTAAATGCACTGACACACTTGCACTCGTTGCACAATCCTCCAGGTCACAGTATTTGCTTCCCTTAAGTAACAGGTTTTATGTAGTAGAATTATTGGCTCTTTCTTAAGATACTGCCTTTATGCAGTTTAAAGCTCAGTATTAGGATTTTGCCAGAGATGGAGCCTTGTCTTACTGCACAAATAACACAAGCAAAACTTCGCTGTTCTCTCTTGTTCCATTTAAGATTGCGTCTTGGAGGCATCAGAAGGTAAAGGGGCATTCAACCCGGTGTTGATACGACCTAAGTATTAACTGTTGAGAATCATTCCCGGGATTGCTGCAGAATACCAGCTCGCTTTAGTAGTATTTGCATTTGCACTCCTAGGTGCCACTGGCTTCCTGGCTTCACCAGGGTGACTGCTGCCTGGCCGGACAGTCCAACGTTGTTCTTCACTTAAACTTAAGTGAGATAATGAAAACTGCTGGTCTTGAAATCAGGGCACAGGTAAAAGCTTTGAAAGATAAGGGACTTAAGGTGAGCTCACTTAGAAGTGTACCAAAAGTTTAAGTAGAGAAGTGGCTGGTACTTTTGGTGTGCTTTTTTTACTGCATCAACAAAAAGTATTATTCTGTCTTGAAGCTGAAGGATACTCAATTGACAAAATTGAGTTGGCTGTTACTTGGAAAAATAATGGATTTTTGCCAACCCGTGTACTTGAAAATCCTTGTGATCAACATGTTCTTTTCTTTAAGGGAGGTCAGCTGCTGGTTAAGGAAGTGAGATTTAGATAAAGATGAATGGTGTGATGAGTAGTGATGACCTGTAACTGTGTAAAATGTTCAGGATGTGACCTGTTTCTGTCTATAAATATGTAATCTTCAGTGTTTTTCTGGCTGAGAAAGTAGGCAGTGAGCACCTCAGCACTTCTCTAGACATCAGACCTCGTATTTCACTCATACAGTAGATGGTCAGCTGTCTTAAAAGAAATAACAGGCCTAATGAGCTCGGTTCAGCACAGTAAGCTGTGAAAGTAAATCTCGAACTATGGACCAAGTTACCTGATTTAACAATAACTGCATTCCCTGATGTAAACATGACTTTCTGAAATAAAGCTTTCTTGGATCTTGCTCTTTGAGTTTTACAATACTAGATACTAGCTGCTATCACTGTACTGCAGTCATTTTATACTTTGATTGTTTATTTCCTTTTGTGAGGTATTTTATCTTCAAGACTCCTTGCACACAAGTTACATAATACCAGAACATATGGTCCCTGATAGTGCTTTAAACATTGTTTATAAGTTAAAGCTTTCTATTTGAAAAAAAATTATAAAATGGAGCTGATAGGGGCCTCAAGTTGTGTGTCTCACTGCATTGTTAAGGGCTTAATAAGTCAGATACAGTTATGAACATTATGTTTTGATAGTTTATTTTGAAAAAAATATTGAACTCTGAATCAGCTTGGAGAGAGTCCAGTGAGAGCATTCAGAGCTCTAGAAGACATGTTCAGGAAGACAGCGCTTAATGCTATTTAGTAAACAGAAGGTCTATGTCTTTAAAAGCATAAGAGGCGACAGCAGCAAGGAAGGGATTGACTCAGGTCCTGCAGGTGTCTGAGACTCACGGATTAAGCTGGCCTGTTGCTTTTCTTTCTGGTAGTAATTCCTTTGTACTCGCACATTGCTGCTTCTGTTGTGCTAGCACACTTCTTTGTATGTCTATGTGAGGATCTTGTCTGGGTGGAAAATAGCTAAAGAAAAGCTCTAATTAACCTGGGTCAGCTTTTGCTCTGTGTAGAACATTGCTGAACAAATGTTAAACTGGTGTGATGAAAGGAACAGTCAAGGGACAACCTGTTGATGGAAAAGTTCCTCTGAAACCTGCAGTCTGTGCATGTAAGCAGCTGTGGTCTCCTCTTCCACACCCAGCACTCCTCCTATGCGTGCGGAAACTTTCCTTGCCCATGCAAAACAATCATTTCCCTCTTCATGTGTTTTCTTAATGATTTGGTAGGGTTGAGGGTAGGGGGATAATGGGTGTTTCTTCTACTGAAACTTGCAGCTGCTTGGAAAAGACAGTGATGTTGCTGCTGTTTTCACATAGTTGGAAGTACAGTTCTTAAAATACTTTCAGAATGAATGCAGTTTGCTAAAACAAATGGTTCCTGCAGAGTTCTTTAGCTCAGGGAAACAAGCAGTCATTTAATAAAAAACATGTCACTAGAGATTTCTTATAACTTCTAACCCACTCCTTGTTTAGTGTAAATATTGGGATTGGCTGTGGGCAAATCTAGGGAGTGGAAAATGAAACTTGATCTAGTTGCTGAAAAGTGTTTTGAAATGAGAGAAACCTGAAGGCTTCTACAATTCTTCTATGAAGCAGATAAATGGATTCAGGTCAGAGAGGTGGGAGAGAGACAAAGCTAAGTAGTTATCCCTTGTCTGCCATGGTTTTGGGATTGTAGAGGTTTCTTATTTTGTCAGGGTCTTTTGTTTGGTGGTTTTGTTTTTTTTTTTCTTGGAGGCTTGTTTTAGAAGAGCTGAAAACTTATGAAACACACGAATAAACTAGTGAAATTACAGGAATAATGTGCTAATTATTCAAAGTTATGTTGGTTGTTCAGAATGCTTTATAAACTTAAAATGCTTAAAATTATGATTGCAGTAAACTGGGAGCTTAACTTGCCGGGCTGTATCTCTGCAAATGGTGTTTCATGCGGATGATTGAGTGAAACAGCCCGATTTACAGATCCTTGCCAGGACCTTGTGCTAGGTAAGTGTTTGTTTCATTTTGGAGACCTGTTTTGGTGGAGAAACAAGCAAAAAACTAATGTTCTCCCTCAAAAGTATTGTATATACTGACTTTTTAGGTTTTTGAGCTGGTTTCCTGTGGGATAAAATGGGAGTGGGTGCCAGCACAAACAAAGGCTTAGTGACTGTGTGGTTGGGGAGGGCTGAGGAGCCTGTGACCACTTCATTTTGCTCACAGCTGTTGGTCTGCACATCAGTAACTTAACTTATACCTGAGGGATAAGGTTGTGTAAGAAATCCCTACAGAGAACAAAAATCAGTATTATGTATTTCCTGATCCCCAGTTTTCTCAGAATCCTTCAATTAGATGATCTGTTTGACTAGTTATTGACCGTCTAATTATTGACCATCAGTTTTGTTGCTGTCAATAAATACATGCTTTAAGAATCAGGTCTTTAATGTCTCTTAATGAATCACCAAGAACTGTTAACCTTGAAAGGCTCTTATTTGAAATAATTTCCATTTCAAGTTGTAATTTCCTGCTTGTCAGGAGGTCATGAAATGAGATGATGGTTACAGGCAAGGGCGGTGTTCAAGTGAGTGTAAGAGAAATGGCACTAAGTATGTACTTGTTGCTGTTTGGTGCTCATTAGGTAGCCATATGAGACTGAATGTATGGTGAAGCATGCCAAAGGCCATTCTAGTGACTATTTCATGGCCATGGATATCAATAAAGTGATATATTCAGATTGTGTATTTTTTGGTTATATATAGGCATAAAATACTGCATTATATTGCAGTGCATCCTATTCGTTTCACATTTCCTATGCTTTGCATAGGAACTATATATTAGCTGAACTATATATTTTGAACTATATATTAGCTGAAAAGGTGTTCTTGTCATGTGCGTATTAACGCAGTAGTATGTGAATACATCTGGTCTGAACCGTTCAGTGAGAGGGAAACCTTACGCCTCAGTGGTTTAAGGGAGGCATAGAGTCTAGATCTGTAGCTGCAGGGTAGCATAAGTGATAATGGGAGGATTTAAGTATTTGGGCTCAAAGCTTTGGAAAGAGACACTGCTAGATGGTCAAAGTACATTGAATGACATAGGGTGTGAAGTCAGCACTGATAAAAGCAGAATAAAAACTAGACAGACCTCCATAGGTCTCTTTTCCAGACATTAGACTGAAGGAATCTGCAACTCTTCAGTTTACTTGAGGGAAGTGTAAATAACACCTTGATTTTACGCTATTGGTAATTGCACAGTATGGGTGTTCCGACGTGGAAAATATGTGGAATTAGAAAGCAGTTACGAGTGACCCAAAAGGCATAACATTGAGTGGCTGGAAATCTTTGTTAAACAAATGAAATGGGACGTTTTGCAATAGGGCATCTGATTAATAAATAGCTTTCTAATGAACTGGCAAGTTTCTAAAGAGATTTTTTTGAAGAATTTTGTTAAGACTCAGAAGTTTAATGTGTTTTAAGCAGAATAGAGATGATGTGCTGAATTACCATGCTGGATATGGCAGGTTTTTTCTGGCCTTGGAGGAAGGTTTAAGAGGAAGATATAGAGTCAGCTCACTATTCGTTGTGTGGGAGAAATACTGACCTCAGCCCACTTACATGTGTGGCAGCTCTGTGTTAAGACAACTATCTCATATTTCAGTGCTTCAGCTGGTTATCTCCTTTGTAGTCCTTAATATATTTTAGGTTTTAGCCTCTGTTTAAGTCATATCTGAAACATTTGGTCATGGCTAAAAGTAAATTAAAGTTGATTGTCTGGATAGTTTGGAAACTAAGAAAATCTGGTGAACTGATTGTCAGGTTTCAACTCCTAAAGGACGTATTTTTCTTGCTGGAACTTGTAGCCACGGAAGGGTACTTTGTGTGCTTCCAACTGAACTTGAAAACATGAAAAGTCTGGAGTAATGCAGGCATCATTTATTTAAACAGTTCACTTGTGTGACAAGGGTGATGGTGGCCTATTTTGTTTTTTTCTTTTTCCCTCTGACCTGTGTGATGTAAAATGTATAGGTCAAACTAGAAAATCCTAGTATGCCTTCTGCTTTTACACTTCTTGACATTATAATGCCATAGTATATGCTTTCAAATGCATTTGGTTTTAATAAAGCAATGTCAGTTTCCCTCTTTAAGGTGAATTTTTGAGTGTATTGCACATAGTATACTGCATGTATTGTAATTTGGGGTACATAGAAGCTGCCAGTCTGCAACCCTGTTTGGCTTACATTTCGTTCACATGGAGAGAGAAAAAAGTATTATTAAAAAGAAATACCTCATAGAAGTTGTCTTCTAATAATAACAACACTTTGACTTTGTAAACTGCAAAATGCTGTGAGTGAAATGCTGTGTTTTTCTTTTTAGGTTTAAGAAGGCTAAAGCTTCACCAAAACTGTAACGAGAATGGACAGTTACTTTAAAGCTGCAGTCTGTGACCTGGACAAACTCCTTGATGAATTTGAACAGAACACAGGTTAGTTCCTGTGCTGCCTTGTTCTCCAGCATAATAATATCGGTCAAATGACTGTTACTGTGGAATTTGAAAGTAACATATGCTAACTAAAAGCTTATATTGATGAACAGATGGTATTTAAGAGGGAGTACATGGTGGAAAAAGTTTTATAAACATTACTTTTGATCTTTTTTTGCTTAAAATAGATGAATATGACTGCTACAGAACCACTCAAAATCCATATGACTCAAAACACCATTCGCCTACTTCAGTTCTGGATTGTTTACAAGTATACCCAGCACCAAAATTGCAAGAGGATGCCAATAGTTGTACTTCATCAAAAGAAATTGCTCTAGCTAGGCACACTGGAACAAGCGAAGCGCTTCTGAATTATTCACCACAAAGTGAGAAGAGCGTTGCTGGACCTGATCTTTTGTCCACTGTGGACAGTGGTTCTGTAAATGAAATTCAGGCTTCCAGCATGGGAAGGTGTAGTATACCAGTGTGTGATCTTGTCAGTGACACAGGTAACTTAATCCATTCAGCGGCTACTCTTGAAGATGTTCAAAAGTTACAGCCACATGGCTTCCAGCACAGTGAAGGTTTGATTAACCCTGGCGTATCTTGCATGCCTGTTCCTTCGTCATCAGCAGGTTGCAGTGGTGTTTCAAATACAGAGCAGAGTGATGGTGACTCAGTGCTAGAAGATTCAGGACATCTTAAAACAGAGGAGATTCATCATTTAGCTTTAAAATCAGACAGTTATGCCACAGTAGAGATCTCAGATCCTCAGAATGATCAACACAGTACAGAATCTGTTAAGTGCAGTGATGTATTTGATGAGCTTGAACAAACTGCTCGCCTTAATAATGCATGTGTCCCTGTAATGTCACAGAATTCGGATGCATACAGTCCCAAAGATGAGAAAGCATATGACAAGTTGCCTTGTGAACCACAAGGTGGAAGTGTATGCTCTGCACTAAGCAAAAAGATATATGAAAGAAATGCTATAGAAATGGTAAACTCAAAAGATGAGAGTAATGTTGAAACCATGCCTTCAGATCTGCCAAAGATGCCTCAGTTGCACAGAAGCCATGCAACATTACCTGGAGATTTTTTTTTACCAGGCTCCTCATGTCAAACAGGAGCTGAAGTAGAACTAGAAAAGAAAATCACAGAAGAGAATATAGATAATGAAGAACTTAATAAAAATGAAATACTAAACAATGTTTCAACTTCAAGTATTTCAGCTGAGGATGTCCAGACCTCACTGTCCTGTCTTCCACTTTCTGTATCTATATGTGGTTCATTAGTAACAGAAGAAAAAGTTAATCCTCTACCTCAAAACGAAATGGCAGAGGTTATTAGTGATGTTTTAACCATTCATGCTGGAAAGTCTGCAACTGATCTTTCGGGGAGCAGATCCTGCAAAACCTTTGATGTGCATGAACAGGAAGGATATATAAATAAAATCAAAGAAAGCATTGTGGAAGAAAGTACAGATGGAGGCAAGTATGATACTGAGAATGTAATTGATGCCAGTGATTCTCAGCAAATCCAGACCTTTGCTTCTGCTGTTCTAGAAAATGAAGCAGAGTCATATGATGTTGGTGTAGATTCCTATTATGATGAAAGCATGGGCCCATTTATGGTTGACTTCACTGCTGAGGAGAATGTTATTAAAGGTGATACTCTAATAAGTGATACTGAGCTTGATGATTTCTTGTATGAACAAAGTCTTGCTGTATTTAAGTCTTCAGACACTGATGGTAACACTATGGAAGCTGATGCAGAAGGGAATTTAACACACGTGAACAACCTACATTTCACAGAGGTCACTGAAGAACTTACGCAAGCAGAACTGGAGGAGATAACTAGCATTGCTAGTAGTCTTAAAGTATCTCCTATTGCAAATGAATTGGAACCTGCAATGGAAGGGCATACGTCTCATATTCAGGACATGGTTGAGAGTGGTAGTGAAGTACTAGTTTCTAATATTTATAATGAAGGTGCAAGACCAAAACAGTTGCTTGGCCTCTCCCAAGGAACTGTTGATCAGAGACCACTGAGTAGAACAGATGTACTTCAGAGAGAAAACCAGGAAGCCAGTTCTGTTACCCCAGAATCTCTCCCTTCAGGCAATGGAGTAAATATTGGTAAAAATTCTGACTCTGCACACTCTGGGGAAAGCAGCTCTGAAGCAGAAGGAAATCAAACATCTGAAAATATAGAATCACTTAAAAAACCTGCAGCTGTCTCACGGAAACAACCGTTGTGGGTTCCTGATTCAGAGGCACCCAACTGCATGAACTGCCAAGTCAAGTTCACATTTACAAAAAGAAGACATCACTGTCGTGCATGTGGAAAGGTAAGTTATTGGAGAGGGGCCCTGTGTTACTGAGAGCAAATAAATGTTGATTTAAGGGTAACAAAAATGGAGGAGAGAATATTGACAACGTTTTTCTAGGTTGAAAGTATTTTGTTTTACCTTCATAGAAATTTAGACTGTTGGAAAAGACTTTAACAAATGTATGACTCAGTTATTTTCACAAAAAAAAAAAAAGGGAACTGTGGAGAGTGTTCTTATTTATCTTCCATTACTGGCTAGACTAATGTGTTTTGCATTGAACAAGGGAAGATGAGACAGTGGACTACTTCATAGTAGTCATAGTGAGACAGCTTTTTACTCGGCTTTTAAGTTAAGCTTGAGAATTTAAGCTTAAAATAGGTGCAATGATCATGACGATTGGAATTCAGCTGAGGGGTTACTAGCCGTAAAACACTGTGAATCTGGAAGGACTGTGTTCTTTCAGGAGCTGTAAGAGCAGTACCAATGCAAACGATTTATAGCCTAAGTCTGTCCTTCTATTTGTTTAGATGTATAATTTTTCAGGGGCAGTTATCTCAGGGGAGTAGTATGCTGCTTTTGTGGGTGAATGGTACTCATCAACTGAGCAAGTATTCTGTAGAACTTTAAATCCTGCAGTGAGTAAATAACAACAAAACTTATTCTTAATCAATAATTCCCTTATGAGCTACTGTGGCTTATGCTTGTACTACTGCATAGGTAGAAATACTAGCGGTACTAATGAACTTAAGTTCTCAGTGTTCCTCTGTGAGCTTCATGAATTAGGAGATACAGCAAAGACTAGTGTCTGCTTTTTGCATCCCCAGTGTTGAGACGCATCTGGAGAGACTTGGTAATTTTTTCCCAGGATGCTGCTCCTAGTACTGTGTATTCAAAGCATAATATTTGCTTTCTTCAACTGCAGTGAGCAGGAATGAAAATGTAGGTTTGAATTAGGGTGCCAAGAAAATTAAGACCTCACCTGACCACCTGGTAGTCATTGAACTTTATTGCTTGGCAAAATATTCTTTAAGTTTGTACCAGTTCAAAACACAGTTCTACAGAGTAGGTTTCATTTTAGTCATAAGACTAACTGACTTGATGTTCATGTTTGTGAAATTTCTTGCATCTTGTCTAGCACTGGGAATAAAGGCACCTTTCACTACACAGTCCTGTTTACAGCCGTCAGCTGTTAGTATTCTGATGTGCCCTAGCAGAGATGGATTTGGCAGGAGAACAGTGCACGTTCGTTCATTGGGAGACTTAAATGAGGGCAGTGTAGATTAGATAATCTTTACAGATACTGGAGTGCTATGCAGTTGTAACTCACAGCGTTTCTGAATGTGCTACAGCTTAACTTGCTGTCTTATAAGACTGTTTTGTCTTTTTAATAATAACTTTTTGTCTTTAAAAAAACCCACTTGCACACAAAAAAACAACAAACAAAACATTCCCTGTGGATATGTTGTGGGTTATCGTGTTTTCGACCACTTCTTACACATAAGGAGAAACTGGCAAGAATGACAGTTGTCCTCTGTGGACTATTCTGGATGATAATTGTATAGTTTTCATGTGGTCCTATGAAAATGGCAACACTTGTCCACGCTGGCATCTGTACTGAAAGGCAGCTTTGAGGTTAGTGGTCCATGCTTTCTCTCTCACCTGTAGCACTTGAGAGGCCAAACAACTTCACTGTTTCTTTATTTAGATTTTCTCTTGCTGTGGTACCCTGTCTCTTCCTAGCTTAAGCAGAATCAATTTCTTTGTTCAACAGCCTCAACTTCATCTCCTCTCCCCTGTTACATTACCTGTCTCTTAGTTTGTCTTCACCTCTTGTCTCTTCTGCATTCGGATTAGACTGGCCTCTCTGTTGTGGGTCCCAGTGGCACCAGGTGTAAGAGGAAAATACCAGTTGTAAAGGATTGTAGTGCTTAGCATCTGAAGCCCTAAGGTGGATTGTAGCAGATTAGCAATTAATCTTCATCAGTTACATTCTTAATGTCTTTACCAGGCATGTGCTTTTTCAGTTGTGCTAAATTACCTGTGACATTAATGCAGACACAATTGGTTTGTTTCTTTTTTGAGCTTACATTGCACTGATCAAGTATTGCTGGTTTTACAGTGACTTTTCTTACTTAAAGGAGTTCACTTGTAATGACTTTTTTCTCTGTTGCTACTGTTTGTGTTTTTTTCCCCTTAATCCACTTTTTTTTCTGGAGATAAATAGCAGAGGACTGTTAGTGTTCTTTCCACTGACTTAACATGGGTCAGTGGTAGAAGCCTTCTGTCAGACCAGGGTTTCAAAAGATCCTTTTTGTAGTGGCTAGTGATGACTTTAGAGTCTGCATATAGCTAAGAATGCAGGACTCTTTGAGGACTTGCAGGTCACCCTTGGAAGAACAAAAGGGAAAAGTGTGAAGAGCACCAGATATTTATGGAAGCTCTTGAAGAAAATAACTTCACTAGAGACTTAATTCCTTGAATGGGAATTTGCAGGTCTAGTCCCAGCTAAAGAGATATACTTTTTCCCAATCTACCGAAAAATAGATAGGGTGTATGTCCTGTTGGAGTCAAAAAGGATATTCTGTTGATATTATATTCTTTCTTAGTAGTCTTCAACAAGGTTTTGCTATATTCTGCTGAAGGGAGTTAGTAACATGGAGGCAACTGTGCTTACTCTTTCGAACAGAGTTGGGCAGCCTATTTTGCCAACATAGTTCTTGAGCAAGTATTAGTAAACAACTCTGGAAGCAGTGAGCTCTGGCTTAGATTGTTGGCCATGAGGTTAAAGAAGTACCGTAGAATTCCATGACAAACTGATAACACTTGCTATGGAGAGGCTTGGTGCAGTGCAGTGCAACAAGATCAGTGCATAAGGAATAGCCCTTTGCTGATATGAGGTTAGGTTGTTCTGTTATCTGAATCATAATGGGAGATTGCAACAGATATCTTCAAAGATAATATTAAAGCAGTAAAACAGATATGACCCAATTTCAGGGTTCATTCCTTGTTCCTATTCCTGTTGTTTAATGTAAAATAGTTAGGGGATTAACAGAAGTAGGAGTGAATTTGGGAATAGGTGGTAATCTGGAATTCTTTTCATCTCTCCAGATAAGAATTTTAATATAATATCGCTTATGTCCTCCTTGTTGCTGCTCTTTGTTGTATATGTATTGTGGATTTAAGTTTTTCATGAAGGTCTCTTCATGAGAGATTAAGATACAGGCTTCAATGTTAGGCTGCAGAAGGTCTGGAAAGTGTATTTCTTGGAAGAGTTTTTTACTGTGCAGTTGTCTACCAGCTGCTTCCAGCTGTGATCTTAGAAAAACCCAACCAACCAAACAAAAAACCCCACTTAAAAATGCAGTTTTGGCTATTTTTTGGGCACGTGGCTTTATGTGATTAGATCTGCTCGCAGCAAGAAACTGTAGGTGCTGCTCTGTTTTGTAGCTGACCTTGAGAGAGTATTGTCAAGAGCTGACTGCTTAGCTGTGTGATGTGGGCATTCCTGGTCACGTGTGGAAGGTTGGCTTGTAGATGTCTAAGGATTACTTTTGTCTGACAGAAATACCTGGCAAATCGCAAAAGTTTATGGTATGGATAGGTTCTAGTGCAGTTCTGGTGAACAGGATAGGTTCTAGTGCAGTTCTGGTGAACAGGATAGGAAGAGCCCCTGGTGAAAAGCAAGGCTTGGCAGACTTTGCAGTTTGGCTCAAATTGTGGAGTTTTTGAAATTCTTATCATAGCAGCATAGAATGGTTTGGGTTGGAAGGGATTTTAACAAATCATCTAGTCCAACCATTGTGCCATGGGCAGGGACACACCTTCCACTGGATCAGGTTGCTCAAAGCCTTATCCAATCTGGCCTTGAACATGTCCAGGGATGGGGAATCCACGACTTCTCTGGACCTGTTACACCCTCACAGTAAAAAATTTCTTCCTAATATCAACCCCAAATCTACCTGCTTTCAGTTTAAAACTTGCTCCTTGTCCTGTCACTACAGGCTCTGGTAGAAAGTCTTTCTTCATGTGTCTTATAAGCCTCGTTTATGTGTTGGAAGGCCACATTAAGGTCTCTCAGGAGCCTTTTCTCTTCCAACCTGAACTACCCCAACTGCTCCAGCCCTCTGATCATTTCTGTGGCCTTCTCTGGACTTGCTCAAGCATGCCCATGTCCCTCTTGCACTGGGGACCCCAGAATTGGGTGCAATAAAAGCCGTTTTAGTAAAAACCTTTCCAGTCTCGTACTTCTCCCCAAACAGAAATGGATTGTAAGATACATATCTAAAGCTCCTTTTCTCCTTCTCTACTTCTAAAAATGTGTATGCCTGCTTTATATAATGTAGACTGTTTTAGTAAAAAGAATTAATAATAATAGGATCTTAATTCAGGGAATACTGGGATTTTGTATCTAATATTTAATTCAGTCTTTTTCTGATTCAGGTGTTTTGTGGTGGCTGTTGCAAACGAAAATGCAAACTACAATACATGGAGAAAGAAGCAAGAGTCTGTAATGGCTGTTACGATGATATTAATAAAGGTAAAGTCTTTTTGAGTAATTGCAATAGTCATCAAAGAAGAATAGGTACAGCTAACATCTCTGATCTTTATTCTTTTGGGGGAGCTTCGCTTGGTATGTATTGGTAATATACCAATAAGTAATTGGTATATGTTTTCCTATTTCCAAGGTGGAGGAAGGAAAAGGATGATTGTACCTCTTAGTTGGATTACAGTTCTTATTTTAGACTTAGAATAGCAAGCTAATTACTTTTGATTATAACAAACAGTAGGTTTGGACACTGTAGGACTAAATACAAAGTTATGCTGTGGCAGCAGTCTAGCAAAAGTGATCCTTCCTGCGTGGTAGCCTTCTATGCATTTAAACACCATAGCTCTGCTTGATCTCCCGTATTATTTGCCTGTTTTATGTAGATTTCTGTCCTGATATTTTTACAAGTCACTTCACAGTCCTGCAGTAATGGACTCGTAAGATGACCTTTTAACTGAAAGCTAAGCATAGATGCTTATGGAAACACCAGGAGAAAGGATTGAAGTTCTCATTATTAATATTTAAAGTAACAAGTTGAAAACATACCAGATTTTTAATATGACACGTGAATGGAATTTGACTTGATAAATGTGTTTACACCAAGGTACAGCAGTCATATGGTTCATTGTAGTCACTGCATCAGTAGCAAGATGTACAAGGAGGTCTGTTTCTGTGTTAGGAATGAAACAGGCAAATGTGCAGGTACAAAACCAAGAAATCTACATTTATTCAGTACAGCAGCTTGAGTGTTCGTTTATCATAACTAGCTTACAAATGTTTGCTCTTGCAAAAAACCCCCGATAGTACTGCACTGTAAATGAAATGTAGTCAATGGTGAGATCTTAAAAACTAACCACATTTTTTTAGCACAGGCATTTGAAAGGATGATGAGTCCAACTGGTGATGTCCCCAACTCCAGTATCTCCTCTGAGTGTTCTTCTGCTTTTCCACCTTTGGAGGAATCCCAGATATCTGGTAGTGCTAGCTCTCCTTCACCTTCTGCATTGTTACCTATCTCAGTACTTAAACAACCTGGTATCGAAGGTATGCTAAATAGTGTAATACATCTAACTCTTTGAAGATCGCTTTGGAAAGTTTTTATTGCACCCTAGTTGGTATAGTGGTATTTTTTGTGGGAAATGGTAACTCTAAACTGGGACACTGGAAAGTTACTTTTGCTATGTATGAGCTTTACCAAGTCTGTCTTCAGTCTCCATTTATGAAATGGTTTGCTTTTTTCATTGCCCTCTCTTATTGTCCTGTTCATATCGTAATTTTCTCCGTGTGTAGATGATGATACTTTCGTCACTCTTATATACCATAGGAGATCTCTGGCTCCAGTTGCGACTGCCAGTCTTAGAGTGAAAAACAAATAGTACTTGTTAGGGATGAGTTCCTCCAGAGCAGTGGGAATTCAATCTCTGTTTAAATATGCGTGATTAGCAGCTAAGTAGTGCCTTTGTTCCACTTTTACTAAACATCTGGCCTTCAATGAAAATAGATTTTTACAAGAATTGATAAGCTAAATTTTTAGAGTGTATTTCATCCTTTAGTTGTATTATGCACTTCATATCACAATGTATGTGTGAGATTTTTTTGCTTATATTTGCCAGACTGGAAACTGGCTGGTGTTAAACTGTCTGCTTGTGCTTGTTTCCAGTGAACAGATTCACTATATATTTGGGGAGAGAAGGGGCTTAATTTTTGTCCCCTTCAACTGTTAGAACAGTACAGTAGTATGAAGTCAGTGTTGTTTTCTTAACCTGTCCTAGGGCTGTGCCCCAAAGAACAGAGGAGAGTTTGGTTTGCAGATGGTATTTTACCAAATGGCGAAGTGGCAGATACAACAAAACTTTCATCTGGAGCAAAGAGGTCATCACAGGACTTAACTCCAGTAAACCCAGACTTGCCAGAGATGCATATGGTATGAATTAACGAGTGTGTGTAGCTGCATGAATTACCTCTTCAAATATCTTCGCTTGCTATTGATGGGGTCCATTACGTACTACAGTATGACTTCTACTTCACAACTTCTGGTCTGAGCCAATGTTTGAGTTTTGGGTTGTTTTTTGTTTTGTTTTGTTTTTTTCCTGTGGTGGGGGAGTGGGGGAGGGTGAAGTGACTGTGAAGTTTTGGGATTGAAATATTCTGTAAACCATACTTCAAAGGAAACCATATTTTAGGGGTGTATGTGAACTTTAAAAATGTTATGGCAGAAAACTTACCAAAACAAGTTTTTATTCTACACAGCATTTGATTAACTATGTGAAGGTAACCTCAGACATAGTTCTGAAAAGTGTCATTAACAGCATGCTTATAGTAGAAGATTGTGGGGTTTTTTTTGCAGCAGTTTGCTATAGTTTGCCTGTCAAATTAGTCCTACCAGAAGTTGCTTAATCTAGAACACTGCATTAGAGGGTGCAGGAAAACACTATGTGTTGCTTCTAAGGTGAACTAATATTGAACTGAGAGGGGGAGCGGATTTTTTTATAGTAGATCATATTCATGGTGTTGAACTAGTTGCACTTGACAGGAAAAGTTTAAAAGAAGTGGTGTAAGTTTGCCATGGAAAGATTTGGAGAAATTCCTCAGCTGGATCGTTTTTAAAATAAAACGTAGCTCTAATGTGATGACACAAATTCTGTGATTCAAACAGCATTGGAGAGTTTTTAAAACAAATCAGTAAAGCTAAGAACTGCACCAGATAATTATTATCAGTATATGGCATGTCTTAACAGTTAGCAGGTGTATAGCATGCAAATCAGCCTTAACTTATGAAGAATGGGAATAATAGATCTGACTCATTTGAACAAAAGACTTCAAAAAGTTGCAGCGATTGAAGTATAGCCTGTCTTCCATTTTGGCGAAAGAGTAGGGTATTTTCACTTGCAAAAGGTGAGTGATGTCTAAAGTTAAAAGCAGCATGGACAAAGTGAGTAGGAAGCCAAGCTGTGTGGCACAGTCAACACACTGGCGGGAAGGGATGCTATGCAGAGGGACCTGGGCAGAATGGAGAGCTGGAGCTGTGCAAATCTCATGGAGCTCAACAAGGCCAAGTGCAAGGTCCTGCAGCTGGGTCAGGACAAACACAAATACAGACTGGCCAGAGAATGGATTGAGAGCAGCTTTGAAGAGGGCTTGAGGGTGCTGGTGGATGAGAAGCTCAACATGAGCCAGCAGTGTGCGCTTGCATCCCAGAAAGCCAGTGGTATCCTGGGCTGCATCAAAGAAGTGCGACTAGCTGTTGTAGTCGAGACGGACAAAGAACAACAATAATTCCTATTTTATGGTTCAAAAGTAAGCAGCACACTTACTGAAAGTGATGGCTGCCTTTTTGTATGCTCTACATAATATAAACAGACATGTTTATATTATGTAGTCTCAATGCCTTGCTTCTTGCTCCAAAGCAGAATTTTCCTGAGGGTTATTTCTGGTAAACTAGATTCTTTCTTCTCTAACACTAATTTGCACATAGAAAGTACAATATTCTTTTCTTTAGAAGATTTACACCTATGTTCCCAGCAGCTCACCTTTTCGAGGTGTCTTAACGATCCGGTTCAATTCAGCAGCTCTCCCTGCTGCTTCTCAGCTATGCTGGGCTTCGTCTTCACGGCCTCTCCCCAGCCGTCTCAAAGTTCAGGAAATCGGGGTCACCATTTGTCGTAGTCGAGATGGACAAAGAACAACAATAATTCCCATTTTATGGTTCAAAAGTAAGCAGCACACTTATTGAAAGTGACGGCTGCCTTTTTATATGCTCTACGTAATATAAACATGTTATTGACATGTTGTTGACTAATATTCAACCCCGTTTGCTTAACATTCTGTGCTGACTTTCTTCCACATGCTTTCCCAGTCCTTCAAATCTGTACCACTGCAGTCCTCGTTTTCTTCTTTCTCACAGTCTTCTTCTCATGGGAATACTTTGATATTACTGAGGCTGAAGCTAACCGTCTCCTTTTAAGGATCCATGGCCTGCTATGAGCCCCCACAATTCCCCCTTTTTGTATTTGTGCTACAAAGATTGCCCTCATCATTCGCTGCAAGTCCCTTTGCAGCAAAGAGATGAGACATGGCAATATCAGCAGCACAACCACGATAAAACACAAACTCATCTTTACAATAGATAACAACCAACCAGAAGGATCTCAATCCTGAAAGAATCTGTTCAGTCTCAACTATCATCCATTTATAACTGCTATTAATCATTCTCTGTATACATTGTATGACACAGCATACATATCAAAACATATAAAAACTAATAAACCCAAAAAGGGCACCTCACCCAAGACTCTTAAACCATTAAACTATCTTCCAAGAATATTCCACCCATTATAAAACATGTGCTGCTCACTTGCTTCTATGATAGTGATGACAGGTGAAGTTAGGCTTAGTGTTAGTATTAGTGTTAGTAAGGTTAGTAGGGCCTAAACTGCAGGACTCTTTCCTTATATTGAATGGAATATTCTCCTCATGCTTTGCCCCCCACAAATTAAAAAGGGATACCCCTGATAGCAAAGCCAATGGTGCATTGCTTGATTTTGATATGTTTGCTGTTGTACTATTGGACCACTTATTACTATTTCTGTATATCCCTAAAGATGAACTTACATTTTGTAAAAAAGATTTTTCTGTCCCCTTATAACTAAACACTACACAGCGATCCATTTTATTAATCCTAACAACAATATTATTGACATTGGAAGAACACTTTCTGCAGCAATGTCAGCACGAGCCATTGGTTTGCAGGCAGGTCAATCATACAGGTAGAAACAGATTTCCTGGGGATGCTGTAGCCAGACATGTGAAGTCCCGTCTTGTTGGCTAGGGTGATCCACACATTTGTTCTCTGTTCTGCGGGCATCCAAAATGCTGCAGCCATGACCCAAGTCAGTACGAGGATAGTACCGGCCGTACACTGCATGCAGGTGCCCATTGAGGTCCATGATCTGTCGAAACACAAGCATACCCTCTTCCCCACGTTAGCAAGTCACAGGGAGCCAACCACTGACCTGTCTGTAAATCTGGCACTGTCACTTTCATCCCTGAACCTACTCCATTTTGCGTCAAGAGGGACCCAAAATGTTGTAAAATCAGGCGTTCCTGTAGATCATCAGTGATATGCAAGAACTTCAATACATAAGTTAACCTTGTTCAAACGTGCCTCTGGAGGTTCACCCACCATTCCCCCTTTTTTGTTTTTGTAAAAAGCGCTTTAAGGTATGTTCCACAATGGCCTGCCCTGTAGGAGAGTGGGAAAATCCTGTGACATGTGTTCCCCCTCATAACTGTAAAAAGGATTTCACTCTACTAGAAACGTATGCTGGACCATTATCAGTCTTAATCTGCTGTGGAACCCATGCAATAGAAAACACTCGTTGCCAATGCAGAATAGCATCACGTGCCATTTTCCCTGTATGAGCAGTAGCAATAATAACTGAAGAAAAAGTATCAATAGACACATGTACATATTTTTGTCTACCAAAGTCAAGTATATGTGTGACATCAGTCTGTCAGATCTGAAGAGCTTGAAGTCCATGGGGGTTGGTACCATAAAAGTGTGGCACATGCTCACCTTGGCAATCAGGACACACAGCAACAATGGCATGAGCGTCCATGTTGGATAAGTGAAACTGACGCTTCAACGCTCGATACCCCTGATGGAAAAATTGATGAGTCACTATTGCTTGTTGCTTTGTGTTCGGGGTAGGTCCTAGGGTGACACCAGACACAAGTACATCGGCCGTTGCGTTTCCTTCAACTATAAACCCAGGCAAGGTTTTGTGACTTCTAACATGCATTATATAGTAAATATGATGTCGTTTCTGTATTTCTAACCATAAGAGCTTTAAGACACCAAACAAGCGTTCAGTGGTAGTGTGTTGTAATATGGCCTTATCCAGACGTCACACCAACCCAGCTACATAAGCTGAGCCAGTCACTGTGTTTACAGGACAAAAAAAATGCTGAAATACCATTGATACTGCTCGAAGCTCCACAGCTTGGGGAGATCCCTCTTGATATTCCATTTCAGTTTGCTATTGCTGTCCATCATGCCAAACAATAGTTGCTTTACCTGTCTTACCTGACCCGTCAGTAAATACTGTGGGACCCTGCACAGGGTTGGTCTGGGATAATTGTTTCTGGCCAAATCGAATCTGACTACCCATTTTGACTAGTGGATGAGACAGCAAATGATATGTTATTCGACCAGTATATTCCATGAGTACAGCTTGCAATGCAGTACTGTTGGCAAGACACCACTCAAAATACTCAACCTGAATGGGTATTGTGATAATTTCAGGGTCTCTTGCTATTCAGCACAGCGAGCTCTGGTTTTTGCAATAATCTGAGCTACAAGTTCAAACAAACCAGGAGCTGTTTTCTTAGATTTAAAGGGTAAAAAGGCCCATTCCAAGACGTGTAGTAGATATTGCCAATTGATATTCCATTGTGCTATCATGGCAAATGGTATCATATCATCTATTAAAATATACACTTGTATTGCCACAGATAAATCAATCCTCCACACGTTTTTTTCTTGAGTGCTTGTTCTATCTCTGCTACCACTTGTTTTGCTTCCAGTGTTAAAGTACGTGGTGCACAAATGTCTGTATTTCCTTTTAAAAGTTCAAACAAAGGCTGTAACTTGGAAGAGGGGATTCCGACATAAGGTTGAATCCAGTTTATCACTTCTGCTAATTTCTGCACATCATTTAAAGTTTTGATATCTATCTGCAACTGAATGGGTTGTGGCGAAACTGTTTGATTCAAAACTTTCATACTTGGATAAAGCCATGGCTGTTTTCATTGCACCTTTTCTGAGGCAATGACCAGACCATGTTGTTGCAAAGACTCACGTGTTTCAGCTTCCATTTCGTCTAAAATTTGCAGAGAAGGAGCAGCTATCAAAATGTCATCCATATAATGATAACAATATCCTGAAGGAAATTCAGCACGTACAGAACTCAATGCTTTTGCCACAAACCATTCACAGATAGTTGGTGAATATTTCATTCCTTGCGGTAATATCTTCCAGTGATACGTCTTTGCTGGTTCCACATTGTTTACTGAGGGTACAGTAGAGGCAAATTTTCCCATCTCTTGTTCTGCTAAAGGAATAGTAAAGAAACAATCTTTTAAATCTATTACAATAATTTCCCATTGCGTTGGAATCATGATTGGCGATGGTAACCCAGACTGTAATGATCCCATGGTAGCTGTTACATCATTGATCTTTCTCAAGTCATGTAATAAACGCCATTTTCCAGACTTCTTTTTAATAACAAACACAAGTGTATTCCAAGGCCTATGAGAGACAACTAGTTGCTCTGTAACCAAAGAATGCACGGCAGCAAGCTTTTCTTGATTAAGGGGCCACTGATTTACCCAAACTGGCTTTTCGGTTAATTATTTCCGTGCCAGAGTTTGTTGTGATACGCCCTGCAACACAGTGGCCCCTGTCAAAAATCCATTGTAATTCGCACCCCCCCTTGGGCAAGACAATCCCCACAAATTTAAGTCACCTAAGGCCTAATAGTAGCTTTCTGTCCCTCAGGGTTAACAATGAGTACAGGCTTTGCCGCCGTAAGGGTATTGGTAATTCCCCCAAGACCTATTACTCCTGAGGTAGCTGAAGGCTTGATGCAGGCCACTCTTGTTGCAAGATAATAGTTACATCAGCTCCAGTGTCCAATAGCCCAGACAACTTTGTATGCATAGGAGAGGTGTTATCCATTATAAGTGTACAAACCATTTGTGGTCTTTTGTCCGACATATTCTGGGACCAGAAGACAAGTGGTTTCCCTGTGGAGCCAAAGCTGCCATCACCTTGAACAACATGTTCAGCCTAGAAACACAACTTAAAAAAGGTACAAGTTGAGCAATTCGTGTGCCTTGTTTAATAGTGACAGGTGGAGTTGCAGTAGAAACCATTGCAGAAATTTGTCCTGTATAATCAGCATCAATTACTCCTACATGTACAGTTAGTCTTTGTAAAATACTACTTGAGCGTCCTATCAGCAAAGCACTTAATCCTTTACCGATTGGACCCCATGCATCCAAGGGCACTTTGTGTACCCCTTGATTATTGATGGTTACTGTGTGGGCGGTGGATGTATCCGTCCCTGATGCTCCCCTTGTCTTTCCTGATAATTTGTCACATAAGATTGCGGAATGTGTTGTTGGTTCTGCGCTGCTCTGTGGAATGGATTACCAGGATTGTAAGGTATTTGTATTTGCACACACCCCCTTGCGCTCTTCCTGCGGTTTCCCTGTACTGGTTGTCCATTTTTATAAAATTTAGATTGACATTGTTTTGCAAAGTGTCCGTTCTTCCCACACTTATGACAAGTCACTGTTGCTGACCATCTCATTGCTGTATCATTGCACCATCTTGTGTTATTGTCCTTCAGTGGAGAAGGCCATGCAGCTTTAACGTGGCCATTCTGACCACAGCCATAGCATTTTTGATTCTGCACTTGCATTGCTGCCATAGCTTTAGCAAGGGCAGTCATTTTATAGTCTACTGAACTGACCTTAGCGCAGGCAGTGGTGATGGTCTCTAAAGATGGATCACCTGGCAGAGCTTCAATAATCTTTTGACAGTCTGCATTAGCATTGTCACGTGCCAGTTGTTTCACCAGCATAGTATATAGGTGAGCATCAAATACTTGTCATTCAATTGCTGACTGTAACTTTTCCACAAAAGGAAGAAATAGCTCTCGCGGCCCCTGCTTAATTGACGTATATTTTGCTTTTGGTTCAGCCAATTCGGCGGTTCGCATTATAGCCTCCATACCAATTGCCTTAACTTGTTCTAACACTAGAGGGGGCCATTTGGCTTGGTGTTGAAGGTTCCTATAATTTCCCATGCCCATCAATACCTCAGGTCCATTGCCATTTCTGGGGTCGTCTTGGGGCAACTGCATATTCTGGAGAGCTTGTGCCTCAGCTCTCTGTAGCCATGTATTTTGAAAGACTGCATTCTGAACTGGTTGGAAATAATCTGAGCTATGTGTAGAATTTCGTAAGGAGTCATTTCTTCCAGGCACAGTAAACATAACAGTTGCTGTACAGCTGGAGAATTAGGACCATACTGAGCTGTAGCTCTTTGTAAGTCCTGAATCACTTTCCACAAACATGGTTGATGCTCATGTGGCTGCCCCTGAGCCAGATCACCATACACAATAGGAAAAGCCATAGATCCCACGCTTTTTAAGGTCAATGTATCATCAGTCGTTAAAGGCACATTAATATTTTCTGACATGTCCCAATTTCCCAACTCCATCGCTTTAGCCTTTACTTGTTTCCAAAATTGAACTGGATTACGTGGTTTTACTGTAACGGAGGCAGGAGGTAATTCTCATGTTTGTGACAGTTTTTTCCCGTAACCGGGCCCTACCAATTTTTCAACTCTGGGGTCAGACTGTGTATACTCCAGAGGGTCTTCTGCCAAAGTATTACTTTCGTCAGAGTCACTATCCGGTAAAGGAGTACTTATAGATGGATTAGTTTGCACCTCAGCTTCAGCCGACGGCATAGAGGGCAGAGGCAGAGCAGAAGGTTTAACAGAACTAAAAGTATTCTGCGGCATATCCTGGGGCAATAAAAAGGCTGGAGTTACCGACCCAGCCAGGGGTACCTGATCTTGCGGAAGCACATAAGACCGTGTGGAGGCTTGTAAGTGATTTTTAGGGAAGATCTCATCATCAGAATCGTCACATGTAAATAAAGATTTCCTTGGTCTGTCCTTTTGCCTGGGCTGCACCACCTTAATTTTTTCCTTGCCCTGAGGCTGAGCCACCTTAATTTCGCCTTTACTCTCTGGTTCAGGAATTTGAAGCGCTGCAACCTTATTAGTGATTTCTGCTTCCAGCTGCTCATGCTGCTCCTTAAAGCCTTTTAGCGATAACAACTCCAGAGCTTCTTTAGATCCACGACTGACATTATCAGTTTATCTCCCAAGTCTTTCCAACTTGAAAGACTAAAGGCCGTTAACCTATTAGTCTCAATGCCTTGCTTCTTGCTCCAAAGCAGAATTTTCCTGAGGGTTATTTCTGGTAAACTAGATTCTTTCTTCTCTAACACTAATTTGCACATAGAAAGTACAATATTCTTTTCTTTAGAAGATTTACACCTATGTTCCCAGCAGCTCACCTTTTCGAGGTGTCTTAACGATCCGGTTCAATTCAGCAGCTCTCCCTGCTGCTTCTCAGCTATGCTGGGCTTCGTCTTCACGGCCTCTCCCCAGCCGTCTCAAAGTTCAGGAAATCGGGGTCACCATTTGTCGTAGTCGAGATGGACAAAGAACAACAATAATTCCCATTTTATGGTTCAAAAGTAAGCAGCACACTTATTGAAAGTGACAGCTGCCTTTTTATATGCTCTACGTAATATAAACATGTTATTGACATGTTATTGACTAATATTCAACCCCGTTTGCTTAACATTCTGTGCTGACTTCCTTCCACATGCTTTCCCAGTCCTTCAAATCTGTACCACTGCAGTCCTCGTTTTCTTCTTTCTCACGGTCTTCTTCTCATGGGAATACTTTGATATTACTGAGGCTGAAGCTAACCATCTCCTTTTAAGGATCCATGGCCTGCTATGAGCCCCCACAACCAGCAGGTTGAGGGAGGGGATTCTGCCCCTCTACTCAACTCTCATGAGAATTCACCTACAGTACTGGGTTCAATTCTGGAGTTTTCAGCACAGAAGGACGTGGATCTGTTAGAGTAAGTCCAGGGAAGCACACGCAGATGATCAGAGGGCTGGAACACCTATGCTATGAGGACAGGTTGAGAGAGCTGAGCTTGTGTAGCCTGGAGAAGAGAAGGCTCTGGGAAGATCTTACAGCAGCCTTCCAGTACTTAAAGGGGACCTACAGGAAAGCTGGGGAGGGGCTCTTGATCCGGGAATACAGAGATAGGATGAGCAGTCAGGTGGAAAGGGACTTGGGAGTGCTGATAGACAAGAAACTCAACATGACCCAGCAGTGTGCCCGAGTGGCCAAGAAGGCCAGTGGTATCTTGGCCTGCATCAGGAATTGTGTGGCCAGCAGGAGTAGCGAGGTTATCATTCCCTTATACTCTGCACTGGTAAGGCCGCACCTTGAGTGCTGTGTCCAGTTCTGGGCCCCTCAGTATAAGAAAGATGTTCAGATACTGGAGTGCATCCAGAGGACAGCAACGAAGATGGTGAAGGCGCTGGAGCACAAGCCCTATGAGGAGCGACTGAGGGAGCCGGGGTTGTTTAGCCTGAAGAAGAGGAGGCTCTCTACAACTACCTAAAAGGAGCTTGTAGTCAGGCAGGGGTAGGTCTCTTCTCTCAGGTGACCGGCGACAGAACAAGAGGACATGGTCTCAAGCTTCGCCAGGGGAGGTTTAGGCTTGACATTATTAGGAAGATGTTCTTTACTGAGAGGGTGATTGGCCATTGGAATGCGCTGCCTGGGGAGGTGGTAGAGTCACCGTCCCTGGAGGTGTTTAAGGAGAGATTGGATGAGGCTCTTAGTGACATGGTGTAGTTGACAAGTAGGAGTAGGTGTAGGTGTTGGGTCATAGGTTGGACTTGATGATCTGAAAGGTCTTTTCCAACCTTATGATAACTGTAATACTATGAGGGGCAGTGGATTTAAGTGGAAAGAGGGGAGATGTAGGTTAGATAAGAGGAAGAAATTTTTTTTCTGTAAAGGTAGTGAGGCACTGGCACAGGTTGCCCAGAGAAGTTGTAGATTCCCCATTTGTAGAGGTGTTCAAGGCCAGGTTGGATGAGGCTTTGAGCAACCTGATCCAGTGGGAGATGTCCCTGCCCGTGTCAGAGGGGTTGGAACTGGATGATCTTTGAAGGTACATTCTGATGCAAAGCATTATGTAACTCTATGAAACAATTAGTTGATGGTTCTGTGCACCTTCAGAAGCTCAGACAAAACCTCTACTCTAAAGCTCCCTTACTAAGTAACGCATCATCCTGAACATACTGCTACAGGATGCTATGAGGGTCAAAAGTATAAAGTGATATGAAACATCAGCAGGCAAATTTGTGGGGAAGCATCTAACTAGAGGCCAATTTAATCTTTTTGTCTGTGTGTTTGTGGGGTGTAATTTTGGGAGGGTTAATGTCTTCTTTTTTTTGTGGCACGTGTTCTTTAAACAGAGCATTTGCTGGAAGCTGATGATGTACCAGGGGAATTATTACAGAACAAGCATAGAATTGGTGTTTTTCTTGTTGCAATGCAAAGTCTTCCCTATTGCAATAGGATGCAAGTCTAACATACTGGCAAGATCATAGTGCACCTCTCGATTTGTTTTTTGGTTTGTTTTTTTACTATGGCCTGTATCCTGGTGTGCCTATGCTCATAGCTTTTCATTCCCATTTTGCTGGGGAAGCAGGTGTTAATACAAAGTGTAGAAGTAGAAATACACTTTCAGCTCTGAGCTGCTGGTCCCAATGATGGCAAATCACAGTGATGGTAGTGTTCAGTAGCTGTTTGAAGGGAAACAGGAACACCAAACTGATTCCTGGAGGTGTACTTTGTTTATTGATGATTGTGTTGCATTTGACTGTTCTACGCTAAAACGACTAATCTGCAGTGCTCTGATACGAATTTTGTGTTTCTGAGCAAATAAATTAATGATGCATCCTAGGGACATGGTTTAGTAGGGAGACAGGTACAGTTGAACTCGATCTCAGAGGTCTCTTCCAACCTTATGATTCTATGATCTGCACCTAAGATAGGGACTAATGTAACATCTAAAGATAGGGGAGTGAGGGGAAGGAAGACCCAGGAGATGTTTGGTGGGTTTCTTGTTATTTAGAGGAAATGCATTCTCAGTATGTACGATAGATTTCTTTTTGCTTCTAGAATGCTAGTAATGAAATGTTAGCTTGTTGTAAGATGAGTATAGATCTTTTTTTACTTCTTCATAGGTTTCAAACCCAGAGGAAAGCAACGCATTAACTGATATAAATCCAAAACCTAAGGAAGAAATTGAGATTATTACAAGAATGGAAGAATTATGTCCTTCTGCTTCTTCAGATAACGCACAGCAGGATGTACCAGGCCAGAGTGAGGTGGTACATAGTTATAAATCTGTAACTCTAGAAACTACAGATTATTCTACTACTGCAGAAGCTGAGAAGACTAGTTCCAGTTCCGTTGATCAGACTACAAGTGATATGCCTGCTAGCCCTTCAAGTTACAGAGCCCTATGTGGTGTTGAAAACTCTGTTCGTAAAACAGTCAGCCTTGTTCCTGATGATGATAAACTGCCGCCACTTTTGCTTGCAGTGGGTGAAAAAGGCAAAGGTAAAATTTTTGAAAATTGTTAGTGTTTAATCACCTGATGCAAGATTTCTAAATACAAACTTGTGTGTATGTAATTTGTATTTTAATACAATACTAATCGCTCATTCATTTGCTTTACATTGGAGCATTGGATGATTGAATGTGCATTAGTGACAATATGTTAAGAAAAGAATACTCTCTCACTTAAATTCACTATGGTAGTGACTCTGCTCACTGATGGTAACTAACAGTACCAGTATATGGATGAGGAGGCAGCATACACCACTTGTCATTAATTACCAAATGAATTGTAGTTTGCACCTTTGTTACAAATTATTGCTTTTTTATATGCGTCTTGAATCTTAGGGTAAACTATTCATTGATCTATAGCTGTTCTAAGCTTGCGAAAAATGGGAGGATGGGAGAGTTCTTTCATATGCAATGATCTGTAATTCCTGTTTTAAGTAGTTGGCTGACATGTTGAACTAAATTGGGTGTTAATTTATTTAGATCCTCTAGTGGAAGAACGACCATCTCGACAACAGGTCACCTTGCTCCTTGTGGAAGGAGGTCCTAGTCCATTAACTTTCATTCTAAATGCAAACTTGCTTGTCAATGTCAAGCTAATAACTTGTAAGTAGTGCATGTTTTCCATTCCATTAAATCCAGCTTTCTTTTTATGACTGCAAACTATAGAATTATTATGGTATCTTTCTTTTCAAATGAAGATTCTTCAGAAAAGTGCTGGTACTTCTCAACAAATGGACTGCATGGTTTGGGTCAGGCAGAGATTGTAATTCTGTTACGGCGTTTGCGAGATGAAGATATTTTTCCTAGTGAAATATTCAAATTATTTATGGACATCTATAAGGATGCAGTGAAAGGTATGTAATTTTCATGTCTAACTTTTTATTTGATAATATCTTTTTGCTGATCTTTAAAGCTGGAAGCTGACAGGTAATTTTTCTTCAAGTATTTGTGTCATGATTCTTTTGAAAAATGCTGCAGTGTTAGCTTTGTTTTCTAAATAAACAACATGAGGAAAATCTAAGTTTCGTTGTTTCATATACTTCTGTAAACATCTTGTTTGTGGTATTTTTGTTGTTATTCAGTCATACTGTGTTGGAGATTCTGGTTACAAGTCCTTGAGTCTATGGATGGTTTAGGACATCTGGAATGTTATTTATAGAAGTACAGTACTCTTTTGTATGTAAATATTTGAGATTTATTAATTAAAGTTCATCAACTGGTGTGTGCTGGAATATTGTGCACTTTAAGGTTTTTGGTATTTAGAAAAAAAACCAGTTTCACATTCAAGTTCATGTAGTTATTATATGTAGAACACTTAATCTGTGCCTTTTGATGTCTGTCAGACTTTCAGGAAGATGTGAACCATGTAATATGGCTTACAAATCTGTAGACCACTGGTTAGAGTAGTTTTCTTGACGGAAATGTATCACTTCTCCAGATGTGCCAAAACTCTCTGTCCCTCTTTCTACAGGAAGGTTAATAAGAAACATGGAAAACATTACTTTTACTGAAAACTTTCTTGATAACAAAGAGCATGGAGGATTCCTGTTCGTTTCACCAACTTTTCAGAAATTCGATGATCAGATTTTACCAGATGACCCTTTTCTTTGTGGTATTCTCATCCATAAGCTGGAAATACCCTGGGCGAAGGTTTTTCCAATCCGTTTAATGTTGAGATTGGGAGCAGAATATGGGGGTGAGTCTTAACACTTTAAATAGCTATATAAATGTAAATTTCCCTGTGGAAAATACAAGAGGTTTTAGACAAGCAAAATATTTAAAATCTTTGCAGGGTTTTATATTACAGTTGTGTATGGCCTGAAGTTTCATACATGGGGAGACACTTGGGAGTTTACATTGTGCTGCTTGACTCTCTTGATTAATTTTTTTTCTCTTAGCTTATGAGAAAACTAACAGCAGAGAACTATCAAAGTGTTTTCATAGGAGTTTGAAGAGAAGTTCACAATTTTGATTTAGAACTCGGACCAAGTGGGTTTTTTAATTAAATTTAAGTAAATCGAATGTATTGGCAAAATATTGGTGCTTCATAAAACGGATAAAGGCATTCATTAGTTAAGGATAACCTACTAATTAATACATTTGAAACCTCTAGGCCTGTAAAAACACAGGTGGCATTTTTCAAAGGGTGTTGTGTGTAGACCGTGTAAACAGGTCCACAGGTTGTTAGCCTCCATGTGGGAATTGCCTTCCGTAGTTTGTTGCATGCTGCTGTGAACATTTGCTGCTGTGAGAATTTTCTGCTCTGCCCGGGAGATTTACACTGACTCTGTTCTAGGCTCTCCAAAGTACAGTGTTTATGCAGATTCCCTTGAACAGATATACCTAGCTTGAGCGAGACCTGAAAGTAGATATCATCCTAAATGCCTCTAGAGTTGTTTACTTGCTTGAATAACACAGACATTTAATTTAGCAATATATGTGTAGGTGCTGGTTTTTTTCCTGTTGCACTGTTGCTATGATTTAGAGAGCAAGAGTTCAGATAAGGTGCAACATGCAGCAGTTGCTGAACTGGAATGAATTTCAAAAATGTGTCATACAAAACTTCCTGTCCTGAATGCACTTTTGATAAATAAGCCATCCACTGTAGAAACTGTGAGTCTGTAAATGCATATCACTTGCTTGTTTGTGGATTTCTGGAGTAGCAGATTTCTACTAACTGGGCTTCTGTCTCTGTTGACAAGGATGGTAGCTTCTGTTTCATTCTTCTTTCTCTTATGAAACTACTTGGTCTGTTTCTCTGGGTTTGTGGTTTGTTTTGGCTTTTTTTTATACCATTTTGTATCTCTGACCTAGCAGTCTTGACTTTGCTGTGTTGCTTGTTCTGTTTTCACATGCCTTCATATTGTGGTCTACATCTCATTGGTTTCTCTAATTTCCATTTGCATGTGTTTGCCATTGCAGCTATGGGACTTTAAGGCATGTATGAACATCCTCATTCACTGTCTTCTCACCTATCAATATTAAGTGGTACTTAAGTTTGTGCTACAGCAAAAACATAGAAGCAGGTGTTAACCTTAATAGAATTCTTTATTCTTACTCTCAAACAACTACTAAGCTTTGTAGCCTCTCCTGCAGCTTGGGAGCTGAATACTGAAGCCAGGATGTTTCCATCCAGATCACCTATTGCAAGAAACATAATTGACAAAGCATACAAAAGGAGCAATAAGTCTTTGCCACAAAATTACTGCCTGTATGAGAGTGTCTCTATGGAGTGACATTGCAGTAGGGTTTAACCCTGGGTGAGGAAACCATTCTGTAGGCTGAAGTCCACTCTGTGTTGAAGAATCAAGACAGGGGATCTAGTTCTTTTGACTGGTCAGATACTGAGATTAAGAAACATGGGCTGTAGCTGAAAATAAAAATAAATACTTGGATTAGTGAGTCTTAACAGTTGTTGGTAGGTAAACATGACCTTTTTTTTTTTATTCCCTACCCACCCTAGCATATCCAACTCCTGTAGTGAGTTTCAGGCACCGAAAGCCACTCTTTGGAGAGATAGGACACACAATTATGAATCTACTTGTTGTGAGTAAATGTTTGATTCTCTTCCCTTCCTGTTGTAATTTAGATTATGTAAAATAATCTCAAAACTCTGTTTCTCGAAAACCAAGTTATTTTTGGCAAAGGGCTAACATTTTTGTTCTTTATACCTGACGTGAAACTTTGTCACTGAAGAGTGTTTATATGTAAGTAAGGAAAGGGATCTTTGATGTTATATTGCTATGTATTAGTTCTGGTGGTAAGAAATGGCTTTAAATGAATGAGGAAAATGTTAACATTTATAATGAAGCTGGCAGTAATCATTGTTCAGTTGCACTTTTCTCTTCCAAGCTTTGGAATTCCTCAGCTGAATTTGTAAAGGCGAATGAGAGCATTTTACACCTAATGTTGTTGTTCTGGAATAGAACACAATAGGAAAATTTTGCAGAAGTAGCTGAGATGATGGATGGTAACTCTGTCAGAGAAAGGTGTAAGAAACAGTGCAATATCCAAGCTATAACTGAAGAAGTTAGAGCTCTAAAAAATAGGGTGTGAGCCTGGAAACAAGGTAATCTAGATGGTGGCTTCCATGCTTTGCTTTTCTGTCAGAGAGGGAAGGTGTTGAAGTATTTTATCTAAAACATAAGATCCTAATGTGCATAAAGTAGCCACAGACTTAAATAACCAATGGGTAAATAATGAGAACTACCTTGTCAGGGCTATAAATTTGTTTATATATTCACTAAGATACCTTTCACATACATCATAGTAGGAAAAAAATCACCACTAAGGCTTCAAGCACCCCTGATTTCATTACTCTTTAGAAGTCATAGGGATGTATGTAAAGTACTTTATTTAAATAATACTTGCTACAAAAAGTAAGAAAATTATCCTTAATTGCCTGCTAATGTAAAACCTTTTTCTGGTATAGGACCTTAGAAATTTTCAGTATACTTTGCATACAATAGACAACCTGTTTGTTCACGTGGAAATGGGTAGAAGCTGTATTAAAATACCCCTAAGGAAGTATAATGAGGTGAGTAAACTTGTTTTGATTAGCTTTCTAATCCGAGCTGTTTTTATTTTTCATATAATACCAGTCACATCTTTAATGTGAACCACCATCTCCTTCCTTGTTGTTTTTAGAGGCTGTAATGTTTTTATTCTGTAATCAGTTTCCAGGCAGTTCTGCCAGTGAATTCTCCACTTGATAGCAGCTCTCCAGATTACTTTGCTATTCACTGTGCAGTACAAACAGGTGATGGGTGGAAGGCATGAAGTTATCTGAACACACATTTCCTGCTTCCTGAATATGTTGGAAGGTAGATGAGTGCCAAGTTAAGTTTTAGGTATACTACTAAGTGCTGAAAAATCAGCAATTTCTTCAAAAATTTTTAGCATGTATTTTCAAGGATTATCTCTTACACCTGTCCTGAAGGTGGTATTTTGCATAAAACTTAACAACAACAAAAAATCTTTATTACCAATGTAGTTTTTTATTACAATTTATATACTTCAGCTTTAACAAAAGAAATAGTCAACTGCACAAGGCGTAATGCATACTTTAGCCTTAATACCAACAAACCCCTACAACTCTGATGTTCTGCGTTGTACAGTGGTATTCAGATTTACTTATCCCTCTCTACTAGTATTTTTGATCCTCTTTAGTATTCTTCCAGCTATTCATGTGATGTTCAGAGTCTCTGGAACTGAGTGAATTATTCTTGGTATTTCTTCCGAGAGCTGGGTTTTAATAATGTCTTATATTTAAAATTAATACTCCATAATGAGATTTGTCAATTTAATGGGAAATTTTGTATTGACAGGTAATAAAGGTGATCAATTCTTCTAATGAACATGTAATTAGCATTGGAGCAAGTTTTAATACTGAAGCAGATTCTCACTTAGTGTGTGTGCAGAATAAACATGGCCTCTATCACACACAAGCAATCAGTGCTACTGGACATCCTAGGAAAGGTAAACTTGTCTGTTTGGCTTGTGAGGAAAAATCCTGTTTCTAGAGCAGAAATGTAAGTTCATTTTTAGGTGGCAAGGAAAATACAGATTTGCCAGTAAGTTGTTGAGACAAATTTCAGCATTCAAGCTTATATCAACACTTAGGTACGTTTTACAAATGATGTATTAAATGGAAATTGATAACTTTCTCCTTCTTTGCTTCCAGAATTTTATGAATATAGCTTACATTTTCATACATAGTCAGATTCTTTATGCATTTTGAAATCTAAATTTAATATTAGTGTGAATTGGGCAATATATTAAATATATAAGAAAACAGCCTCAATAACTGAGTATACGGAGAAATGATAGTACTGAGTACCTCTGTACAGCACCTAGCAAACTGATACAATGATCTGTACAGAGGAGAGTGTAGAGGTACCTTTTAGGTTCTGAAAGTAATTTAAAGAGACACAGCTGTGCAGCATGGAAGTGTCTAGGCTGACCAGTCATGCTGTTCAACAAGGCCTGTTAGGTGGGGAGGAATTCCGGACTGATGGGCAGTACTCTCGCTATCTCCGGTATAGGCTTGAAATATTGCTCTGTGCTTCATTAAGTGCAGCTGCTTAGCATGTTTTTGTTTGAAGCAGTGCATGTAACTAACACATTTCTACAAAGGTTTGTAGCATGGAAATTCACTTATGTCATCTTTTTTTCTTTTTAATTGCTTTTAATACCACTGAAAATGATACAAACTTCAGGAATACCCTTTGTTAAATAATTTAAGTTTAAAAAGCTAAGTGGTCTATTTTAAAGGACCAAAACCCCAAACCAAAACAACAGGGAAAAACCCAAACCAAAATAAAAACAACAACAAAAAACCCACAAAAAAACACACCAGAAAAGCACCACTCTTTCTTCAACCATGTTTCTTCTTTGTAAACAGAGCTTTTTGGCTTGCCCGTGTTGACTTGACACCAATATCTTGAAATGATACTATATGTACTCACGAAAGAAGTTAAAGTTGGCCACTTTTGCCAGGGTCTGATTGGAAAAAAATCCTTCTTCCTTTAGAGGCTTATGTTTCATATCATCCTGTCAGTAAGGGATTTCCATTAGCACTTTCAGTATTAGTACCTTTTTTGCCTACCTCTTAAAAAAGGAACGCAATTTAAATTTTAATAAGTAAAAACTTGAGCAATATGAGGTGGTACTCACTTTGTTCCTGCTTTTTCTAGTTACAGGTGCAAGTTTTGTGGTGTTTAATGGAGCCTTAAAAACATCTTCAGGATTTTTAGCTAAATCTAGTATAGTTGAAGGTAAGAATTTTGTCTTATGTGGTTTCTTCATGAGAGAAAAAGCAACAGTCTTGTGCAAGATTTTTATTCCTCCCTAAGCTAAACATTTTCTTTTCTGGTTATGGAAAACCTATTGCAAAATAAATGCTACATAAAAATACATGCTAGTTCACTTTGTTTTAAGACATACTAAGTTTTAACTTTTTGCTTTAGTCAGTGCAAGTCTTCCCTTTATAGCTGCCTATATCAGGAACTGTTCTCATTGCTGTATTGATTGAAACCATATATCGACACATAAATGCAAAAAAAATTATCCTTGGTTTTGGTCTTAGTTGTGTTGACAAGAAAGATTTTCATTAGTAACTCTTAATTAGTAACAATTAATGCTGTAGTTGGAGAGTGGAGTCCATCTGATGTGTATTTATAGACAAGTTGTAGGAGGGGGTTGGTTCCAGTCAAATTTAAGCCAAGATTCTACTAAAAAGCTGTGCTACTCTTTCAATAGTTAAGCTGGAATTTTAACTGATTTTCTTTTAGATGGACTAATGGTACAAATAACGCCAGAAACTATGGAAAGCCTACGCCAGGCATTAAGAGAGAAGAAGGACTTTAAAATAACTTGTGGCAAAACAGACACAGGAGACATAAAAGAATATGTAGACATTTGCTGGGTAGAAAATGAAGAACAAACAAACAAAGGGTAAATATATTACCTAAGGAAAACATCTTGTTCCCATTTTTCAAATATGCACCTTTAATTCCTTGAAATTAATCTATAGTATTTTTAGTGAAAGAAAGTACTTGATACCAAAACCTGAAAAGGAATGAATGGTAAACTACCTGCAGTCCTCTGGATGTCGCTAGCAGAAGAGTTTTCCTTGTAGTTCACAAAAATATGTACAGTTTTCTCTGTTTGGGAAGTTACCAGGAAAAGTGCATGAACCCTCAGTTTCATTTGAGATTTCCTCTGTCAATTCAGTAATCAGTTTATGTGAGGATGAATTAATCCCTTGATGAATTAATCCCTAGGCAGAGATGGGGCTTGGAAGTGCATAGAACTGCCCATGACCATTCCCTGCTTGGAATGCCAGCATTCAGCAAAGCAAAACGAGATGTAAAACATCTTTATTTGATACTATTTGAATGCTTGTTTATGTATCTTCAAGCTTATTTATATATCACTAATGCAAATCTTGTCTCATCTTAAGTTGTTTCTCAGGCCACAGGCTTGACTTGATACGCCACCTTCCTTGGCTTTTCTGACCAATTCAAACAAATAGTGGCTTTGCACAGGGTGGTTTGTAGCTTCTTAAACCTGTAAGATTAGTTTTCTATTGAGCATGCGTTGTTTGTTCCCTATGTAGAATATTCTTTCTGTAGCATTTGTAATTTCAGGATGCAAGCCCTCTATTACAGTTTGTGGTAAAGCTATTTAAAAAGGCTGGCTTAACATCATTTCATACAAATTATTCAATCTAAATCATAAAATATTGTTTTAATTATTAACCATGCTTTTATCTTCCATAGAATTTTAAGCCCAGTAGATGGAAAACCAATGGAAAGAACTCGGAGTGAAAAATTACCACAAGACAGAGACTTCGAAAGAGAAGGAAAAGTTATTAAATGTACCGAAGTTAGTAAATTACATTGTTCTTGAGCCTTTTTGGTACTTTTTAGAATAGTTAAATGATAAAGCAATCATACTAAGTGATACTACTAAAGAAACTAAATCATTTGATGTGTAGCCATGCTGATAGGCAGGATGTTCTCTGTAGGTCTCTGGTAGGTTTAGATACTATTTGTTTTTCTTTTCTCAAAGAGATTAAAAGTCTGTTAGCATTGATAATTCTATAAAAATATAATCCAGATATTCTCATGGTCACTTAACTACTTTGAATATATGAAATACTAGAATACTTTGCCAGTGAACAAGCATTATAGCTTGCTTTGTTCTGCATTGTATGTATATTGGATTTTCTTTCCCTTACTTTGTAATATAACCATGCTGCTCACTGTTCATATCCTTTCTGTTTTTCCAGGTATATTATTTTCTAAAGGACCATGAAGTATGCAGTCCTGTTCCTCACCAGTTTGCTAAGGACATTGCTACTGCCTGCAGTACTGCTCTTTGTCCTCATCTTAAGACCTTGAAAAATAATGGGATGAATAAGATAGGCCTAAGAGTTTCTGTTGACTCAGATATGGTAATCTTTCAGCTTTTGTTGCAGACACTTCATTTCAGATGAAATCTCTCTTGTAAACCTTGCGTCTCTTTCTGAATATTTTTAGTTTTTCACCCTACCCTAGATCCAGGCTGAGAAAGCTGCTTCATGAAATTTCAATCTTAATGACTACTTTGTCTTGAAAGGAATAGTCTTGTTTCCTTCTTCTGCCCAAGTTCCCTAATAGCTGCTTGCAGTAACCTGTTAGTCCTTCCCTGGTTCTAACTCTGTGGCACTCATCTGCCTCAAAGATGAGTCAGATTGGAGAATCATAGAGTTAATTTTCTGATGCTTTTCTTGAAGTATGTAGTTTTCTGTTAGTTTTGCTCCCTAATATAGTTCAGTGAGGGATATTTGCACAAAAGCCTGTACAACAGAAAAGGATGGTCCCGCTGAGGATGGCAAGGCTACCCAGCATGTGATGCCCCTCAAACAATGACAAACTGTAGAACAGTTCAGCTCCTTGCCTCTGAGGGTGTTCCATATTACAGTTGTGTATTTGTTTTGAAAGAAACTGGAAATACATCCCTGAGAATGTAGTTTTCAGTAGTATATTTTGAAGTTAACTGTGATACTAGGGTACAATTGGATCACTCTTGGACATCAGACTGAAGCAGTCTGGGATGCAGAGGATGTGTGTGGCCCTATAAATGCCCAGGGAATGTTGCATGCTTCTTAACAGCAAGACTAATCAGTCATGATTGAACTCAAAACCAATCCAGTTGCCAGTGTTTGAATTTATTTTATCACTTCATGCTAGCGGAAATATTCCGTTAAGAAGATACTATACTTTTGTGTTGTCTTGTTAGTACAAGAAGTGTTAATATCAACATTAATATGTTTTCCGTCTAGGTTGAGTACTTAGCTGGGTCTGGAGGTCACCTTCTTCCACAGAACTATCTGAATGAACTGGACGGTGCTCTGATTCCTGTGATTCACAGTGGAATGTCAGATCCTACAAGTCTACCATTGAAAATGGAATTAATATTTTTCATTATAGAACATTTGTTTTGATGAGGCTGATTACAGTCAATAAACTGATTTGCTAGATCTGAACACCAAAGTTATAATGTTATGAACACTAAAATTTCTAAATTTGTTATAATAGATTTTCAAGCTGTTTTATAAAACCCTCAAATCCTCGCTGTTTACTTTACCACAAAAGAATTGTAGTTTGTAATGTTTCCTAAGGTTCTGAAAGTTTACACTTAATACAGGTGCAGAAGAGGACAGATTTTGTTACCTCTTCACACAGTCGTAGCATTTACTATACGTAGTGTCACTTTAAGCCATACTATCTTGCCTCTTAACCTCAGATAATGTGTTACTAAAAATTGCTATGGTTAGATCTAATCTTGGCAGTGTGCGCTTTCCATGTGCAAATGAGCTAAACGCTGAAGTAGAAGCTGGCACTAAACTGTTTTCTTGCCATTTGAGATTCAAATATGAGATCTTCAGTTGCTGACTGCAAACTGTGTGTGTGAAAAATGAGTGCACACCTTCTGATGCTTGTTTATGGTCAGCAGGAGGAAGAATTTTGCAGCTATGTTCATGAAGACTTTGTAGTTGAAGTCCTTAATATTAGGATATTATGCTGGTGCTTCAGGAACATATGCTCTGAATTAGTTTTTTTTACAGAATAACAGCTTGCTTTCTTGTATTTATAAGGATTTATCTAACTTAAATGGATGCTATTTTTATAAATACTGCTTTTTTTGATTTCCTCTGTGTTTTTTTGGAAGTCTTGATACTGTTTGACCTTTCAAGGATTAACAAAAAAACAGATTACCCTTGATGTAGTCTACATTTAGCAATAAGTCAGACAAGAATTCTGCAATATCATTTTCTGCTCCTGTCTACTGGTTTTTCCACCTCTTAGTAGCCACCTTTACTTTCAGGGAGAATTGGTGTATTAAGTGTGAATTTTCATGAACAGGTAGGTTTTTAGTACACCTGAGGTTCTTGTATAGTACGTATTTTTGATATTGGGTCACTAAGATCTATTTATGTATTTGTGATGCATGTGATTTGTACTGAGGTTCAGTGAACCATACATAACTGGGGGTTTGGTGACTGTCACAACTGTTTATTAAGAACAGAACCAAAATGAAATATATACAAGATCTATATTGTTTTCAGTAAAAATGCTGGTACAGTTTTATGAGAGTATTAATACTTTGTTGCCTTCTTGATGCTAATTGGGGATATTTCATGTTTTTGTATCAAAAACAATTTGTAACTCAACCTAGTTCTGCTCTGCTGGTACCTGTGCTTCAAAATATCAGTTCTAGAAGGGTTCAAGCTCCAGTTTCTTACCCTGGAGGGAACAGAGGCTGCATTTGGGCTAATCAATGTGACTTCTTTGAAGAAACTGCCATTCTGGGGAAGAGCTGAAGGCCGCACTATGCTCAGTATGAACAGAGCTTGAAAAGAAGCTGCAACCAGGCGATTGGGGACGCAGCAGCGGAGGCTGAACAGAAGTTCAGGACTGTGAGGGTGCTTGAGGTGGCTGTCGCCCTGCTCTTGCGCAGCTGCCACAGCTCTGCTCCACGCTCTGCGGAAGCAGCTGGCTCTGGCTGCTCACCTGCACTAACTCCTCTCTAACCATCAATAAAGCAAGTTCAATAAAATGCCTGATATCTTACTTCTTTATTTATTTCTTATAAAACAAAAAATAATGCTTTCCCTTGCCACTACTCCTCGCAGCCCCTTCCCTACAGCCGCCCCTGGTTGCTCCACACGCGGGCGGACAAAGACACACAGAACAGACAGGCCCACAGGACAGACAGGCACGTACAGGCCTGTACCCCGCCTCCACAGCGGGGCGGGGCGGGCTCGGCGATGGCGGGCGAGACACGGGGTGAGCCCGGCGATGGCGGGCGAGGCGCGGGGGGAGCGCGCCGGGGCCGGGGTCGAGCCCGGGGGGCGTGGCGCGGTGGCGGGGCCGGCGCTGAGGGTCTGTCCCCGCAGGTGCCTGGGGCGAGGAGGCCGTGGATCACTTCCTGAGGTACCGGCGCATCGCAACGAGGGACGGCGCAGCCCTGCGGTGGTTCCACGCCGCCAACAGCCGCGCCCGCGCTGCCCAGGCCGCCTGCAGTGAGTGCGGGACCCTCTCCCCACCCCGCCCCCGCTCCCGGTCTGTCCCGGTTCCACCCGGCTGTCCCGGGGCGCGGTGCGGAGGAGTGGCTCAGGAGTGGCTCAGTGACAGCCGGGTTCCCGGCCCGCACCCCCCCTCAGGCCCTCGCGCCGACAGAGCTCCTCGCTGCCCAGCAGAGGCGGTGGGGAGTTCGCTGGTTAGAGGTTAGGAAAAACTTCCCTCCCGAAAGAGCGGTGAAGCTTTGGAACAGGCTGCCCTGGGGAGTGGTGCAGTCTTTATCCCTGGAGGTGTTAAAAAAACACGCAGACTTGGCACTTAAGGTCACGGTTCGGTAAGCACGGGAGTGTTGGGCTGACTGGGTGATCTTAGAGGTCTTTTCCAAACTTTGTGAAGAAATTCTTCCCAATGATGGTGGTGAGGCACTGGCACAGGTTGCCCAGAGAAGCTGTGGCTGCTTCCCTGGCGGTGTTCAGGGCCAGGTTGGATGGGGCCTGGAACAGCCTGGTCTGGTGGGAGGTGTCCCTACCCATGGCAGGGGGTTTGGAACTGGGTGGGCTTCAAAGTCACTTCCAACCAAAACCATTCTATGATTCTACAACCTGCAAACACGTGTCAGCAGACTGGAATGGTGACCCATCATGAGGACAGGAAACAGGGGCAGCCTGATCCCAGCAGGGGCCCTGTAGTCTCACCCTAGTTCAGCTATAACAGAGAACCCAGTTTACCTGCATCAGATGTTTTTGTGTTCCACCAAACAATGCTCCAGATAAGCTTTTCTTGACTGTGAAACTAGAATCACACCTCCCACCAGACCAGGCTGCTCAAGGCTCCATCCAGCCTGGGCTTGAACAATTCCAAGGAAGGGGCATCCACAGCTTCCCTGGGCAACCTGTGCCAGTGTCTCACCACCCTCATTGTGAGGAATTTCTTTCTAATGTGTAGTCTAATTCTTCCCCCTTCCATTTTAAAGCCCTTGCCCCTTGTCCTATCACTGCTTGCCCTTGTAAAAAGGCCCTCCCTAGATTTCCTGTAGATCCCCTTCAGGTACTGGAACGCCGCTATGAGGTCTCCCTGGATCCTTCTCTTCTCCAGGCTGAACAAGACCACCTCTCAGCCTGTACTTATAGCAAGTGGTGCTCCAGCCCTTTAATGATCTTCATGGCCCTCTGGACCCATACCAACTGTTCCATGTCTATCTTATGTTGGGGATTCCAGAACTGGACACAGTACTCCAAGTGGGGTCTCACAAGATTGGAGCAGAGAGGGAGAATCACCTCCATTGACCTGCTGGCCACACGTCTTTTGATTTAGCCCAGGATATGATTGGCAGATCCGCTAGGGGAAATGGAAGTGTCTGGATTAAAAGTTCTTTCATCCTGCCTTCTATCCCTCCATCAGATGAAGTTTGCTATCTGTGCTGCTAGAAAGGCACCAGGCAGTGGAGCAAAGTACCCAAAAAACGCATCTCTGTCGCTTCATAGACAGTAGCTGATACTGCTTGACCTTTGTAGAGTAAGTCCAGTACAGAAAGACTTGCACTCTATTTGTAAGTCTGAGGCAGAGGCTGAGACTCTTGAGTTTGCTTCTGTTAGAGCATTTATTTTTAAATCAACAGGTGATGTTCACATGATAGAAGCAGATGTTCTTCTTCGTGGTGGCAAGGGTGGAAGCGGAGACCCCATCATGGCTCATCCACCTGAAACAGACAGTGACAACACGTTGGAGGAGTGGCTAAAGGAGATGGTCAACACAGATAAAGGCATCAAGCTGGATTTTAAGAGGTATCTCAAGACAAAAAGATATGTGTATTCTTTGCATTCTGACTAATCAACAGTTTTTCTTGTAGTGCTGTCTTTTGGTGACAGTAGACCAAAGTTTCTTATCTTGCATGGTTCAGTGTAATGCATTCCTGCCTAAACAGAAAATGCCATGAAACAATGAGTATTACTAAATGCATTGCAAGAGTAAATGTTGTGAAAGTTATTTGAACTATAAATAATGATTTCATAGTCAGTCAGTTTGTTCCTGAGTTACTACTGAGGTAAGTTTTCCTGCCAGGAAAAGTGAAATGATATTGCCTGTCTGGGAAGCTCCTGTCAGTTTCCTGCTTGTGCAAAGAAGCTGGAAAAGATGAACTTCTGACTGGAAAGTCAGATGGTGGCTCCCATGTCTGCACATGGGACTGAGCCTACTGATTCTCTCTGCCTGCTAGCACACAGGTCTCTCCTGCTATTGTCCAGCTTTCTTGGTGTCATTGGAAGAGGAATAAGAGTGTCAGGGTTTTTCAGCAAGCTCTGAAAAGCTTGCTGAAAAGCCAACATCTGTTCCAGGTCTGCTAAGTTCATAATAATTGAGAACTGTTTTCCCATACCAGCATAAATATCTTTATTTTCCTAGAGCTTTTTTCCCTCCCCCCAGGGAGAGAAATTCTGTTTCCTGATTGGCTCCAATACTAATAATAAATTGCACATGTCTCAGTTCAAGAATTAGTTATAGTCCTTTGAATATCTGCTTTTATCCAACATGTGATGTGGAGGTGTATTTCTTCAATGTGATTCATAATACAAAAAAGTTGTCTGTGTAGTAAGGTGCATGTATGGTGAAATAAATTCCTTTTATTTCGCCTTAATTAAATTATTTTCAAAGGTTCATTTAGAATTTTAATGGTTAGCGGTTTCATTGTCTTTAATGAAAATATACCTGAAAACCCTATGAGATTGCCTTGATAGGTTTGAAATGGGATTTAAAATTAACTGTGAGTTTTCAGGCATGCAGCTCTGCATATTCTAACTTCGGCTTTGTCTCAATTTGCAGTCCAATGTCTATTTTTGCAGCAGGTGGAGCTTCATCAATGCAAAAAAAATACTAGACAGTTGTAAATTTGTGATTTGTACCTGTTGTTCTGTGTGATGCATTCACAATTTTCATGTGAAAGTTCACGAAAATGCAAAACCTGTGGGTCTTACCACTTAAATTGCTGCTCAGGTTGGGAGAGATTACTTTTACCCTTTGAGTAGGGTATAAACTTTAGAGAGATGTTTAAATAGAATAAATATATTTAAATCCATGATAGCATTTGTGCCTTTTCAGCCCAGTAGTCTAATCAAAACAAAAGCATTAGAGATTGCAGTGGCTTCCTTTATTAAAAGGAAGCGTTGAGTAACATCCAAGCCTTAACAGGTTGGGAGTTAGAAGAGCCATGAGGTGAGAACCATGAAGCAATTCATATTGGGCAGCAGAGCGGCAAGAGGCACACAGTACTTCATACCAGCAGTAATAATCACATCTTGGTAGAAAAGGTCCTTGGCATTTGCTCTCTTCACTTACACGGACAGTTTAATTAACATATTCATCTGTAGATGTATGGTACATTTCCTATCTTCTATCAGAGTGAGGTGTCTCATCTCACCTGTGTGTTATTGGTACAGCCTAGAAGCCGTACGGCCTTCCATGGAGCTTCTTGAACACGTGAAGCAGCATTTGAGGCAACCTGTTTGGATCAACGCAGACATCCTACCAGGACCTAATGGAAATAATGCTGTAGTGGACGCAAAAGTGTTTCTCGGCACTGTCACTTCTTTTTTCCCAAATGTAACCTTATCTCTGGGTTGGACAACTGGCTGGCACCCTGACAAACCCAATAAAGGTAAAGACGAAATTTAATGCTTAAACGGCACAGTCTGTTTTCCTCAAAATCATTCCATAATTGATTCAAAATGAGCTATATACTGTCTTCTCAGTTTGAAAATAACAGTGAATGTAAGAATTATTTGATAGTGTTATATAGCAGTTAGTTCAGTGTTTGAGTTGTGACGGAACTGTATAAAAATCTGATAGTTTTGTTGTTAAAATAAACTGTTTTGTTCTTCAGTTCACTCTGACACACAGAGAAATTTTGGGGGACAAATTGATTAAGCCTTATTTCAGGTAGTTTGCACCCTGAATCCTAGGAGAACTAGTTTAGTAATCAGAATTGTGGCACATTTCCTGAAAAAAACAGATGAGCTGGAAATTTAAAACACTTTTGCAATAGATAACTGAAATAATATTGTAGTCAACATTGTTTTTATCATTTAATTTCTGTTGAATAATTGAATTTTTGCAATACATTTTCCAATCAGCCATTATTTTAGGGTCCTTTTCACAGGCTTCCTCTCATAATCCTCATAGCTGCTTTGTTACGATGGTTTTTGCCAGTGCACATGTGTTTGTGTTCAGTTGCGTAGCCCCCACTGAGTTTGTCTATGTCCACTATTCACTGTTCCAATTGCTAACTATTCATTAACAAGATTTAGTATTGTGTTATGTGGATTTTGTTGGATGTTATACAGTCATTTTACTAAACTGTATAGTACTTTCTCCAGAGTCTTTTCAGTGCTGTAAAAGGTTACTGGAAGTATGTATTGGAAATACTGTACTGAATAACCTTTGTTAATATATGTAACTTCATCTCCTTTCTAAATTTCAGTTTATGTTGCTGCTACTTAAATGTATGCTGTAAGACATGATAAAACCAGCATATTTGACTCTTCTCAACTAAAAGTTGCATTTTGCCCAACAAACCCATTTCTTAAAGATTTAGTGCTTTTTTTAGACTTTCCAGTCAATACATTGCGTATAAATAATTGAGAAAAAATTAACTGTTGTTTTTGACTAGCCTGTAAGAAATAAAAGAACAATTAAATAACATTTAAAATAGCTCCAGCACTTGTAAAAATTCCAATGACAGGCACTTCAAGTGTTTGAAATTGCTTGATTTTAGCGTTTGTAAGCACAAAATGTGCTTTGTGCGTCATTTCTGTGTAACACCGGTCCTACTGAATTCATTCAGGGCTTTTTTTCTAAATTTTTCATAATGTGTTTGTTTTTCAAGGGTCACCATCAAGTTAAAACTAGGCCATATTAAAGTCAGTAGCGCCAAGGTTTTTTAGAGAAAGGGCATAAAGTTTCCTAGACATTAAAAAATGTCACACTCTATAACTATATGTAAAACAACACTGCTGTTACTTGAAATAAAGATTTTCAAATAAATTTGTTTTTCACGTTAGTATTGCTTTTCTTCTGTGGGACAATGACATTTTTTGTTCATACTCATTTGACGATTTCATTTTAGAATTGTGATTTTCACAGAACCCATATTTGCTCCTGTTTTGACTTACAACCTAACTATTATGTAAATCCTTGTGTCTTTTATTTTTATAGAGATCGTATTTGTGAAGAATTCTTTTTAATCAAATGCTTTTTACTGTAGGCTATGATTGGATGATAGTGAAAGAAATGGCTGAAATATGCAGTACACTTTCCCAGCATGTAACTTTCCCTGTGAGAGCAGCGTTAGTACGACAGTCAATATCTGAGCTGTGTTGGTTAATGCAACAGTCGGACAGGTGAGTTTGAGGGCCTTTATTCTTAGCTGTCTTTATTGTAAAGTCACGTATTTGTTTATATTACATATGACACATTTATGTGTACATACTTATTCCAATTACATTGAAAATATTTTTTAATTTTAGTTTTATCCCTTCAGTTATTTAATTCCTTAAGCTCTTGGTCACTATTCATTTCTTTAAAATAATATAATTCCCAGAGCCTCGCTTTCATTACATGTAATAAGCAATTTTAAGTCTTGCATAGGTTTGTAATCCAGTTCCACTCAAAAATTTCATAAGGCATTTTATGTAGTTTAATAGACTGAATAGTTCAAAGTTGTAATCTGGAATTAGTTAAATTTAAATACTTACATTTTATATATACTTTGTATTGGATTCAATATTTATATTTTCTGTAGTAATGTCACTTAAAAACATTAAAGGTGATTTTTAGATTGAAAGTCAGTGAGTTTTCTATGGAGCTAATTAGTTTTGCTTAGGTACATGAAATGCCTTCAGTAGTTTCTAGACACTGACTTAAATTTTCTTTATGAAATTGTTCTTACAAACTTGTAACAATTTAATTAAAACATTTATTTACATGTAATAGAAATGTAATAAAATTATCTTCATATGTATTGTCATTTGCTCCTCTTTTTCACCTGTTCTGCCTACCTATATTTTAATAAAGTTGTGCTGTAAGCACCAACGAAGGTCAAAGTCTAAGACAGAAAATTTAAGGGAATCACCTGTAAGGAGAATTTCTGAGTAATTAGAGAAAACAGCATGGAAAAATAAAGTGCTGTTATTCTCATTTACAGTGGAGAATCAAGAGAGAAATTAGAATTAAACATTTTAAACTGGGAAATTAATTTCAAAATATTGTTATGTTAAGAACGTGCCTTGTGAATTGTGCCATTCTCAAATACATCCTTATTGGATATGTCTTAGACCCACTGAAATATCAGGATTTTCTCTTTTACCTCAGAATAAAAATCCTGATTATTGTAGTGGTATGGTTAGAAGACAGAAATTCCTGAGCCAGTTTGGTGACATGCAGCTTAATTCTGATTTACCTGTATTTTTTTAATAAACAAAGGGGAAAATTAAATATTTGTCATGTAGCGATTGTGGAGGGTAATGCTTTTAATTCTAAATCATACTTCAAAGTTTTAAATTTTTTAAAATGTTATAATAAAGCCTGTGCAATTAATGAGAAGAGCATATGTGATACAGTACAGAAGATAGATTCAGTTAATGAGATGGCCTCGTCACGTAGGCAACAAAACATAGAGTATTAAAATCACCTGCAACTGCAGTTGTCTCTTATTCTCTGTTCTAATGCTTTGCTTGTAACTATTTATCACTTTGTCAAACTTCAGAATCCCAGTCTGGTGAATTTCTTTCCTGGATATCTGCCCAAGATTTTTTTACTTTACTCCTTATTAGGTTTGAGAGAACAGCTGACACACGGACCAGGCTATAGATAAATTGTTCTCGGTGGTGTCAAATTGTCCATCTGAACAATTTTGCAGTCCTCCTTGGGAAGTTCTAGAAAGTTTAGCTTGAACACCAAAACTTGAAGTTTGACTGGAGCCAAATTGTGTGACTTGCCTCCATAATGAGGGAAAAAAACATGTCAAAGGAATAGACCCCTGCCAGTTTTATTTTGCATGTGTCAATTAGAGGTTTATTTAAAGACTCGTTAGTCGTATTCTTTAGCCAGTCTGTCTGTACCAAGCATTTAAAGTGCCCTGTGTGCAAATAGGGTGTTTTTGAATCAATGTGGTAACAAGAAGATTGGAGACACTCTCAATGCTATTGGTTGTAGCACAGGCATGAAGTAGAGGGTAATAACTTACCTAGACGTGAAGGAGTGAGGAGGGCAGGGATATATAAAACTCTCAATTCTGGTAGTTCATAAATTGTGATTGCTTAACTTTGAAATGTAAAGGAGATTAAGGTTTTGGTAATTTCATTCCTAAAATTAAGATACCACAGTTCTGAATATTTTCAGGAGCTTATTACTGCATTTTGTTTCTGTCTTACATGCTTTATCTTAAGATAATAACATATTCTTTTTTTTCTGGTTTTTCTATTTCTCTTCCCCCTCCCCTCCCCCTTATTTTATATAGATACAGCCTCACTGTTTGGACAGGAAAGGAAGATGTATATTCTGTAGAAGATTTGCTTTACATCCGAGAAAACTTTGATAAAAGTAGGGTTTATTATGATATCCTAGAGCCACAAAATTCTGAATTCAAAAAAGCCATAGGATTAAAATAGTAAATACAAGGTAGGCAATTTCTGACCTTATAATACTTAGCCTATTTAAATGTGGAGATTTCGTGTTCAGGAAAATGCATTTTCTTTCCCAAAAGAGTTGTATACAACTCAGCCATGGTTGGAGTTTTGTGTAACACTATTGAAAGAAAGGCTTCTCAAAATCAAATCTAGTGCTTTTGTTAATGAGCCAAGATTTTTACTTAGCCATCATCTGCCTGTTCCTCTCTTTCACCCAGTGGTGTGAACTAAAGGCTATTCATGTTACCTAAATATTCTAGCACTTCCTCTCAACAAGCATATAAAAGGGAGATTGGTCCCAGCAGATAATTGTGGACCAAGGAAATTTGCTGCTAACTGCTTTTGTGTAAGCCAGAGCCTATGACTCCCCGTCTTTGCTAAAGCCTGTTATCTCCTTTTATAGGAGAAGATGAGTCAAGACTGTGAAGTACAGAACTGTGTAGTTCACAAAGGGATGAACTTGTAGCTCATCTCGATACACTCCATTTTTAATGCTATTGCAATTGATAATGTTCTCACTCCTAGTGAACAGAAGCTGAACATCCTTTTGAGAAAAACTAAAATCCCTGCAACCTGCTTATCATATGCAGGAAGAGTCTGGGGCTAACCTCTTTCATTTCAGGCATGTTTGGCTCTCTTGCTTCTGTGTCCCTTAAAATGAATACAGATTCTGAAATCTGCACAGATTGCAATACAGGCTATGTATTGTTGTCTTTCGCCAAACACTACAATTTTTTTTTTTTTTGCAATGGCAGAGGATATTTTGATTTCTAATTCAAACAATTCTGTGAAGAGACATTACTCTGGCATCTTCTTGCCCTCATTTTCCCATCCTTTCACACCCATGAATGTTTTTAACTTTGATGTTTTACACAACATTGTCTGTTGGTACTAAGGGTTATTAAAGCGGGTTTTATTTGTTCTTACAACTTTTTGTTATAGTATTGGTACAGCTGGGATAGAAAAGTTAGTTATATTTGTTGATCCTAAATCTTGAAATAGGGTGATTGCATGCAGTCATTAAAATTCAAGATGCTTGATTGGTACCTAATATCCTTTGCCATGTTCATCTAATAATTGGTTTACGTTGTTGAAGGGTAGAGCTTACATTTTTGTCAACTACTAATA